>CM060419.1:34737077-35987077 GCA_030545235.1 Helianthus tuberosus | reverse complement strand
ATGCTAACCTCGATCCAAGTAGCTCAGGTATGAAACAATGGTTTCAACTTAGAGCTTCTCAAATCAAGATTCTAGTGGGTTTTGAAGCAAATGGGGGTGGGGTATTTATAGGATTCGTAGAGCCATTAAGATCGTTCCTCGTTAACCGTGATTTGATCTTGGCCATACACCTCAAGATAGTGGTTTTACAAAACCATTTGAGCCCACGGTATTGCCAAAACCATGTGCGAAAGTGAAAATGGACCAAATACAATGTTTCTGTCCAGGTTAGGCAGTCGCGTAGCGCCACTGCCAAGGCATAAGGTGCTCGCGCTATGCCACTGCCCACCAGTATCAGCAAAGTTTCAAAAATGGCAGAAATGGTCCCTGCAGCCCGTTTAAGCTATTTTCGATGCGTTTGAACCCCGTTAACCTCATTTCAAGGCTCTAAAATGAAGTTAAAGTATAGGGAACTCAAAGCATGCTCAAAAATATCTCGGATGTCGGTTCGTTTGGTCGTACGATCGCGATGTTCGGTTAATTACGACGGAATGCGCATAAGCGTGAAAAACGATCCAAATGACGCGACGAATGGATTTTTCTTATGCCAAACATTAAAATAAAATGTTTTAGTGCTTACATAAATTTTTGGATGTCCGGATGTATTCAGAACGTAAGTTATGCGCGAAAATGCAAACTTGTGCACTTTTTGACGCTTTTAGTCCTTGAATGACCCAAAAGTTTATTTTAGCACACCGAACCCCTCAAAGCCTATTTCTAAGCTATATAAAGGATATTTAAGGTGTGTTTAACTTATGGTCATGTTCCGGAATGTCTGTTACAGTTCAAATTGGCATACTTTCACAGTTTGTCAAGTTTAGTCCCTGTAAGCGATTTAACTCGATTTTGCCATACCAAAGCCTTCAAAACTTATTTCTAAGTTATGTAAAGGTTATTTAAGGTATGTTAAGCCAATGTCACTATTCTGGAGTGTTTTTTGCATTAAACTGGTTATATTTACGCATCGGTGCGCGTATAACCTTCCAGAAAGCGATTTAGAGTTTGGAATTGAACAAAAATTTGATATGTGCAAATGATACACATATTTATACAAATCCCAAGTATGAAATACAATATTTCATTGGTTTGGTATTTGTTTGATGGTCGCAGTGACCCAGGTGTCACAAGAGGACCCTGCAAAAACAAATTTTGCCAGATTTATTAGAAACTTTTAACAATTTAAAATTCTAATTGCCTTATGACTCCCCCTTTCACTATACCCTTGACTACATTCTTCGGAATAGAAACTGCAGGGGACGTCTTTGGAGTTCTCTTTCTCTTCCCATCTTTTACTTTCTCAACCCACCATCTAGTATTATTTTCTTTAAACTCACTCATCTTCACATCTTCATTATCTGAATCACTGTTCTCATGTCTCCACTTGTCATTCTCAGGAGCAACATAGTCTGGATTCTTGATTTTGCACTTGTAGGATCGGTTTTTATGGTCGTTATCTTTGTTGATAATGAGGCAGCAATAAACATAACAAAAAATCCTGTTCATCACGCTAAAACGAAACACATTGAAATTCGTCATCACTTCATCCGATATTGTTTCGAGAAGAAGTTGATACGAATAGAAAAAATCCACACCGATGAACAAAAAGCTGATTTACATACCAAAGCATTTGACAAAACTCGTTTTCAATATCTTTTGAAACTTGATGGTATGAAGTTACTATCGGATGCAGAAGAAATTGTTGGCGTCGATGAAGGTACCACTGTAGATGATGTTGAAAAGCAATCTGCAATGGTTTGTCGAATTTTTACTTGTTTTGGTCTTTAGGGGGAGATAGGTTTATAATTTTAGAAAATACAAAAAACAATAAAAAAAATTCAAAAACCCAAAAACATGATAAAATTCAAAAAGAGGTTGTGTAAAAAAGGAAAATGATAGTACATCAGCTAGACTGTTACGGTATGCTAAAGAAATGGAAAGTTTAAATGCGTTAAACAGTCTCACTAAAGATGTGACGATAGGCTCAGCTAGACTAGTAGATTTGCGATAACGATACAAACTTAAATAAAAAAGCCTAGTTCTAGTGGGAAACATGGTTGAAAGCATAGTACTTAGTTTTGTCCTTCGTGATTGTGTACCTACTCAGTAATCGCTGAATGCTAAAAGAGCATAAATACCGGTTAAGTCTGTGAACTTTCACAACTTGCTGAAAAAGTCGCTGTGATTATGCATTTTATTTTGCAAAGATTTAAACTTGTTTTATTTCTTTATTTTGTTTAAGCATTGGACATCCTCTGCGTATACGTGAGTATCGACCTGGATGTTATTGCCTAAACGTTCTGCGTTATTTTCGTTGGTGTTTCGTTTAAGCTTTGGATCACCTCTGCGTATACGGGAGTATATTCAAGAGGTGGGACACATGAATAAGTTTAAGCCGCTAAAACACTAAATTCGTATCCTGGACAGATTGAAATGTGTGTGAAAATTTAAGTGGATCAGTATATCGACAATCTAAGTGAATTGTTTAATGCTATGTATGAAATAAAGCTTAACGATACTTGTAACTTGTCGGTAGCTGATATGATTCCCTAACACGCTCATCAAAAATATGTTTGTAAATATTTTATGTTTACTGCATTTCAGTTCTGTATTTCTTTCTAATTTAGAAGCTTTATTAAAAATCCCAAAAAGATTTTATATTTCTGCTTTATTTTCCGACAAACCAAAGCGGAAAGCTGATCTTCAGATTTGAACTGAAGGCAGGAAGTTTCTGGGCTGGATGTTGAGTTTGGAGTTAATCATATGAATCCTGTGGAAATGAAAAGTCAAATACAAGTTCATTAATTTGAAACTTATAATTTTCAGAAAAAGATTGATCAAAACATCAGTATGCTTTGTTTCGGGTTAACCAAGGTCATTAAGTTGGACTTGGTAGGCAAATTAAGTACCTAGGGTCATTAACTTGGACCTAGATACTTAAGTGGATTTTCAAACACTGAAAATTTCAAAAAGGTCAAAATGTCAAAGTTTTGAGAAAAATAGGAATGCTTGGATCGGACAGCTGACCGATCGGACAGCATTACTAGCCGATCGGGCAGCACACCGACTCAATGACACCTATAAATAGGAGGTCAAAGTTCAGTCAAAACGGTTACATGGTCGATCGGTTGACCCTTCTCTCTCAAACTTTCATCTGATTTCTCATTGTTTCATTGATTCTCTTTGGATTAGAACATTGGTTTGTTGGTTTGCACATCATTCACAATGCCAAAGGTAAGTTTTTCACATCCAAATCTATCATTTGTTCTATATGTTCTTCATGTCGTCACTGTCAACGTCTTTAGAATCAGATCTAGGGAGTTCTATCTATTTTTGTTGAATTTTAAGCACAGGGTTTTGTTCGCAATATTAAGATCTGTAGATTTACCGGTTTAATTTGTGTCAATTCATGTTTATCTTGAGTAGATCTGATGTTTAGTGGTTACGTCAGTCGGCTAGGTTTTAGTGAAATTAAACCTTGTTTGGAACGAATTAGAGAATAATGAACATAGGGTTTTGATCGCGACAAGATTTTTCACATAGATCTATGTTCAATTTTTGATAATCTGCCTAAAAAATTCTGAGTATGATTGTTCTTGAATGTTCTTGAATGAGATGCCAACCGATCGGTCAGCCTTGCCAGCCGATCGGACAGCCATCATTGTGAATGCACAAGTAGTGTTGCTTGTTAGGATAGCTCATGCCTTGGAATTTGTGCAAACTTTAATTTGACTCATGTTCTGTATTGTGCTAGCTGATCGGTCAGCCTTGCCAGCCGATCGGACAGCATTGCTAGCCGATCGGTCAGCATTGCCAGCCGATCGGACAGCATTCTTACATTTCATTGAAATCTATGCAAAATGGCCAACCGATCGGACAGCTTTGTAAACCGATCGGACAGCTTTCTCTGCACTTCATTAGTGTTCAAACAATTGCTAGCCGATCGAACAACATTGCCAGCCGATCGAACAGCATTGCCAGTCGATCGAACAGCATTGCCAGCCGATCGGACAGCATTGCCAGCCGATCGGACAGCATTGCCAGCCGATCGGACAGCATTGCCAGCCAATCGAACAGCATTGCTAGCCGATTGGATAACATCACTAGCCGATCGGACAGCATTTCTGACCGATTGAACAGTTTTTTTCCATATATACCTGCGTAATTGATTAATAATGCATATCTTTACAGGGAAGAGGAAAGGATACGGATAAGGGTCACAGTGTATACTGTGTAATTGATGAAGCTAACACAGAGAATACGGTGGTTGAAAAAATGGCCAAATTCTTAAGAGAAAGCAGAGTTGCTAAGGCTTTATCTGACATAACTGTTATATATGAATCTCATGTAAGAGCCTTCTGGAATACAGCTAGATATGAGGAAAATGATAAGATGATACACTCAGTATTAAGAAAGAAGGACAAAAAGGGAAAAGATATAGATGTAGAGTTTAAGTTTGGTGTTGGTGTTGGAGACATTAGAAGAGTTCTAGACTTAAAATATTCTGACGACGATCCAACAATCATGTCTGAACATCTTGCTAAAGGATTGTGGTGCAGAATGGGATTCACTGGCCATATCAATGGAAAGATGACTAAGACAAGTTTCTCAAAGGCCTACAGATTTTTGATGCATTGCATGGTTCATTCATTGTCACACAGGAAAGGAGCATATGATGAAGTATCAGATTACATCATGAATATTATCACAAGTTTGGTATTGAACAGACGTTACAACATTTCTCAAGTAATCTTTGAATATATGAAGGAGAACTGCCAAAATAAAGGTGACATGTATATCATGTATCCAAGATTTATAATGATGATGATAAATGATAAGTTCAAAGATTTTCCAAAAAATAAAAGTGACATTATGGATATGAGAAACATAACGACTGAGACCATTGCAAGAATCACCAAAGAAAATGATGCAAAAACGAAACAAATGATATGCAAAATCAAGAATCCAGACTATGTTGCTCCTGAGAATGACAAGTGGAGACATGAGAACAGTGATTCAAATAATGAAGATGTGAAGATGAGTGAGTTTAAAGAAAAGAATACTAGATGGTGGGTTGAGAAAGTAAAAGATGGGAAGAGAAAGAGAACTCCAAAGACGTCCCCTGCAGTTTCTATTCCGAAGAATGTAGAAAAGGGTATAGTGAAAGGGGGAGTCATAAGGCAATTAGAATTTTAAATTGTTAAAAGTTTCTAATAAATCTGTCAAAATTTGTTTTTGCAGGGTCCTCTAGAGAACCTCAACCGATCGGACAGCATCACATGCTAGCCGATAGGACAGTACTTCTTCTATCCTGACTCTGCCTATAAATACCTGTCCGATCAGGTCATTTGTATCTTTTGCACTTTTGACTCTCTGGAGAACTCATGTCAGTCTGACTTTCAGAGGAACTTTTGTACTTTCATATACATTGAATAGAAAGATCAGACATCATTTTAGAGTTGAATTCCTTGTCGTATATCTGTACTCATTGATCAAAGCCGATTTTCTCTCTCTAGACTTTCTCTCTCTAAGATTAGCTCTCTAATTCCCCAAAAGAACAAAAGTGTTGTTGAAGATATTCAAGAAGTTGGTGGTTCTTCAAGTAAAGATGTTGAAATGGTTGATGCTGAAGTTGTTCAAGAACAAGTTGTTGAAGATATTCTAGAACAAGATGATGAAGAGAATCAAAACTTTATGATGGTTGGTGAGTCTTCTGTATTCATTGATTCTGATGAAATTATTCGTAGAGTTGCTGCTATTCAAAAGAAGAGAAAGGCAAAGAAGTGTTGTTACTGGAATGGAAGACACAACAATTCGTTCTTGTTGGTAATGCTTCTACGGTGCCTTATAGTATACCAGAGATTGTTCGCAGAATGAAAATTAATGAAAAGAAGCAAAGAAAGCACGTGGAGAAGAGGTTAGTGATTCTGATCTTGAAATATATGGTGATGAAGAAGAGAATGAAGACGTTAAATAATGATAAAGACGAGTCTGTTCAGAAAGATGATGATGACAAGAAAAACGATGATGATGATCAAGGGTCTTCTAGTTTGTTAATCAATAATCCTAATGTTCAAGAAAGGATTGAAGAGTTGATGAATGATGAAATTAACGAACAGGAAGATGATACTCAACATGAAGCCTCATCATCTGGAAAACAACATGCAGACCAGGTTTATCTAACAAACCCTACTGTTATCTACCTACATGAGAAATATGAAGGTGAGATTGAGGTTCGGAGAACTAGAGCTGAAATGTTAGAAGAGTTGGGTTTGGAAGATGGAAAGTTCAAGTTTGATATTGAGGACGAGATTCCTCAGTCTCCAGAGAAAGATTTTGAATCAAGATATGCATATGAAGCTGATCATTATGATGAAGTTATTATTGAAGATGCTTCAGATTCATCTGATGAAGATACTGATTTTCATTATGCTGGAATTGATGAAACATTTCCGTCACTTGCTGAAATGTTCAAAGATAGAAATGAAGATGAAATCAGAAGGAAAATTGTTGAAAAAGTTTCTACTGAAGGTATTCCTGAAACAATTCCCAGAGAGATTCTTGCTGAAGAACGAAAAAAAACATGCCCAAAGAAAGAAAAACTCTTAGAGCTCTACAGTATTTCACACATGACAAAAATCTTTCATGGGGAGACATTATGTCATGGGGATATCTTGAAGATCTTAAAGTCTATGCTATCAGACGGGAAGAAGGAGTTCAGTACTTTGAATTTCTGTCAGATATCAGTTCTTTACTGTGGTGGGATGTGGATGAGTTGGTGAAAACAAAGAATATCAAACAGTTATACTATGGTCCAGAAGTTAGAGAACATGATCAAGATTTGTGGAACTACATCAAATTGCAAGCAAAAAATGGTTATCCTGATTGGAATCCACAATATCCAAAGCAGATTGTCACATATCTAGAGAATGGTAAAAAGGATATAACTCTGGATGTGAAGCCGCCTAGATGCCTGAAGAATATGCCACTTAGAGCCATTGAGCAAGACTTCCATGATTTATTTCAAGGCTGGCTGTACAACGAAACTACAGCTGAGGCAGTTATCTCTCTGTATGACAAGTCCATGGGAAAATCTCGAAGAATCAGTATTCTGGATCCAATGTGGCTTGTTAACTGTTCAAAGAAGGATATCGATTGCTTGTTCTACAACAAGATCATTTATGAAAAGAGAGACAAAGCTCAAGCACAGCAATACCAAACAGTTGTAGATGTTTGTTTTGCGCAAGACATCAATTCTGGTAGATACTGGAAGACAAAATGGAGAGATCTGGAGATTGATGAGTTTCTGAAAAAGTATAAGCATAAACAAAGATCTAAAAAGATTGCTGAAAGAGCTGCTGAGGTAGGCAAACGTAAGATGGGGATCGTGCCACCAACAGATCAAACATCGATTGAATCAGAGGAGAACAAAATACCAAAATGGGATCAAAAGCGTGATGGTGATCCAGTTTATAGAAACTGGTGGTTAACTGAAGGAAGGCATAAAAGACGTTGAATGTTAGAAGAAAAGGCTGAAAAGAGAAGACAGAGAGCTCGTGAAAGAAGACGCAACAGGAAGAATTAAAGACTATGCTGGAAGGAACTACAGCTACATCCAAGGGGGAGTCTGTTAGTACAAACGTCTGTAGCTTCCATCAGCATGAAGTCATGTTTTGTATATTTGTGTCTTTGTAAGCAATTATGTTTGTATGTATGATTAGTTTAAGCAGATCAGGATATGGGACGTTATTGTAAAAGTGCTGTATTTTGTTAGGCTATGCCAGCCGATCGGACAGCCGTTCGATCGGTTAGCCCAGCCGATCGGACAGGCGTCCGATCGGTCAGCAATGCCAGCCGATCGGACAGCACTTCTTCTATCATGACTCTGCCTATAAATACCTGTCCGATCAGGTCATTTGTATCTTTTGCACTTTTGACTCTCTGGAGAACTCATGTCAGTCTGACTTTCAGATGAACTTTTGTACTTTCATATACATTGAATAGAAAGATCAGACAGCATTTTAAAGTTGAATTCCTTGTCGTATATCTGTAGTTTGATCAAATGGATTCCGCACATTGATCAAAGCCGATTCATCTAGTTTCCTACAAACAGAACCTATCCAAGGGACCTACAAACAGATCCTATCCATTGATATGGCCAGTGAATCCCATTCTACACCACAATCCTTTAGCAAGATGTTCAGACATGATTGTTGGATCGTCGTCAGAATCTTTTAAGTCTAGAACTCTTCTAATGTCTCCAACACCAAACTTAAACTCTACATCTATATATTTTCCCTTTTTGTCCTTCTTTCTTAATACTGAGTGTATCATCTTATCATTTTCCTCATATTTAGCTGTATTCCAGAAGGCACTTACATGAGATTCATATATAACAGTTCTGTCAGATAAAGCCTTGCCAAAGTCAGAGAATTAAGACGAGAAGATGCTTTGAATGCAATATCAGAGGACACATTGTCAGAGATTGCCCAATGAGATCAAAAGGAAGAACGAGGGCTGAATCTCAGAAAATGGGAAAGAAATCAGTCAGTGTCAAGCCCAAAGAACGGAAAGTTCAAGAACCAAAAGTTCAAGAACAGAAAGTTCAAGAAAAGAAAATTAAGCTTTCACAGGGGTAGAAAGACAGACTGAGGAAGAAGAGAAAGAAGGCAAGAGAATACTTGGAGAAAATTTTGTCCTCGGATACAACTGGTAATCCGAGAAAAAGTTCTGATGAATCGCTTTCCTCAACTGAAAAGGCAAGCAAAACGAATTCATCAGATACAAATCTGAGGACAAAAGAGAAGAAAAAGAAAGTTGTTAGCCATGAATTTGTTTCTTCAGAAACAAAGGAGCAACATGTTGGCGATGAATTTGACTTGTCAAAGTCAAAAGAGCAACATTCTGGCAATGATTCTGACTTGTCAAAGTTAGAGGAGCCACGTTCAGGCAATGATTCTGATTTGTCAAAACCAGAAGAGCCATCTGTTGAGGTAAAACTGTCAAACCCAAGAATGGTCAGGCTTGGGTAGATCTTTTCAAATGAAAAACCTGACTTGCCGGAGTTCCCAGGTTGGTAAGTGTGGAACAGGAATCGGCATATTTCTTGAGAAAATCACAGGTTGGTAACTGTGATATTTCGAATCACAAAAGACTAATCAAGGACATTAAGTTGTACTTGATTTATCTTTCCGATAAGTGGATAAAGGTGAACAATGTGATGAAAGAACCCCGAGTTTGTAAAAAGACAAACAAAGCTAATTTTCCGGAAAAACCATTTTGATTAAAACAAACTTAAGTGTTTTGAAATCTAAATGGGAAAATAGTTTGTTGTCAGGGGGAGTTCTGATTGTTAAGCCGAGTGAATGGCGAATTGAAGCGATTCGATATCAGTTTGTCACTTTATTTGTATAGTTTGTTTTCAAATTTTCCTTGAAAATCAAAATTGAAACATCTTTTGATTTTAGGGGGAGAAAAATTTTTAAAAAATTAGAAAATTTGAAAATGCCAAAAACATTGAAAAAGCAAAAATGAGTTTTGGTATATAAAAGAGGAAATGATAGTACATCAGTAGACGATCACAGCATGCTAAAGATATGGAAAGTTAAAAAGTGATAAATGGTCTCACTGATGGTATGCCAGTAGGTTTTTGCACATTTAGTAGATTGTGACGAGATATAAACCTAAATTCAAACTTGCTTATATCGTGGGTAACATCTCTTGGATATATGGGTAACCCCCGAAATCTTGTTTGAAAGATTCCTTTTTCTGATATACTAGGTCTTTATACTCAGTGATGTCTGGGGTATTATTCCAGGACTTCTGCTGAATGGAAGTTCTGACCTAGTCCTCGAATAATACTTTCCGCAATGCTTGAAACATAGCATCACCCTCAGCATAAATGATAAGACAATAAAATTGCTTAGCAATGCTGTTGTAAAAAAGATCCTCTAAAGGGGACACACCCAAAAGTTGAGTCATGATCTCTCTGCTGAACGGTAGTTCTGACCTGAGCTCTCATGATTCTTCATAATTTATAACCCCTTACAGATATCATCTGTGGTATACTCACCTGTAAGACTGAATATTGGGATCTGGATACGGGAGAATATTCTGAGGTGGGACACGCGATTAAGTTTAAGTATCTAAGACATTAAACTCGTATCTCGAAGCAGTTGAACTTTGTGTGAAAATTTAAGTGGACCAGTATACTGACAATCTATGTGAATCGTTTAGAACTTAAAATGATTAAAGCTTAACGGTGCTAGTGATTGGTCTCATAAACTGATATGATCTTCTTACACAAACTCACAAAAATATTGTTTGTATATATTTCTTTACTGCATTTCTTTAAACTCAAAATCCAAAAAGATTTTAGTGTGTTTTAGCATAAAGTTTTGAAAAATACAAAAAGATTTTCGACAACTGATGTTGGAGAGTTGATTTTCAAAATTCCAAGTGCTAAACTTGATGAACTAGAGGGTTGGGAGAATATGTTGAAAATTTTGAATGTTATATACAAATGTTTTGAAAGATTGTGTGATTAGTTAATCAAGGTCATTCACTTGAACTTGATGTAACTATACAAATTGATGAATGAATGATTTCTACCAAGTAAGTTTCTTAAATATAAGTGTTATAAATTTGTGAAACTTATGTTATGGGTAGAGGATTTGCATGTTAACCAGGTTTCAAATCCTGAGCATATGCAGAATAGAGCCAGGAATTGATCCTGAATTTGTGAACTTGTGAAAGCCAGACTACGATCCTGACAGCGGAGTCTAAGGGGGAGTCTGAAGACGAGCTCAACGCAAGAGGAAGCATGGATTCAAAGAGCCAGATAACTATCTTGGAGGAGCTTGTATTCGGAAATCCAGGTGTCGGTCCCAAAAGCACAGAAGCTTGATGAAAGGGGGAGCCTGAAGGAAAAAGAGTCTAAGAAGAAGGGGAGCAACAGAAGCTCGAAGACAGATCCACGGGGATTCTGTTCTTGAAAGAGGAAAGACAAGATGCTACGAGATTGACTACGGCAATATCCAAGGGGGAGTCTGTTAGTGCATTATGTGTCTATCGCCTCCGTCAATCTAGTCCATAGCAGAAACAGAAGAATTCTAGCATTTTATTGTAATATCTAGTTAAAAAGGGCAAGGTGGCAAACTTGTAAATAAGGAGAAATACTTATATCCCTTAGCCTATAAATAGAGGAGTTAGTGTTAGAGTTTAAAACTTTTGCTCATTTGGAGACTTAGGGAGATAATCTTAGAGAGAGAAAGTCTAGAGAAAGAAAGTTCTCTACGTGATTCTCGGCTTTGTACACGTCATCTTATTCAATAGAATCACGTTATTAGTACGTTCTTGTGTGTTCGGTCACGCACGTTCACGGATTCCGCACGTTGAACGTTCGTTACGCAATCGTACGGTGTCAAAACCGATCCTACAAGTGGTATCAGAGCAGGAGCTCGATTGCACTGATCAAACACATAGATTCGTACCAGATTACATCGATTTCAGATCTGAATTTCATAGATTTCTTCATCTTTTTCATTCTTATCACGGTTTCACTGAAAATAGTCAAATTGAACGAGTTTTTACGGTCCAAATCGGCTGATTTTTTTATATGTTGTGCGAAAACACTTGATTTACAACCCTACCAAATTTCAGATTATAATTCCTAGCCGTTTAGGAGAAATTTGAGTTTTTAGGTTCAATTTCGTATTAAACAGTCTGATTCCGCTTGAAAGTTCAGCTTGATTCCGTTCGAAATCAGAACAAATCAGATTCCGCTCGAAAGTATAATCTGATTCCGCTCGAAATCAGATAAATTCTGATTCCGCCCGAAATTAATTTCTGATTCCGCTCGGAAAGATACAAGTCTGATTCCGCCTGAAAGTTAGTTTCTGATTTCGATCGAAATCAGGTCAATTCAAAAGCCTGATTTCGCTTGAACGTGCACATAACAGTTGTTGTGTCGTTACTTTGATTGTGTCGGTCCATTGCATGTGTTTCTAGATTAAACAAGTGTTTTAAGTTTGAAATTAGACGGACCAATTAGTTTGTTTGAGAGTGCATGTGATATAAATCTCAGCAGTTCACGTGATAATTCTGTCCACATAGTGTCTCGGTTCAATCAATATTAAAATCAAATTAAGTAGTGCATTGGTTCAATAAGATTGAATTGAAATTTGTAATTGTCGGAAATAACTTCAAGATTTGCATGTGATAAAAGGCAATAGTTCAATTAAAATCGAATCTTGATAAGAGATTTGTCAGTCCATGTGAACGAATTAATCTCATAGCTGTCCACTAAATAGAAGGTCCAATAAAATTGAAATGCATATTGAAGTTGTTGGCCACTGTTGTAATTCACGTGAATTCCTGAATCCATTAATTGCACTAAGTATTCGGCCCAATCACAATAAAAATGTTAAAATCATATTGTCTGTTCACTTAACAAGCGGCCACATTGTTTTTTAAAAAAAGATAATCACAATTGAAGTGTTACTGAATATTATCGGCTCAATCAATCAATTTAAAGTTTAGCAGCCCAATCATAAACGAATGATTTGAGGTCCAATCAGATTAGTGTTGGTTGTGGTCGAATTGCATTTTAAATATTCAAACATTTAATAGAATTCAAGACGTTTAACAAAGAATTTGTAGTTAAAATGTTTGATGAAAAGGAAAACGCTAAACTTGAAAGAATAAACAATTGGTCTTGTGGTTCTCATTTTGAGAAAAAGGAGGTTTTGGTTGAAAGATTTGAACATTTTACATGTAGGAAATATGAGAACTTTAATGATATGTATAAGCGATATGATGATTTACATAAAGGTTTGGGAATGTATTACTTAACGATATCAGATGCTGAAAAGATATCTAAGTTTGCAGATGCGTTACCTTCAGAATGGGATGAATTTTTAGGAAAATTGAAAAAGGATTCTAGGTTCTCAAAATTTGATTTATATGATTTCATCAGAGAGTTTAGAAAACACACTGATGAGAATGAAAAGAAAAAGAAAGAGTTGATAGAGGAATTAGAAAGAAGCTCAAAATACATAAGTTTGGATGTGATTCTTGAAATAATCAAAAGAATTGAAAATGGTATTGATGTAAGAAGTAGGATGAAATATGATCACAAGAGAGGTTGTTTTTTAAATGAAGATTTGAATCCTGCTGATATGGTTAAAATTTTTCTTGCAGGAACGACAAAGATTGAAGAATCCCAGAAGGATGAAACTTCAAAATGTGAAGTTGTGTGCTCAAATTGCGAAAAATTTGAAGTAGAAAACGTCGAACTCTTGAAGGATGTGGAGAGTTTGACATTGGAAATCAAAAAGTTGAAGGATGAGAAGCAATCTGATGATAAACAGATTCTTGTTTTGCAGGAAAATTGTGAAAAGTTGAAATCTGAAAATGTTAAACTGTTAAGTGACTTGAACAGTTTGACATTGGAAATTAACAATTTGAAAGAAAAGGAAAAAGATCTTGAAAATGAAAAATTAAAGATTGAAAAAGATTTTCAAGGTCAAATAAAGGTTTTAGAAGATGAAAAATCTATTATTTTTAAAAGTAATCTTGAAAAACAGATTGAAATAAATTCTCATCTTCAGAAAATTATTCGGCTTGAAAATGAAGCTGAAATTGCTCGGAATAAAATTAATGAGCATGAGAGTAAATTGAAAGGTTTTGTGAATTCTACATCACATGTTTGTCCAAAACCGATCAATTCTGTTCCAATAAGTGACAATGTCACAAATTTTGACAAAGTCAAAATTGAAGATTGTGATGACAAAGCTGATGATGAAAAAGAAAAAGAAAAGAAAAGAAAAATATTTTTAGAATTACAAGAAAAATTTCAAAATACTGTTTTGCAGTCTACTGAAATAGGTGAATGCTCAAAGCAAAAACCTGTTAAGTAGATTGTAGAACAGAAACAAAAAGTTAAAAATTTGAAAAATTTTCAAAATGAAAATAAAAGCTCATCAGTTCAGTCATCCAATCATTACGGAGGCGATAGACACATAATGCACTAACAGAAGAATTGCTTTCAACAAACATGTTTAACAGAGAATTGAGTGATTGTATTTATTACAAACGTGAATTACACTTTGCATGCATGTAATACAATCTCCCCCTCAGCCTGAGCTCACAGTTTGTTCGTACAGAATGAGTTGTGAAGAAAGAGCTAATAGAACAGTACAGGGTACTGTTCTATTTATAGTACGAAGCAAACCACTAAAGCATATTTGCTGACGTCACCATGAAAGTGACATCTAACCTCCTAACAACCTACAACCACTGATCTATACAAACACTGTTATCTAACCACTGATTACATTACAATACAAAGAAGTACACAAACTACTGCTTCTCATTCCAATGTTATACTCCCAGCAGTGCTTTGTCTTTAGCAGTACTTGAACCATGACAGTAGATTGAGCATCAGTGCTTTAGTCTTCAATAGTCTTTAACAGTCTATAGCAGTTGTTGAAGGTCATCAGTTGTTGTAGACGAACAGTGGATGGAGGTCATCAGATGTTAGGGCCACTTCCAAGGGGAAAGATTGAATACAAACATCTGCTTATTCTGGATCTATTGATCTGATCCAGTTTTGGCTTTAATCAACTGTTCCTCTATAGGGTTCAATCCCAACAAAAATACTGGTACGGTCTTGTTCGGTATCAGTGCATGAAGATAAAAACCAACACTAATACAGAAAATGCCAAAAGTTGATGCTGAATTGATATTGAAAATATTTTGGTTCAGGAAATTCAGTGATGCTACCCTGTACCATTTGATCATCCCTGATCACGGTTACCGTACGAACAACGGTATCGTACAACTTTTTTTTTGTTGATGTTCTTCAACTTTTAATTTCTTCTTTTTTTAGTTTCAGAGGTAGGGATGAGCTCAGTGCCAACCGATACAGAATCGGTACTGATACCGAAAATACAGGTTACGGTACCGGTATATGAAGGTAAAAAACGGTAGTGAACCGGCACCAGGAAAGCCAAAAGTCGGTACCAAATTGGCACTTCAGATCGTTCGGTTCGGAAAATTTGGTACCGGTACCAAAACAATTTGTTCATCTCTGACCACGGGTTTCATACGAACAACATCATTAACATACAACTTTTTTGTTTAATTTTCGTTTGGTTATCTTTTAGTGTTTTTTTTCTATATTTTCTTTTTATTCTTGTTAGCAGTTCCGTTCAAAACACGCTCATAGTGATTTTAAAACACATGTAAACATAGACTAAATATAAAAAGAAATTCACCGCGACGTCGCGAACTTTGTTAAACCTAGTTAAGGTGTAAAAAAAATTACTGATAAAAAAGATGACGGCTAGATGACTAGGAGCGGCTATCACCTAAGGGAAGGCCATGGGGCAACCATCCGTGGCACAGTGAGTGGCTAAGCACTAGGTAGGATTCATTTTTTAAGAATTCACAGACTTTAGGTAATTAGGTCTAGGAATTTTAGATTGAATCTTTTTATCTGTTTGAGGTAAATTAGAAAATGGGTAATGGGGTTGCAAAGCCACAATTGGGTTTATTGAATCTGGGATTTGGGTTTTAGGTTATTAAATGAGTTTATTTAATATGGGTTTGCTAATTTTGAGCTATCGAAATTAATTTGAATTTACCTTTACTTATTTTATTGAGCTAAAATTAGTCATTTCACAAATTTATAAAAATATTATATTTTAAAAGTCACTAGAACAAAATAAAATATGCTTAAATTAAATTACAATAAAAAAATATGTTAAAATCACTATTCATCCCTATAAAATTTATTATGTTAAATATAGATTTTAATATATAAAATAATTTTTTAGTGAAGTTTTCATTCTAATCAACAGGGCAAATTACGTAAGGATAGCAGGTAGACGAGCAACAAACTGCACCGTCATCCCCTTCTGAATAAAATAATAAGATAACATGTATACATATTTGTTCCTGTCTAGAGATTTTTTTCTTTCAAAAAACCCAGGAGACGTTCAAAAATCATATCATACATAACATATATAAGAAATTATAGGTCGCTTAACCCTGTATGATATGTCGTGGTAGTCATAAACAGACAACAATCGCATTACCAATATCTTGTGTGGCATCTGAAATCCATCATTAATCTTCGTGAATCAAGTGTATACAATTGATAATCAACCCATGACTTTTAATCATCATAAAGGACTCGGTATGAATTATTGGTTAACCTTCTAGAGAAGGCAAAAATAAAATTTCATATAACGAGATGACATCGAAAGATTAACCATCTTTCATGAACAACAATAACAATCTTACCCACTTATCCCCACCTATAGTAGGGTCTGGGTAGGGTGAGATGTAGACACACCTTACTTCTATCATAAAGGACAGAGAGACTGGTTCCTGTGAGACCTCTGGCTCAAAAGACATAACAAGGTATAAGACTGTGGGGGTGTGGGGGGTGTGTTGGGGCGGCGGAATGCCTTCAACACTTGCTAGACCACACGGGCTAGTGTTGGCCATGGCGTTGCCCCGTTGGCGTGGGGATTGTGCCTGGCGTGGGGCGGGGGCTAGGGTGACGTGGTTGGCTAGTATTTGATGACCACATGGCACCCCAACACCGCCTAGCCACGCCCCTTCCACACTGCACTTTTTCGGGTGTGGACTGGTGGAGCCCACACCTGCCACGTGTCGACCAATGCCCTCAACCCAAGCCCCTCCACACCCCATAGTCCAAGAGTCAACCGTATACATAGCTTATCTACGCAAAAAAAAAAAACATACTTGGTTTAAAATTACACCCAAAAAAGGAACTACTAAAGCTAAAGCTCCCAAGGCAAGAAAGCCCCCTACAAATCTTTAACCTTAGAGAGGTGCAAGACTAGTAAATCCTTTCTGACTCACTATTCCCAAGTTAGTTTCGGTCTGACTCTACTCCTTCCCTCCACAGTGAGAGTTTCTACTGATATAACTGTACATGTCACTTGTCTCCTCCTTACATGCCCAAACCATCTCAACCTCTACTCCCTTATCTTATCTGAAATACTAGTCATTCCCAATCTTTCCCTAAAAACCTCATTTCTTATCCTATCCAACCTAGCGTGCCCACACATCCACCGTAGCATCCTCGTCTCTGCTACCTCCAGCTAACGCGCTTGTGTCTTCTTGATGGCCTAACAATCTGTACCATATAACATAGCAGGTTTAACTGAAACCCTATAAAATTTCTCCTTTAATTTAGTTGATAATCTCTTGTCGCACAATACCCCAATAGCTGCTCTCCACCCACACCATGCAGCTTAAACGCGATGGCCTGCGTCACTGTCTATCTCCCCATCATTTTGTACAAATGATCCTAGGTACTTGAATAACTATCTTTAGTGAACCGATGCGATTTATACAAGGAAACCAATGTGGCTCTATATTAAAGATCTTTGTACATAACGCTAACACATATAAACTTGAACTCAACACCATTCGACCCATTTAACCAACCCAATTGATTTCAAAATTTCTGAAATAGAAACCACACCCAGTTGCATGGTTTGATTCTATTGGACTTTCAACTTAAAAGTCAACTTTCTCTATGATCATGTACCAAGTCTTTTGACAATACACCAATAACTATAAAAACTAACCATCAACCATCTTCTTTCTCTGAGCATCGCCACGTAAGCTTTAGATTACAGTTCTGAACATTCATCTCCTGTGCCATAAGAAGATACAGTCAACTTTGTCTCTATGATAGTTAGGTACCTTGTCAATGTGAACATCGCGTTAAGGGAGTGGGTGATATGATTACATGGTCAGAAAACGGATATGCGAGATAACAGTAACATGTGACTCTGGGTTGGGTTGACATGTAAAAATAATTCCATTTGAAACAACCTTTTATATACAATCAATTCATGGTAACGAAACAATATACAACCATGAATCTCGCCCCGTTTACTTATAAGTTGATCAAGTCAACCTATATCCCCATTTATAAGTAAACGGGGTGAAATTGCTACCTCTTATCTATCAATAAAACTTTGACCATCTCTAGGGTCCCAGGTATGTAACATGATTCATCATTAAACCAATAGAATAATGCAATAGGTTTCATATGATAATGTCACTTGTCTCAGTTTCCATTATAAAATTGCATCTAATAATATTGAACATCCAGAAAAATAACAATGAAAGAAATTATTGTTGACTTACAGAGGGTGTGTGAGATGGATCACAATGAATTTGAAAGATCTAGTGGTATGGGCACAAACCAATCAATGGTTCCAAACCAGCCAATCGACTACGAAGAAACCCGTTGACTGATTCTGTTGTTGTGGCAGCTATTCTGACAACACTACCGATTCCCTGCAGTTGTAAACAAACAGCATAATAGGTGATTCTTGAGTAAACCCAATAAATGAACCAACACAGACACATTATAAAATAAGATTGTTTGTCCAATATTCGCTCAATTAGATGATAAACGAACATGCACATTAATGAACACATAAACAGAAGTCATAATGAATAGTGTTAACAAACATTTTTACAACCAGATAAATGAACACTTAAACAGAAGTCATAAGTTGCATAAAATTGAGCAGGTCGCGCTTGGAAAAATATAAGTCAACAAAGAAAAGCATAGTTAACTGAAGAGGTCAAAGTCAACGCCAGAAGTACCTTTGGACCAAAGGAGTTACAAGAAGTGACAAGGGGTGGCTTTGTATAGCCATCACCATTAATGTCACACCCCTTACTTAGGCGGAAGCACGAGGTGTGATCATGAAAGGTTCTCATTGCATACGAATAGTAAACATACTACATGCTCGTAAAAATAACTTCAAATACTCATAACATTACGTAACTGAAAACATAGTTTAAGTGTTTACATCACATCATAAAACGTTGTCTGAAAAGTTTACAACATTATTCATAGATAAACATAAACGACATCCCAGAGCAAGAGTAAGACCGCGCGCACATCCACTTTAGTTACCTGAAATACATGTGAGTTTTTGGAAAAACGTCAACATAATGTTGGTGTGAATTCATGCAGTTCTTGTATTGAACGTTTGTATACTTTGTATGAAAACTTGGTATGTATCTTGTATAAATCAAGTATTTCTGTATGTATCTAGGTTGTTAATGGGTTGCAAGGCCATTAACATGTGACACGACATAGGAAGCATTCAAACCATAGGCATTTTTCTAGTTGTCGATTCACGACTGAGACACAAAAGCACTACTTGGTACTAGTTATCACCAAGAGTGTGGCTGCCCGAAAACCCATTAGATCTAACCTTTTGTTCTGCGGTCTTAGCATGTACACGATTAATGGTGCTTATGGTACCCTATTCGTGACATGATTTCTCGTATCATTCCTTAGTTCTTATATCCATCATACCATAACACATGTATTTTCCCCAAGTTTAAAAAGTATGTAAAAGTTTAAAAGTGGGGACATAATCTCATTTCTCTATAAACCTTTAGTAACATGTACTTCACCCCTGAAGTTATAAAACTGAAAACAGTTAAAAGAAAGTGGGGAGCATGAACTCACAACTTTGCGTTTTTTGCGCCGTAAACTTCACCGGTTTTTGCTTATCTAGCGTCGTGACCTAAACGTGTTTTATTAACGTTAGTCACTAGACTTGTATCGCACAAGTACAAGTCACCATCTTTTATGTATTTGTTCTTGTGTTAAAAATAATTTATATTTTTAACTATGTGTCTAACTTATATTATTTTCTCAAAAATAAATATAAGTATCTTGTATTTTTCACCCGAATTATGTATTTTGTCCAAAACTTCATTTCATGTTCATAACTTGTCAAAGTTATTTATTCTATCAAGTAATATATTTTCATAAATATAGTTTCTTGTATTTGTGTAATAATGTTGTATGTGTATTTTTGTATTTTCACTCCTTAGGAGTATTTAGTGTATTTTCAAGTCCTAATACACTATTACATGTAAAACATACTACATACACTTAGCACAAAATTTGGTGATCAATAAATATATATATTTTTCTAAAAAATATACATACTTAATATCAATTTTAATCTTGAAGAAATCATCATTTCTTAACGCAAATATTAGGGAAACCTTGGTAAATATTTTTAGATACATTTTTAGGGAATAAGTTTCTCAAAAACTTATATTTTTCTAAGTGTCAAAATTTATAAAAATTTTGACATAGTTTCCCTTAAAAATGGAGGTTTCCCATGTTTTCAAAACATGTGCTTACTTTCTTTTAAATCATCATCAAACATCAACAACTCATTCAACACTTACCGAGTGCCAAAATCAAGTAAATTACACTACATCATGAACTTGAAGTTTTGTAAAAACTTGTAGTAACCTACCATGTTATTTAGTAGGTTTAGTTACCCTTAAAAGTGTGTTTATTCCTTTAAAAATCTCATTGTTAAAGAAACTAAGTGTTTACGACTTGTAATCACATTTTACAAAAATGTTTATTTATAACATCTTCTTGTTTCACTGGTATCTCTACACTTGTTTTTCCACTAAAATTTAGTGTAAGTTTAAGTAAAAGCCATGATCTTTCAAAAATCATATTTTGAACTTAGTTTTCTTGGAAAATCATTCATAAATCTTGGATCTATAGTTTACTAGCTCACTTTGTTTATTACTTTTCAAGAAATCATTTTGTTTTCAAGTTCATGTCTATGTATGAGGATGATCTTCTTATGTTAACACATAATCATCCTCTAACTTGCTAGATCAAGTGTTCAATCACAATCTAACAAGCTCCATGCAGTGATCAACATCAATATTTCTAGTAATCAACAAGCAAACATCATTCATGTACTAAACAACATCATTTCAACAAGATTTCATCATATTTCATCTTATGTTTCAAGATTCAAGTTTATGTCTTTTATGGTTCTAGTGATTTTCATCATAATATATCTTTTAACCAATCAAAATGGAAGTAAACAAGGTTAATAAGAATCTTACTACTAGCTTCAAGCTAGGGAAGAACAATGGTGAAAATCGAATGGACAAAAGAAAATTGAAGAGGTCCTTGATGATCCGCAAGCTCCAAGCTTCGTTAGTGACCTTCTTACACCTCAAGACAACCTTGGAATCGATAGATGATGATTGAAAGATGGTGGTGGTGGTGGTGTTACCTTTGGCCGAGAGAGGGAGAGGGAAGAAGAGAGTGGTGAGGTGATGAGAATGAAAGATGATCACGTGTTCTTATATCCAATTTAGTGCAAATTCCCAAAGGTTACTATGTTCCCTCAAGTACATTCAAAATCTAATAACAATCTAAGCAAGATCCATGAGATTTAGTGAAATCTTATGGGGATTATGGTGGGGCCATGCCTTGTCGCCGATTACATCCAGGGGGGTTATGTGTAACTTTGAATGATAATGGTGTTAATTAGTTGCAGGTTATGTGCAATATTTAGTGTTTTAAGTGTAGGATGTATTACGTAGTATGTTAGGGTGTTCGGGAACCATAACTAGCTCAGAAAAGTGAAACAATACTTCTAGCAATATTTTGGTGTTCCAGGTAATGTCTAGTTGTTCGGTTAAATACCGGTTCGTTAAGGTGCTAAATTGCACCGTTTATCGTCTTTTAAGTATCCTTTTGTGATACTTTCAATTCCCGACACTTAGGAAAGTATTCTGGATCAATTTGTCATCTTTTTACATGGTCCAATCTTGTTACAATGCTGAATTTTGCTGAAATATGTGAAATTCAGCATTTAGAGTGTGTTTCGGGTGCTTTTTAGTGCGTATTCTAGCTTTCGGAAGGTCTATATGTTAACCCTTGTATGTAATCTTGGGTTTTAATGTATTCTTGTCGTTGGACCTACACCTAGGCTCCAATTCTATTGTCTAACTGCTTTTTGCAGAATTGTTGACATAATGAGTCTTACCGGTGAGTTTACTAGTATTTCTGACGCAACGTTGTTCATTAATGCCTAAAGCAATATCTTGTAGTATAAAACGTGCATGAATTCACTTGTATAGTATGTAATTAGACAATGTTGACATTTAAGCACATAATTACAGTTATCAAGTATTAATTAAATTGTACGGAAATTACCGGTTTGGTGCCAGTTGTCACAGTCTCCCCCCGTTAAAAGAATTTTGTCCCGAAATTCAGGCTGATCTATCTCTCGCAGGAGTTTTCTTGAACAGGTGGGGGTACTTTTCTTTAAACCGGTCTTCACGTTCCCACGTGTACTCGGGTCTGTGCTTAGAGTTCCAACGTACTTTGACAAGCTTGACATTGCTCCTCCTGGTCTTGTTGACTTTCCAATCGGTAACCTCAACGGGTTGTTCTGTAAAATATGCACTTCATCCGCAGGGATGATCACTGTTTCTTGTGTTGGACTCTTCTTGAGGTTGGATACGTGGAACCTATCATGTACTCCATTAAGTTCTTCCGGTAATTCCAACTTGTATGCCACGGTACCAATTCTTTCTAAGATCTTGAATGGTCCGATGTATCGGGGATTCAGCTTTCCATGTTTTCCGAATCTTACTACGCCCTTCCAAGGTGAGATCTTTAACAAAACTTTGTCTCCCACCTCGAATTCTAATGATTTTCGTCTTCGATCAGCGTAGCTCTTTTATCGATCATGAGCCACCTTAATGCGCTCTTGGATCTGTATGATTTTGTCAGTCATCTCTTGCACAAGTTCAGGACCAACCATACGTTTGTCTCCTGCGTCTGCCCAACATAAGGGTGAGCGGCACTTGCGGCCATACAGAGCTTCGAACGGTGCGGCTTTTATGCTCGTATGATAACTCTTATTGTAGGAAAACTCAACTAAAGGTAGATGAGTATCCCAGCTGCCGCCTAGGTCCATAACACATGCGCGAAGCATATCTTCCAGCGTTTATATGGTCCGTTCACTCTGACCGTCTGTTTGTGGATGGAAGGTCGTGCTTAGATCTAATTGAGATCCAAAGGCTTCTTGGAAGGATTGCCAGATCCTTAAGACAAAACGTCCATCTCTGTCTGAAATGATTGAGATAGGCACTCCATGACGTGACATGATTTCTTTTAAGTATATCTCAGCAAGCTTTCCAGTGCTATCCTTCTCTCGGATCGGTAGGAAATGCGTAGATTTCGTCAATCGATCAACTATCACCCATATCATATTGTGTCCTCTAGGGGTCCTGGGTAATTTTGTTATGAAGTCCATCGAGATTTGATCCCACTTCCACTTGGGTATCTCTGGTTGTTGTAGTAGCCCGGATGGTTTCTGATACTCAGCCTTAACCTTAGCACATGGTAGGCACTTTCCAACATAAATAGCAACATCGCATTTAAGTCTCTGCCACCAATAGTAGTCTTTCAAGTCTTGATACATTTTGTCCGATCCTGGATGGATCGAGTATCTCGATTTGTGAGCTTCATTAAGGATGACTTCTTGCATACCGCCATAGAGCGGAACCCAAATACGCCCCTTAAAGTATAAGGTTCCCTCTTTGTTTGGCACCAAATTCTTCAGCATACCTCGGAGGTATTCAGCTCTACGATTCTCCCCTTTCAGGGCTTCTTGTTGTGCCTCACGAATGCGTGCAGTGAGGTTCGTTTGAATAGTCATTTCCATTGCTCGAACCCTTAGGGTCTTAACCCTTTCTTTTCGGCTTAACGCATCTGCTACAACGTTTTCCTTTCCAGGATGGTACTTAATCTCACAGTCATAATCGTTCAGTAGTTCGACCCATCATCGTTGACGCATGTTTAGCTCCTTCTGATCAAATATGTGTTGTAGGCTTTTGTGATCTGTGAAGATTGTACATCGAGTACCATATAAATAATGTCGCCAGATCTTCGAGGTGAATACCACCGCGCCTAGCTCTAGATCATGAGTGGTATAATTCCTTTCATGTACCTTCAATTGTCTTGAAGCGTAAGCGATGACTTTTTGGCGTTGCATGAGCACGCAACCCAACCCTTGACGTGACGCGTCGCAGTAAACCACGAAGTCTTCAGTGCCTTCGGGTAAGGATAGTATCGGTGCATCGCATAGCTTATTTTTGAGCAGTTGGAAGGCTTCTTCCTGCTTATTACCCCAGTCGTACTTCTTGTCTTTCTACGTAAGGGTAGTTAGCGGTTGAGCTATCTTTGAGAAATTCTCAATAAACCGTCGGTAATAGCCCGCTAAGCCCAAAAATTGTCGAATTTCAGTTGGGGTTTTGGGGGCTTCCCAATTCTTTATTGCTTCAATCTTGGATGGGTCTACATGAATGCCCTTCTCGTTCACAACGTGACCAAGAAACTGTACTTCGTGAATCCAGAATTCGCATTTTGAGAATTTTGCATAAAGTTTCTCTTTCTTAAATAGTTCCAAAATGGTTCTGAGGTGTTGCTCGTGCTCTTCTTTCGTTCTCGAGTAAATCAGGATATCATCGATAAATACAATCACAAATTTATCGAGATATGGTTTGCATACGCGATTCATCAGATCCATAAATACCGTTGGCGCGTTCGTCAGTCCGAATGGCATCACAAGAAACTCGTAGTGCCCATAACGTGTTCTGAATGCAGTCTTTGGTACGCTTTCCTCTTGGATTCTTAACTGATGGTATCCAGATCGAAGATCGATCTTGGAATAGTAGCTCGATCATTGCAATTGATCAAATAAGTCATCAATCCTCGGTAGTGGGTACCGATTCTTAATAGTGAGCTTGTTCAGTTTTCTATAATCGATACACATCCGCAGTGTTCCATCCTTCTTCTTTACGAAAAATACTGGAGCTCCCCAAGGTGAGAAGCTTGGCCTTATGAATCCTTTATCCAACAACTCCTGGAGTTGTGTAGTTAATTCTTGCATCTCGGATGGTGCAAGCCGATAGGGTGCCTTGGCTACAGGAACGGCTCCTGGAACCAAGTCTATATGGAATTCGACTTGTCGTTGCAGAGGTAGCCCTGGCAGATCTTCGGGAAAAACATCAGGGAATTCCTTCACCATAGGAATGTCTTTGAGTTTCGGCTCCTCAGCCTTCTTATCTACAACGTGCGCCAGGAAGGCAACACACCCTTTCTTTAGACACTTTTGTGCCTTCATACAACTGATGATTCACAGAGGCACGTCTCATTTTTCTCGGTGTACGATGAGGGTTTCATCATTCACCAGAGGGATGCGAACGATTTTCTCATGGCAAACAACTTCAGCTTTGTTCTTGGACAACCAGTCCATTCTGACCACTACGTCGAAGCTACCCAATTGAATAGGTAAGAGGTCGATGCTAAATCTTTGCTCACCAAGTTCTAATGTGCAACTTCTAACAACTTCTTCCGATTCAACGAGTTTACCATTGGCTAGTTCTATGGAGTAAGGAATATCTAGTCTACTAGATTCTATTCCAAGCATACGTTTAAATTCCACATACATGAAGCTATAGTTGGCACCAGTGTCAAATAGTATGGATGCAAAGTGATTGTTGACAAGAAACGTACCGGTGACCACATTAGGGTCCTCGCGTGCGTTCCTTGCTCCAATTATGAATGCTCGAGCCTGAGCATTGTTTCCCCTTGGGCAATCTTTTATGAAATGATCCTTGCTTCCACAACCATAGCATCCTTGGTTCTGCCCATTACCATTACCATTCTTGTTACCAGCACCATTTCCATGTCCACCATTGTTTCTATTTCCAGCACCGTTGCGGTTTCCATTCCCGTTCCTTCCTTTTCCCCAACAGTCCTCAGTATGGTGACCCAGTTTTCCACACTTGTCACATTTTGGAATGCGACAAACTCCTTCGTGATGACGCTTGCACTGGTTGCAGATGGGCAGAGTGCCCAGGTATCTTTTGGCAGGAGCGTCATTCATGGTTGCGAGAGTTTTCACCTCCTGAGGCGGGTTGGGGTCTCGCTTCTTATTGTTGGAACCCTTGTTGTTAGGTGTCGCTTGATTCAGGCTCGCATGCTTCCTTTTCTTGTCACCAGACGACTCAGCATTCATCTCGGTCTTTTCAGTTGGGTTTAGCGATAACTTCTTCATTCGGACAGCATCTTCAGTAAGGCTGACAGCCAGAGTTACAGCCTCAGTGATTGTTTGAGGTTTGGCCAAAGTTACCATGCTGCGAAATTCTGAGGCCAATCCCCAAATGTAGCGTTCAACGCACTTAAATTCGGGAGTCACCATGTAGGGGATCACTCTTGACAAGTCGTGGAACCTTCGAGTATAACCAGTAATATCAGCACCTTCCATGGTCAAGTGCCAGAATTCAGTCTCCAACCTTTGGAGTTCGGCACGGGAGCAATACTTCTCTCTCATTCGTTCCTTTAGCTCATCCCACGTCATGCCGTACGCAGCATCATCACCTAGAGTCTGGACTTGCAAATTCCACCAAGTCAAAGCTTCATCAACAAACAACCCTGTAGCAAAAGTGACTTGCTGATCCGCAGTACACTTGCTCATATGGATAGTGGCTTCAGTCTTCCCCGTCTAGTGTACAAACGCCACTACACCTCCAGTGTCGTCGTAGTTCAGTGGTTTGCAGTTGAGAAACTGCTTGAAAGTGCAGCCCAGAGCTGTGTTTCCTCCAGATGAATCTCCATTCCCATTACGTCTTGCATTGCTTGGTCCTCCACTGTCTTCAGTACGGTTCGCCTCGTACTAGGCGATAGCTGCGGAGATCCTTTCTTCCAGTAGGGCGTTTAGTTCTTCAGCAGTCCTTGGCAGTAGGGGAGGAGGAGCTTGATCAGAATCGCGATTGTTCACAATTCTCCTAGGTGCCATGTTCTGAAAGAACATCACACAATAGGGTTAGACATTTGTTTGATATCATCATGCGAGACAGTAAAATAGTATATATATATACAGGCACATACCACATAAGTGACACCAAACAATCCGCCAAACGTATCAATTCATACAGCAACAAGCATGCATAAATAGCTAAATACTGTTGCGTCATAATATATTCACATTGGCAGTTCTGGTCTTTATGCCCTAAATCATTATTCCAGCAGAGTATTTAATAGGCTGGGGGAGGGGTGTTCACGTTTGATCTTTTCTTGTACTGAGGGAATCTATACGTGACAAGACTTGCTGTGGTTTCTGTGCACTAAATTCCATAATTATGTATGCATCCATAATTACGTAACTCCTTGCATAGTCCGCACAATTTATTTTATCCTCATATCTCTTCCTTCAGATAGGCCACTGCTTTCAGACGAAGTCACGTATACCTGTGACATTCTACTTCTAGTATATGTATATATCAATTATCACAAATAATCGCAAGTAATTCTAAATCAAAGACAAGTGCTACTCCAGTGCATCCTAAGTTTCGTAGTGTCTTTTCTTGACTCTTTGGAAATAGTTTCAGGAAGTGGATGTCGCGGAACGTTTTATGCAATGAAAACTTTTTGAAAAAATTGTTTTCGTGAAAGGATCATAAAGTTTGTAGACAAGACTCGAGAAGGAATCCTGGTTCACTACAATCACAACTCTGATACCAATCTGTCACACCCCTTTCTTAGGCGGAAGCACGAGGTGTGATCATGAAAGGTTCTCATTGCATACGAATGGTAAACATACTACATGCTCGTAAAAATAACTTCAAATACTCATAACATTACGTAACTGAAAACTTAGTTTAAGTGTTTACATCACATCATAAAACGTTGTCTGAAAAGTTTACAACATTATTCATAGATAAACATAAATGACATCCCAGAGCAAGAGTAAGACCGCGCGCACATCCACTTTAGTTACCTAAAATACATGTGAGTTTTTGGAAAAACGTCAACATAATGTTGGTGTGAATTCATGCAGTTCTTTTATTGAACATTTGTATACTTTGTATGAAAACATGGTATGTATCTTGTATAAATCAAGTATTTCTGTATGTATCTAGGTTGTTAATGGGTTGTAAGGCCATTAACATGTGACACGACATAGGAAGCATCCAAACCATAGGAATTTTTCTAGTTGTCGATTCACGACTGAGACACAAAAGCACTACTTGGTACTAGTTATCACCAAGAGTGCGGCTGCCAGAAAACCCATTAGATCTAACCTTTATTCTGTGGTCTTAGTATGTACACGATTAATGGTGCTTATGGTACCCTATTCGTGACACGATTTCTCGTATCATTCCTTAGTTCTTGTATCCATCATACCATAACACTTGTATTTTCCCCAAGTTTAAAAATGTCACACCCCAACCGATGGCGGAAACATCGGGGTATGGCACTGAGCGAAATAGATTGTCCAGAAGTTTCTATAACAATTATCATTACCAATCAATTTAAAGTAACATGTCCCATACCATGTCTCAAAAGGTAAAACAAATTATTACAGACAAAATCTAGGCAAATAGTTCTATTCCGACAACTCAGATTTTTCAAATAGAGCAATTGTTTATCTGCTTCTAGAGACTCTTGATTTCATTTGTACAGACAACTATTTGTTGGCCTCTAGAGCCTTATTCTAGCCTCGATTTCCTAGCAAATAAGCATCCTAAGAACCTATCACATACGTTAAAATAAAAGTCAATACACATAGTGTAAAGGTGAGCATACAAGTTTGATAATAGCATAGAGAGTTCAAAAGCGTTACGCATAACCAGCACGTACACAGAGTGAAATGAGGCATGTTAGTTATCGACATGAACCTATCGATACCAATGACTGTGGGTTGACTGCCCAAGGCAGTTCGTAATACATGATCACCACTGTAATCCATGCAAATAATTGTCCTTAACAACCCTCGAGTGAACGGGTGCTGAGTCCAAACTAATAGTACTTACCGGAATCCAGTGATTTCTTGGTGGGTTGAGGCCAAAACATGAAGTTCATAAGAACACCATGATGACGTCATCCTAGAACACCTCAAATCTAGTGATTTCACGGTTAAAAGTTAAGATTCAAAAGATAGAAAGGTGTAGGAGTGTGTGTAGATTAAGGAAGTACAAGATTTAGGACGAGATCTTACCGGAATTGGGAGAAATCGAAGAAAAGGTAAGGAGCACGAGCTGTTCGGACGTCAATTGCCAAAAGTGGTAACTTATGAGAGTGACATGGGGTATTTATAGGATTCCCAAAATGGAAAGGGGCAGGTCGGTCGGATGGCATCTCGCCCGGATGACTGTCCGGTCGGATGTCATCTCGGTCGGATGGCGACCTGGCACACAATCAAGTGACCGCCCGGTCGGATGGCAATCCGGCCGGATGGCACTTGGTTCGAGTGCGTGGTGCGATGATTTTTGCTGTTTCGGTTGCAATTGCGAGCGTTACGGTGCGATAGAGTTTCCTATTCAAATTACTTTTAATCCCAACTACTCTTATCTAGCGATATCTCTTCTCCACTAATTATAATACCATTTCGATTGCGATTAAGTTCGATTGCGATTCGAGTTTCGATTGTGATTCGATTGATTACCACATATAACATAAATAAACATGCACAAGTAACACTTAAGGCATACACACACGTATAACAATGACCTAAATGCGTAATTCGAGTTGCAAGTGCGATTGTGATTCGATGTCGATTAAATTAGATTGATTTGACTTTATCGCATTGTTACTTCCTATAGTTCACAGTCGTAAGTCGATTAAATAGCGAATAACGTACGTCGATTATTGTGATTATTGACACTTACTCCACATAATATAGCTAAAATAAACATATAAAGGAAATTCACTACTAGTCAAGTTGCGCGAAATCGATCGTTGACTTTGACCTTGACTTTGACTTTGACTTTCGAAAACACGGGGTGTTACAAAAAAGTATGTAAAAGTTTAAAAGTGGGGACATAATCTCATTTCTCTGTAAACCTTTAGTAACATGTACTTCACCCCCGAAGTTATAAAACTGAAAACAGTTAAAAGAAAAGGGGGAGCATGAACTCACAACTTTGCGTTTCTTGCACCGTAAACTTCACCGGTTTTTGCTTATCTAGCGTCGTGACCTAAACGTATTTTATTAACGTTAGTCACTAGACTTTTATCGCACAAGTACAAGTCACCATCTTTTATGTATTTGTTCTTGTGTTAAAAATAATTTATATTTTTAACTATGTGTCTTACTTATATTATTTTCTCAAAAATAAATATAAGTATCTTGTATTTTTCACCCGAATTATGTATTTTGTCCAAAACTTCATTTCATGTTCATAACTTGTCAAAGTTGTTTATTCTATCAAGTAATATATTATCATAAGTATATTTTCTTGTATTTGTCTAAGCATGTTGTATGTGTATTTTTGTATTTTCACTCCTTAGGAGTATTTAGTGTATTTTCAAGTCCTAATACACTATTACATGTAAAACATACTACATACACTTAGCGGAGTGAGGCGGTAAACCCACTTGGTACCGACCCCCCATCCACCGCCAATAATTTTACCGATCAAATGTTACAGAAATGGAGAGCATTTTCGGTGAAGCTTTACCGAGTCGGTGAGAGCGAGGGAAGGGGAAGAGAGATGAGTGTGTGGTGTGGTCCATTCCTTCTCAACCAATCACACATTTTTTTAAATAGTTAACCTAAACTCCATTAGGTAAACCACCATCAATGTTTTTGAGCATCAAGTAAATTGACGTGACACTTTTTTATTAGGTGAATGGGGGGTTTACCTATTCCAAATAGGTAAGCACTCCCCTCACCCTAAGTAAGTAGTTGGGAGGTTTAATGTGTTTAGAAGCGTGATAGCTATATTCATAGATACTTTTGACACAAATACTCTTATTTTAACCTTAATATATATTAAAAAGGTAAATAACATAAAATAGAAGGTTTATAAAACACAAAGATTATTATACTAAACAACATTTGGAAACGCCAAAAATACAATTTTTCAGCCATGAAACGTCGGTATGACATACATGTTTGTTTAACGCCAGCAGTCAAAGTTATCAGTTTATCTGTAACGAGATGCTCCATTTGAGCGTGGTTTTTTCGGCACCCAAAAAGATGGTTATGTAGATAACTCTCTTCTCGAAAAGGTTATGATTTTGCAATCTTTAATGCCTATCCATGGGGTAACTGTAAGATTAAATATATTTTTATGTTATATTTAATCTAGTAGCCACTATAATTATTTACATTATATAGATCAAAATATATAACAACCTATTAAATAATTAGTTGGTAATTGGTGATGGGCCTTATTACCCTTATTAACTAATTAGGGTTTCCTCTTGGGTGCATATATAAGTAGACTTATGTAGAGGTTCTAAGGTTAAGAAAAATAACCTAATTATCATAACATCAAATCGCCTCCTTTCCTCAACCGATTACCCTTTATCGGTTTTCATCATCACCATCATTAGATTGCACCCTAAGGAGGAACCAAACCAAGCTGACAATCATGTCAAATGTCACACCCCGACCACGTAAAACAACAAATCGTGGCGGAAACGTTGGGGAGTGTTGTAACAGAATTATTGTTTCAAACCATGGATACAAGAGTTTCATTTTATTGAATATTAAACATTGTCTTAAAGTTAAACAAGCAATTCAAACATAGTTTATCATCGTTATTAAATCACTAAGGCCTCGTCCGGTCCTAAGTGAGCATGCATCCTATTCGCAATCAACATTAAGCAACATTACCTGAAACATATGTAAAAACAAAGTCAGCAAAGAAATGCCGGCGAGTACATAGTTTTTGTGTGAGTATCAGATTCATGGCCCTTTTACATATTGAAATAACTCGTACAACTTCGTTAATCGATAGTAGAAAACCTTATTTGTAAAATGTTTGTATTGTAAAATGAATAACCAAATCAAAACGGATTGGTTACCATTTATAAACCTTGTTGCCATGAATCTTAACCCAAAACATTTGTTTTTGTATACCAAATCGTAAATCGTCTTTGTAATAAAACTCGTATGGTTTATATCGTTTAGTAAACCTCGTTGTGTAACATCGTTTAACTCGTTCTCGTTATAACTCATCGTTCACTTATTTAAATCGTTCAAAATCGTTCTCGTACAAGTCGTTCTCGTTTTAATTGTGAAAACTACTTTTGGTCGTCTCGTTAATAACATTCAAACCTTTGTGACTCGTTCATCGTTCCCAATCGTTCTCGTATTAACAAACCTCAAAAAGTAAGTTAACAATCATCAGATTCAGTCGTTACCCACTTAACCCACACATAACCATGGGTCTAGTTGATAACGGGATTTGTCGGCATCCTATGGTACCATAACCTAATACTGGTCGGTTTGGCCGAAATTAATGAATGTCATTCGTTATGTAATTACCACCAACAAGTTCGTTCACATTATCGAAATCGTTATTAGTTTTGTATAAACCATCTCAATCGTTTTGGAACCATCGTTAGAATATTGAAATCGTTTTGATACATATGAATCACCCCAAAACAATCGAAAATAGTATAAAGAGGGGATCTATGTACTCACATTATTTTGCAGGCGATTCCGAATACGCAAGTCAAGATTAAAGTGTCTGATAATAAGGACTCAAAGTTGTCCTAATGAATCGTACATGAACAAGAATAATGTATCAATATTGAGGTCGTATAGTGTTGACGGGATTTGTTGAGCATTTATTGTATTTGATAGTGTTTAGATTAACAGAAGGATCTTGTGAATTATATGTTTAGAGGACTCGGAAAAATGATCATGATATAGAGGAATTATTTATGAAAAATATTTAGTTATCATAAATAATTAAATTGCAAAAAAAAAATGTACAATCGATTTAATATAAACATTTGTAATAATAAATCAAATATATTTAACTAGTATCATAATTAAATATAATGATTATTGGCAAAATATTGTACAAGTGATATAATTAATTTATATCATAATAATTAAAAATAACATTTTTAATTATTGAACTTGAATATTACTGATTTAATTATATAAATATTGAAGTTATATAAAATATCAGTAGCAACATTATTTTTGTAAAGATCAACACTTAAAATAATTAATCTGAAAATTTCAGATTTTAATTCCTAAGAATTGATTTATTATGAATTTATTTAGTAATAAACTGTTTTAGTATCATAAAAATTAGTTTTATAAATAAATTGACTAATTTCACATTTTTAATAAAACCAACATTGATTAATAATCTTATAAAAATTATTGGAATGTTGAAAATATTAAAAATTAATTGATTAAAAAGAAATGCAGACCACTGGGTTCGAACCTAGGTCTGTATTGTAACCAAACAGAGTCTTAACCACTAGGCTAAGCTTCTGTTTGTGTTTGGTTTAAGACTGCTAAACTTATAACCAAACAGGGCCTGGTCATCTTCTCCAAAGAGAAGTCAAAGTTAGAAGACCCGGTCAAACTAAAAGTCAAACTCGTGATTTTTACGGGCAAATCTATGTTATATCTAAATTAACTTTGGAGAAACATTGTATAAGCATAAAAGAATTTATTGAAACAATAAAAACGAACCGGTATTGAAAGGATGATCGGATTGACAAATTCCGGTGAAAAAGTGAGTATTCCGGCGAGTTGCAGGTTTTAATCCGACTATTTCGGGTGTTTAAGTGTTTGTAAATGGTGTGGAATGTTGCTAGGAATGCAAGGAACTTAAATACACGAAGTTTGGATCTCAGATTCGACACAAATTAGTGGATTTGATCTACTTTTATTTTTTTTTAAATTCTTTTTCTTTTGAGTGTTTTGGCACCATAATGTGTCGTTTGAATGATTGGGATTATTAGGGATAGGTTGGGTATCATGTGGGTAACTTTACAGGTCAAAAAAATTTGGATTAAAGTCGAGTTTTGGTGATTTTTGATGAGATCCGTGAACCTGCTGATATGTTTATATTTTCAGATCGATTTGAAAGTTTATATATATATAATAAAATTCATAAACTATCACAACCAAGGTGATAGCTCAGCTGGTTGTGCGTGTTGTTTGTTTACGAATCGGCGCGGGTTTGAGTCCATGTGAGGCCGGTTCATAAGGTTTTCAAAAAAACCTTTTTAATATCAGTTATTAATATTTAATTAATTAATATTATTATATTCTAATGTAAGTATATATGAATTAATGTTCTAGATATTATCAGCTCCATACAGAGGATAGACTGGTTAAGTTGTTTGTGTTACAACCGCAAGGCCTGGAGTTCGATCCTCACACACGCCGGTTCCAGGGGATTTATCCCTTTTATTCCGATTTTTGAAAAATTACACTTAGGTCCCTGTAGTTTCATTTTTTACAAAATGGTCCCTCAAGTTTTCGGAAATTACAAAAACAGCCCCTAAAATTTGTTACAAAATACAGGTTTGGTCCCTGAAGTTTCGAGAAATGTCAAAATTGGTCCCTGTACTGTTCAGTTAAATGAGTTAACTGGGTTAAGTTTTTAAAGAAGGAATCCTTATATGAGGACTAACTCAGTTAACATAATTCAGTTAAAATGAGTTTCTAAAAGTCAGTTTTAGTCCCTAGAGTTTAAGTTTCAAGAATGGCCCAATGAACCTTGTACTTTTAAAACAAAATAAACTATATTTATTTCTTTTTATAAATGAGTTTCAATAATGACCAAAAGGACCCTAAACTTGTAGTTTTCAATAATTGCGCTTTTAACCCTTGTACTTCTAAAGTTTCAAAGAATGACAAATAGGTCCTTTAGATTGTAGTTTCACAAAATGTCACAATAACCCTTATAGTTTATATAACCGTGTTTAATAGCATAAAACTCAACAAATTTGCAATTGTTTCACGTGTTTGTATTGGTATAAGCATGTATAAGCACAAAGCAAGTATGTTCAAATAAGTTTTATTCCAAATGCGGTATTTGTTATAATGAAAGTCAAACAAATACGAGTGTGAAAACCAAGGTGGTCACAGTCTCCGCTACTTTAGGAAATTTCGTCCCGAAATTTTTATTTAGAGGAATCTTGTGAAAACAAATGCGGATATTTCGCCTTCATTTGGTCCTTACGTTCCCAAGTAAACTCGGGGCCACGTTTGGATTCCCAGCGAACTTTGACCAAATGAATCCGTTTGTTCTTCAATTATTTGTATGTACGTTCCACTATCTCCATAGGTTTCTCGACAAAGTGCATCGTTTCATCGATTTGAATCTCGTCGAGAGGAATGTGAAGATCTGCATCAGCTAAACACTTTCGCAAATTGGACACGTGAAAAGTCGGATGAACATTTCCAAGCTCTGGAGGTAGTTCTAGTCGATAGGCAACCTTTCCAATTCTTTCAACAATCTTAAATGGTCCAACATATCGTGGTGCAAGTTTTCCATTTTTTCCAAATCTCACCACTCCCTTCCAAGGTGAAACCTTGAGTAGGACACGGTCTCCGATTTGAAATTCCATGGGCTTGCGTCCCAAATCTGCATAAATATTTTGACGGCTTCTAGCGGTCACAAGATTATCGCGGATTTTCTTGATTTTGTCTGTTGTTTCCAGAATGAGCTCAGGTCCAGTAAGCTGAGCTTCACCGATCTCATTCCAACAGACGGGTGAACGACATTTTCGACCGTAGAGAGCTTCAAATGGTGCCATCTTAATACTAGCATGATAACTATTATTGTATGAGAACTCGATCAGTGGCAGATGAGAATCCCAATTACCACCAAAGTCTATCACGCATGCTCTAAGCATATCCTCCAAAGTTTGAATCGTTCTCTCAGATTGACCATCTGTTTGAGGATGTTAAGCAGTGCTTAGATTTAGTTGGGTCCCTAAAGCAGATTGCATGGTCTTCCAAAAATGAGACGAAAACCGAGCATCACGATCGGAAATGATATCTAAAGGAACACCATGTCGTGATACGATCTCGTCTACATAGATCTTGGCAAGCTTTTCAGCAGAGAAATCCTCACGGATTGGTAAGAAGTGAGCAGATTTTGTCAAACGATCAACTACTACCCAAATAGCATCATGACCTTTAGTCGTACGCGGTAACTTAGTAATGAGATCCATTGCAATGTTCTCCCACTTCCAAACCAGTATCTCTGGTTGTACAAGCAAACCAGAAGGTCGTTGATGTTCAGCCTTGACTTTGAGACAAGTTAGGCATTTTGATACATGCAAGGCAACATCCTTCTTCATACCAGGCCACCAGAACTTAGTACGAAGATCCTTGTACATTTTATCAGCACCAGGATGGATAGAATATCGAGACTTGTGAGATTCGTCCATTACTAAGGTGCGAAGATCGTCCTGATTCGGAATCCACAAACAATTCTCAAAATAGAGTAAACCATCGTCTTTCCTTTCGAGTTTAAGCTCAAGTTGAAGTGGTAGCTCATATTTCAATAAGTCATTGATCACACAAGATCGTTGAGTTTGAAGAACACGAGATTGAATATCAGGTAGAGTTCGAACATAATGAAGCTTGACTCATTCCTTTTGACTAAGCGCATCGGCTACGACATTCGCCTTACCAGGATGGTAGCGGATATCGCAATCATAATCGTTTAAGAGTTCAACCCAACGTCGTTGCCTCATGTTCAGCTCCTTCTGATTGAGAATATGCTGGAGACTTTTGTGGTCTGTGAAAACCACACACTTCGTTCCATAGAGATAGTGTCTCCAGATTTTAAGTGCGAAAACCACAGCTCCTAATTCAAGATCGTGAGTCGTATAGTTCTTCTCGTGAATTTTCAGCTGTCTAGACGCACAAGCTATGACTTTACCTCGTTGCATAAGAACGCAACCAAGTCCTAGATTCGACGCGTCACAATAGACAACAAAATCATCGTTTCCCTCAGGTAGAGATAAAACAGGAGCGCCACAGAGCTTCCGTTTCAGCGTTTGGAACGCTTCTTCTTGCTTAGGTCCCCACTCAAAAGGCTTATTCTTCTGAGTCAAAGCAGTGAGTGGAACCGCGATCTTTGAAAAGTTAGAAATAAACCGTCGATAATAACCAGCAAGACCAAGAAAACAACGAACTTCTGTAGGTGTCGTCGGTGTATTCCAATCCTTAATTGCAACAATCTTGGATGGATCTACGTGAATACCCTGCTCATTGACAATATGACCCAAGAACTGAACTTCTTTAAGCCAGAATTCACACTTGGAGAATTTAGCAAAAAGTTGTTCCTTCTTTAGGAGTTCCAATGTCAGACGAAGGTGTTGCCCGTGATCGGCTCGAGACTTTGAATAAATGAGAATATCGTCGATGAACACAATGATGAACTTATCTAAATAAGGTTTACAAACCCTATTCATTAAGTCCATGAAGATAGTTGGGGCATTTGTCAAACCAAAAGGCATGACAGTGAACTCGTAATGCCCATATCTTGTACGGAAAGCAGTTTTGGGAATATCTTCTTCGAAAACACAAAGTTGATGATACCCAGATCGCAGATCGATCTTGGAAAAGCATGAAGCACCTTGCAGCTGGTCGAAGAGATCATCAATTCTAGGTAGGGGATATCTGATGCGTGTGAAGTGTTATATATTTTAGGTGTATATTTTAAGCCCCTTTAACACTTTTTAGTCAAGTTTTAAATTTATAAAACACGATATTTACTAACACTAGACACACATATGGGCAAGTGCACCCATCGTGAGTGTAGTATAGTGTTGGTAAGATACCGAGGTCGTCCAAGGACACAAGAGCTTTTAGTACCGGTTTATCCTCAACGTCTAATCACATCAAAAAGTTTAGAAAAATGTTTTAAACTAAGAAAAATAAAAACTAACTAAAATGCTGAAAATGAAAATAAAAAGAAAAACAGATAGACAAGATGAATCACTTGGTTCCGACTCGTATCTAGTGTAACCTTTGATTATTTCCGCACTTTTACACTATTTTAAGAGATTATCTTAGTTATTGTAGTAGGCCCCTCTTTTGAAGGTGACGTTACCCTCACCCCAGTAGTTTGAGTCAGCAAGGATACAATCCTAAAAGGGTGGATTATTGGAAGATAATTAATTAAGTTATTAATGCAAATTATGGTAGTCCCCTCTTTTGGAGGTGACGTTACCCTCGACTAAGTAGTCTGAGTCAGCAGGGATACAGTCCTAAATAGCCGGGTTATAGTATTAATAGTAGTTAACTTATGAGGGGATCAAAGAGTTTGGACCCCCGCCATCCAATACCGCTAAGTATTGAAGGAGGTCCTACTAAATTTGACCCAGGTCCATTGCAGGACCTCTAAACGCTGAACAATGGCAAGACCTTTACCAAACCGTTCCCTTAACCCCCGACCAGGTAGCCAACATACCTCCATATAGACCGTGGAGATATGAATGGTGAAAATCTTTTATTTTATATAGACAGTAAAATAATTTCAAGACACCACGGACAAACGATAAAGAAAGATCACCTTCAACATAAGCAACTAGTTATTAAAGTCATTAATACGAAACCAAATAAAAGGTGCGAAAAGATTAGAAATAAAAAGTATTACACTAGACACTTTGTCTTCACCAAGTGATGTAAGAGACTTAGGCAAACATGGCCTTGATTGTCAAGAACTCTTACGATCAATCTTGGATCCCGAGACGACTCACACACTCTACGATGGACAATGGATGATGGTGGTGGATGATGGTGTTATGGTGGTGGTGGGTGGTGGGTGAAGTGTGAGAGAGGTGGTGTGCCAAGGGATGGTTTGAGCTTGAGCCAAGCACTTCTATTTATAGGCTGAACAGAAGCTCGGGCACGGCCCCGTGTCCAGTGGGCACGGCCCCGTGTCCACATCCTTCTCTTTCTTCATTTAATGCAGCTTTGTCTTATTAGTTGACCACGCCCCCGTGTCCGCTGAGCACGACCCCGTGTGCAGAAGAATCTTTGTACTATGAAGATTTTCCTAGATTGTGCGTATCTTATAGTTGACCACGGCCCCGTGTCCGCTGAGCACGGCCCCGTGGTGGGCAATAGAAGCTTCTACCACTTTGTATTTTCTGCTGACACTTGGGCACGCCCCCGTGCTGGCTGACCACGGGGCATGTTCAGGCTTCTGATTTCTTGTTTTGCTTGGGAAGATGCTGTCGTGGGGTCGGGCATGTCACGTCTTGTTCCTTTTCTTGTATTTATGTTAGATTTTGATGTCTTTTTGCTTCTTTTGTTAATTTGAGCTCATTTAATCCTGAAAATACAAAAGGAAGACAAAAGCACACTTTTTCCAACATTAGTACTAAAAAAGGGTTAGTTTTATGCCTCATTTGATGAAATTTATATGTTACATTTTGAACACATCAAATACCCCCACACTTGAATCTTTGCTTGTCCTCAAGCAAAACTCTTTAATATGTGGCTATTACACTCCCAAATGGAATGGGTAGAGAAGAAGGTTTTTGGGCTTGTCGTAGAGTGTCGGGATTTCCAAGATTCTTTATTTAATTTTATTTTTATTTATTTACAATCCTATTCGTCATGATTTATTTAAATCTTTTCATAAGATAAATTACTTATTAGGGCATAACATGCCTTTGTAAAATTCTATTTATATACAAGTTCACATATCTCACGGGGATCACTCAACACTCGGCCGAAAATGTATTTTTGTGGATCACTCGAGAGCGGCATGGAACTTACTCCTACCATAGGCTTGCCAAGCAATCAATCCTCCTCCTTTTTAACTTATATACCTTTGTAAATATCAAGAGGACTTTGTGGGTGAAGGGTTAGGCTTGGGTTAAAGGTAGGTGGTTGGGTTGGTGGTTAGTGGTTAGTAGAAAAAGGGCGAAAAGCGTAACAAGTGTCGGTTTTCGTAAGACTTTCTATTTTTGTAACTTTTATTTTGATGAAGCTATTATTCAAACCAAGTTATTTTTGATGAACTTGTTTGTTTATTTTCTTTTGCTTCATCCTCAACACAAAAATTATTATTATTATTTTTTTTTTTGAAAAGTCATACGAAAAATCGAACTTGTTACTAAAACAAAGGGTTAAAAATAAAAAGGTTTTGGTGGGTAAAAGGGTGTTTGGTTTGGGTTATGAAATGAAAAGGTTTATGCTCAAAGGGGCTAACTAGGGGGATTTTGGGTAGGTGGTAAAAAAAAACAATGGTGTAGAAATAAAAAGGGTTAGTCCTAATGCCTCCATCATTTACTTACTCGGGTTTAAGTTGGTAAGGACCGGGAATGTATCATCATGGCAAGTTCTAGAGTCGTAAGAACCAAGCGGCTATTCACACAAGAAACGAAATATGAGCATTTAGTCTAATGATATGTAATTGTATGCTCAATAAAGGCTCAAAACTCACTTTTGTGGGAATGGGTTTTTATGTGATCAAGTATATATAATCAAATTTTAACTAAGCTTGTCATGCCTTTTCATAATTTTCTTATGTTGGTTCTTTTTATCACGACGCTATCGGTTGTAAATTTGTAAAAATATAACCTTTTTGAGAATTTGAATTTCCCGAGTTAAACCTAGACAAGTAAAAAAAATGAAAATTTTTGAAAAAATTTGGGGTGATTAGCGATTCCAATAGAGTTTTGTGTAAGGCTTGTATTTAGGACTTGTAAGATTCAAGGTTTTAGCATCGCCCCCACACTTAAATTACACATTGTCCTCAATGTGTCCCAAAAATAAGTTTTTAGGTTGATTGAATGTGTAAAAAGGTGTAAAAAGCTAAAATTTTGTGTTACTGGGCGCTGAACACGGCCCCGTGTTGTCCGGGCACGGCCCCGTGTTCAAGTGCCAGTAACAAAATTAAAACAAGAGAAACAGAAGTCTGGACACGGGGGAGTGTTGGGTGAACACGGCCCGTGTCCAGTTACCTGAACTGGGTCTCTTTCTGCAGACTGTGCAGCACGGGGCCGTGTTGGGTGGACACGGCCCGTGCCGAACTTTCTGTAAACGAAGAAATTTGTCGGACGGTTCTGTTTTCCTGTATGGGGTGCTGGTTGAAGTTTCCCTTGCATCCTTTGCCATCTCAAGTGTGTTTTATTCATTTCAACACCATCCAAAACACCAAATTAACTAAAACCATCATTCATTAATCATAGAGAGAATTACATAATAGTCCTAAAAATGAAAAATAAAGCAGAAAATAAAAGTTAAAAGTCCTAATATTAAATAGGTCAAGTGATCCGTAAAATCTTCCTAAGGAGTTCTACTTCTACAATAAGAACCAAAATTCCGGAAATAGATTTCCGGTTTAAAAGCCTTGTAGAACTCCAAGCCGAACGGTGTTCCTTAGATGTTGCTAGAGCCATTCTTCGATCTCCCTCGGGAGAAGGGAGGCGGCTTCATGTTCCTCGACATCTTGAGGAGGAGGAGCGACACCAACCGGAACCCCTTGGAGTATGTCTCGAGGAGGGTCCGGATGTAGGGCGTACCATTCGGCCGGAATGATGACTTCCGGCACCACGTTCCATGCCCTTTGGGTGATAATCGGTACCAAAGGAGGAGAGGCGAGAATGTTCAACCTTTGGTGCAAAAGGTTGACCTCCTGGAGACATCCTTCTAGTCCCACCGTCAAATGATTAATGCGGTCTACCAATGCCTCTTCCACACTTGTTACTTCATCAAGGGCCTCTCTTAAGGCGTAAACATAGTTTACAAGAGAATCTTCAACCGTTGATGATCTTCTCCCCTGCCGGTTGTTTCTGGAATGCGACGAAGAGTTTCCGCTTGTTCTGCTTGCCATTCTGAGAAAATATACCGAAAAGAGTTCAACTTTATGGATCCAGTACTTCGGACACGGCCCCGTGTTCATTGAACACGGCCCCGTGTTCAGATATTTGCAGGGTTTATGAACAAGGAATCTTGGGGTTTCAAATTGTATTTGTGATTTTCGAAGCATTTCTGAACTTAACAACTTAAAACATTGTTATAAAACTTATTTTTATCAAGATTCCATGAACAAAAATCTAACAAACATCTCAATAAGGCTTGAAACTATAGAAGGTTCAAGCTTTAATGGAAGTATGAGGAAAATTGAAGAAGATGAAAGTGGATAAAAGAGGAAAGGACAAGAAGATAGTTGAGAAACCTCTTTTAGAAAAAACCTAGGATGGTATGTGAGAATATTCCTCAAATCTCTGTCCCTGGAATGGTTCAAATGTGCAGGATTCTTGGCTGCATTTATAGAAAATGACAGTACGTTGCGCACGGCCCCGTGTCGGCTGGACACGGCCCCGTGTGCAGATGGAATCCTAACACATTTTTGTCCACATTCTGACAAAATCAGAGGGGAATCTTTTGGGTGGACACGGGGGCGTGCTGACCTGGACACGGCCCCGTGTCTAGAAGCTGTCTTAAGGAATTCTTCAAATTTTAAGGAACTTTCCCGGATCGGGTGGTTCCTTACTAGATGGAACAACCCCAAAGTGCCTAAGATATCTTAATTGTTCTAGATTAAGACGAGAACGCAAGAGGTTGTCGGTGAGGGTGATTCCTATGCTATATGTAGGTGGACAAGTCCAACCCTTTCCCGGGCTCTCGTTAAAGAAGGTGTATGTCGAATCGCTCAGGTCTATGTATGCATCGAACGAAGTCGATGGGGAGTCCTTCACGGCACAATCGACACAGGGACGACTATCGCTCAAGTCCTTACTAGAGTTAGATGTATCATTGGAAACAATGAAGTTGTTTGAATGCGTTTCCAACCTTTCTTCTTGGTTATTGTATTGGAAAAGATTATTGAAATCTTCCCTAAGTTCTTTTAACCAATTAAAAATTAGATCTTCTAGTTGAAATAATTCATCGAGAAGCATTTCTCCTAAAATATCCGGTTGGGTGCATTCGAGGGAGCGATAGGGATTATTTTTACTTTCGCCCCTCTTAAGGATACTAGGAAATGATGGGTCTATATAGTGGGGTTTATAATTTAGAAAAAAACATTCTAATTCTTTATGGTTACCACCACATAATTGACACCACATAGTACCATAAGAGTGCCGAAAGTAAAAATTATCAGTATCACTCATGTTTGTGCCAGAAATTACCAACCGTCGGGATCTTACGGTTCTGTTTTCAGTAACTGAAACTTGGGCACGGGGGCGTGTTGAGTGGGCACGGCCCCGTGTTCAGCCTACTGTCTGACTTAAAACAGGATTGCCAGTTCCAATGATTGGGCACGGGGCGTGTTCAGCGGGCACGGCCCGTGTTGAGTTCTGCAGAAGCTGAAAAATTAAGAAAAATCCTAAAAAAATGAAAAATAAGAAAAACGATTAGGCCGTTGATTCCTAACTTTCTTAAAATCCTTGTGTCCCCGGCAACGGCGCCAAAAACTTGATGCGTGTGAAGTGTTATATATTTTAGGTGTATATTTTAAGCCCCTTTAACACTTTTTAGTCAAGTTTTAAATTTATAAAACACGATATTTACTAACACTAGACACACATATGGGCAAGTGCACCCATCGTGAGCATAGTATAGTGTTGGTAAGATACCGAGGTCGTCCAAGGACACAAGAGCTTTTAGTACCGGTTTATCCTCAACGTCTAATCAAATAAAAAAGTTTAGAAAAATGTTTTAAACTAAAAAAAATAAAAACTAACTAAAATGCTGAAAATGAAAATAAAAAGAAAAACAGATAGACAAGATGAATCACTTGGTTCCGACTCGTATCTAGGGTAACCTTTGATTATTTCCGCACTTTTGCACTATTTCAAGAGATTATCTTAGTTATTGTAGTAGGCCCCTCTTTTGAAGGTGACGTTACCCTCACCCCAGTAGTTTGAGTCAGCAAGGATACAATCCTAAAAGGGTGGATTATTGGAAGATAATTAATTAAGTTATTAATGCAAATTATGGTAGGCCCCTCTTTTGGAGGTGACGTTACCCTCGACTAAGTAGTCTGAGTCAGCAGGGATACAGTCCTAAATAGTCGGGTTATAGTAGTAATAGTAGTTAACTTATGAGGGGATCAAAGAGTTTGGACCCCCGCCATCCAATACCGCTAAGTATTGAAGGAGGTCCTACTAAATTTGACCCAGGTCCATTGCAGGACCTCTAAACGCTGAACAATGGCAAGACCTTTACCAAACCGTTCCCTTAACCCCCGACCAGGTAGCCAATATACCTCCATATAGACCGTGGAGATATGAATGGTGAAAATCTTTTATTTTATATAGACAGTAAAATAATTTCAAGACACCACGGACAAACGATAAAGAAAGATCACCTTCAACATAAGCAACTAGTTATTAAAGTCATTAATACGAAACCAAATAAAAAGTGCGAAAAGATTAGAAATAAAAAGTATTACACTAGACACTTTGTCTTCACCAAGTGATGTAAGAGACTTAGGCTAACATGGCCTTGATTGTCAAGAACTCTTACGATCAATCTTGGATCCCGAGACTTCTCACACACTCTACGATGGACAATGGATGATGGTGGTGGATGATGGTGTTATGGTGGTGGTGGGTGGTGGGTGAAGTGTGAGAGAGGTGGTGTGCCAAGGGATGGTTTGAGCTTGAGCCAAGCACTTCTATTTATAGGCTGAACAGAAGCTCGGGCACGGCCCCGTGTCCAGTGGGCACGGCCCCGTGTCCACATCCTTCTCTTTCTTCATTTAATGCAGCTTTGTCTTATTAGTTGACCACACCCCCGTGTCCGCTGAGCACGACCCCGTGTGCAGAAGAATCTTTGTACTATGAAGATTTTCATAGATTGTGCGAATCTTATAGTTGACCACGGCCCCGTGTCCGCTGAGCACGGCCCCGTGGTGGGCAATAGAAGCTTTTACCACTTTGTCTTTTCTGCTGACACTTGGGCACGCCCCCGTGCTGGCTGAGCACGGGACGTGTTCAGGCTTCTGATTTCTTGTTTTGCTTGGGAAGATGCTGTCGTGGGGTCGGGCATGTCACGTCTTGTTCCTTTTCTTGTATTTATGTTAGATTTTGATGTCTTTTTGCTTCTTTTGTTAATTTGAGCTCATTTAATCCTGAAAATACAAAAGGAAGACAAAAGCACACTTTTTCCAACATTAGTACTAAAAAAAGGTTAGTTTTATGCCTCATTTGATGAAATTTATATGTTACATTTTGAACACATCAATATCGATTCTTGGTGGTAAGCTTATTAAGCTCACGATAATCGATACACATTCGAAAAGATCCATCTTTCTTCTTCACAAAGAGGACAGGTGCTCCCCAAGGTGAATAGCTCGGACGGATGAATCCTTTATCACACAACTCTTGAAGCTGTTTCGATAACTCTTGCATCTCTGACGGTGCAAGACGATAAGCTGCTTTCGCAACTGGGTTGGCATTGGGTACAAGGTCAATATGAAACTCGACTTGACAAACTGGAGGCAAACCAGGCAGTTCATCAGGAAACACCTCTGGATAATCCCGAACAATCGGAATATCCTGAATACTCTTGCTCTTACCTTTCTCCTCGGTGACATGTGCTAGGAAAGCAACATATCCTTTTCGTAAATATCTTTGGGCCTTTGTACACGACATAAGCTTCAATCCACCAGATGGTTTTTCGCCACGAACTTCCAGAACATCGCCAGACGGAAGAGGAATACGGACAATCTTATCAAAACAAACCACCTTAGCATGATGTTTGGTTAACCAATCCATCCCCACGATAATATCGAAACTCCTAAGTTGCATCGGCGTAAGGTCAATGGGAAAAAGATGGTTATCAAGGTTTAACTGACAATCATGAATAACAGAATCGAGAACAAGAGGTTTACCAGTAGCAACTTCGACAGATAAGGGTTTCCTCAGTTTAGTTCTAGGTATCGCAAGCAAAGGTTCAAAAGATAATGAAACAAAACTTCTATCGGCGCCAGAATCAAAAAGAATATATGCAGGTCGATTGTTAACAAGAAACGTACCATTAACCACCTCGTTGTCAGCCCTCGCTTCGTTAGCATTCAGATTGTACGCTCGCCCACGAGTGGGATTCGCATTTGCATTGACATTGACATTCACGTTTGGATTTACATTTGCATTTGCCAACCTCGGATAGTTGTTGCGGAAGTGACCAAGCTCTCCACAATTGAAACATGTACCCGGTGGGAATCTAGGAGCATTCCCCTGAACTGGAGCTTGATTCCGAACAATCTGATTCTGACCTGAACGTTGGCCAGATGCCCAAGCTTACCACACGTTGTGCATTGCCTACAAGCTTGTTGTGGAACATGATGACTATTGCAGCGAGCACAATGAGGTGCGGTACCAGCATATGCTTTCTTCGCTGGAAGTTGAGCTGGTGGGTTCTGAGCAGTTTGTGCAGTTACTGCAAAATTCTGAGAACCCTTTCGCTTTCTTGACCTCTTCGATGACTCACCTTCTTTACCCTTACCCTTATTCTTGTCCTTCTCAGAATCAGTCGCCTTCATTTTATCACCCTTGCGGGTGAGTTTACCCTTCCTGACTTGAGACTCAGTCAGGGTAGCAAATAACTTGATTGCTTGGCGAAGGGTGGTAGGATTATTACCGGTCACTATATCCAGAATAGAATCGGGTAGACCATCGATATACCTCTCTATCGCTTTCTCCAACGGGGTAACCATAGTAGGACACAAAAGACTGAGCTCCTCAAATCGATTCGTATACGCACGGTGTTCTCCCCCATCTTGTTTCAGATCGTCAAACTCTCGTTCCAAAGCTCGAATTTCGTGACGAGGACAGAATTCTCTCATCATGAGAGCTCAAAGCTCTTCCCAAGTTTGTGCCAACGCCACTTCGGCACCCCTGTCGCGCATCACTCCATTCCACCACGTAAGAACACGCTTCTCAAACACACTCGAAGCAAATTCAACCTTACGTCCATTCGGACATTGCACATGTCTGAATGTGTTTTCGATACTCTCGAACCATTGAAGGAGTGCAGTCGCTCCTTGTGACCCGGAAAACTTTAGCGGCTTAGCAAAATTGAAATTCTTGAAATTACAAGGTGCATTGTTATTGTTGTTGTTGTTGTTGTTGTACAGCTCGTGGATTTGGGTCACAATGCCTGGAAACACAGCAGCCATTTGCTGAGAGACAAGGGTTGCGAGTTCTTCAGCAGTAAAAGATTGTGCATCACGTCGAGGAGGCATTGTCTAACAAGAAAACAAGAGAATCGAGTGAGGTTGAAAATTAAGAAAAACAAAAGAGGTATCGACAAAACACAAGGAAGGCGATCAATTGTTTGTTACATCGAACAAACAAACGATACGCAGTGACTAATCAAAGTAATGAATCAAAATAATGTATCGCGAAGACATGCTCGCCTATAAGTGAACACTCACCCCAAGAGTTCCCAGGTAAGAGTGACGGGTCCGATTATGTGGATTTGTACGAACACTCTAGCCTTAGACAGAAAACTCAGGGTACAGGCATTCACTCTTCCAGTTTGCACGTGTTCACAATATTTAGACCCAAACTCTGACGAGATTTTGAAAACTCAAAAGACACTAAGCCAAAAATGAGTCAAACTAGAAGGGTTCAAAACCTTATAACAGAGGGTTCAAAACCTAGTAATCAATCATCCTAGAACGGATGACTAATTTTCGAAGCAGATTCGGATTTTGTTTTAAAAAAAAAATCTAGACTCAAATCAACTCGTGTTGGGGTCCTAGAAAGTTATAGTCTAGGTCAAAGTTTTACTAATAACCTAATTCTCTATAACCATTGGCTCTGATACCAACTTTTCTGTCACACCCCGACCACGTAAAACAACAAATCGTGGCGGAAACGTCGGGGAGTGTTGTAACAGAATTATTGTTTCAAACCATGGATACAAGAGTTTCGTTTTATTGAATATTAAACATTGTCTTAAAGTTAAACAAGCAATTCAAACATAGTTTATCATCGTTATTAAATCGCTAAGGCCTCGTCCGGTCCTAAGTGAGCATGCATCCTATTCGCAATCAACATTAAGCAACATTACCTGAAACATATGTAAAAACAAAGTCAGCAAAGAAATGACGGCGAGTACATAGTTTTTGTGTGAGTATCAGATTCATGGCTCTTTTACATATTGAAATAACTCGTACAACTTCGTTAATCGATAGTAGAAAACCTTATTTGTAAAATGTTTGTATTGTAAAATGAATAACCAAATCAAAACAGATTGGTTACCATTTATAAACCTTGTTGCCATGAATCTTAACCCAAAACATTTGTTTTTGTATACCAAATCGTAAATCGTCTTTGTAATAAAACTCGTATGGTTTATATCGTTTAGTAAACCTCGTTGTGTAACATCGTTTAACTCGTTCTCGTTATAACTCATCGTTCACTTATTTAAATCGTTCATAATCGTTCAAAATCGTTCTCGTACAAGTCGTTCTCGTTTTAATTGTGAAAACTACTTTTGGTCGTCTCGTTAATAACATTCAAACCTTTGTGACTCGTTCATCATTCCCAATCGTTCTCGCATTAACCAACCTCAAAAAGTAAGTTAACAATCATCAGATTCAGTCGTTACCCACTTAACCCACACATAACCATGGGTCTAGTTGATAACGGGATTTGTCGGCATCCTATGGTACCATAACCTAATACTGGTCGGTTTGGCCGAAATTAATGAATGTCATTCGTTATGTAATTACCACCAACAAGTTCGTTCACATTATCGAAATCGTTATTAGTTTTGTATAAACCATCTCAATCGTTTTGGAACCATCGTTAGAATATTGAAATCGTTTTGATACATATGAATCACCCCAAAACAATCGAAAATAGTAAAAAGAGGGGATCTATCTACTCACATTATTTTGCAGGCGATTCCGAATACGCAAGTCAAGATTAAAGTGTCTAATAATAAGGACTCAAAGTTGTCCTAATGAATCGTACATGAACAAGAATAATGTATCAATATTGAGGTCGTATAGTGTTGACGGGATTTGTTGAGCATTTATTGTATTTGATAGTGTTTAGATTAACAGAAGGATCTTGTGAATTATATGTTTAGAGGACTCGGAAAAATGATCATGATAAAGAGGAATTATTTATGAAAAATATTTATTTATCATAAATAATTAAATTGCAAAAAAAAATGTACAATCGATTTAATATAAACATTTGTAATAATAAATCAAATATATTTAACTAGTATCATAATTAAATATAATGATTATTGGCAAAATATTGTACAAGTGATATAATTAATTTATATCATAATAATTAAAAATAACATTTTTAATTATTGAACTTGAATATTACTGATTTAATTATATAAATATTGAAGTTATATAAAATATCAGTAGCAACATTATTTTTGTAAAGATCAACACTTAAAATAATTAATCTGAAAATTTCAGATTTTAATTCCTAAGAATTGATTTATTATGAATTTATTTAGTAATAAACTGTTTTAATATCATAAAAATTAGTTTTATAAATAAATTGACTAATTTCACATTTTTAATAAAAGCAACATTGATTAATAATCTTATAAAAATTATTGGAATGTTGAAAATATTAAAAATTAATTGATTAAAAAGAAATGCAGACCCCTGGGTTCGAACCTGGGTCTGTATTGTAACCAAACAGAGTCTTAACCACTGGGCTAAGCTTCTGTTTGTGTTTGGTTTAAGACTGCTAAACTTATAACCAAACAGGGTCTGGTCATCTTCTCCAAAGAGAAGTCAAAGTCAGAAGACCCGGTCAAACTAAAAGTCAAACTCGTGATTTTTACGAGCAAATCTATGTTATATCTAAATTAACTTTGGAGAAACATTGTATAAGCATAAAAGAATTTATTGAAACAATAAAAACGAACCGGTATTGAAAGGATGATCGGATTGAAAAATTCCGGCGAAAAAGTGAGTACTCCGGCGAGTTGCAGGTTTTAATCTGACGATTTCGGGTGTTTAAGTGTTTGTAAATGGTGTGGAATGTTGCTAGGAATGCAAGGAACTTAAATACACGAAGTTTGGATCTCAGATTCGACACAAATTAGTGGATTTGATCTACTTTTATTTTTTTTTAAATTCTTTTTCTTTTGAGTGTTTTGGCACCATAATGTGTCGTTTGAATGATTGGGATTAGTAGGGATAGGTTGGGTATCATGTGGGTAACTTTACAGGTCAAAAAAATTGGATTAAAGTCGAGTTTTGGTGATTTTTGACGAGATCCGCGAACCTGCGGATATGTTTATATTTTCAGATCGATTTGAAAGTGTATATATATATAATAAAATTCATAAACTATCAGCTTGGTTGTGCGTGTTGTTTGTTTCCGAATCGGCGCGGGTTCGATTCCATGTGAGGCCGGTTCATAAGGATTTCAAAAAAAACCTTTTTAATATCAGTTATTAATATTTAATTAATAATAATATTATATTCTAATGTGAGTATATATTAATTAATGTTCTATATATTATCAGCTCTGTACAGAGGATAAACTGGTTAAGTCGTTCGTGTTACAACCGCAAGGTCTCGAGTTCGATCCTCACACACGCCGGTTCCAGGGGATTTATCCCTTTTATTCCGATTTTTGAAAAATTACACTTAGGTCCCTGTAGTTTCATTTTTTACAAAATGGTCCCTCAAGTTTCCGGAAGTTAAAAAAACAACCCCTAAACTTTGTTACAAAATACAGGGTTGGTCCCTGAAGTTTCGAAAAATGTCAAAATTGGTCCCTGTACTGTTCAGTTAAATGAGTTAAATGGGTTAAGATTTTAAAGAAGGAATCCTTATATGAGGACTAACTCAGTTAACATAATTCAGTTAAAATGAGTTTCTAAAAGTTAGTTTTAGTCCCTAGAGTTTAAGTTTCAAGAATGACCCAATGAACCTTGTACTTTTAAAACAAAATAAACTCTATTTATTTCTTTTTATAAATGAGTTTCAATAATGACCAAAAGGACCCTAAACTTGTAGTTTTCAATAATTGCGCTTTTAACCCTTGTATTTATAAAGTTTCAAAGAATGACAAATAGGTCCTTTAGATTGTAGTTTCACAAAATGTCACAATAACCCTTATAGTTTATATAACCGTGTTTAATAGCATAAAACTCAACAAAATTGCAATCGTTTCACGTGTTTGTATTGGTATAAGCATGTATAAGCACAAAGCAAGTATGTTCAAATAAGTTTTATTCCAAATGCGGTATTTGTTACAATGAAAGTCAAAGAAATACGAGTGTGAAAACCAAGGTGGTCACATCAAACACTATCGCTGCGTCTCCATCTGGATTCTCTGTTGGCCTGTATAGCTGCAATCAGGTATGTTATTCATGTTTTCCATTATGCCTAAAATAGAGTTAAGCAACATGTGGTATCAGAGCATATGTTGATTAATCTGTTCTGTTTTCATATCCGTTAATTATAGGATATAAATCTGGAAAACGGAATTTTTGTGACAACTCGAACTTTCGAGGTTAGTAACGTGTAATCTTGCGATCTTAACTCCGTTAAACTTAAACGATAACTTGGTAAATTAACTTATTGGAATTGGATCGGGCCGCGTATATCTTGGACTTTATGACTATACCTTACAAACGCATACCATGTCGGCCTAAATAGATTTCATGAGCCCAACTAGTCTGAGCCCAACTAGTCTTTGATGTGCTTTAATTGTTCCTTGTGTATGTCCTAATTAGTTCGGCCCAAAGTGTGAAGCCAAAGTAAACTGGTAGATCGGCCCACTTATTAATCGGTCCACTTGATTTAGTTGTGACCCTTGTATAGGCTTTTGTACGTAATCACCTTGTCAATCTCAAAACTAAAACAACAAACCCTAATCCCCCTTGACTCACGAACGGCAGGAGAACCCCCCCCCCCCCCACCCACTCATGAGATAGCATCTTGTTGTCGATCTTGGTTAGTGAAATCCAATCTATGCTCATTATTATTTAAATTTTTTATGTGTTAATGATTAGCAAAAGGGTTATATGATATTAATAATGTTATATGATAATGCTTGTGTTATATGATACTGAGTGTGATTCTGATGTTGATCATGCGATGGAAATACTTTTGAATTGCTAGTTCGGTAAACGAGATCATAGGATTAACTAATGATGGTTTGGCTGATGTATGTGGGGTAATGTGTGAGCTGAAAGATTTAGAGGTATGATGTATATATTAAACTGACTAAATATGTTATGATAGCATCTATATTAATCGGTGGCAAGGGTGAATAATTTATTGAGGTTTATGGTTGGGAAAGCAATGATTTGGTAATATAACATGCTATTAAATTAGTGTAGGGTCAGAATTGTATGCATAAATATTTGTTGGATCTCTTGTCGAAACTGGTAATTATGTGGGGATCTAGCATTGTTTTCTTTAGGAGGATTATTGATAGTTGCCAGAATATAAATGGGCTATGTTAAGGATTTTAACAATGAAAAGAGTGACATGTTGTTACTGATGTTGTTATGTGAAATTGCAACATGATTTTTAGACATATAGGGAACCGATTGGTTGTGTTAAACATATGACAATTATTGTTAGAAACACACAGTATATGGACGAAATGGGAATGTGAGTATGACCGAATTGTTTAAGCTTTGTGTAATCAGATTTTATTATTGGGAGCATATCGATAAACTGTTTGCTTGACTTTAGAATTTCTATGTTATGAGATTGAAATGAGATATTAATCAAATATAGTTATCGGCCATGATATTAAGAATAATCAGATTTCATTTAATGTCAAATGATTTGTTCCTTATCATGTCAATTCATGACATAGGCATGTGTAACTATATCTAGTATGTCATTATTGTTTGCATGTGAAGGTAATGGTGACCCATGTGCTATAGCTTCAATCTAATCAAAAACCAATTGAGCATTCTAATGATGTTGTTAGTGAAGAGTATCATGTGTAGTTATTTATGCCATGATGATGTTTTGTTGAAATCTGTGTACATTGATACAAGAACCGGCCATGACTAGGATTGTAGAAATTAATAACCACCTGTTACGTATATTATGAATACTTATTATCTATTATGCGATGATACTTACTTCGAATACACACTATGAACATACGTGAACAACGGGGACGTAAACTGATTATGTACGAAATCTAAACGCTTGCTATGTGATATGTGTTAACGGTATTTTGTGTGACTTGTTGCAAACGCGAATTGGATATGTGTTTACTGACTGTTCTTGGTAATCACGGTAGGGTATGGTTGACCAACTTAGTACGGGTAATGTGACGTAACTAATCTTACCGAGCAAAACTAAGGTGAGTTCACTACATTCGAGAATGCGTCCCAGTGGTTGGGGACAGTCAGTGGTCTGGGTAATAACGGGTATATTGGTTAATATTCTCACCTATCATCTTTGTAAGTCCCTTATTATGTTACCTGGAGGGTAACGGGTATTAGTTGGTAGCGCTACTTAGGTTTGGCACCCTCACACCGCTCCTAGATAGGACGGATGTGAACCAATGACCCAGTCGGGGCCCAGTACTAGATAGGAGTACGTGGGAAGGGCAGTCATGTATTTCAGGAGCCGTCTTGTTCGGAATTGAGATATTAACAATATTACTTGCATTGGTTAATGAACTGTTTTACATACAACTGGTAACAAACGTTTTCTAAAACTGTGAACTCGCCAGCTTTGTCTGATACACTTGTTACATGCTCGCAGGTCGTTAGGTACTTGGGAACAGGAACTTGCTGGCTGGAGGGCGTGAGTGGTCATGGTTGCATTGATGAGTTATTTATCAAACATTTATTTACTATGGTTGTTTAGAAAGTATTTTCATTATGTTACGTTAACGCTTCCGCTGAACTTGATGGTTTTTGAATTACTTATGTTTGGATTTTATTACTATTAAGTGATGAACTTTATTTTAAACTTATGGATTCAATGTAATTGGTGGCTCATTACTAGTGGTCACACGCCTAACAGGGACACTCCCTAAGTGGTAATTTGAGGGTGTGACAGTTTGGTATCAGAGCCACTGGTTATAGTGAACTTGGTTTTAAAACGTTTTTGAAAAACCAGACTAAAACCGAACAGTTCTGAAAACAAGAATACGACCATGACACTCAGCTCTAGATAGCAAGGTTCGTCCTTCGTTTAGTCATTGCACAGCATAACTAGTGAACACTTACATATGATATTGCCTGTGATTGCACGTTTAGCACAACAATATGAGTCCATGTATTACTTGCAAGTGTTAAGCGATTGATAGTGTGGTGTTACCCTAGAGATTCGTGACCCCTGTTTTGTGATATTCTTTGTTTGACATCTGAGTTTGAGGAACCATTTGACATGAGTTAGGAGGAACTGAGATGAGCATGCAAATCACAATATTATTGTGGGTGCACACATAATAATAACGTGGGGTGCATGTGCGTCCCAGTGAGACTTAACGAGTGAAAAAGGGGTTTTGTTCCGTTATTTGTTCGATGTGAAACACAACAGTCTATAAGAGTCATGGCAGTGGTTGACTCTTACTTGAGCGTGATCTTTTCACTCCTCTCTGAATCCTTTCGAATCTCGATGCTATCGAGTATTACCTGAACACCCATCTGAACGCCTAGCGAACTGCGTAGAACGTTAGGTGCCTGTATGAACGTCCCTGAGTTGGATGCCGCAGCATTGAATGATCTGTATATACCTTTCTCACTTACCTTCGTTTACTGGAACTCAACGTATTGACGACTTAGACCCCGAAGAGCGATCACTTCTGCAACACTCTGGAAACATGCCGTGTAATACTCAGTCAACTTGAAAGTATTTGGACGACCCTGATTACCGGCAACGAACACCAGCGAATTGATTTCAATCGAATCCTTAACCCCAGCCGGCGACTCATGGGAGTCAACTCTTACAAATCAATCGGGACATAAGCAATGACAATAGACTACGGTGTGGAATGCGTAGCTGTCAGCACAATGAGTAGCGTCTTAGTACGTGGCGCGGAACGGGAAAAGATGGACCATGTCGATGAAAGATCGTAGGGCTTCGCTTCAAGCAACGACAGTGGAGGTAACAGTTACGGCAACATCAAGGTACTTGTAACCGTAGCCCACAGTATAGAAATGAAGGTGCCTATGGCATGGATAGGCCGTTGATAATTCAAGATGACAACCAAGGGGATGACGACAAGTATTGGAATTCCTTGTAACGAAAACAACAACACTGGAAATGATGTTCGTGGAAGGGCATTTAGGATTGACATGGGCGACGCCAGGATTATAGCAACACGGTGGCCTGCATGTTCTTGGTAATTAAACGACTTGTTCCTGTTCTGTCTAACCCTGATGATTCTTGAAACCAAGCCTGTTGGGAATCCGACTGATGGCAAGTCAAGGGAAACCTCTTATGTTCGTAGGGATGCAAACTCAACCTTGTGGGATAAGTGTTCGACATTGACCTTTCTTCTGTTATTCTTGATAAATGTACCCGGTGAAGAGAAAATTTTACGTATCCCACTCTTTAGTGGAGGATTGTTACCTGTTCTAACACGTCAGAGTGGCACAACGGTTAGCATCATTTCAGCAATGAAAACCAGGAGTGTCTACAGAGGGATTACCCCGCTATTTTAGCAACTGTTATTGACGTTAAGGTTAGGAATAAGAGGATCGAGGATCCACCAGTTGTTCGTGACTACCCTCAATGTGCTACCCGAGGAACTTCCAGGATTATCTCCACAGCTGCTAGGTAGGATCCCAATTGACCTCACGCCAGAGGCAGTTCTAGCTACTCGTACTCCTTACCGTTTTGCACCAGGAGTGTGCAGGAGCTGTTTACTCAACTACAGGAACTGTCAGACAGGAGTTTTCGCTTTAAGGAGCCCCGTTATACCCATGAAGAGAATCCTTTTCGAATGTGTACTGAATATCAGGAACTCAGTAAGGTGACAGTTGAGAACCGTTTGCCTCAACCCTGCATTGACACCCGTTGAAAGGTTGTGAGGGTCAAGTCAAGCCCCCCCCCATTCGAGGATTGTTTAACGAACAAGCTTTCATCAGATGGGAGTCCAATGGGAGAATGTTCCTGGAACGCCATATCGAACGCAATGCGGCCAGTGTGACTTGGAGTTAATCAACACACCAGTAGCTTTATGGACCACATGAATCGACCGTGTTTATCGACGATGTTTTGGGTCATTTCCAGGAGAAAGAAACACCATGAACGTCACTTGTATTTCATTGTAGAGCTTCTAGGGGAGGAGCACCTACGTGCGAAGTCTAGCTAAGTGTGACTTCCGGGTTCGAGAAGTATACATTTTTGGTCATGTGAACAACGAGACACTATCACAGATTCATCACAGGATTTTCGAAGATCGCGCAGCTCTAATTTCTTTAACACAGCAGGGTTCTGTGTATTCGTGGGAAACGAAACAGGAAAACGTCCCTTCAAGCTTTTGAAACTCGACAATACAATGTACTGAGTATTGTCTTTACCCGAGGATACGAGTGATCTAGTGGTATACCATGACGATTCGAATCAGAGTCCCAGTTACGCGACGATGCAACACGAAAAGACGATGACTTACATGGTGGATTAACAGGAAGAATTGCACGACACACAACCATGGTAGAAGCCACGACTTCGGATTTGAGCTGGAGGCATTACTTGGACGGTACCCAAATGCATTACATAGACCGATCACAAGGGCCTCCCGTGTACCTTTATTTCGGAAGAGCTAATCATGTAATAGCATCGCTGGATTACGACTGTGAAACCTAAACGTGCTCGAGCTTTCAGCTCACTACCGACTCTAACTTACCTGATCAGACTCGCTCTGTTCAAACTGGAAAACTGAAGGAAGAGAAATTACAAGTTAAACCCATGTGGGGCATGAAGAAGCAACCGTTGGTAGGTCGGACGATATTCGCTACCTCATGGAACGAATGTGGGTCTCATTATACGCCAACTGTAGGGAAACTCATGTTGAACAAAGCACACCGACCTCGATATTCTACACGTCTGGGTTATGATGAGAGATATTAGGATCTATAAATCTCGTACTGGTGATCGGGCATGAAGGCCCACATAGCAAGGTGTGTGAACGACGTTTGACTTGTGTGAAAGCCAAGGTGGAACATTAGAAACTTTCTGGGTTGTGTCAGTAACCAGAAACACCCATTTGGAGGATTGGAACAGACTGCCACAGATTTTGTCACTGGTCTACCTAAAACTCAGAACGGAAACAGTATCACCTGGGTGATCGTTGATTGTCTCATGCAACCAGTACACCCTCTTGCAATCAAGGAAACTGACGAGTCTTCACAGCTTGTGGATATTCCTCTGAGAGAGGCGGTTTTTTAGGCACGAGATGTCAACTCCTGTTACCTTTGATTTTGAGCTATACCTGATTTATGACAGACGATACACAACACCCATGGCTCGCGTTAGGACCAGAACATTGCTTATCACCGTTGGACAAACGGTCAGAGTAAACGAACTCCCCTGACACTCGAAGACATGCTGCGAACATGTGTGAGAATAACTGGGTGTAAATTGGAAGGATGTATACTTTTGGCTGAGTTCTACCGTAGTTGTTACCCTTCTAGTATTCAGACAGCTCTGTTGAGGCATTATAGAGACGATAATGCCAACCTTCTTGTTAGACTGAGATGGTTGACAACTTAATTACTGGTCCAGGACTGGTACTCGAAACTCTTGGGAAGGTTGTTTGGACCGGGAGTCGATTGGCGGCAACGCGTGACCGTCAGGAAAGCTGATAAACTTGGGAAACGCTGGAAGATCGCTGTAGGCGATCGTATCGTGTTGAAAGTCTCACCCTGGTAGGGTGTGGAATGCTTGGGAAGCATGGTGAGCTTAACTGACGTCACGATGGATCTTTCAACAGTCTGGGAAGAATCGGTAGCGTAGCTTACAAACTCGAGTTACCTGGCGAATTAGATAACGTACACGATGTCATTTATGTCTCGAACCTAAAGAAGCGTCTGTTTGACGCAACACTTGTGATACTCTTGTTGAGAAACCCACTGTTAACACAGACGAATTGCAATCGTGAGAGTTCGTTGGAACTCAAGACGTGGACCGAAGTTCCTGTGAGAACGCGAAGATCAGGTGAAGCTCTGTAATCCCTGATTGTTCAAACGGTGGGACCAACTTTTGATATCATAGGCGAATTTCGGGACGAAATTCCCTTTCAAGTTGGGGATGATGTGGCACCTGAGCAAAATCTGCAACAATCTTGGTTTCTCACTTCACTCCTCTGTGATTACTTGTCAAATTTCGGGATGAAATTTCTTTCAAGTTGGGGATGATGTGACAACTCGAACTTTTGAGGTTAGTAACGTGTAATCTTGCGATCTTAACTCCGTTAAACTTAAACGATAACTTGGTAAATTAACTTATTGGAATTGGATCGGGCCGCGTATATCTTGGACTTTATGACTATACCTTACAAACGCATACCATGTCGGCCTAAATAGATTTCATGAGCCCAACTAGTCTGAGCCCAACTAGTCTTTGATGTGCTTTAATTGTTCCTTGTGTATGTCCTAATTAGTTCGGCCCAAAGTGTGAAGCCAAAGTAAACTGGTAGATCGGCCCACTTATTAATCGGTCCACTTGATTTAGTTGTGACCCTTGTATAGGCTTTTGTACGTAATCACCTTGTCAATCTCAAAACTAAAACAACAAACCCTAATCCCGCTTGACTCACGAACGGCAGGAGAAACCCCCCCCCCCCCCCCACCCACTCATGAGATAGCATCTTGTTGTCGATCTTGGTTAGTGAAATCCAATCTATGCTCATTATTATTTAAATTCTTTATGTGTTAATGATTAGCAAAAGGGTTATATGATATTAATAATGTAATATGATAATGCTTGTGTTATATGATACTAAGTGTGATTCTGATGTTGATCATGCGATGGAAATACTTTTGAATTGCTAGTTCGGTAAACGAGATCATAGGATTAACTAATGATGGTTTGGCTGATGTATGTGGGGTAATGTGTGAGCTGAAAGATTTAGAGGTATGATGTATATATTAAACTGACTAAATATGTTATGATAGCATCTATATTAATCGGTGGCAAGGGTGAATAATTTATTGAGGTTTATGGTTGGGAAAGCAATGATTTGGTAATATAACATGCTATTAAATTAGTGTAGGGTCAGAATTGTATGCATAAATATTTGTTGGATCTCTTGTCGAAACTGGTAATTATGTGGGGATCTAGCATTGTTTTCTTTTAGGAGGATTATTGATAGTTGCCAGAATATAAATGGGCTATGTTAAGGATTTTAACAATGAAAAGAGTGACATGTTGTTACTGATGTTGTTATGTGAAATTGCAACATGATTTTTAGACATATAGGGAACCGATTGGTTGTGTTAAACATATGACAATTATTGTTAGAAACACACAGTATATGGACGAAATGGGAATGTGAGTATGACCGAATTGTTTAAGCTTTGTGTAATCAGATTTTATTATTGGGAGCATATCGATAAACTGTTTGCTTGACTTTAGAATTTCTATGTTATGAGATTGAAATGAGATATTAATCAAATATAGTTATCGGCCATGATATTAAGAATAATCAGATTTCATTTAATGTCAAATGATTTGTTCCTTATCATGTCAATTCATGACATAGGCATGTGTAACTATATCTAGTATGTCATTATTGTTTGCATGTGAAGGTAATGGTGACCCATGTGCTATAGCTTCAATCTAATAAAAAACCAATTGAGCATTCTAATGATGTTGTCAGTGAAGAGTATCATGTGTAGTTATTTATGCCATGATGATGTTTTGTTGAAATCTATGTACATTGATACAAGAACCGGCCATGACTAGGATTGTAGAAATTAATAACCATCTGTTACGTATATTATGAATACTTATTATCTATTATGCGATGATACTTACTTCGAATACACACTATGAACATACGTGAACAACGGGGACGTAAACTGATTATGTACGAAATCTAAACGCTTGCTATGTGATATGTGTTAACGGTATTTTGTGTGACTTGTTGCAAACGTGAATTGGATATGTGTTTACTGACTGTTCTTGGTAATCACGGTAGGGTATGGTTGACCAACTTAGTACGGTTAATGTGACGTAACTAATCTTACCGAGCAAAACTAAGGTGAGTTCACTACATTCGAGCATGCGTCCCAGTGGTTGGGGACAGTCAGTGGTCTGGGTAATAACGGGTATATTGGTTAATATTCTCACCTATCATCTTTGTAAGTCCCTTATTATGTTACCTGGAGGGTAACGGGTATTAGTTGGTAGCGCTACTTAGGTTTGGCACCCTCACACCGCTCCTAGATAGGACGGATGTGAACCAATGACCCAGTCGGGGCCCAGTACTAGATAGGAGTACGTGGGAAGGGCAGTCATGTATTTCAGGAGCCGTCTTGTTCGGAATTGAGATATTAACAATATTACTTGCATTGGTTAATGAACTGTTTTACATACAACTGGTAACAAACGTTTTCTAAAACTGTGAACTCGCCAGCTTTGTCTGATACACTTGTTACATGCTCGCAGGTCGTTAGGTACTTGGGAACAGGAACTTGCTGGCTGGAGGGCGTGAGTGGTCATGGTTGCATTGATGAGTTATTTATCAAACATTTATTTACTATGGTTGTTTAGAAAGTATTTTCATTATGTTACGTTAACGCTTCCGCTGAACTTGATGGTTTTTGAATTACTTATGTTTGGATTTTATTACTATTAAGTGATGAACTTTATTTTAAACTTATGGATTCAATGTAATTGGTGGCTCATTACTAGTGGTCACACGCCTAACAGGGACACTCCCTAAGTGGTAATTTGAGGGTGTGACAGTTTGGTATCAGAGCCACTGGTTATAGTGAACTTGGTTTTAAAACGTTTTTGAAAAACCAGACTAAAACCGAACAGTTCTGAAAACAAGAATACGACCATGACACTCAGCTCCAGATAGCAAGGTTCGTCCTTCGTTTAGTCATTGCACAGCATAACTAGTGAACACTTACATATGATATTGCCTGTGATTGCACGTTTAGCACAACAATATGAGTCCATGTATTACTTGCAAGTGTTAAGCGATTGATAGTGTGGTGTTACCCTAGAGATTCGTGACCCCTGTTTTGTGATATTCTTTGTTTGACATCTGAGTTTGAGGAACCATTTGACATGAGTTAGGAGGAACTGAGATGAGCATGCAAATCACAATATTATTGTGGGTGCACACATAATAATAACGTGGGGTGCATGTGGTTGTAAAACAAGGTTTCCAAGGCCGAGTACTCCCCGAGTAGTCGCTACAAGGCAGGCTGCCGAGTCGACTTTCTTTGACTCCGCCTAATTACTCGGAGTCGGTCAAACGCGGTCAACGTCGGCCATAATTGGATCTAGTAGGTCAACTCGGGCCTAGTTTGACTTAAATAATAATATAACATAATTTCTATGCCTATCATATTAAAGAATGATATCATTTTCACGTATTTTGTTACAAATATTAGTAACTTTGTGTTATTTGACATATATTTAGTCCCCAAAAAGTAATTTCTTTATAATTTAATGTGACAACCCTCACTAAACCAGGTATCCGTACGACTTAATTAATAATTAATTATTGCTTAATTACTGTGCTTGCTTGAACTTGTGAATAAACTGCTACTTGAACACTGATACATGTACTTACTTGCATCATACTTTACTTGCTGTCACTACATTATTTACATGACTGAACCTTAGTGACAAACATGATGCACAAAAAAAGCACAGTAGCACTATAACGGATAACCTATTGAACATGCTGATAAAGCCAGCATCAGGCAAACACTGCCTCTAAGGCCTGTATGAGCCAGAAATATTTTGCTACACTAGTGGTGAGTGTAGGGATACAAGGGTTGTAGAACTGCGTCTCTAGGAATAAGTTACAATGACTGGATGTGCCTAAAACGTACTCTAAGTACAAAACTCAGCACTTTACATAATAATTCAGCTTTTAGCTAACTAATAAAGTGCCAAAACATGAGAAAAATATTACTAGACACTTTCCAAAGTGTCAAGAATGAGTTGTGTCACTAAAAAGGGTATTAACGACACTTTAAGCTTTGTTAAGCACTTTGACGGATTACTATCCAACCGAACAACCGGACTATACCCGAAACATGAAAATATTGTTATTTTCATTATTTATCTTTTTCTGAGCCAGTTAGGATCCCTGAACACCCTAACACCCATTGTAACGCGTAACACACAACTAACCAAGTTAATCTCTAAACTTAACTTAGTTAACCTAACTAAGTAACCAACTAATGGTTAGAAGCCAACTAAAGACCCCCCCCCCCCATTGAAATCGGCCCCATCAAGGGGAGACAAGCCTTGATTTCTTTTTATTATTTTAATCAAGGTGTTTAAAATCTAGAAGGCACATGATCCATTGGATTAAAACTCCATAATTGTCTATAAGTATCACTATATGCACATAAGGATAATCACTCCACACTTCACCACAAACTCTCTCCTCTCTTGCTCTCCACACTCACGGCCGAACACCCCCTTGGCCCTCCATCCATTTTCGAGTTCGATCTTCATATTCCAAGGTTACACAAACATCAAGGGTCACGTATTAGGGAGCTTGGTGCACTCGGAGCTCGAAGGACCTCTTTCCCTAGCTTTTATCCACCTCGTTTGCGCGTAGATTCTTCCCTAGCCTCGAGCTAGTGGTATGATGTTTAAATCCCTAACTTGAACTATTCTAATGTGGTTAATACGATTTGTAACGGTTAAAACTCGAAATCTCACAAAATGATGCATTAAAGTCTACTAAAAATGCTATAAGTGTTGGATAATAGCTCATATGTTGTGTAAATGTTGTAGTAATTGAAATTTGTGATTATTTAGACCCGATCTATGTTGTGGTAGCTCGGATCATCACTTAACCCGGTTTGGTCATGATCACGAATCATGACATAAGGTTGTTTTGAATAGAACAAGGGTTAAAGGGTGAAACTCTACCACACACGAGTCATGAACTTGTGTAAAAATGTTTTACTTGTGGAATAGTGTTTAAAACTAGCAGATCTACATATCTGCAAGTGGTATTTTCAAAGGACCAAGCGTTAAAGAAATCATGCTTTCTAAAAATGGATCTTACACTAACAAGAATGGTTTTTAGAACACACAAGTGTGTAAACACTTGTGTAACACAAAGTTTTGACAAAATAACTATTTTTGTAAAAGTTGACGAGAAGTTGTAAAGACGGAACTTCCATAAAAACGAGGTCTTTACAAAATCGGATTATTTTATATAAAGGTCCACTAAAAGTAATAAGATTTACTTCACAGTTTGGATAAATCACAAGTTCATGAAGTTTATGCGATTATATACATATTTTGACTAGTTTGTGATTTGAACATTGTTTTGGTTGATTGAGAAAATTGTTGGTTGATTTATAAAAGAAAATGATACGCTTGAAAGCGTGGCCACCTCCAGTTACAGAGGAAACTCTGGCGAAATTTTTCCAAAAACCTAACACTTAGAAATATTTTCACTATAAGTGTTAGAAATACATTTTGACTTGTTTTCAAAATATAAGTTTCGCCACAACTACATTCACAAAACATCGGAGGTGAGATTTTCACAAAATAAAACGTGATACATAAATATATTTAGTATATATTTTTCACAACATCACTTGTATAAGTGTTTATGATTATTTTGTGAACGACATAAATATTATTTTTAGAGTAAAAATAATATTACTAAGTATTATTTTGGGGAAATCACATGTATGAAAATATAATGTTTTTGAGAAGAATATTTATATTTTGGAGTTGGAAATAAAATATATTAAGTGAGACTTAATAGTGAAATCTGAATGTTACGAACGCACATGTATTAAATCCCCCATCCTTGGGAATGAGAATAACTACCAAGTATATACAGAACGTAAACACGAAATAGTTGCCTAACTATTTCCCAAAAACTTAAACCATAAAGCTAAGGCACGGCCGTCCGTCTAATAGAGTTAGCACGTGTAGGTCGTCATACAGCTGATTGATTTGGAGGCATACTTGGTAGAGACGCACCACTGTGAGTTCATGTCCCCCTTTTCTCTTAACTGTTTTCAGTTTTCTAAACTGCGGGGGTGAAATACATGTTACTTTGTTTACAAGTACTTTATACACGGTATGGTTAGCGTAAGGAGGTTTATTACTTAGATCATGTGAGTGGGTAGGCAGAAACTGGAGGCCATTAATCCTCATTGTAGGACCGAGGGACGTAAGCGGTAGATCTATCTGGGTGTAGCGAGCCCAACTCTAGGCCCAACAGAACGGACCTCTGGAAGGCCCAACAGAACGGACCTTGGAGTGACTTTGTACCCAACACTAAATCTGCTAGGTTTGAGTCTTCCTACTTGCACTTCACATATATCAATGGCCTTGCAAACCATTGGTGATCTCTTTTCCTTATTTGCTACATACCAAGACTATTTTTATACTCACAAAGGTTTACTTACTCACTTACATATGAACTCGCTCAACATTATTGTTGATTTTTCAACTTACATGTATTTCAGGAAATTAAAGATCTGGCGCGGTATGTTATGTTTTCCCGCTGCATAAGGGTTCCAAGGTCATCCCAGTTTAGGAAATGTGACTCTTTCCTGGACAAGTCACAAATCTTAAACTGCGTTTATTTCATATCGGTGTTTATGTTATTCAAGACAATGTTTTATGTTATGAGGTTGTAAGTCCCTAAGACAATGTTATGTTACTTCGGTTTTAAAACTTAAATCTATGGATGATCTTGCATGATTTTATTTCATATAGCTTTGTTATGGTTAAGCTATGGTATTAAGAAGTCACACCAAAATCAACCACGCTTCCGCAAAGCCAGGGTGTGACAGCTTGGTATCAGAGCTCTGATCATAGCGAACTAGGATTCTTTCTCGAGTCTAGACTATGATCACAAGGGCTCTCACGAAAACATTTTTCTGCATACCACTTAAGTCCAGATCCAAAACATTTTACAAACAAATGTTGAGCACATTTTATTATTTATAGGCTCAGTCTAGAAGGGCTGAGGCTCGGTCTGAGAGGCCGAGGCTCGGTCTGAGAGATCGAGGTAGTTGGCTAGTTGGACTAGGAAGAGTAAGCTCAGTCTTGGAGGCTGAGGCTCGGTATTGGAGACCGAGGCTCGGTCTGAGAGATCGAGGTAGTTGGCTAGTTGGACTAGGAAGAGTAGGCTCAGTCTTGGAAGCTGAGGCTCGGTATTGGAGACCGAGGCTCGATCTGAGAGGTCGAGGTAGATGATAGAGCAGTCTTAGAGACTGGGAGAAATTGGCTAGTGGGACTAGGAGAATGATTTGAATGCTTACTTGGTGACTTATGTGATTATTTGATTGTATGATTGACTGTTTGTGCATGTTGTGTTTATGTTACAGACATTATGGACACCTCTGGCACTGGTGATTCAGACACCACAGGACCTAGACCTATAGTATCGGACGACCTAGAGTCTTCTGAGCGTGAGGTTCACACATCCGACGTTACGAGCACGGACGAGGATGATTTCCAGCCCTTTGCCTTACCTGATGGTGCTGATGAGCTCGCTGATGGCCCTTTGGCCGGGGACCTACCGTTAGTGGAGATCCCTGCTCCCATACCCTTAGCTGTTTATCCTGCCTATGATTTGCTTCTCGACGCCGACGCTGATGACGACGTCGATCTTGTTGATGACGAGCCTTTGGAGGATGAGGTTCAGGGCGAGGCCCTTCTTGCTGCTGGTGATCTTTTGATGATCGCAGATGCTCCCGCCGAGGAGTCTCCTGCTCACTCTCCGGTCCCAGACTCTTTTGAGTCTGTGGCCTCCGCACCTTCACATACTCAGAGTGCGCAGCACTTTTCTCATGGATCAGATCCCGACCAGGCATCCTCTGTTGCCCCTATTCCTAGTTTCACTTTCGACCATGATGATGTGGAGGATTCCGATCCTGTCTTTCCCCCAGGATTCGACCCAGATGAGGATATAGAGTTTATACCCATGGATCAGCCTATGGAGGATCCAGTCGACCCAGTTGATCCCATCAACCCTGAGTTTGATTTTGAGATGGCCTTTGATGAGCCCGAGCAGCCACTAGACCCTGCTCCTGACCCAGTACTTGAGCATGACCCAGTTCATGCCGACGCACCTATTATTGAGCCTGTCGTTGCTGACCCACCTATTGATGATCCCCCTATAGATGCTCCATTGTTGGAGGGCGATCATGTCCTTGTTGCTGATCATGTTGATCCCCCACTCATTGCTGATGCACCAGTTGACCCCCTTGTTGTACCTCACCATGATCCTATGCCAGCCCAGTTTGATCGTGCGCTTTTTGAGGCACGGATCGACCCCCGAGACGAGCACGCCCAGTGTGGGTGGATTCCGGCTGATGACGAGGTCCCACCTTTTCCCCCACAGATCCCTGATACACGTCACATTGATACTTCCTTTTCATTTCCTCAGTTTACACCTCCAGCACGAGCTGGAGAAGGTTCTTCGGCACACCCTTTTGGGCATGTACCAGTATCTATCCCTGCTATACCACCATCTGCTACTTTTCCCACTGTTTCTCCATTTCATGTGGCACCTTTTGATCCTACCAGTGAGCCGTTCCTTTGGGCACCACACTCTGCTATGCCACCTACTGACCCCTACCATTCTTTCCACATGGGGTATACTATCGAGGACGTTTTGATGTCTTTTGTCGCTCAGCACGAGGCACACACACAGCGCATTCAGGAGCTTGAGAGAGCTCAGACGCCGCCATGTCCGTGCCAGGGTCAGACCCACTCTCCGTTGCAGCCCTCTCGACCTGTACCACCAGACTATGCTGCACGTCTTTTGGCCCTGGAGCAGCAGGTTGCTTCATTCTTACGCACCCAGAGAGCCATGGAGGAGGACTGGCTCCATTTGCGCCGCTTGTTTTACACTCACTTTCCCCCTCCTCCACCGCCATCCGTGTAGAGCTCTTCAGTACCGTATAGGTAGACATTGGTGAGAAGACGGTGAATGCTTTTGACTGCACAGCATTTTTGGAGACTACATTTGATTCTGACTTTTGTTGACATGTATTTGATGTATTGACACTGATTCGATATAGTTTTTGGACTAGGGTGATCTAGCCCTTAGTCGACTGATGTTGTATGACACTGTGATGTACTTGTACGCTTACTATGTGGTCTCAATATATGGCAATCGCAGTATTCTCATCAATTTGATGCTTGATTTGGTTAATTGTATTTTAGGACATGGGATGTTGTGTGATTGATGTTTGCGACATGAGATGTTGTGTGATTGATATGATTATAACATGAGATGTTATGTACTATTACTATCGTTATATACATACGCTAAATTATGACCTGACTTATGTAATATAACTATGGCCTGACCAACGTAAACACATCTTTTAGAAGATGCCGCCGAGACGTGAGACACACATGCCTACTAATGAGGCAGAACTCCAGTAAATTATCGCTGCTGCCATTGCACAATACGCCGCCTCTCAAGGAGGGACTAGTGGAAGCAACTCTGGAAACAACAATAATCCACCTCATGGATGCACCTACAAGCAGTTTCTTGACTGCAAACCGGTCAACTTTGATGGCACAGGAGGTGCTGTCGCCTTTGTTCGTTGGGCCGAGAAAACTGAATTTGTTCTACGCATGAGCAAATGCGCACTGGATCAGCAAGTCACCTATATCTCAGGGCTATTCTTGGATGGAGCCCTCTCTTGGTGGAATTTGCAAGTGCAGACACTTGGTGAAGCTGCAGCCTACGCGCTAACCTGGACCGAACTGAAGGAACTTATGCGCAAAAAGTACTGCTCTCGCGCGGAAATCCAAAGATTGGAAACCGAGTTCTGGCATTTGAAAATGGACGGTCCAAAGATCGCAGAATACGTCCAAAGGTTCCATGACTTATCGCATGTGGTACCCTACATGGTCACTCCGGAGTTCAAGCGGATTGAACGTTTCATTTGGGGATTAGCTCCTCAAATCATAAGCATGGTGACCTCATCAAAGCCTGCGACCATTACTGAGGCGATCGATTTGAGCGTGGCTCTCACAGAGGAAGCTATTCGCCTGAACAAGTTTGATGATGCTGAGCCTAAGAAGAAAGAGACTCACGTCGAGTCGTCAGGAGGTAACAAACGGAAGTTCTCGAACTTCAAGCCGGGCGCCAGTGTGGTGGTTAAGAAAGGAGGATCAGACACGCCAGCTCAGGTTACAGCTGGTAGAGGGAATAAAGGAAAGGGATACATGGGCACCCAACCTAAGTGCAACGACTGCCAATGCCACCATTCTGGTCGATGCGGGCCAAAAGTATGCGAAGCATGTGGGAAACGTGGCCACTTGAAGGACACTTGTTGGGCCACTGCTGGCCAGGGAGGCTAGGGAGGATTCGGAAACAGAAATTACAACCGGGGTGGGAATGGAAATCGCCCACAAGGAAACTATGGAGGTAACGAGAATCGAGGCAACAATGCTAACCAAGCGGGCGCCGTGAATCGTAATCAGAGGAATGATCAAGCTGGTGGAAACGGGCAAAGACTTGGATGCTTTAACTGCGGTGATATCGGGCATTTTAAGAAGAACTGCCCAGAGTTAAACCAAGCCCGTGGAAGAGTGTTCCAAATCGAAGCAAGGGAAGCGCGCCAGGACCCCAATGTCGTTACTGGTACGTTCCCTGTAAATCAACGCTATGCATCCGTTTTATTTGATACTGGTGCCGATTATAGCTTCGTGTCGTTAGAGTTTAAGAATATGCTTGGGTTAGCCACTAATAAGTTAGATACTCCATACTCAATCGAATTGGCTAATGGGAAGTTAGTAGAAGCCAATGAAGTGATCAGAGGTTGTGTGATCGAATTGGGAGAACGTGAGTTTGCTTTGGATTTACCACCAGTCCAGTTGGGAAGCTTCGACGTGGTGGTAGGAATGGATTGGTTATCAGGCAACAAGGCTGAGATTGTTTGTCACGAAAAGATCGTTCGTATCCCAACCAAAGATGGCGAAACAATTGTGGTTCACGGGGAGAAGCGTGATACGCCATTGAGGATTATCAGCTGCCTGAAAGCGCGAAAGTGTTTGCAGAAGGGATGTGTTACCTTCCTGGCACACATTGTGGATAAGAAGGCTGCTGAGCCAAGAATCGAAGACATCCCTGTCGTGAGGGAATACCCAGAAGTCTTCCCAGAAGACTTACCTGGATTGCCACCTCAGAGACAAGTAGAGTTCCGCATTGACTTAGTTCCAGGCGCCGCGCCTGTGGCTAAGGCACCTTATAGACTTGCTCTGTCTGAGATGCAGGAACTGTCGACACAACTCCAAGAGTTGTTAGACAAGGGTTTTATCCGACCAAGCTTCTCGCCTTGGGGAGCTCCGGTCCTGTTTGTCAAGAAGAAGGAGGGTAGTTTTCGTATGTGCATCGACTACCGGGAGCTGAACAAGCTGACGATCAAGAATAGATATCCTCTGCCAAGAATTGATGATCTGTTTGATCAACTGCAAGGTTCAAGCTTTTACTCAAAGATCGATTTGCGATCTGGATACCATCAGTTAAGGATACAAGAGGAGAGTATCCCGAAGACAGCCTTCAGAACTCGTTATGGACACTACGAGTTCCTTGTTATGCCGTTTGGTTTGACAAACGCACCTGCAGCCTTTATGGACTTGATGAATAGAGTCTGCAAGCCGTACTTGGACAAGTTCGTGATTGTGTTTATCGACGACATCTTGATTTATTCAAGGGCAAAGGCTGAGCACGAGCAGCATCTAAGAGCTATTTTGGAGCTGCTGAAGAAGGAACAGTTGTATGCCAAGTTCTCTAAGTGCGAGTTTTGGCTACGTGAAGTCCAATTTCTTGGACACGTGGTGAATGGAGATGGAATCCATGTGGATCCAACAAAGATCGAAGCGATCAAGAATTGGGAAACGCCAAAGACGCCAACCGAGATTCGACAATTCTTGGGTTTGGCTGGCTACTATCGAAGGTTCATTGAGGACTTTTCGAAGATCGCTCAACCATTGACGCTCCTCACGCAGAAAGATAAGGAGTTTGATTGGGGAATCAAACAGGAAGAAGCATTCCAGATATTGAAGGAAAAGCTCTGCAATGCGCCAATCTTAGCACTACCGGAAGGTACAGATGATTTTGTGGTATACTGCAACGCTTCGCGTCAAGGATTGGGTTGTGTGTTGATGCAACGCCAAAAGGTTATTGCTTACGCATCGCGTCAACTGAAAGTGCACGAAAAGAACTATACCACACATGATTTGGAGCTTGGCGCAGTGGTATTTGCTTTAAAGATCTGGAGACACTACCTTTATGGTACAAAGTGTACAATCTTCACAGATCACAAGAGCCTACAGCACATATTCAACCAGAAGGAGTTGAATATGAGACAGAGACGATGGGTTGAGCTGCTAAACGATTACGACTGCGAGATAAAGTATCATCCAGGGAAGGCGAATGTAGTCGCCGATGCCCTAAGTCGAAAGGAGAGGATCAAGCCCATAAGGGTTAGAGCTTTAGAAATGATTATCCGAACCGATCTTTCCTTGCGCATTCGTGCCACGCAGAAAGAAGCTCTCAAGGAAGGAAACCTTGAAGAAGAATATCTCCGTGGGATGGAGAAGCTTTTGGTACCAAACGAGGAAGGAACGTTATGTTTTGAGAAAAGGATTTGGGTTCCTTTGTTTGGAGGTTTAAGGAAGGTGATTTTCGATGAAGCTCACAAGTTGCGGTACTCTATCCATCCAGGAGCGGATAAGATGTACCAAGATCTCAAGGATTACTATTGGTGGCCTAGGATGAAAGGCGATGTTGCTGTATATGTGAGCAAATGTTTAACATGCGCTAAGGTTAAAGCGGAATACCAGAAGCCGTCAGGACTTCTGCAACAACCTGAGATTCCCAAGTGGAAATGGGAACAAATCTCCATGGATTTTATTACGAAATTGCCAAGAACGCCAAGAGGCCATGACACTATTTGGGTAATAGTGGATCGATTAACGAAGTCAGCACACTTCTTACCTATCAGAGAGAAGGATAATACGAGCAAATTGGCTGAAATTTACATGAGAGAGAACGTCGCGCGCCATGGAGTACCTCTCTCAATCATCTCTGATAGAGACGGAAGGTTTGTGTCAAGGATATGGCAATCCTTCCAAGAAGCCTTTGGCTCACAATTGAATCTGAGCACTGTGTTTCATCCGCAAACTGACGGTCAGAGCGAGCGAACGATACAGACTTTGGAAGACATGCTGAGAGCGTGTGTTATGGATTTGGGCGGTAGCTGGGACAAACATTTGCCTTTGGTCAAATTTTCATACAACAACAGCTACCACACCAGTATTGGTGTCGCGCCATTTGAAGCCCTTTACGGAAGCAAGTGTCGATCACCCTTATGTTGGGCTGACGCAGGTGATAGGCAGCTTGCTGGTCCCGAAATCGTCCAAGAGATGACAGACAAGATTGCGCAGATTCTTAAACGCATCGAAGCAGCTCGCCACAGACAGAAGGCCTATGCGGATCCAAACCGGAAACATGTGGAATTCCAAGTTGGAGAAATGGTGTTATTGAAAGTTTCACCCTGGAAGGGTGTGGCACGCTTCGGAAAGCGTGGGAAGTTAAATCCGCGCTACATTGGTCCTTTCAGAATTCTGGAAAGAATAGGACTAGTAGCATACAAGTTGGACCTGCCTGCTGAACTCCATTCAGTCCACGATACATTTCATGTATCCAACCTAAAGAAAAGTCCAACTCAAGATGACATTGCCATTCCCATCGACGAGATCTATGTTGACGACACGCTCCATTTCGTTGAAGAACCGGTGGAGGTTACGGATTGGAAAGTAAACAAGACCCGCCGGAGCAGTGTCAAGCTCGTCAAAGTTCGTTGGAATGCCAGACACGGTCCTGAGTACACCTGGGAGCGTGAGGACCGGATGAAAGAGAAATACCCCCACCTTTTTCCTAAGAACCCTGCATCTACAAGCAGAACTTAAATTTCGGGACGAAATTTATTTAACGGGGGGAGAATGTGACAACCCTCACTAAACCAGGTATCCGTACGACTTAATTAATAATTAATTATTGCTTAATTACTGTGCTTGCTTGAACTTGTGAATAAACTGCTACTTGAACACTGATACATGTACTTACTTGCATCATACTTTACTTGCTGTCACTACATTATTTACATGACTGAACCTTAGTGACAAACATGATGCACAAAAAAAGCACAGTAGCACTATAACGGATAACCTATTGAACATGCTGATAAAGCCAGCATCAGGCAAACACTGCCTCTAAGGCCTGTATGAGCCAGAAATATTTTGCTACACTAGTGGTGAGTGTAGGGATACAAGGGTTGTAGAACTGCGTCTCTAGGAATAAGTTACAATGACTGGATGTGCCTAAAACGTACTCTAAGTACAAAACTCAGCACTTTACATAATAATTCAGCTTTTAGCTAACTAATAAAGTGCCAAAACATGAGAAAAATATTACTAGACACTTTCCAAAGTGTCAAGAATGAGTTGTGTCACTAAAAAGGGTATTAACGACACTTTAAGCTTTGTTAAGCACTTTGACGGATTACTATCCAACCGAACAACCGGACTATACCCGAAACATGAAAATATTGTTATTTTCATTATTTATCTTTTTCTGAGCCAGTTAGGATCCCTGAACACCCTAACACCCATTGTAACGCGTAACACACAACTAACCAAGTTAATCTCTAAACTTAACTTAGTTAACCTAACTAAGTAACCAACTAATGGTTAGAAGCCAACTAAAGACCCCCCCCCCCCATTGAAATCGGCCCCATCAAGGGGAGACAAGCCTTGATTTCTTTTTATTATTTTAATCAAGGTGTTTAAAATCTAGAAGGCACATGATCCATTGGATTAAAACTCCATAATTGTCTATAAGTATCACTATATGCACATAAGGATAATCACTCCACACTTCACCACAAACTCTCTCCTCTCTTGCTCTCCACACTCACGGCCGAACACCCCCTTGGCCCTCCATCCATTTTCGAGTTCGATCTTCATATTCCAAGGTTACACAAACATCAAGGGTCACGTATTAGGGAGCTTGGTGCACTCGGAGCTCGAAGGACCTCTTTCCCTAGCTTTTATCCACCTCGTTTGCGCGTAGATTCTTCCCTAGCCTCGAGCTAGTGGTATGATGTTTAAATCCCTAACTTGAACTATTCTAATGTGGTTAATACGATTTGTAACGGTTAAAACTCGAAATCTCACAAAATGATGCATTAAAGTCTACTAAAAATGCTATAAGTGTTGGATAATAGCTCATATGTTGTGTAAATGTTGTAGTAATTGAAATTTGTGATTATTTAGACCCGATCTATGTTGTGGTAGCTCGGATCATCACTTAACCCGGTTTGGTCATGATCACGAATCATGACATAAGGTTGTTTTGAATAGAACAAGGGTTAAAGGGTGAAACTCTACCACACACGAGTCATGAACTTGTGTAAAAATGTTTTACTTGTGGAATAGTGTTTAAAACTAGCAGATCTACATATCTGCAAGTGGTATTTTCAAAGGACCAAGCATTAAAGAAATCATGCTTTCTAAAAATGGATCTTACACTAACAAGAATGGTTTTTAGAACACACAAGTGTGTAAACACTTGTGTAACACAAAGTGTCGACAAAATAACTATTTTTGTAAAAGTTGACGAGAAGTTGTAAAGACGGAACTTCCATAAAAACGAGGTCTTTACAAAATCGGATTATTTTATATAAAGGTCCACTAAAAGTAATAAGATTTACTTCACAGTTTGGATAAATCACAAGTTCATGAAGTTTATGCGATTATATACATATTTTGACTAGTTTGTGATTTGAACATTGTTTTGGTTGATTGAGAAAATTGTTGGTTGATTTATAAAAGAAAATGATACGCTTGAAAGCGTGGCCACCTCCAATTACAGAGGAAACTCTGGCGAAATTTTTCCAAAAACCTAACACTTAGAAATATTTTCACTATAAGTGTTAGAAATACATTTTGACTTGTTTTCAAAATATAAGTTTCGCCACAACTACATTCACAAAACATCGGAGGTGAGATTTTCACAAAATAAAACGTGATACATAAATATATTTAGTATATATTTTTCACAACATCACTTGTATAAGTGTTTATGATTATTTTGTGAACGACATAAATATTATTTTTAGAGTAAAAATAATATTACTAAGTATTATTTTGGGGAAATCACATGTATGAAAATATAATGTTTTTGAGAAGAATATTTATATTTTGGAGTTGGAAATAAAATATATTAAGTGAGACTTAATAGTGAAATATGAATGTTACGAACGCACATGTATTAAATCCCCCATCCTTGGGAAGGAGAATAACTACCAAGTATATACAGAACGTAAACACGAAATAGTTGCCTAACTATTTCCCAAAAACTTAAACCATAAAGCTAAGGCACGGCCGTCCGTCTAATAGAGTTAGCACGTGTAGGTCGCCATACAGCTGATTGATTTGGAGGCATACTTGGTAGAGACGCACCACTGTGAGTTCATGTCCCCCTTTTCTCTTAACTGTTTTCAGTTTTCTAAACTGCGGGGGTGAAATACATGTTACTTTGTTTACAAGTACTTTATACACGGTATGGTTAGCGTAAGGAGGTTTATTACTTAGATCATGTGAGTGGGTAGGCAGAAACTGGAGGCCATTAATCCTCATTGTAGGACCGAGGGACGTAAGCGGTAGATCTATCTGGGTGTAGCGAGCCCAACTCTAGGCCCAACAGAACGGACCTCTGGAAGGCCCAACAGAACGGACCTTGGAGTGACTTTGTACCCAACACTAAATCTGCTAGGTTTGAGTCTTCCTACTAGCACTTCACATATATCAATGGCCTTGCAAACTATTGGTGATCTCTTTTCCTTATTTGCTACATACCAAGACTATTTTTATACTCACAAAGGTTTACTTACTCACTTACACATGAACTCGCTCAACATTATTGTTGATTTTTCAACTTACATGTATTTCAGGAAATTAAAGATCTGGCGCGGTATGTTATGTTTTCCCGCTGCATAAGGGTTCCAAGGTCATCCCAGTTTAGGAAATGTAACTCTTTCCTGGACAAGTCACAAATCTTAAACTGCGTTTATTTCATGTCGGTGTTTATGTTATTCAAGACAATGTTTTATGTTATGAGGTTGTAAGTCCCTAAGACAATGTTATGTTACTTCGGTTTTAAAACTTAAATCTATGGATGATCTTGCATGATTTTATTTCATATAGCTTTGTTATGGTTAAGCTATGGTATTAAGAAGTCACACCAAAATTAACCACGCTTCCGCAAAGCCAGGGTGTGACATTTAACATGTCCGGGTACTCCCCGAGTACTCTCCGCATAGACCGAGTACTCTCAACTCCCCAGTCGACCGACTAGGGAGCGCCTAGCGACTTTTACAACCATGTTCACAACTCGAGACCATGATTCCGACTCGAGACCACAAGGTTGCGACTCGAAACCTCATTATGGAGTCGAGATCTCATAAAATTCAGTACTCGAGACCTCGAGATTTCGACTGAGGTTGCGACTCGAGACCTTAATGACTTGAGACCTCATAATGTTTCAAATTGAGTCGAGACCTTACTCGAGACCTCATAACTGAGTCGAGATCTCACTCGAAACCTCATTATTTTAGGCTGTTTAATGTGAACTAAAATTTAGCTCGGGGCTCCGCCCCGAAACCCCCAGGGAACTCACCGCGGAGTTCGATTCGCGCTAACAGGTGATTTGCTATTACATAATTGGTTTTTGTAAATACTGAGTTAATTAATCAGAATCCGATAATGTTTTACAAAACCAAATGGCTTAACTTGAATGAGCTTCTGATGTATCATTTCTGGCCAAATCTGATTTGATACATCTATTTATCGTTCAAGTATTACGAAAACTATGTTGAGTGTGCATTACAAACATGAATGTCTTAATATCTGGCCAAAGCTGATTTAATTCATTCATGTATAGCATACTTAACAAGCACATAACTAAAGTGATTGTCTCATTTCTGACCAAAGCTGATTTGTCACAATCACTTTGCACACATGCTTAAATGATTACACTTCTGGCCAAAGCTGATTTTTCTTCGTTTAAGTACAATTTTAAATAAGTATATTATTTTGATGTTAGTAATAGACATATCACAACCTTTTCACGTAATGATCCTCATATTAATGATCCTTCATTAAACTTAAGTACCCATAACTTTACTCTCTATAATTTTCTTCTACAAATCTATATCTCATCCACTCTAATTCCTAAACCTCATATGTTTTGCCTTATTTAAAGTTTCTATAAGAATTAGCTCTTAAATTAAATCCTTGATTATCTCTTAAGACACGATAATCCTACTGCTCTCTTCTGATAAAGGTACTACAGAAGAAAAGTAGAGCATGATGAATAGGACAAATCGAACATGATGTCTCTTATGATAATCAAGATCTCTCTAACATAAATGCTATCACTAAAGTTATTCCAGATTAAGTCTTTCCTAAAACTAATCTATTATCTGTGGAATAATCACCAGAACTTCTAAGATGCATGCCTTCATTTAAAATTCTAAACTATAAGATTAAGTGGCATTCCTGAATACATCATAATGTACAGTACCATGACCCATAAAGTTAAGGGCTTACGCATGGAAATAAGTACATTTTTCCAGTACATTACATACTAAAATTTTCACTTATACAATTTGATGCCTTATAAATCAACTATAACACTCAAAAGTACCAAAGGAAAATGAATGTGTTGATTAGCAACATATGTACATAGAAATAAATGTTTGAAACTGGAAAATAAGATGTTGTTCACCTTATAACCACTGGAACATTAAAAGAGGAATGTTTTAAGGTCCATAGTCAAAATACAAGTACAAAATTCCAACTCTAAGGTTATTTGTAACACCCTTATTATTATTTAACGTTTTTCGTATAGTTGACGAAAACAAATGGGTAATTATGATTTCAAATACATTGAAAAATACGGGTTCATTAAAACTTTTACAGAATTAAAACTATACAATATAACATGTGTAAGTTCGTCATTTAACATAACAACGATACATAGTGCGGAAGCTTGTATCTTGATCGTGTTTGGTTCTTCGTTGAGCTTGATCGTCCTCCGGTACTGTAAATTATACCTACAATTCATAAAACATGAATTGAATTAGTCATACGTAGTTTAAAACGTGTCTAAACGAGTCCGGGAAACGAAACTGATTAAAATACAAAATTTTCGCCGAAACAGGGTTCTGTCAAACCACGCGCCGGCGCCACCTTGCTCCCTCGCGTGGCGCGGGGGAGACACTTTTTCAGCAGGTCCGTATCTGGTACCTGTATATTCCCAGCACTTCCAGTTTTTACGAAAACGGCCATAACTTATTCGTTATTGATCCGTTTTACGCGATTCTTTTTCCTACGCGACCGTAATTTGAATCTCCATCATATGGGATCAAAATTCCACATTCAAACTAATAAAATTCTAAAATTTTAATCATTCATCAATCTACATTATCAACTTAATTGACCCGTTAAGGGATTTAGGCGTTCTACATTTAACTTTGCTCATCCTTTGCTTGCACCTTATTTCCACACTATGGTTTCTACTTGTTTTCCACCACAACAATATTTGTGGTGGATTTAATGTGATAAACTACTTGTTCCGTATTCTAATCTTCGGTTTAGAAATTTTACTAAAGACTTATTTCGAGGCTTTTAACCAAAAGACTTATACCTTAAAGTTTTATGCTAATAAAAGACCTACTCGATCCTAAACTTACCTTTAAACAACCCTTAAGGTTCATTTGCTCGGTTGATCGTTCAAAGGCATTTTGGTCAACTTTAGTCCGTTCTCTTACGACGAAGGACTTTTAATAACACATTTGACCAAAATCGCACTTTAAACTATAATCTTATTTGCACATACCTGGCTTGGGTCAAAGTTTTGACCCGTCTAAATTACCTTTCACTATTAACTTACTAATTAATAGCGTCGTGAACCTTATATTACTTTCCTGTAATCACCAAAACTGAACAAGTGATCGTCAGTAATTATCGTCAAATGGTGTTAACACACCATTTGACCTGTTTAGTCAAAATGATCATTTATCATCATATGATGGTATTTTGATACCATTTCGCCCCTTGAACCCATTCCGGATAGCACCATGAGTCCTTACTACTTAAAAGACTTTTCTTGAATTGTTTGACCCGCTATGACTTATACCAAATGATGTCTTTTCACATCTTTTATTCTATCCGTCAACTCGTGTCCGGATTATTACTAAACCACTTTTACACATTACAATTCACCCCATAACGTATTGTTCAAAATTCGTTATTTATTAGTCTTCACCCGACTAATTTACCATTTTACCCCTTTTTACCATAATTTATGGTTTCTTACCTTTTACTTATTCCGACTTGCATTGTATCATGCCGGAACATCATTTTCCAATTACTTAACATTATTCACAATCAATATTCACAAGTAAGTGTATTGTAATTAAAAAAAAGGGGTGTAAGCTTAACTTACCTTTTATCTAATTTCGCTCTTTTTCGCGTATTCAAGCCGTTTGACCCGTTTCTTTTCCCCAAGTCGCCACCTAGCTCGTTAAGCGTCAAACTATCGTCATCATTTAGAAGGTGGTTAGATTAGTCATTAACAAACACGTCTATTCCACCTTACGTATTTTCTATATCGAAACTTCTATTCGACTTCATCATTGGTTAGTTTAACTTATCAAATGTCAACTACTTTTGATCACATGATTTACATAATTAAGTCTAATTCAACATGATGTTTTGAACCCTTATCGCTTCAAATTTCACATAATTTGCCATATTATTCAAATGCGTGTTTCATTCGAAATTTCCACATTTGACTTTCTCTTAGGCATTATATCAAACACCTAGTGAGCATACTTTTATAAAATTAACAATCAAACTCCATGACTACATATCTTGCCAATTTCATCATCTTTTACTAAATAATCATCTAGTTCATGGTTCAATGTCAAGATTAACTTCATAGAGTTCAAATAACACTAGTTTGATAATAATGATTCTAGTGTTCATCATGTTTCTACAAAACCCATTAAACACCTAGTTAGTGATCATGAGTTTTACTAACATGCACTCAAATTCCTTAGTTTATTAACTAGGGTTTGTTTCTAATCATGCATACATCCTATTTCCACCCAAATATCCATCATTCAAGATCAAATTTCAAATTCCTATAGTTCATCAAGAATTTGAGATGGAACAAAATAGTGAAATTTGACATACCTTATGATCACTTCACTGAGGTGATCACTAATCCGTGTTTGGATTTCAATTTGGGTGTGATTTTCCCTTCCAATTGCTTGAATTTTAGCTTGTTAGGGTTTGAAGATGTGAGCTCCTGGCTCCTCTAGAATTTTCGACCATAACACACACTCAAGGTGTGTGTTTTGGTGTTTCATGTTTTATTTTATTAAAACTTGTTTCAAGTTTATCACATTTGGCCCCTATACTTTACCCAAGTTGCATATAGTGTGTTTTAACAAATTTTCTTATTATTATAAGACTTATGACTAACTAGGTCATTTATTCCTAGTTACTTTATCTTGTTCATAACCCGTTTTATTTTAAGTCCCGTTAACTCGGGCCTTTTATATACTTTGTTTTTCTCAAAGTATTTCTCATCCTTTTAATAATTATTAGATTTATTTATTTAAATCCTAATATTCACCGGGTTTACTTTACCACCTACGGTATTTTACCCGTTCATTATTATTAACATGGTTTAATCACCAATCCCGATTTCGTGGTGTTACAAGTCTACCCCCTTAAAGAGGTTTCGTCCCCGAAACCTTCTTTATATAGTTCGTTGATTAAACCAAACGAGCTTAGTTTTGTTTTCAAGGTTTTCCTTCTCTTCGATCTATGGTTATCATTGTTTTGACGTATGCGTCTTTCATGTGTTTGGCCTCATGGGCCGTAACTTTCATCTTATGTTCCTTATTTTTATTAATTACTTATCTTGGCGGTTAGACTAATTAGTCACTGGTTACCTTATACCCCTTCGCTTGGGTGTATCCATTTTGCCTTCTCGAGGCTTACAAACTTTTATTATTCTCATTTCATCGTTCACACTATAACCTGGTTATATTTCGTATTACTTTTCCTTGACCGTACCCCTTTTTATTTATTCGACCCGTTTAGTTTTGCATCATACCTTCTTACTACTTACAATTTATGGCTTCTAGATATACTTACCCATTCCCTGGGTTTGTGGTCTTCGGCGTATCATTACCATTCCATGGTTTTACGCCCTCATGATCCATAATCATCAAGTGGCGTTCAAGTCACTTCTATATTACCAAGACAACCTTTGTTTGACCCATTTGGTTGTCTAATGGTATCCACCATTTCAACGACAACCAAACATGCTTTAATGAATCTTTTGACCCGTATTGATTATCTAGCGAACTTCGTCGCTTCTACAACACACTACATTTTCTCATAACACTATTTCGAGTTACTAATCTACATTCAATATCTAAGCATAATGTAACGGAACCAAAGTTACGTACTTGCATAATTCATCAGCATTGGTTTCAATCCATAATTACCCATTCCCGGGCTTGTCTGTTTTTAGCGTATCACTTCCATTTCATGTTTTACGCTTCTATATCTCACGTTTAACGAGCGACTTTCATGTCACGTTATGTTTAAGTTTATATAACCTTTCATTATCGGGAATCTTCTTTTCAAACGTTTCGTTTTTACACCTATCAGTGTTAAGACCGAGATCCTTTAATATTAATCCTTTTCTAATTTCTCTCATAATACCCATATTTGTTAAAACGTTGTTTCTTACTAAAACTGAATTTTAGTTTAACGTTTCCTTTTCACCTTGTCTTACATCCCTTTTTTTCTAGAAATTTTAAGTCTGAGGATTTATTCCTTTCCGTCATTATTTAATGTGTGGAATTATAATTAGTTCCCACACTTAACCCAAATGACCCGTAGGTTCTATTACTTAGCCTCGTAGGCTATTTATCTAGATTTTCAGCTTTTTACTTTTTTAAAGCGAGACCCCAACAGTTCGTTTCTTTCTATCTACGACCCAAAGGTCTTTTTGGTGTAAAAACCTTTCACCAAAAAGAAATTGCTGGTAAAGATCAAAGGAAGCCCAGTGATAAGGCTGCTGGGCTTCAGCATTCGTCTGTTGATGATGTGGGCCTGCCAGATAATGCTGGTGATTTGGTTGGGCTTCAAAATCAAGGCCCACTTGAAGGGGTCTCGGATTTGGATCAATCGCTGGGCTCAAAGAAGTATGTTGGAAATGGGGGCTTGGTTGATGGAAACAGGCCCAGATTTGATAAAACGGCTGGGCCCAGCACCGGTTTGGACTATAATGTAGCGAAGTCAGGCCCAGTTCCACTAAGAAGGTCTGGCCCTGTTACTTCAAGCCCAGTCTCGGCTTGCCCAAACATTTATGGCCTAAAATCGGATCCAGTTCTTATGGAAAACAAAGGCCCAAGAAATGGAAGTGGATTTTTCGATGTTTCGAAACAGAATTTTGGGCCTAGACAAAACCCGATTATTGATACAAAAAAATCATTTGACACACTTCAAAACGAAGAAGATTGTTTTGACACCGAGCATGGGTTATGGGAAAAAGAAATGCTAATGGTGAGAAAATTCTACGAGACTAATACACAACCGCCGGATGATGTATTTTCTTCATGGTCAAAGAACTTGAAGGCTTATTATATGATGCTTACAAAGTTTGATCTGGTGAAGGAAGCTTTGATTGAAACAAATGTTGAAGGTCTTGTTTGTAATCTCAGTTGAATATCATTAATAAAAGGTTTGCCCGGGGGTTATCCCTCGTTTCCCAAAAAAAAAGGTCTTTTTGGTCTCGTAGACCTTATCATTACTTATAATTCCTGAAGGTTGTGATGATCCCGTAGATTCATCTTTTACGCATGTCGTTCTAAAATATACTTTCGGTGTCAAGGCACCCTTTTTAAGTTTAGAAATCATTCGTTTTCGTTCTTGAATTCTATGGACCTTGACCGTAGTCTAAGGCCACATCCGCTTCCATTTTAAACTAATCCTCTGACTCTATGACTGCTTATGTCATTTACACGTCGGTCTGTTTTCCGCTTATTGTTATCCGATTTATTCCCATATTTATTCACAACCCATTACCCGGGTTCTTTTATCTTAATATTTCGTGCTTATATTTATTTGGTTCGCGCTTACTTTCATTAACAAACGTTATTCTTTATTTAACTCGTTTGACTTGTTCGGGTGAAATTTCATCACTTATGACAGTCAAACTTTATCCCTTATGCCTTAGCATTCTCATTAGTTGGTTTGTATTTTTATTTACTTTACTCTTTGTCCCTTCTCTCGGGCTCGTTATTCTAGCGTAATACGCTTCCGTCATCCGACTTGCGTTTACGTTTACCATCAAACGTCTTATTTATTTGATTCGTTTGGGTACCTTTTTAATTCATTCCATTCACCCCGTCCGTACTACATCCGATGTAAGTATGTCCATCATAAAAGTTCATGGTACCACTTGTTCATTACTTACTTGGCCAGAGTAAGCGATCAACACCTGATATACATGCCCTTTTATAATTTTCACATTACACCCCATGTAAGTAACGCCTCTATTTAATTTTTCTTGGAAATAACATCCTGGATAAGTATTCTATTCAGGTTTTCCAAGTTTTTAATTTACATATGCAACGGTCAGTCTCTACGTATTTGTTGCATATTACTATTCGTGCAATAAATTTAAAATGTGCACTTGTAAATGCTTGTCCTAATGGGCTTTCCATGTCATTAACCTTGTTTACGATCGTCACACGATTTAGGTCCTTGATGAGTATGCTCTACTTGTCATACCTCAGACCGTTTCACCATCATATCCACAATTCGTTCAACTCTCGTCGTCTTCAGATGCAAGTGTCCTTCAACTAAATATTTACAAAAGTTAGTAATTTCGACATTAATAAATGTTCGTATTGTAATACAAGGCTTTTTTTACTGTACGTGTCAATGCACGTGATTTCGTGAACTATACCAATCATTTTCATTGGGGTAACGTCTATTACATGATAACCCTATGTGTTGTTCACGACACTTTTATCATACTAAACCATTAATATACATGTACTTACCGGATTTGCGATCAAGCTTCAAACCGAACACACTTTACTTTTTAACCATTAGCTCTGATTACCAACTTGTAACACCCTTATTATTATTTAACGTTTTTCGTATAGTTGACGAAAACAAATGGGTAATTATGATTTCAAATACATTGAAAAATACGGGTTCATTAAAACTTTTACAGAATTAAAACTATACAATATAACATGTGTAAGTTCGTCATTTAACATAACAACGATACATAGTGCGGAAGCTTGTATCTTGATCGTGTTTGGTTCTTCGTTGAGCTTGATCGTCCTCCGGTACTGTAAATTATACCTACAATTCATAAAACATGAATTGAATTAGTCATACGTAGTTTAAAACGTGTCTAAACGAGTCCGGGAAGCGAAACTGATTAAAATACAAAATTTTCGCCGAAACAGGGTTCTGTCGCGCCACGTGCCGGTGCCACCTTGCTCCCTCACGTGGCATGGGGGAGACACTTTTTCAGCAGGTCCGTATCTGGTACCTGCATATTCCCAGCACTTCCAGTTTTTACGAAAACGACCATAACTTATTCGTTATTGATCCGTTTTACGCGATTCTTTTTCCTACGCGACCGTAATTTGATTCTCCATCATATGGGATCAAAATTCCACATTCAAACTAATAAAATTCTAAATTTCTAAGAATTCGTCAATCTACATTATCAACTTAATTGACCCGTTAAGGGATTTAGGCGTTCTACATTTAACTTTGCTCATCCTTTGCTTGCACCTTATTTCCACACTATGGTTTCTACTTGTTTTCCACCACAACAATATTTGTGGTGGATTTAATGTGATAAACTACTTGTTCCGTATTCTAATCTTCGGTTTAGAAATTTTACTAAAGACTTGTTTCGAGGCTTTTAACCAAAAGACTTGTACCTTAAACTTTTATGCTAATAAAAGACCTACTCGATCCTAAACTTACCTTTAAACAACCCTTAAGGTTCATTTTCCCGGTTGATCGTTCAAAGGCATTTTGGTCAACTTTAGTCCATTCTCTTACGACGAAGGACTTTTAATAACACATTTGACCAAAATCGTACTTTAAACTATAATCTTATTTGCACATACCTGGCTCGGGTCAAAGTTTTGACCCGTCTAAATTACCTTTCACTATTAACTTACTAACTAATAGCGTCGCGAACCTTATATTACTTTCCTGTAATCACCAAAACTGAACAAGCGATCGTCAGTAATTATCGTCAAATGGTGTTAACACATCATTTGACTCGTTTAGTCAAAATGATCATTTATCATCATATGATGGTATTTTGATACCATTTCGCCCCTTGAACCCATTCCGGTTAGCACCATGAGTCCTTACTACTTAAAATTGTTTGACCCGTTATGACTTATACTGTGACATATGTGCCTCCATGGCCATCGAACAAATACCAAATAAATGAAATGTTGTGTTTCACACTTGGTATTTGTATAAATATGTGTATCTTTTGCACATATCAATTCTTGTTCGATTTCAAGCTTTAAATCCCTTTCTGGAAGGTTATACGCGCACTGATGCGCAAATATAACCAGTTTAATGCAACGAACACTCTGGAAAAGTGAAATAGGCTTAACATACCTTAAATAACCTTTACATAACTTAGAAATAAGTTTTGGAGGGTTTGGTGTGGCGAAATCAAGTTTATTCGCTTACAGGGACTAATTTCGACAAACTATGAAAGTATGCCGATTTCTACTGTAACGAACATTCTGGAATATGACCATAAGTTAAAAATACCCTAAATATCCTTTACATAGCTTATAAATAGGCTTTGAGGGGTTCGGTGTGCTAAAATAAACTTTTTGGTCATTCAGGGACTAAAGCGTCAAAAAGTGCATAAGTTTGCATTTTCGCGCATATCTTACGTTCTGAATACATCCGGACATCCAAAACTTTATGTAATCATTAAAATATTTTATTTTAGTGATTGGCATGATAAAATTCCATTCGTCGCGTAACTTGGATTGTTTTTCGCATTCGTTCGTGTTTCATCGTAATTAACCGAACAACGCAACCGTACGACCAAACGAACCGACATCCGAGATATTTTTGAGCATGTTTCATGTTCCCTGTAGTTTAACTTCATTTTAGATCCTTGAAATTGGATTAACGGGCTTAAACATGTCAAAAATGCATCAAAAACCATGTTTTTCACATTTAGGGACCAAAATTGACATTCTGCCATAGTTATCTTAGGAAGGGACCAAAATAAAAAAATCTAAATTCCAGCTTGTTCCAGATGTTCCCCTCATTTGTACATGGTTTTAATGAAACTATGGGCTCCCATGGTTTCACAAAACCATGGGCACATGTGTACGGATGAGATCGAAGCTCGTTTTACGATGAACGATCTTAACGGTTGTGCAAAAACTATATAAACCCCACCCCCTTTGCTCTCAAACTCACATTTGGTCTGATTTTCATTCTCTAAGTTGAAGTCTTGCACTTCATACCTGAGAATAAATTGGATCAAACCTCCTTGGACCTTTTGTAAGTCCTCTTTCGTTCTTTTATGCATTTTTTAGCGTGAAAGTCAAACTTTGTTTGACTTTCTGTATTGACCAGTTTATGGTCAATACGAAGTTCGTTTGAACTTCATAACGTGAGCGTAATCACAATGGTTTTAGTCTCTTATGACTATACCTACTGATTACCACGTTATCTAGGCGTAGTGACGAGTCGTAGTTTCGGCCAAAATGCGTGTTTGTGCGTATTTTGTAACCAAACTACTCTTGGGTATCAAAACCGTTTGTTTTGATACCAAAATCTTTTTCTAAATTAACTAAACATGTATTAACATGTTTAGCTCGTCACTTTTAGTTTAGTGCTTGTGTAGAGTCGTAAGTCAAGCGGACTAAACACCCGCTTAGACTTTCGAACTCGACCCGTTTGGTCGATCATTAGGATCCGACCAAACATGTTTAGTGACCATAGTTGCATAGGGAATAACCTTCCGAGGTTATACCTTATGATCACTTAGGTTTAATTAGTTGTATGATAGGTAGTTTATATGCCTTAGGTAAATGACCAAAATGCTCTTTTCATGCATAATTGGTAATTAAGCATATGTAACACAAAATTTTGTCACTTAATTGATTATGCAACATATTTAATCATGTTTAGGCATATAATATTTGTCATAGGACTAGTTAGGTGTCTCGAACACGCTTTTGCGCGAACGACACGTTAAAGTAGCGTAAGCTACCTTAATGGGTCGCAATGGGTCGAAAGCACTTAGGTTAGGTTTCGATTTAGAATGTAGACTTTGTTAAACCATGTCATATGAGTTCCAATACTCATTTGGTTTACAAATCCTCATCCTATCCGACCTTCCGACTTAGTTCTGGTTTATTTATATAGTTATTAGGTTGCCGATTGATTCCGTGCTCCCTCTAGCTTTGCTTGGTTGTTGTTCAAGACCTCTAAGCATTCTCAAGTGAGTACATAGTTCCCCTATTTTACTGTTTTCGATTGTTTTGGGGTGATTCATATGTGCTAAATGTTTTCGAGGTTTTAACGATGGTTTCAAAAATAAATGAAATGGTTTATACAAAATTTATAACGATTTTTATAAAGTAAACAAACTTGTTGGTTGTATTTACATAACGAATAATATTCATTAGTTTTGGCCGAACCAACCAGTATTAGGTTATGGTACCATAGGATCTGACAAATCCCGTTATCAGACTGCACCCATGGTTATGTGTGGGTTAGGTGGGTAACGACTGAATCTGTGATTGTTAATTTACCCTTTGGTGGTTTATTAATGCGAGAAGCGATAGGCGAGTCGCGAAGGTTTGGATGTTATTAGCGAGACAATCAAAAGTAGTTTTCACAATTTAAAACGAGAATGATTTAAATGACTAAAGCGATTTTTAATGAATTAAACGATTTGGGTAAACGATTGGTTTTTGGTTGGTGTTTAGATAACGGGACGGGTGTAATGTTATGAAAGCATGGTGGATACGCCGCTGGTACTTCCTATATATAAGTGTTTTCATCGTATTACATAACGTGGCGTTATTTAGTTCACTTGGGTAAACGATTTTGAAACGATGTCACACAAACGAGGTTTTCGAAATGATATAAACCATACGAGTTTTATTAACGAATTTTATTAACGAGATTTATTAACAAGTTTTTACGAGATGTTTTACAATTTGATTTAATTAAATAAACGTTTTGGGTTAAGAATCATGGCTACGAGATTTTATAAATTATAACTAACTTGATTTGAGTTGGTTAATTTTGTCGCAATACTATACTTTTCAAAACAAGGTTTTTAATTAAGTATTGCAACATGTAAACTAGCCATGAATCCGACACTCTCAAAAACCTATGTACTCGCCAGCATTTCTTTGCTGACTTTGTTTTCACATATGTTTCAGGTATTGTTGAATAATGTTGATTGCTAGGATGCATGCTCACATAGGACTGGACGAGGCCTTAGTGACTTAATAACAATGATAGACTATGTTTAACTTGTTTATTTAGATTTCCAGACGATGTAAATATTTAATGTTTAATAAAACGAAACTTCAAATTTCCGTGTGTTTTAAAACAATGATTCTGTTACAACACTCCCCGACGATTCCGCCGCGATTTGTTGTTTTACGCGGTCGGGGTGTGACATATACCAAATGGTGTCTTTTCACATCTTTTATTCTATCCATCAACTCATGTCCGGATTATTACTAAACCACTTTTACACATTACAATTCACCTCATAACGTATTGTTCAAAATTCGTTACTTATTAGTCTTCACCCGACCAATTTACCATTTTACCCCTTTTTACCATAATTTATGGTTTCTTACCTTTTACTTATTCCGAATTGCATTGTATCATGCTGGAACATCATTTTCCAATTACTTAACATTATTCACAATCAATATTCACAAGTAAGTGTATTGTAATTAAAAAAAGGGGGTGTAAGCTTAACTTACCTTTTATCCGATTTCGCTATTTTCCGCGTATTCAAGCCGTTTGACCCGCTTCTTTTCCCCAAGCCACCACCTAGCTCGTTAAGCGTCAAACTATCGTCATCATTTAGAAGGTGGTTAGATTAGTCATTAACAAACACGACTATTCCACCTTACGTATTTTCTATATCGAAACTTCTATTCGACTTCATCATTGGTTAGTTTAACTTATCAAATGTCAACTACTTTTGATCACATGATTTACACAATTAAGTCTAATTCAACATGATGTTTTGAACCCTTATCGCTTCAAATTTCACATAATTTGCCATATTATTCAAATGCGCGTTTCATTCGAAATTTCCACATTTGGCTTTCTCTTAGGCATTATATCAAACACCTAGTGAGCATACTTTTATAAAATTAACAATCAAACTCCATGACTACATATCTTGCCAATTTCATCATCTTTTACTAAATAATCATCTAGTTCATGGTTCAATGTCAAGATTAACTTCATAGAGTTCAAATAACACTAGTTTGATAATCATGATTCTAGTGTTCATCATGTTTCTACAAAACCCATTAAACACCTAGTTAGTGATCATGAGTTTTACTAACATGCACTCAAATTCCTTAGTTTATTAACTAGGGTTTGTTTCTAATCATGCATACATCCTATTTCCACCCAAATATCCATCATTCAAGATCAAATTTCAAATTCCTATAGTTCATCAAGAATTTGAGATGGAACAAAATAGTGAAATTTGACATACCTTATGATCACTTCACTGAGGTGTTCACTAATCCGTGTTTGGATTTCAATTTGGGTGTGATTTTCCCTTCCAATTGCTTGAATTTTAGCTTGTTAGGGTTTGAAGATGTGAGCTCCTGGCTCCTCTAGAATTTTCGACCAGAACACACACTCAAGGTGTGTGTTTTGGTGTTTCATGTTTTATTTTATTAAAACTTGTTTCAAGTTTATCACATTTGGCCCCTATACTTTACCCAAGTTGCATATAGTGTGTTTTAACAAATTTTCTTATTATTATAAGACTTATGACTAACTAGGTCATTTATTCCTAGTTACTTTATCTTGTTCATAACCCGTTTTATTTTAAGTCCCGTTAACTCGGGCCTTTTATATACTTTGTTTTTCTCAAAGTATTTCTCATCCTTTTAATAATTATTAGATTTATTTATTTAAATCCTAATATTCACCGGGTTTACTTTACCACCTATGGTATTTTACCCGTTCATTATATTAACATGGTTTAATCACCAATCCCGATTTCGGGGTGTTACATTATTCAAGGGAGAATCTCACTGCATAATTATGCCATTAGACTAGGCATAAGCAATGAGACTATCAATTATTTAGAAGAACAGTTGGATAAGTTAATTAGGTAGTCATATACTAATGATATATATGTCTGCTAATTTTAATATTCCTATTAACACATGATTAGTTGACTCTAGTTCTAAACGTTTCCTTACCAGAAGTCAACAAATAACTAACATGAGAGTTATTGACAAAATTAAATGTTAAGGCTATAAGAACCATAATAAGCAGTCTTCTAACAACGTTTTTCGAGACCTTATATATATTCTGAAGATTAGTCAGAATATAGTATCATAATTAAGCAATGTTATGAAGGTTGTGAGGTTTGCATAGTCAACATAAAGTCACACTTACCTTAAACTCTCATCTTATTTGTTCTAAATATCTGGATTGAAACATTACCAAGATAAAACTTGATGATACCTTACACTTTCACAACTTTTGTCATGATGCAAATGAAAATTTGTTAGAAGGAAAATGAGACCTATAAATTTCGTCCATTATAACTGAAATTCATGAGAAATCATGACATGGTTAATGACGATGATTTTTTTATCTAATCTCATTCTAAGTGATTTTAAATCATGACGTTACAGCCCTAAATGTTACTTGGCTTAAGGAATAAGTATGGGTCTATCATAAGTCATTCATTGACATTCGTGGAACTTAGAATATTCAGACATAATTCATTTATCATTTAAAGACTATCTACTTGTATCTAAATTTTGTCGCATATGGCCCACGATCTTAGAAGAAATCTACTTATATATATAATTAATAAGATTTCCATTAAATATGTCTCTAAGCTTCTTATGATATCTGGACATTAAGGAAATCAAATAAATTCTAACATATATATGATAGGTTCCCACGTCACGTACCTTATTGAAACTTCTCTTGTAGCATTTATTGAGATATCAAAGATCAGTGGGAGCATTAAGTGTCTTAATAATAACTTGCAATAGTTGCAAGAGTTGGGGGAGTGAAAACTTCATAATACTTTAATTTACACCTCTTGTATAAGATAGTGCTCCATCACGACATTGTTCCATCAAAAGTTGTCTCCTTAAAATCTAATGCTACTTTTACAAAAGTTTCATTATTGCTTAATTGTGGGAACACTTAGATTTCTTACATAAACTAACATAATCCTCAACAAGAGAAACTACAATGATTGACGTCATTAATTTGTTTTTCTCTATTAGAATTTGTTGGTCGTTAAATATTGACCCTAAGCATGCTGAGTTCCTAAAGATTTCTAAGGTCAGTGGGAGCAGTCAAAGTCCTTATCATGACTTGCAAGGAATACAAGAGGCGGGGGGAAGAGTGTCATTAAATTTCACTTCGAATTTAACTCCGATTACACCTCTTGTACACCATACTGCACCATTTCTTACAAACTTAGAATGAAAATGATAGCAACCTAACCAAGAGCTAATCCATAAAACTAAAACTTCTAATAAACCCAATAATCAACTTAGGAGGTCATCTAGGTTTAATAGCCTACTAACTTTGATGATTACATAACCTCCCTAACTGAAGTTGAAATGGATTTTGGAAAAGTTTACTGATTCTACCTCTTCTAATTAAGCCATTAGAGTCAATCAATCTTCTAAATGGAATAAAACGGTTTTCTAGTAAAACTGATTTTATGTGTTCGTATAATGTTTAGGATTTGATTGAATTGCCTAAGAGTGTTCATAACTAAACCAAACACTGATATAAGCGTTAAGACATGAAGAAGCCTGATTGATTGTCAAAGGTTACACTCAAGAAGAGATAAATTATCAAAGATTTCTTTGAGGATCATCACTGTTCTAGCAACTTATAATAGTTTAAAGCTACATTAGATGAACATTAAAAACAATTTTCCCTAACAAATGGCTGACATATTTACATGTTCATAAAACAACCTGAAAGTTCCAAACTGAAGGTTAAAGAACACTTTATTTGTAAGCCAATAAAATCCATGTATAGGTTAATGCAAACATCATAATGTGATGAAATCTTAACGTAATTATTTTCATCAAGAATCAAGTGGATTAATGTACGTACCTCAAGATGAGTGGGAGCAACTAAATTAAACTTGTCTATATAGATGATATTCTTTTGACAGGTATATGTTACATAAGTCAAAGCATTGTTAACACAAACTTTGATATAATAGATCTCAGAGACATCTCTTACATGATAGATATCATAACATGCCGAGATAGACCCAGTGGAACATTAGTTCCGTTCCATAAGTTTAACATTAAATGGGTCCTTACATATGTAACAAACAATACTGCTCATCCTTTAGAGGATAAAATGGTAAATGAGATTATTTCCTTACGCTTCATTAATTAGAAGACTTGAGTAAGTTCAAGTCTATACTCGTTTAGATATTACTCACATTGCAACACACTAGATATGTCTAGATTAATGTGAAGCATCTAATAGAGTATTACAATGTGTAACACCCCGAAAATATAAAACTTTATATTGGAACTATAAAGTATAAATAGACGAGAATTTACTAACTAGGAATTTTTAATCTAGTTAGTTACAAGACTAGAAATAGCCTATAATAGGGTTAAAAGCTACTAAATGATATGTTGAACAAAGTAGAGGGGCCTTAGTTGTTAAATTTGAAACGAAATTGGATAAAACAAATAAAAATAAACCAAACACCCCATTTAGGGGTGTCTGGTCGATCAAGTAAAGCAGGGGGCGATCCCCACTCCTCCAAAACCCTAAAACTTCATTAATCTTGCAAATTGAAGGATTAATCCAAGTCGAAATCGAAAATTGAGCTTAGAATCATGATCCTCATCACTAGAGGATTGTAGGGTATGTAAAATCTGATGAAATCTCTCAACTTGAATTTCTCTTGATTTTGGAAAATCTGAAATTAGATGTTGCATGTGTGTTATTTGGTTAGATTAGAGTTGATATGGTGTCTAGAAGTGAAACCTAGCCAACTACATGTGAAATCATGACCAAATTCAGGAAATTCCATGAACACCTTGAAGGTGGGTTGTGGGTTTTACATGATGATGATGAACACTAGGGTTTAGAATGATTATTCTAGTGTAATTCGATCTTAGAAGGTGATTTCAGAAAAGTATGATGTTTAAATGCTATGTGAAGGCTTTATTGAAGTTAAGTTAACTAATTAGCAAGCTATAAACATGAATATGAAAGATGTAAGAATTCTGCCCTTATAGTGTTTGTTGAAATGCCTCAAAGAAGGCTTGAAACTGAATTGTTAAGTTAAAAACGCATAATTATGAAGTATGACAAAATGTGCGTTATGTATGTAAAACATAGAGTTCTAAACATAAAGTGATTGAACTCTATAGGAAAGGAAGCCGGGGCATCTAGCGGGCAAACCGGTGTGGACGCACGTTTGAAGGGCTTGCTTTAAAGGTATGTAACTTGATCCGTTACATTAAGTAAATTTGATGATTATCACACTAGTAGTCGTATCATAGAATAAGAGTTGTTTTGAGTAGAAGTAATAATGTCGCAATAGTGAATAAAAGGTCAAATTTGATTAGAACTCGTTGGTGGTCGTAATAAAGGAAGATTCCTTAGACTAGCCCAAACGGGTCGAATAATCAAGTATAGCATGGTTAATGCTTCGAAATATGATTGATTGATCTTCTATATGGGTCAATATATAACATGTTAAACTTTCGAGATTTTAATGTATTGGTATGTTAGAAAAGCGAAAATCCGAGAGTTGGGTTTGAGTGCAAATGAACTAAACAAACAAAATTATGGATTTCCAGAAGCTACCGTAACTTACGGTAAAGGCCAGATGTTTACGGCAGGTTTCATCTGTTTTACGGTGGACCAAAAGATTTCAGAACCTACCGTAACTTACGGTGACACCGTAAGTTACGGTGGAACCAGAAAACAAAACAATGTTTTGTTATTCATATTTTGATGTTAGATCTGGTATTCACGTACTATATAACAATGTCAGAACTAATGTTTTAAAGATTTTGACCATAGGTAACAAGGTGGATCTTACGGATGGCGGTCAAGCGAATGATGAAGAACCGAACACGATTTTTGAAGCTTCCGCAATGTTTTAATCATACTTAGATTTTGTTCCTGGGTTGTAAACAATTTCTTAAACAATTTTGAATGTTCCAACTTAGTCATTAGTTGACTAAGGTTTATGTTACTTATGAAACTTATGTTAATTTTAATATCTTTCGGTATAAAAATGTATAAAATTTGTGATTTATTCAAGTAAAAATTTAAGGGTGTTACACAATGTCTTTATAAGAAACGAGAGGCTATGATTTAAATAAGAAGTGAGAAATCAAACCGGTTGATTACTTTAACTTTGTAATATTCAAAGATGACAAAAATGTAATTTCGGGTATATCTTTATGTTAGCAGACAAAATCTATCTCATGGAGGAGTCATAATGGACTGATATCAACAACCTAAGTTATAACGACATAATATAGTCACTAAATGTTGTTGGAAATTTATCAGTGGACTCATAAGTTTATTAACTCCATATAATTATTATTTTGAAGACTTATTGTGATAAAGTCAGCTACCATGACTACTTGAATAGTAACAGTTCAAGAGGTGCTGCATTAAGTTTCGATACTCAATTAATTATTCATTTATGAACGAATTGAGGAAACTAAGTCTTTGTATCGAACACATTCATGATATGCTTAAGGATCCTATAACTTAAGGCTATTACCCAGAAGTATTATTAAGAGAGCTCATAGACGGGTATTAATTAATGGCCATGCAAATGCATATCGTACTATGAATGACTAAGTATTAGTTAATTTTCCTCATCAGTTTGATTTTGTATGTCTCTAAGAATATGTTAAATCGGTATAATGACATATAGACAAATAAAGATACAAATCAAACAAAGGGCTTATGCGTATCTTGATCATAACGATTAGGTTTTAAATTAAGGCTATAGTATGACTAATGGGGGTCCTGAGTCGCATGATGATTCAACAGCTGTATTTCTCTGCTATAGTTCTTGTTTAAGTCTAAAATGAGTGTTAACTCCTGATCAGCCTTATCTAATACTCATAGTAAATGATTACTCGGCTAAGTGGGAGAATGTAAGATTAAATATATTTTTATGTTATATTTAATCTAGTAGCCATTATAATCATTTACATTATATAGATCAAAATATATAACAAACTATTAAATAATTAGCTGGTAATTGTTGATGGGCCTTATTACCCTTATTAACTAATTAGGGTTTCCTCTTGGGTGCATATATAAGGAGACTTATGTAGATGTTCTAAGGTTAAGAAAAATAACCTAATTATCATAACATCAAATCGCCTCCTCTCCTCAACCGATTACCCTTTATCGGTTTTCATCATCACCATCATTAGATTGCATCCTAAGGAGGAATCAGACCAAGCTGACAATCATGTCAAACACTATCGTTGCATCTCCATCCGGATTCTCTGTTGGCCTGTACTGTTGCAATCAGGTATGTTATTCATGTTTTCCATTATGCCTAAAACAGAACTGAGAAACAGTAACTATTTCTGGGAGAGCACATATTCAGATGTGTATGACTGGCATCTTAAAAAAAAAGAGTCATACATAGGTTTTTCGTTGAACGGGTTTGTTTGGGCGTTCATGGTAATATTGTTTATTATATTAAATAGGGCCGACAAATCGTGTCGTAACAGATTTAAAAGGTATATGACGACGTGAACAACACAAGTTCTAAACATGAATACGACTTGTTTAACTACTTTCTATCCAATGTCTATAACACTTTTGTATGTTTTATATACCAAGAAGAGGAATGGTAGATCTTAACTTTCTAATTTTAATTATTTTAAAAAAAGTGAAAATCACATGATTTACTTTTCAGTAAACAAGTCTAATCGTGTCCTATATAGATTCCTATTGTCATCCCTAATATTAATGTTCAGATTTATAATCTATATTCGTTTTAAAATACTTGTATAATTATTCTTTCATTGCAGATGTGGATTTTGAAGCTTTTTCCTTAATTTAAAGTTGTTGATAAGTTTTATGTTAGAGAGATAATTCCCAGATTCATGGGCCTAGGGGCGAGGACAAGACACGAAATTTGTGAAGAAAACCATGGGTTTAGTCATTTTTCATGCCCATACGGTAATTTAAAATACACTAGGTTAGACCATGTGTAGTGGTAAATCAAAATAATGCCCCCACCATGGGGCATTATTCGACATGTGTCATCCCAGTCAGCATGGTTATAAAAATACAATCAAAATACACTAGGTTATAAACCTGAATTACGCGAATTTGTACAATATAAACGTTATAATATATAATTTTTAAAATAACTTTATAATAACTAAAGAATGTCAATTAGTGATGAAACTTTATATAAACGAATTTTCATTACCATATGACAGTTCACACAACTAACTTAAATTTATCACAAAAACTGACCTATGTTAATTAGCAACACATCACTGAAATACCATGATAGCCCATGTATTATGAATGAAGTTACGAATTACTTTACATATAATAGTGTATAAAAATAATATTAATTTTTATTATAGTGTATCTTTTAAATATAACTTTTATTTAAAATAAATCTCTAAAGTCTCAATTCTATTTACAAAATTCATTATATAAGTCGTTCCTTTTCTCTTTACCGGTAAAAGCCAAATTTGTTGTTATAATATAAATTAGATTTGTTATTCTTACTGATAATTGTTATAAAACTTTAATTGATAATTATTTATTATAAAGTTATGATATACATTAACGGTTTATATATGATGAATAAAATCTTCTCATTTCATTATTAAAGGTTAACTTACTATGTTCAAAAAATGGGTAAAAAAGAAAATTAATAATATTAAAAGATGGTTAAGTTACTTTTTTCTACTTTATAAAACATTTCTTTATTTAGGGTTACAAAGGGATTTAGGGAGGAAAAAATTGGTACAATTATATATATTTGTTGTGTCTGTATGAGCCAATGTGGGTCTCGCCCACTTGGTATAGAAAACCTGCCTCTTAAAGGGGAGATCTCAGATTCAAACACGAGCAAAATGAATAATTTAGTATAATTAGTGTAAAATAGAGTAGAATTACCATTTGCCATTAAAAAGATACTTCAAAACATTTTAGAGAACGTTAAGGTTTTATAATACTATTTTTGTATCTTTGGTGTAAAAATAGAGTAGGTTTATCATTTACCCGTTAAAAAAAACTAAAAATATATTGCATATTTTTTTTAACTCTATTATACTGAAAACACACATTTATTGATCATAAATCGGTGTAGCTATAAAACCTTAATATTCTCTCATCTATAAATTGAAAGGTCTCACATCGCTATAACTCAAAACATTAAATTCTCTCCATCTATAATTTTAAAACAGAGTTCAATAAATTTTAGTTTTTTTGCAAGATGTCTTCTTGGTTAGTTGCTTCTTTTTTTGCTTTTATTTATACATTAGAAAAACTCATATGTCGATTTTAATATAATCTCACATATAGATGACAACTTTTTTTGTAATTTAAACTTTTTTATTTGTAAGAAGTATTAAAATAATAGGTTTTAACTATTTTATTAAAGAATTATATAAAAGAATGCCATGTGACATTTATTAGATTCTATTATATAAGAAAATGCCATGTGGTTTTTATTGGATTCTTTTATCAGTATAGATTAGTCTTTGTTTAAGAAGCATTTTTGCACATTATTTCAATAATATTTTTTCATAACTTAACTTGCAGGTTGATAAATATCAACCAATTAGTTTACTACCAACTCATGCTGGATGGTTTGTGTAATGTGCCTCATCCGTACGGACAGGGCCGGCCCTGAGAATTCGTGTATCCTATTCGAGGTCTTAACGAAATTGTGTATTGAAAGGTTTAAACCAAATGAATATGGGCTAATAACTAATCTAAACCTTAAAAATAGTTTTATAAGTGGTTCTATGTTGGTGTTTGTATGAGTATACCCTATTAATTTATTTTTTTACATATACATATTTTTTTTTAAAATAACGTGTATTTCGAAATATCGGGCCCTGGCCGGTGGTCGTCCCTGCCCACCCTCAGGGCTGGCCATGCGTACAGACCACAACACCTCATGTGCAAGAAGATTATCATGAACTAAGTAAGGAGTTAGAATAGTTTGTGCAAATAAATCCTGATTCATTTACGCTAATGGATACCCCATTAGAGTTAAGAGTCCAAGAAAAGAAAGGTTGATACGGGCACCGGTGTATTTTCGACACCTGTTCAACACAACATTAGTCTAATTAATGTTGGAGGAAAAGTTGCAGAAAAACAATAAACGATTGCTCTGGTAATACCAACCGCCAAAAATATAGTATAAATCCTTTTGTAATTCCATTAAGTAGTGTCATTTATTTTTTCGCAGTGTGAAAAGATGATGAGGGAATGGAATTTAGGATCAAAACCCGTTGTATCAGATTCATAATTGAAGACACCTGCAAAGGACTCTACCGTAGAAGATCATGAAAACGTAAGATTTATATATACTTTTAAATTTAAATTTAATTAATTAATGCTATACAATCTCAGTCTCTTACGCCCCGCTTGCGGTATGCACATATAATGTATATATGTGTGGGCGCTCGGGGGGCAAAAGCAAAAGTGCACTAATTTTTAACGTTATTTTACTAATTTCGTGAAAATAACGTTAAAAGAGGGGATGGTTAATCATGCATCATGTGGTGGCGTTGATAGCCGAAAGACAAAGGGGTACATGTACCAATTGGCGTTTGTCTCAATTGCTGAGTGTTATGTGCCTTATGTCCAAGGCTTGATGCAAAACCACAATCGAGCCGGGGGTCTCATTGGAAGCAGCCTCTCTATTCCTACAGGGTAGAGGTAAGGCTGTCTACATCCCACCCTCCTCAGACCCTACCTTAGCTTTTGCTATTGGTGGGATATACTGAGTACGATGATGATGATGATGATGATGAATCTCAGTCTCAAAGTATGGTGAGTGAGGTAAAACGGGTTGAACCGGATGCTGTTGGTGAGGCATATAAAAAGGAGCCAGAAGCAAAAGATTTGAAAAAAAGTACTTTTGGAAAAGAAAAAAAAACACTAATGAAGTTGGAGATATAAGTTACTCCCTCCGTCCCATATTAATTGTCCAATTTTGACTTTTCAAGTCTTTTTCTTTCAATTTTGACCGTAAATATCTTAGAGATAAATGTAATAATCCCTTTCCTTTAAAGGAATACAATCTTACCACCGTAAATCCAATTCATTCATATATTTTATATCAAGTGTTACGTAACACACAAAAAAAATATCTACGGTCAAAGTTGAAAGAAAAAGACTTGGTAAGTCAAAATTGGACAATTAATATGGGACGGAGGGAGTATTATACAACAATATCATATCATACTCAGTAAATTATGCCAATAGCAAAGCTAAGGTAGGGTTTAAGGAGGGTAAGATGTAGACAGTTGCATCAAGCCTTGGACATAAGGCACATAACACTCAACAATCGAGATAAAGGTCGATTAGTGCATGTACCCTTTTGTCTTTCGGCTATCAACGCTACCACATGACGCATGATCAGTGTCGGCCAAGCCCAAGTCAAATGAGGCTTGGGCCTTGGGCCACCAAAACTATAGGGCCTCCACGATTTGTTGAAACCACAGTCCATTTATAAAAGCTTTAGGGTGTGAGTTATCAAGAGATTGATGGTTGGTAGTGTAGTGGTTTTGTTTATGTATGGATGTTGGTGAGACCCGGGTTTGAATCCCTGGTTCACCATTTCTTCCATTTTTTTCTTGTTTTTAAATTTTAACACAATCTTTCAAATAATTACACTTGGGCCCTTCAAGTTTAACTTTCAATTACATGTTTTTTTGGGAAAAATGCCACAAGCTTTTACTTCGCCTTAGGCCACCAAAATGGTTGAGCCGGCCCTGCGCATGATTAACCGCCCGCCGCTTTTAACGTTATTTTCACGATATTATTAAAATAACGTTAAAATTAGTGTAATTTCACTTTTGCCCCTCCCCAGGGCCCACACATATATACATTAGAGTAACCTTCCATTTTGCTTCCTGTGGTTTGGTTGTTTTAATGGTTTTGCTTCATTCCTTTAAAAGTAGCCATTTTACTCCCTGGTCTTTCTAACTTATCACCATTTTGCTTCGCACCTCAAACGCCATCCATTTCCACCGTTAATTCCTAATCACATGCCTTTCACATGAGGGGCATTTCGGTCTTTCCCAATTTAAACTTTTTATCATTTTCATTTTTTTTTTTTTTTTGAACGGCCAACAAACTCAATCCCGAGTACTCTCGGGGCACCCACTGGACAAACGGAGTACTCCGAGAGTAACCCGAGTCCACCACCAATTCTGGGGAAAACCCGGTAACTCACCCGCCCGTAGGCACGACGGTGAAATTACCGGTAAAACCCGTTTGGCTCAAGGATCCAACCCAGGTTTCCCTGGGTCTCCTATCATTGTCCACCAATGCCTCACTCTGCACCAAGTGGGAGTCGAACCTGCATCTCTCAAGAGAAATGCAAGGCCTCCACCACTTGATCTAGAGATCATTGGCATTTTCATTTTATTATTAATTCATTAAATCCATTTTATTATCATTTACAAACAAATCTCAGTTGTTGGACCCAACCATTGAACCACCAAATCTGTTCCGGTCACCACTTCCGGCCAGATCCAAAATCTAGATTCGAATAAAAACATCACACTCTCCTAACCCCCAATCCTTTCCACCAGTGACTCAGATCCTAGAAAAACCAGATCCGGACAAGGTTTATATGGCTATTGCACTCAATGACACTGAAGAATTTTTAGACCTGACTGAAGGTTTTAATCCATGTGAAGAATCAAGTGAGCCTGACAAACACATTCGGTCCAAAATACCAACTGGAGATAATATATTTTGTTGATACACTTTGTGTGGACGCGAATCGGCTCGGTTCGACTCGGCTCGGTACAACTTGGTTTCGACACGGTTAGGTCCGGCTCAAGCCCGACGTCACGACATTCCTCTGTCGTGCGCCCCAGAGTTCGACACGCGAAGCACGGAGAGCCGCGGCCTTTCCCGCCAACACATCACCATGACATCACCTTAGTGATGTCATGATGATGTCACTATTACGTCTTATGTTTGTTAATATGTGTTTTGATGTAAGTTTGACCAAGTCAACCATCCTCCTGGTTTGACTTGACCAAACAGTTAGAACATGGTTTGTAAGATGTTTGTGTCGAAGGATGAGTCATCGAAGGATTGTTTATATCCTTCGATGAGCTCGAAGGATAAACCTTCGATGGATATAGATGGACCTCGAAGGATATCATCCTTCAAGGTATATGTGATCCTTCGGTAGGTTTCAGATCGATAGATGATCTTTCGATCAGTCTATCTGATCCTTCGACCAGACGATCTGTGATTGGTATATATATAGTCATGTAATGTGTTCACTTGAGTGTGTGAGTGAACTTAGTCTTGTAGAGAGCGTATTTTCAGTTTGGTCAAGGTCTGTAACCGTGTCCACTGAAATACAAGAGAAAACTTTGATATCTCGTGTGTCTACCTTTCTCTTTGTAGCTTGTGTTCTCATATAAACTACCGGTTTGCATTCTAGCTTGGATTCCGCACTTGCTAGTGTGTTAAACATAACAAGGATAAGGTTTAACCTCAACCTCCGAGGGACCTACAAGTGGTATCAGAGCCGTGGCTCTTTTCCTTGTTAAAAACCGAGTTTATACAAGACTTTGGAGTGTTTGGACAAAAACTCACATGGTTTAGCATCTGTTTTTAGTGTTTTTCTCACATTTCTAGACGTAAAAACGTGTTCTAAACTAACCGGGTGTGTTAAAGGACGGGTTGGGTAACTTAAAAACTTGTTTTTAAGAAGTTTGGTAATTTCCGGCCAAATTCCGGCTTACTCCGGTGACCGGTTTCTGGATAAGAACCTTCTTTTTAGGCAATATTTTATTGGTCAAATCTGGGTTGGCAGAAAGTATGGTCTGAACATACCTTCTGCCGAAAGTTCTTACCAACCAATCACCTTTTCACCAACCTGTCAACTTTTGTCAACTGTGTCAGTGCAGATCGAAGGATATCCTTCGAAGTCGAAAGATCATCTTTCGATTAAAGGAGGTTCGATAGATAATCATCCTTCGAACATCCTTCGAAGTCTGTGACTTATCTTTCGATCCAAGGAATCTTTTCGAAGGATATATCTGTCGATCTACAGGTCTTATTCGAAAGACAAGGATCCTTCGATTGGAGAGTCTTTCGAAATCATTGTTCGAAACTCAACAGTGATCTTTCGAACACAGTTGATCCTTCGAACAAGTTCTGTTCCTTCGATCCTAGTCTGTTTAAGTTTAACAAGTTTGTATTTTTCAGGTCTTTCGATCAAGGATCCTTCGACTGGTTGTTATCATTCGAGATTTTAAGATAGTTTGTGAAAATTAAATTTAAAAAAAAAAAAAAAAACTTGTTTTCAAATTTTAAAATCAATTTTCACTTAATATATTAATTTTCTTTACAAAATGGGAACAAACGGTCAGTGGGATCCAACTGCGTGGACTCAAACAACTTTGACTCCACAATCATCAGCTACGCAATCATCAGCTACGCAATCTACGTCAGATTTCAACAAAACTGCATGGATGCAGGCTATTGCCCCACCTCAAGCTGCAATGATAACTGCAAATCAATGGGCATTGGTCACAAATCAAAGCAGCAGCATTCAAGCTATGATGCAGAACGACAGTGAAACTGGTACAAGCACAAAACCGCCAAAGCTAAATCACATCAATGATTGGGGATGGTGGAAAGAAAGGCTGAGAACTTATGTTCAGGGGCAAGGTCAAGATCTATGGATGTGCTTCTTCACCGCATTTGACAATGATTTGGAAGTTGCAGGATCTAATCCACAAACTTACAGCACTATGTCTGAAGATGATAAGAAGAAATTTGAGTTAGAAAAGAAAGCATTCATGATTCTCACACAAGCTCTTCACAGAGACATTTACCACCAGTTTGTTTACTGCACGACTACTAAAAGCTTGTGGGATATGCTCACGTTACGATGTGAAGGAAATGCTCAGTCTAGAAAGATCAAGCAAGAATTACTGAAGAAAGAGTTTGAAGGATTCACGTGTATGGAGAATGAGACTTTGGCAGAGTTATCTACAAGGTTCCATCACTTGTTGAGTGAGATGTTTGCTTTTAGAGTCACTGCCACTCCACAAGAAATGGTGAAGAGATTCGCTGATAGCTTACCAGCAAAGTGGAGCAGTTATCTTGAAATTCTCAAAGAAAATGGTGTTCTAGACACAATCACCGTTTATGAGTTAATTCAAAAATTGGAGAACAAGGATGTAGAAGAAAAGCTTAAGGCAAAAAGAACATTAACTCCTCAAAATCCAGAGATGTACTATGGGATTGCAGGAGGTATCAGTGGAGAAAAACCAGCCTCTCAACATGCGAAGCTTCAAACAGCCTTCATCTCAAACACCGGACCTTCCACAACAAATCAGTTTGATCCTTCAGCATACACGATGTATTCAAGACCAGATTCTTCTTCTCTACGACAGGATGTGCAACCGACAGCTCAGCAATTCACACCACCGCCTTTCTTAGACCCAAGCAGAGCTTAGCAGCAACAACCGCAACAGCAAGGGTTTTATGGAAGCTCTTCAAACTTTCAAGCCACTTCCAATCCGAACACAGTCAGATTAGATACTTCCAACTTTTCCAAAGTCAGTGTCGAAATAGCCAAGGAGCATATGGAGATGTTGAACACCTTGGTTAGTGCTTATTGTGGATTGGTCGCAGGTCAGATTGGGAATATCAATCTAACCAATGAAGATTATCAGCAAGTGGATAGAGAAGAGTTTGAAATGATGGATATCAAATGGGCTCTTGCTAGTGCAATTCGAAGAGCAAAGGAGTTTATGGAAAGGACGGGGAGAACCAACTTGAATAGCAACAACAACACCAAGTATGGTTTTGATAAGAATGTTGTCACTTGCTTCAATTGTGGTGAAAAGGGTCACTTCAAGCGGGAGTGTCAGAAGCCACCTAAGCAAGGAAATCAGAATCCCTTCAGGAATCAAGGACAGCCACAACAGCAACCAAACAACAATTCTGACAGATCAATAGTTCCCATTGGAGGAAATGCATCTGGATCTACAAACACTAATCCCCACAGAGGATTGGTTGTTCAAGCTGATGAAATCTGCAATTGGAACCTTCAGCTTGGAGAAGGAGGAAATGGTGGAACAGCATGTTATGCTAAAGTGATTGAGAAGGTAGTAGAACCCGTGTCTGCTGGTGAATCTTTAGAAGATGAAGATAGTTCGGGTTATAGTGGAAGCATGGATGGGGAATCACTTGATGCTGGTGATTTATCAAGTGATGCTTTAGATTTGGAAGTTGATGAGCTTTTGGCTGAAGCTGAAGCATTATGTAAGAGGAGATCTATTCTTTGCCAGAAATCTGCTGGAACTTCCGAGAAGCTTGCTCAGTTCTTCTCTGAAGATGGATCTTTTTCTTTCCATTCAGCCTTTATGGCTAATGTCGACAGTTCATCAAGTCAGGTATGTGTCGATGAACCCACTGTAGTTAGTTGTGAAAATTGTGATAGCTTAAATGTTAAATATGCTGAAAAGGAAAGTCAGTTTGAAATCACATACAAACACAATCAAGAATTGATTGTAGATCTTTCTAAAGCAACTGAAGCTAACTTGTTTTTAACCAGAAATGAAAAGGAATTTAAAGCAACAATTGCGTCATTAAGACATGATGTTTCAGAATTACAAAAGGCTGTTTTGCGAAAACAACATGCTAACAATAATCTTATTGACACAATTGAAAAGCAAATGGTAGAGTTGGCAACGGCTCGATGTGAATGTGAGACAATTAAGCAGAAACTGGAAAGCTATTCCAATTCCCGCTATGTATTGGATCACATCATTGACGTTCAAAAGAAAAAGGGGGATAAAATATGTATTGGATTCAAATCATGTCCTCCCCCAATGAATCACAATTACTCCAAATTGCCTGATGACGAGGATATGCCCCGTTTTGAACCAACTGTGCCACTCGATCTAGATGACTTTGCAGCAGGCCTCGGGTTCACAACTGGTACATCATCCTCGGGTCAATCAGAATCTGAGAGTGTGACAGATTCATCGTGTGTTAAGGAACAGAGTCCTCCCATTGTTGAGGATGCTGATTCTTCGGATGATGAATCTGAAGAAATTGTGAAACAACAGTCTAACTCGGTTACAACAGATATTCCAATCGAGAATCACATCCTGTGTGATCCACCAGTGAAACCGAGTAAGACTGAAATGTCAAAAGCATTGGAGTCCCTTGTATCTAGCCGTGAAGAGAATAACTTGTTGTACACGCTCAAAGGAGATAGCAAAATCTACTCTAACAAAGATTTTCCACTTAAAAATGTAAATCAAGATTTAATTGAGCAAATTTTTGAAGGATGCACTGATAAGTTTTTGGGGAACAAAAGTGGCAAAGTTACCGTCACTCAATGTGATCCAATTCCGTGTGAACAAATTAGAAAACAATACGGAAACCAAAAACTACCAATTGAGCGAAAACAACAAGTCAACTCCGGAAAGGGTAAGGTACAGGGAAAGAAGGCTCAGAACAAGAATGTTCAAGCACCTAAAGTTCAGCAGCCTAAGACTGAACAACCAAAGGTTCAACAACCTAAAGTTGAACAGTCTAAGGCTACTCAACCTAAGGCTGCACAACCTAAAATTCAACAATCAAAGGTTGAGCAACCTAAGGTTCAACAACAAAAGGTGCAAAACAAAAGAGCTCCTGTTAAGAAACGAGGACCGAAAATGAACTTTGTTGGATCCACGGGTTCAGACAAACTTGAAACATTTCAGGATAAATCTAACGTTGAGTTTATAAAACAATTTAGAATTTTAAAACGAAATGATCAGAATAATTACACCCAACACACCAACGCATGTGATTTAGGTCCAAGCACGTCTAGATCACAAAGTTCATTGTCTGGTTCTCCGTCTGGTCATCAACATGTTTCTCCGAAGTTTGTAGAGCGGAGAACATGTTTTGAATGTGGGACAGTTGGGCATATTGTAAGATATTGCCCACACGTGCAAAAGCTGAAGTCAAAAACGAGTGCTCCCCAAGAAATCGATTACCGAAAACGATCAGTTTCCCCGAAACCAGACCCACGTGTCTTGAAAGAAAGGGAAAAGAAGTTAAAGCAAAAGAATCAAAAGGTAATTGAAAAGGCCTTAAAATCAGAGGTCAAAGAAGAAAAACCTGTACAAGCAAAATCTGAAACTGTAAAACAAGTAAATGCTAAAACAATAAATTCAAATACTGGTAAAGGACAAACAGCTTGGAAGCAAAAGCAGGTAATTCAATCAGGGGGAGCACCACAGGTTCTTTTTCCTAATCATCAAGTGATTGAAATCACTTTCCTTGATGATCAAGGACGACCCAAGTCCACAAAGGCTTGGGTCCCCCTCTCCAACTAATCTCTGAGTGAGTGTGTAGGATATTCCAGGAGGAACTTTCGATAGTCGTAAGATTGTTGATAGTGGAGCGTCCTTGCACAAGATAGGCGACAGAAGAAATTGTTGCCTTTGATGGAGAGAAAAAGAAAGGGGAAACAGAGTTGTCTGTCGAAAGAAATTGATAACTTCGACAAAATGAAAATCATTCCAAAAGTGTGATTGTTAAAGGCTTTGATCGGGTCCCTGGGATATATTCAAATCAAAATGAACGCACTTGCAGCACGTCTGAAGTTCACAATCGACAAAATGAACGTGCAGTGTACATTTCTTTGCGGTGTGATTGATGAAAATGTGTTCGTTGAACAAACCAACCGGGTGTGCGGATGCCTTGGCTTGGATTGAACAACCGCACACTACTTCTCAAAGAGAAAGACAAAGACCTTCGCTGGTGCAATGTGGAAGACCAGCCGGACCCGGAGGTTTATGATCTTGTTGCTGTGTGGAGCTATCTAGGATTAAGTGAAGTAGCTACATAAATCGACCTTGAAATCCACACCGGGTGGATATCCAGTTTGGGAGAGCACTCAGATTCCTGACAATGCACGAAGCAGTTGAAGGATACGGTTTTAAATTTCTAATCTCTCCTATAATTGTCGATATTTAAGCTGCTTTTTGAATTATTATCTCGTACAGCACTCTTTGGCCAGACAATGCTGTCATGGTCCGCACCGCAAACCGACATGCCAACTGATTTTTCCAAAATTCGATAAATCTTTTCAGATTAAAAATTAATTTTGGTAAACGGCATTGAGTTAAAACATGAGTTAACCGACATCGGGAAATCGTTTTCGTAAATATCTTCGTGTCTTTTAAATTTTATCTTAGTTTGTTGATTTTAGGGGGAGTAAATCCAAATTTGAAAAATCCAAAAACATCGAAAAATTAAAAAAAAAACACAAAAACAATAGAAAAACAAAAATGAGTTTCCTGGCGAGCAAAAGAGAAAATGATAGTACATCAGTGGTCTGTCTAAACCTCTTTAAACCTTAAATGAAAAATGATAAGCAGCTCTATATAAGATGTATCGGTAGGCTCACAATCATTTTAAAGTGTGCATGGTGATATAAATCTTAAATCGACTGAAGACCAGGTGGGAACCACTCATTGGCATATGGTCTTAGTACCGAAATTTCGTTTGATAGATTGCCGAGGTTCTGAGATATTCGGTCTTTATGCTGCTTATCATCTGGGTATCATGGTTGTATCTTTTACCGAAAAATAACGGGGACGCAAGTCTAGATCTTCCATGATACCATACATACGTGTACATATTGCATCCGACCTCAATAAGTGATAAACAATCACATGTCCATACAAATAAGTGATAAAATATCACATCTATCCGGGAGTCAAGTTTGTCTCTCTGCTGTACGAAAGTACTGACCTGTTCACGGACTTGCTCCTGTGCCCTCATGCATCGAAAATCAAGTTCCTCATCAATAAGTGATTCTATCACATAGGGCTTGTTTTCAAATCAAAATAAGTGAGAATCTCACATCATATACGGTCAAACAGATGATAATCGGTATACTCACCGGTAAGATGAACTCTCGTGCATACCTTGATACGGGAATGTGTCGTGTGTGGATGAACACCGGTCGGTAAGTATAAATCATACCTTAACGTATCCCCTCGCCATGATTACATCTGATAAGTTGAGCTTATGTGGACAACAATACCGATAATTGTTATAGGATGCTAATCTAAATGTGAACTAATTGAACAAAAAGAGCGTTTTGACATGACCGTACACTGATATGATTCTCTTACCCTCGAAACTCGCAAAAAGAATGTTTGTAAATATTTATTTACTGCTTTCGTTTCTGCATCTTTGTATATATTTATTTATTGCTTTCCGTCTTTACTTTTGAAAAATGAAAAATTCCAAAAAGATTTTAGGTGTGTTTTAATATAAACTTTATAAAATCCAAAAAGATTTTGCTTCTAGTTTATTTTTGATTGACTGATGTTGGAACTCGAGTCTATCCTACCCAAAATCCTGATTATAAGCCGGAAAACAACTGCACCTTCATAAATGGTCGAAGTTAACACATTTTGAAAGTTAAAGGTTTAAAATTGTACATTTTCTAAACTTTCAAACTGTTGTCGGTTGGTGTTTGATTGAGATTTGATCTCATATGTGTCTTTTGTTTAAATGTTAACTATATTCCAAGCGGTTGTTCTCATTATGCGTTTAGCTTTCTTGCATGTGCAGATGCTAAAGGCGAGGAGAACATGTTCGATGATAAGCTTTGGAATGAAGACACGAAGTGGAGGCACTCAAAGGATAAAATGATCGAGTTGCCGCTGACCTCTCATCAACACCACAAGGATCTAAAGAATTGAAGTTCAAAAGATTCACAAGCATGACTCAATGGAGAGTTCATTCTAAGGGGGAGTTTGTTAACACACTTCCTAAATTAAATGGGGAGTTTGTTGATACACTTTCTGCTTACGACGCGTGAAGACTTTGAAGATCCTCCGACATGAAAGACACTGAAGACGAACAATCACAGAAGACGAACCATCATGAGTAGTGTCCAAGGGGGAGTTTGTTGATACACTTTGTGTGGACGCGACTCGGCTCGGTACAACTTGGTTTCGACACGGTTAGGTCCGGCTCAAGCCCGACGTCACGACATTCCTCTGTCGTGCGCCCCAGAGTTCGACACGCGAAGCACGGAGAGCCGCGGCCTTTCCCGCCAACACATCACCATGGCATCACCTTAGTGATGTCATGATGATGTCACTATTACGTCTTATGTTTGTTAATATGTGTTTTGATGTAAGTTTGACCAAGTCAACCATCCTCCTGGTTTGACTTGACCAAACAGTTAGAACATGGTTTGTAAGATGTTTGTGTCGAAGGATGAGTCATCGAAGGATTGTTTATATCCTTCGATGAGCTCGAAGGATAAACCTTCGATGGATATAGATGGACCTCGAAGGATATCATCCTTCGAGGTATATGTGATCCTTCGGTAGGTTTCAGATCGATAGATGATCTTTCGATCAGTCTATCTGATCCTTCGACCAGACGATCTGTGATTGGTATATATATAGTCATGTAATGTGTTCACTTGAGTGTGTGAGTGAACTTAGTCTTGTAGAGAGCGTATTTTCAGTTTGGTCAAGGTCTGTAACCGTGTCCACTGAAATACAAGAGAAAACTTTGATATCTCGTGTGTCTACCTTTCTCTTTGTAGCTTGTGTTCTCATATAAACTACCGGTTTGCATTCTAGCTTGGATTCCGCACTTGCTAGTGTGTTAAACATAACAAGGATAAGGTTTAACCTCAACCTCCGAGGGACCTACATATTTGAACATATAAGAAAGAAAGCAATAACTTCCCTCGAATTGATGAAATTAGGAGTATAAGCTCCAAGCCATCCAATACTAACTTTGACTTTGACTTATTTGCAGATGCAAAGTCAAATTTAATCATTTTAGATCCAGAACCTGTGAAACTGCAACGCAAAGAGAAGTCGCAAAAGTATCCAAGTTAGGAAACAGACAATGTTGCTCATTGGCAACAGCAGCTGAAACAAGGGAAGACACAGATCCAAGTTTAATGGCTATTTCTTTTCAGATCTGGGAAATCTTGAAGGGTGCGGCTATAACAACCCTCCAAAATATTTCCGACACTTATAAATTATTTAAAAGGTCCCTATATGTCTTAAAACATACCCCGTATACGAAAACCGAGCCCAAAATACCTGATATATTTAAAAATTGAATAAAAAAAAATTGTAGAGCTCTCGCGGGCCGCGAAGGCTTTGCCTTCGGGCTACGCGGGGCGCGACAGCCCAAGGTTAGGGCGACACCTTGAGCTGCCACGTGTCGAGTCTAGTTCGATGACCGGTCAAGGCTAAAGCCTATAACCCCTATGTCGCGGGCCGCGTAAGACCACCCCTAGGTCTACGCGGGGCGCGAGAGATGGACGGAGCACAACTATAAATAGGGACGATCAGTTTCACTTCCAAACCGTTCAAAACTCTCTCTCTCTCTCGAATTTCTACCTAGCAAAAGTAATTTTCGGGCATAATACCCCCCTAAATAATGAAGTTCTGCCTCGTTGTAAGTATTATAACCCCCGGTTACGTATTAGATACGCTGCCCGAAAAAACGTAACTAACTCTTTATTTATTTTAATTTGAGTAAACTGCAATTTTACACCCTGAGGTTAGGGGTCATTGGCATGTCTACCCCCCTAAGGAAATAATTGCAATTTTACCCCCCCACTGTTCACTGTTATGTCGCAAGATTACCCCCCGGAGTCAATTTTGCTTAACAGTCAACATAAAAAGGGTTTAGTCAAAGGGTAAATAGGTAATTTTCCCAAACCATTATTATTATTATTATTATTATTATTATTATTATTATTATTATTATTATTATTATTATTATTATTATTTAAACAAAACAACTCTAACCCTAAGATAATGTTCAACACCGTCGTCTTCTTCTTGGTTTCACAAACAGAAACCAAAAGGATCCAAATCTGAACTCCATCTCCATCCCCATCGCTACCATACATAAACCCATCTCCATCCCCATCGCTACCATACAAACCCCAGTCCAATTCAAATAAACCCAGATCCAAATCTGAACTCCGTCACTCAGTTCATGGCGGTCACCGACTTTAAACCCTAGATCCCTTCTTCTTGATGACCTGCAACTGTCACGGGAGAGGACGCCTATTCAGAAACAAGATGAAAACATAACATATTCATAAAATTCAGAGAAACTAACACCAGCAAGTGTTTTGAATGGAGAAGGAGGTGGTGGTGGTGGTGATGAACTGGTGATTAGTTAGGGTTTTGAAAGCTATGAAGATCCAGGTTAGCTCTGATTAATCCACAACTATTTCAATCTGTTTAGGGTTTTATGTTTTAGCAGATCTGTTTCTGAATCAGATGGAGTGTTTGTTTCTGATGGTATACATGTTGATTTGGTAGGTGATATGGCTGAAGCAATTGATTTGACTGGATATGGAGGTGTTTTGAAGATGGTTGTGAAGTGAAGAGTGCTAAAAACCTGATACTATTGCTCCTTCAGAGAGTCTTCCTCTTGTTGATGGTAATGTTATTCTACACTTCTAGACTAAAACTGTTTGCTAATCTGGATCTGATCCGAGGGCATTTTGAATGATGAAATGGAGAAGATGACGATGATGGATGAATATACATTTGGTGGATTTGTTGGTGATTAGTTAGGGTTTTGAATGGAGAAGGAGGTGGTGGTGGTGATGAACTGATGATGATGAACCTGAGGATGATGATGAACTTGTTTCGTTGATTTTGTGATTTGTGTTGTGGATCTGGATTTGGTGTTGTTGTTAGGGCACTTAGGGTTTGATGATTTGTGTAAATTTGATGTTGAATGAATTATGGATTTGTTGTTGTTGTTAGGGATCTAGCTTCCAACACCCAGAATGATGATGAAGAATGAACTGATGATGAATGATGAACATGATTGAATGAACTGATGATGAATGATGAACATGATTCTTGATTTTTTATATAATTTTAATAAGATAGGGGCAAAAACGACTTTTCACACATTATAACAGTCAAAACAAACGTTGACTAACAGAATCTGTTAACAGGGGGTAATCTTACGACATAACAGTGAACAGTGGGGGGTAAAATTGCAATTATTTCCTTAGAGGGGGGGTAGACATGCCAATGACCCCTAACCTCAGGGTGTAAAATTGCAGTTTACTCTTTTAATTTTAATAACAGGGGCATTATGGTCATTTTACACAAACTAACACAATAATTGGATGGCGTTAGTGAGGGTGAATTGCAATTATTACAAAAGCGAAAGTACAAGGACTGTTTTAGCAATTTTTAAACTAATGGACTGTAATGGTTATTTTCAACAAACCACAGGGACGAAAAACGTAATTAACTCGATTCAAAATATTCAATTACTAGATAAGAGATTTAACAAAGTTCTAAATGTTAACCAATAACCATACATGCACAAACAAGCCAAGTCCTGCATCTAATTTCCAACTTGTTCAAGAAAAAACAGAAATATGATTTACTTCATGTATATTTCTAAGCTTTATACTACTTTACATGATTTAGAACCATCTATAAGTCTTGTATTCTACTACTTGATCCCGACAAATGCCTACAAAAATTGGAGAACCATAATAACTCTTCAGGTTTCTTCATCTCATGGTGTCCCTTCAGATGAAACCTCCTCCTCTGCTCCTGGATCACACGCAGATGGCTTCTCGCTTGAATCCCTGCTTTCTGTCCTTTCCTGTAAGACTTGTGGGGTTGAGCTTGGTGGTGAAGATGGCGGAGCGACCACAGTCTGGTTGACAGGAGGCGGTGATGGTGGTGGTACATTGAGGTCTGGTTCGGTACCTGATGTTCCTGAAGTAGAAGCAAGTTCTTGAGGTTGATGGCTAGTTCCAGGGACATCTAACGACGATTGGTGGCCTGGTCCATGTGAGTGGCGGCGCTTCTTCTTCTTCTTGAATATCTGGCGAGGGTCTTCAGGCCGGTGAGGTGGCAAACCAGGAGGAATAAATGGAGGAATGGTTGGTGGTTCATCTTTGTATAACAAACGAACCGACTCTGCTATTGCAGAGATCGTTGGCGGCAGTTCAGGCTCCTGTGGTTGGGCAGGAGTGTCAACACTGCTACCACCGCCAACTGCTTTACGAAGCCAATGAGGTAACTTGTTTTCTGATGATTCACCACCACCGTCAGCCACCTCTTTTCCCTTCGAATTACCAATATTTTCACCTTTAGAACCATCAAGAGCCCCGCCACTATAGAAAAGATTTGGCATTTTTAAACCTACATTTTGCTGTGAATTAAACAAACCGAAGCCATTCAATCCAAGCGATCCCAAAACAAACAGGTGTGGAAGAACATGCTGCTCCAATCTATCGGAAGGTCCAGAAGCCGAGTCTCCAGAAAAGTTCATCGGAAATCTCTCAATATTCCATGTCGGGAAATGATCGTTTTCAAAGCCACGGGGATTTTGTTTCTCAGGAATTTTATCTTCCAATCCCAATTTCATATCGGTCAAATGGGGCTGAAAACCGAGTGGACCAGCAGCAAACCGGCTTTTATGCAATGCCCGTTTCATCATTCCATCAGAAATGTCCGGAAAAACTGGAGATTTCCCAGATTTTGAATCTTTCTGAGTCGGTATATCCAAGATCTTGAGTTGTTCTTCCTCCCATCTTGCCGCCAGGTCTTCTGCTACCCTAAATCTTGAAAATTTAAGTCTCGGGTCTTGAAGCATGGCCTCCCAACCACCACGCCCATGTCGACGCACACCAATCCACAAAAAATCTAGTTCATCTTCAGACCAAAAATCTTTGACAAGTTTCCTTTTAAGCGGATTGCCCGCACCAGAACTTGAGCCAGTACCCGTCCGCATCATTATATTCTCGAGGACTTTCCGATGATTTTCAGGCAACGATGCAAACATAGGCAGCATCTGACCCTGGCCCAAACCCATCATCGGGGGAGGAGGGCCCACATCCATTTCTTGATGATGATTATCTTTCCGGAATCTCAATTTGGGCAACACTGGGATTGCAGAGAAGTCACCAACGGATCTCCCCAAAGTTAGATTGGGAAACAAGTCTGGATGGGGATGTGAGATGTTCTGCTCCCGGGAGGGTAGTTTAGTCATATCAAAGGGTAAATGGGGCAGTGTCATCATCTCGGGACGCAGATGCAACACATCAGCAGAGGTAAATGTTCTTTGCTCCTGTTCTGAGCTGGCATCTGGATGTTTAAATCTGGCACGGGCTTTTGCAGGGGTCTCACTGGAAGGCCCAAAGTATGGGGCAAGATGAAACGGGAACTCAAGGCCCATTGTGTGCTTCTCTTGTCTACTGGAAAATCTTGAAGAGTTTCTATTAGCAGTCTCCATCAGCTTAGAGTTTGGAGCACATAGCCCAAGAACCGGAAGCAATCTCCCACTTTGCACCAATTCTTTTCCCTGTAAGAAAAAAAGGTAGGTAGAAAATATGAGACCTCATAATTTTATGAAAGTGTTGATTTGGTTTATGTTATATTTTGAACAGCTCAAACACACGTAGAAAGTTGACCAATGCATATAAACCTCCAGATCTGCTTTGTTTTAAAACTACAGATTGTTACTCTAACAAAACTTGGAGTGCCAACTATTTAAAAAATGTATAAAACTCTTCTGGGACCCAGCTTAACAAGGATTAAGGGTCAAATATTTTTTATTGAAAATAAGATTATCAGTTTATTACTGTAACAATACGCATTAATAATTTAAACAAAATGGACAAAAGTGTTCTGAGTCAAACCGAACCTGCCCAGTTCAGCTAGTATTAAAGGTCAGATCCTTTTTTTTAAATTCAGATTATCACCGTAACCATACTTAACGTGCTAATTATTTAAATTCAGATTATTACCTTGTCCGGCTTTGGATTAGGATCAGTCTGGCTCGTTGGCTTGTCTTCTTGGGCCTCATTTTGAGCATCAACGTTTGGTGGCTGGAGGGGACCCACACCATCAGTTCCTTGAGCGGAAAGTGATTCCCTAAAAGCTTTCCTTTGAGCCAATCTATCTTTTTGTCTGGCTCGAAGCTTAGCACTATTAAAAAGAACACATCGTTATACTACGCATAAATGTCTTTTTTGGTCATTTTATTTGGTAATTGTAACCTAAATAAAGTTTAAAAAGATGGATATCTTTAGGCGGATACAAAACTCACAACTTAATTTTCAGAGCTTTTCCTGCAGGTGTATACTCACGTACTGGCTCTGGTTCTGGTTCCTCATCAGCACCATTCTGCAAAAATGTAATAATGCTTCGTTTTTAAGTTCTGAGTTACGATATAGTAAGGTGTTGAATAGGTAGTACATGCTCAAAATGTATGACTTACGGATGTTTGGATGTGTTTTTCTGAAGGTGATTATGTAATATTGCATATTTAGCATCAATTGTAATAAAATGTCCATAGACGAGTGTTTGGATGTGATTTTGAAGTTAAAATAATCAAAGATAACCAATGATGGGGTGTTTGGAAAATTCTGGTAGCTTAAAGAATTACGAAACAAACAAGACATTTTTGTGAATAATCACAAAATTATTCAAACTTTAAAAAAAGGGGTTATAGTGATTCAAGAGGCAATAATCACAAAATGAATTCTAAAAGGCAAGTCCAAAGACCACCTTTACGGATATTACTGCCCAAATCTACCAATGCAACATGTTAAACAGTTCTTATCTTGTGTTGAATTAAGCAAATGTGAGTAAAAACCAATCCATATGCAAAAAAAAATAGTAAGTGAATAATCTCAAAACCAAAAGTTACCTGATTTAATGTTTCGGTGGGTTGTAGAGCATATGCTTCCCTGTACGAAACGGCTTTTCTTACCCTTTTCCCACGACCAAGAGCTGCTTCTTCCTCACTCTGGTACTTTTCCCATCTACAAATATAAATGCATCAAAGAACTTTTTTCAGTTTAAAAAAATCACTAAATAGCTACTACTATGGTCGAGATTTTCTATAACCCATTTTAATTAAAGCTTCTTAAAAAATCAGACTTGATTCATCATCATCATCATCGTACTCAGTATATCCCACCTATAGCAAAGCTAAGGTAGGGTCTGAGGAGGGTGGGATGTAGACAGCCTTACCTCTACCCCGTAGGAATAGAGAGGCTGCTTCCAATGAGACCCCCGGCTCGATTGTGGTTTTGCATCAAGCCTTGGACATAAGGCACATAACACTCAGCAATTGAGACAAACGCCAATTGGTGCATGTACCCCCTTGTCTTTCGGCTATCAACGCCACCACATGATGCCTGATTAACGATCCCCTCTTTTTAACGTTATTTTCACGAAATTAGTAAAATAACGTTAAAAATTAGTGCACTTTTGCTTTTGCCCCCCCGAGCGCCCACACATATATTACATTATATGAGCAGACCGCAAGCGGGGCTTAAAAAATCAGACTTGATTAAACCGCAATTTACTTATAAATTTACCATTATATATTATCTCTAACGGGTCAAACATATAAAACCTCTTAAATCAGTTTATTAAAAAATTACTTAATATAATTAGATTGTACCACTCACCTTACTCTCAGAAGCCTATCCCATTCATTTTCTTCAGCAATGTTTCCTGAACTATCCTCTTTCTTTTCTATATTTTGGGAGGCAGGACCCTCAACTAATGCTGAAGGTGACTCAGCTCCTCCTTGTTCTTCTGTTGGTTCGTCATTCCAATCCAGAGACTAATTTGAAAAATAACAAACAAAATCAAAGGATAAGAATTAACAATTTTTTTTCATAAAATACAAGAGTAAAACTAGGCATACTTAAAAAGTGATTATATCGTACCTTCACTGACCCAAGCATATCATTTTCCAAATCTCCTTCACCGTTGTCAGTTGAAACAGCGTCGATGTTTGACCGGTCAAGCAACTTTAAAATAGCAGCTTCATCCCACACAATCTGAGTACTGCCAGCCGTGCATTTATCCTGGTACACATCACCCAAACCCCCAACCCGCCTTTTATTCTTGTGTTCTAAATCAACACAACCTTCGTCTTTATCCGCATTATTTTCACCCCCCGCATCTTTGGAAGAATCACTAAAAAGTTGCTCCGTTCCCCACTTTAAGATATCTTCAACCTCCTTTTGAGATCCAGATTTGTTAACAAAAAGATGATCTAACATCAATTTCTTCTTTGCAAGCTGCAAGATTCGTTCTTCGACACTAGCGCGAACAACAAGCCTGTAAACGAGAAGTCTTTTCGACTGCCCAATTCTATGGGCCCGATTCATTGCTTGAATATCAGCATGTGGGTTAAAATCAGAATCATATATTATAACTGTATCAGCACTTGCCAGATTGATACCAAGCCCACAAGAACGGGTCGACAACAAAAACACAAACCGACTTTTGTCTTGATTAAACCGTGCAATTCTTAATTGGCGGTCAGCTATCGAGACCGACCCGTCAACTCTCTCGAATGCAGTCGGCCCAAATTCAATATTCAAATAATCTTCAAGAATATCTAAAAGCTTAGTCATTTGTGAAAATATAAGAACCCGATGGCCTTCTTTGTGCAGTATTTTAAGCATAGAATGAAGCAAACCAAGTTTAGCTGATGCTTTAATACGCATATCATGAAGAAATTCAACCGACCCAGATTCGGGTTCAGTTCCCGCGATAAGATACGGGTGGTTACAAACTTTTCTCAACTGCATTACAATATTCAGCATTGATTGTTGCGGGACCCCTTTTCCAATATTGCGTAAAACCTGATAATTCTTTGTTAACATGGCCCGATAATATTCGGCTTGAATAGTTGACAAGTCAACAGGAACAACCCGTTCAGTCTTTGGAGGAATATTCTGCATAGCATCTTTTTTAAGCCTTCTAAGCATATGAGGAGCCACAAGTTTCTTCAACTCATCGACTTTTTCGGCTGTTGTAAGATCACTAAACCTATCCTCAAATGATTTTAGAGACGGGAAAGAAGCGGGCTGCAAGAAATTTAGCAAATTATACATCTCTCCAAAGTTGTTTTGAAGTGGGGTCCCGGTTAATAACACACGATGCTGAAAAGAGAATGTGTTAAGCAAGCTAAAAAGCTTACTACCAGAGTTTTTAAGCCTATGGCCCTCATCGACTATAAGCGTTTCCCATGGAATTTTACTTAAATGAGCCGAATCAGCCAGAATCATCTCATAAGTGGTTAATAGAACATTGAACTTATAACTAGATGTTTTCATTGAAGTCAATGGATCATTTGCATGCCATTCGTACTCACGCATTAAAGCCCGGGCCCGCGAACAACCATGATATTCAACGACGTTTAGATTCGGAGCCCATAACGAAAATTCAGCCATCCAGTTCGGCATGGTGGAAAGTGGGACCAAAACTAAAGATGGCAGCCTAGCTTTAAATTCAAAATATAACGAAGATAAAAAAGCGGAAGCGGATATTGTCTTACCCAAACCCATTTCATCAGCAAGGATCACATTTTTTGACTTTGACCAACATTTCCTCAACCAATTAAGTGCTTCTAATTGATGTGGGAATAACAAGCCTTTTAGCTCTTTAGGCTGCTCAATTAAAGTAATTACATCATTACCCTTTTCCTTAAACGTCTCGTTTTTAGCAGCCTCTTTCTCTAGTGTTTGTTGCTCAAAAAGATTGAACAAATCAATAAGATGAGACGATTTCATGACAACAGGTTCATCTGTCTTTTCCCATGTGCATTCATCATAAGGAAGGCCCGTCCACTTTACAAAAACATGCGAAGATCCATCTTTAGCAATTACCCGCTGTGGCACTTTCCACTTATCTTCAGAAATGTTAATCACTGTTCTTCCATATTTAAACTTGTAGTTGTCAAGTTTCCTTTTTGCTATAACTTTTAATTGCGATTCAGCTACCCAAGTATTATGTAAATGAGATTTCCCAACCCATTTGACTAAAAACTCATAAGACTCCTTTTTCTCATTACCATTGTTTGCTTCGATGTTTACATCGATCTTATGGTCTTTAATTTCAAGAGAACTTGAAACACAGTTAGTGTTGTCTCCCGTTGGAATCTCTTCAGTTGGTTTTGCTAACTCATTGAAAGTTGAAGCAGAATCTTTAATATTCTTGTCGGTTGAGGTGGGCCCAGGATCATCCATGGGTCGAGCCACCAAATCTACCACATTTTCTTCACTGCAATCTTTGGTCAATATATTCTCTGTGCCCTCATTGACTATTTCGGCATCTACAACATCTGATGCATTACATGTGAGATTTTCCGCCACCTGTCCAATATTGTTGTCAGGCACATTAAGATTCTGAGAAGACGACTTGTCGGCCTCTGTTGCAGACTGATTATACACAAAAGTTGTCTCGATGGCTACAATTCGACAACCTAAGACCCTATCAACCTGTAATATATTGGCAGAAAACAAAAAAAAAAGCATAAACCGTAATGATCAATATTTGGTCAAAAACTAGAAGGGTAATATACAGTAAATAACAAACTAAAAATAATAGTTAATTCTTGTGAGATCATTATACTATTAAATTAATCAACACGTGCGTGCTTAATGATTATTTTTCCATTTTGGTGAAAATCGGCATCAACAAACACGTCGAATCATTGTATGATTCATAATGTGAACAATTATTGATTACCATTTCTATATACATGTTCAAAGTCATATATTAACACTAGAATTAAATCGTCTACAATGATTATAATGGTTCTAATGAAAAAGAAGATTCCCGTCCATTTGTCTATAAATGGCTCCAAGCGGGTTATATCTTATCTCTAACGGATCAAATGGGCTAGGATAAAACTTTACTAAAAGGTTACAGGTAAAACATATCAAAATGCATACGTAAATTAATTCAACTGCATAAACTGCCTAAATTGCTTTATCAAGAAAAAAGTTAATTGTTATTGTAATGGTATATTTTCGGTATCATATTTAACAACTTAATTATTTATAACAATTATAAACAAACGGATAAATGAAGCACTTGCAGGCAATAAAAAACAATATCATTAATACCTCATCTTTAAACTTGACATCACAAATCTCAGTTCCCATGTCGTCTTTTGACAAAGATTTTGCCTTTGTATGTTTAACTGACTTCTGCTTTGTTTGAGAACTGCTTGATGCCAAATGGGATTTACCATTTTTACCCTTATCAATCTTCGGCTTTTTTTTAACTTCATCCGATGGAATTTTACTTTTACTTGTACTTTTTCTTTTTCTTTTCATGGATATCTTTCTGAGACTTTCTATACCAAGAACGACTTTCTTCGTTGGAGCATGATCCTCATCAGAATTTTCTTCATTCGTCTCTATCTCTGTAACCTTATTTTCTTCTTCATCATTCTGTTTCTCGTTTTTGACATTAGGGCTTGAAACCACCTTTTTCTCTTTCATCGTTTTTTTCTTCACAATCTTGTCAGTTTTGGCAGATTTATTTTTGATTTTAGATTTTTTACTTGTAACATTAGTTTTTGTTCGCTTTGAGGATGGATCTGAATCATCTACAGGCTCAACCGAACTATTATTAAGAGAGCAGCTAGGGCAATTCCATTTCCCGTTCGGTATTTGCTTAACACGCGAAACAAAAGAATATAATAGTTAGCTTTCACTGAGCAACTTTGATCATTAAATAAATAAATACACAAATTTAAACCTTAAGAGGCGGATCCAGACACGCAATATGATATGTCTTGGGACAGCTGTCACAACAGAGCAATTCGCCACCAAGATCACAAATAGCGCATTCGTAGTAGTTCTGGCGGGAAAAACAAAGATACACAGATTATATATAAATACACGTGTTAACATACATAAGTAAGGTGCAACTGGATGTGTGTTTTAATAGTGGTTATGTGGCATTCAAACTGCTTATTTGACCCGTCAATATAATGAAATAATAAAAGAAAAAATTACAGGCGTAACGTACACACACACGTGTGTGTATACGTACACTATCCAAACAATAAAATCCAATGTATAGGATAACTCACCCCATCATGTCCCTTTGCCTTTGACTTATCTTTTGGTGAAGTAGTCATGTGAGATTCTGATGGCACAGAATCCGTTGCGTTGCCATTGGGCTTGATTGGTCCAGAAGGAATCTTTTTCCGCTTACGCTTCTGAACCCAGTTTCCATTCATGATGTCACTGATTGATAACTCATTATTCTTCATTGTAACATCTGGATCCTTCATCTTGTTTTAAACATTTGCAAGTAACTGAACCCGCCAATTTGCTACATTAAGAAACATACAACAAAATAATAACTAAAACTGGATTTGGTTATCAATCAAGTGAAAACTGAAACCGAATCAACGGTCCATAACAAGAAACAGTCATTTCAATCAATGCATAAAAAGTTGAAAACCTTACAATGAAACATTGAAGCTCAACACTAAACCTAAGGAAATCTAAGAACAACAAAACATACCAACACTTTTAACCCAACAAATTTATACAATGAACGTTAAACCCGTGTTACCCTATCAAGCACATACATTCATTAATCATTAGTAAACACGAAACCCAAATCAAGAAAATCCCACTTAGGAAAACTGCAACAAGATCATTTTCGAGACTAAAACAGCAAACAGACATTTCAACCAATGCCCTAATTCATCAACACATAAAAGAAAACTGCGAACCATACAATGAAACACATTCACATTTAAGTTGCATATCAAAATGTATCGAAGATCAAAACTTTACCTAAGGAAATCCAAAAACAACAAAATATGACATCCAACAACACAAGATTTACCTAATAAATTTAAACAATGACCAGTCAAACCCATGTTACCTTATCAAGCACATACATTCATAAGTAAACCCAAAACACCAAATCAAGAAAATCCCTATTAGGAAAACCGCAACACAATCAATTTCGGTACTAAAACAGCAAACAGACATTTCAACCAATGCCCTAATTCATAACCACATAAAAGAAAACTGCAAACTATAAAATGAAACACATTCACATTTAAGTTTCATATCAAAATGTCTCATTTCAATACCAAAGCTCACCAAAACAAATCCAAAAACAACAAAACATGACATCCATCAACACAAGATTTACCAACAAATTCAAACAATGAACAGTCAAACCCATGTTACCATATCAACAACAAACACACATTTATCAATAAACCCAAAACCCCAAATCAAGAAAATCCAACCACAAAGAAACCAAATTTCAAGACCCAAACATCAAAACTCTTGAATCAAGCAACAAACAGCTGAAATTAAGAACACCCACCAACCAATCACCCAAAAATTGAAGCAAACAACAACTTACAGTGACTGCAACAGTAGATCAAACTATAAAAGCCAAAAGGGTATTGTTCAAAATCGATTGAATCGGTAGATGGGCATGTGTGTTTGGCTAGGGCAAGAATGAAAAGGGGGAAAATAGGGAATCGAAGAGGGGGTGTTTGTTTACATCATATCTCATAAATAGAGAGAAAGAAATTGGAATTAACACAACACCCAACACTCTGACATGGGTTTTTGTGACTCCGGAGAAAGAGAAAAAGACTCGACCTTTAACCAATCCCAGGTTGCCACGTGGAACGGTGAGAACGACCCACCCCCACCCAACACGAGCCCACTCACCCACTTCCCTTTTTTCACCTTCTCTTCTTCTCCTTCTTCCATGTCTACACAAAGACAGACACTGTGTTCTTCCATTCTTCTTGTCGTCATCATCATCATCAAGTGTTTTGTTTGCAGCCTTTATATTTTTGAATCTTTTGTTTGTTTTGGAGGGTTACATTTGGAAACATGGGATTGTTCTATTTAAGGTGATTTGGACATGTATGGTAAGCTTAACTATTGAACTGTGTTGTGATCTAGTTTACAAGATTCAAAACACACATTTTCTTTCTTAGTTTTTGTTTCCAAATTATACATTTTAAGCTTAATAAATTATTTTAAAATGTCTAATTTATGTTGGGTTATTTTTTGTATTGAAGTTTTGCTTCGTCTGTGATCTGAATATATAGATATGTAACTCTTCTTTAAATGACTACTTTGTACTATTTTATTTCATGGGACCTAGATTCAACTTTGTTTCTATTGTGATTCATTGTAATGTTGTTCATACTAGTTAGATTATGTGTATTCTAAAATAAAAGTAGTTTATGTATATGATATAATACTTAATCTAGGATTTTCTAACCCTTGTAATCTAGTTTGAGTTGGCATCCGATCATCGGCGTTCCACCTCTTGAATGCCCTCTTTGTTGCTTTGTGCTTATGTGGGTGTTGTAAGCCAACATTTTCGTTGTTGTCCTTTTAACCAACGTCGACATTGTTGTCCATTTCAACCTACGTCGACGCTATAATTTGTTACATCATCCAACATTGTTGATGCCATTACTTCTTTACTTGACATCACTTATTACAAATATTAATGTGATTGCGGTGTTAATTGTCTATCAAGGATTTTGGAAACACATAAACTTAGTTATTTATATCCGGAATTAAATAAGGTCAAGTTACATGATTAATCAATCAATCATACCTAGTGAATCCCAACCATAGTTAAAAGCTATTGGTAAGAAGGGCTAATGTAGGCATTCTTACCTCTATCCTAGAGAATAAAGAAGTTGCTTCCAGTGAGACCCCCGACTCTAAAGACGTATCCCAGTATAAGAAGCAAAACATGTGGAAGCACATAACGACCCCATAAAATAAAAAGAACTAAGAAAAAAAACATATTGTAATAAAAATATTTTTAGTGAGCAATCAAATAAAGAAAAGGATAACAAACACAATCCTCTAAACACACAAAACCTAAGCTTATAAGACAATACACTAATACAAAATGGTATTTGATGTGTGTAAAATATAACATATAAATTATATCAAATGAGGCATAAAACTAACATTCTTTTAGTACACTACAAAAAAATGCCATCTAGTGGCATGCAAAAAGTGCCACAGAAAAACAAGAAAGTGCCACTAAAGAACCTTGTAAGAATGGGCGGCACACAAAAAAAGTGCCAAAGAAAAGAAATTTCTAGGGAAATATTTAGGTTTTAAAGAGGGAAATGGTGAAATTTTAAACGAGTTGTTCAAAAAATTTTGTGGCACAGGCAAAGTGCCATTAAAACATATAGAAAATTTTGGTGGCATATGCAAAATGCCACTAAAAGCTTTGATTAGTGACATAAAAGTTAAATGCCACTAAATATATGTGTTAGATACCTAAAGTGCCATTAAAAACAAAAATTAGTGGCACAAAACCTAAATGCCATTAAAAATGTGTGCCACTAGGTGGCTTTTTTTTGTAGTGGTACTAATGTTGGAAAACGTGTGTTTTTGTCTTCCTTTTGAATTTACAGGACCAAATGAGCTTAAACGAGCAAAAGGAACAAATATACAGAAAAGACCAACATAAATACAAAGAAAAGGAATAAACGTGACATGCCCGACCCCTCGGCAGCATCCCCAAAGACAAAAACAAGAAACAGAAGACTGACCACGGGGCCGTGCCCACTGGACACGGGGGCGTGGTCAGCCACCTGCAGAAAAGACAAAGTTGTGGAAGCTTCTACGCCCACCACGAGGGCGTGCCCAGCACGGGTGTCACACCCCCAAAATCCACCATGCGGAGCATCACCGCTTGGAGGCGTGACATGACCAGGATCGAGCCACCAATCATATTGAACAACATAATTAGGTAGATAAGACCAAACACAATACGATTGGTGACCAAAAGGAAGTAAACCGATTTTAGGTTAACAGCGGAAGCATAAAACATAAGTTCATAACATAAGTCCATAGTTCATAAGTTTAAAGTCCAAAACGTAGGTTTAATAAGTTCATAAAGTTTATTCATTAAGTACGGGACATATCAGTTCGCATCCCACAACGACCACCTCCATATGCAAGCTCCATAACATCTAATGACCTGCAAAGCATGTAATAACGAGTCAACAACAAAGTTGAGTGAGTTCACGGTTGGTTGTCCATTTTAGAGTTGTTTCCAAAAACATAGTTTAATCTCATTCGGCTATCCAGCCGTGGGGGTTACCCCATAGTTCGAAAACGTTTATTAGTTAACCATCCCATGTCCACCTTCCCTGGCTATCCAGCCCGGCACTTTGGCCGTGGGGAGCTGCCCCACTATTTTAAACTACCAGACTCGTTTATCATATCGACTACTAACAAAAGAAATCAATTGTGCCCTAGCGTCGGTGTTCTATCACCACCGACGTGCCATGGTCCATTAGTACACACCCGTCCAACTGGCACGGTGTGCGGTTTGTTAAACCTAATAGCGCTATTAACTAATGACCCGCTCGCCATAGCCTCGGCGATTAAGTCGATACAAAAAGGGAGGGACTTCGCTGATAGAGTTCTAGTCCAGTAAGTCTAATACGTCCCAATAGGACGAGGAATTTACATTCCTGAACACGTCACAAGGACGAGGAATCCACATTCCTGAACACGTCCCAAAGGACGAGGAATCCCTATTCCTGTACCCATTCCCACCAGGAATTTACCATGCTTTGTAGAAAAGTGTGAACTCACCTCGGTTTGCTCGGTTAGATTCTCAAATATAGCTAACAGTCAAGGTCGGTCAATCACGTCCTAGTATGATTTACCAGTTAGTCATTTAGTGGCTTTCAAATAGAACACAAAGTTCCTACACGTATCTATCACACAACATGCATCATTTTAACGGTTTATGCCCATCTAAGTTTCCCATCCATTCCCCACTCAAAATCAAACATACGATAATGCACATAACATATATAACATGTTAGATCATTCACAGATAGCATACTCGACATTTAGACACGCGAGTCACAACTTATGTCATTTCAGCATTTATATTCAATACCGGCTGTTTTCGGACATTTTAATAAAATGGTTAAATTATTCCAAAAATTCCCAAATTTTTACAGGATGTCTTAAACGTTCCATATTTTATTGTGTAAAAATATCGGGGTCCGGTTCATTACCAATATTTTATAAAAATTCATATTCCGGACTGAACTCAGATTTATGTATTTCTGACCACAGTCCACGGAACAATTTATTAAAAATTCATTGAGTGTCCGATTTACGAAATTCCAGTGGGGTAATTACAAATGCATCGGTTTTCATCTACTGTACAAATTTCATGGTCCGATTCATCACAAAACTCAGGTTATGACTGAAAGTATGACACCCATTTATTGCTGTCAAAATTCAGCTTAAGTTGCTGTTACAAGTTAACACTTTAAAAATAGTAAACGAAGTCCAAAAATTACGGTTCCAGTGCCATTAGAACCGTATTTCATAATAACATATTTTAGATTCAAAATATCGGTTTTTCGTTGAGTTTAAGACCTGTTTACAGCCAACTGAAGTTGGCTGTAAAACCGGGACAGATTCTGTTTTTCAGTGTTTAACATTCTAAATCGCGTTCGATCGATTCCGTTAACAAGTCAATTAATCACAACAACATTAAACATCAATATTAATCAGCAAAACATTAGATAATCAACCAATAATCATAACAACACAAGATCTACATGATTTACACACATATTCATCCATTAACCACCTTGTTCATCACTTTAGTAGACTTTTAGTTGGTGATCTTATATGTTAGTGATTTTTAACCGACGAAACTCTTATTAACCACTCTAGACAAGATCAAGAAGGCGTTTAGAGTCACTTACTACTAGCTCGAGGCTAGGGAAGAAACTAGTCGAAAAACGAGTGGTTAAAAGCAACGTGGGGAGGTCCTTGACAATCCGCAAGCACCGGGCTTCCTCGTACGCGATCCTTCACACTTGTATATGCTTGGAATGGCAAGATCAAAGCTCGAAAATGGATGGGTGTGGGTGTGTGGGTTCAGCCGAGGATATGGGCAAGAGGGAGAGAAAGAGTGAAGTTTTGGTTTAAGTGTTGTGAATGATATGCTAGAACTAGTGGTAATACTTATAATCCAATTAGAGCTATTACCCATGGTGCATTATGTTCTCTAGATATGAGACCAATGTGATTAAAATAATCAAGTTTTGTAAGTACTTGTCCCCTCATGGGACCGAACTTGGTTAAGGGTTAGGGGTAATCGGTTAGATTTGAATGGTGTAATTAGTATCTAGTTAGTTAGTTAGGAGGTTTAACCAATTACTAGTGTGTTATAATTTCTAACGGGTGTTAGGGTATTCGGGGACCCTAATTGGCTCAGAAAAAGAAAACAATGTCACTGACAATATTTTTATGTTCCGGGTAAAGTCCGGTTGTTTGGTTCGATACTGTTCCGTTAAAGTGCTTAATTAATTCGTAACGTGTCCTATGTATATATTTTTGTAACGTTTTTAATTTCTAACACATAGGAAATTATAACGGACTATTTAGTGACTTTTCTGCATACTACAAGTATGTTAACAAATACGTGTAAGCATAACACAGATATCAGAAAGCAGTTACGTAATTCCACACAGTCGTCAAGCACTTTAATTATTATTAATAAATTGTACGGAATACATGGAATTATGAGGGTTGTCACAACGGGGGCGTGCCCAGCTCAGCACGGAGCGTGGTCAACGCTAAGATACGCAGAATCTTGCAAAATCTTGTTAGTACAGATACGCTTCTGCACACGGGGCCGTGCCCGCTGGACACGGGCCGTGTTGAGCCCTATGCTGACAAATACAATTAATGAAGGAAGAGAAAGGGATGACCACGGGGGCATGTCCGCTGGACACGGGGCCGTGGCCAGGCTTCTGTTCAAGCTATAAATAGAAGTGATTGGCTCACTTCAAAGGCATCACTTGGCAAACCACCACTCTCTTACTTTGCCACCGCTCCACCACCACAACACCCACATCCACCACCATCATCCACCATCCACCTTAGAGTGTGTGTAGTAGTCTCGGGATCCAAGATTGATAGTAAGAGTTCTTGTCAATCAAAGGCCATATTTGGCTAAGTCTCTTACATCACTTGGTGAAGATAGGTCTTTTAATGTATTACTTTTGATTTTTAACATTTTCTCACTTTTTATTTGGTTTTGTATTAATGACTTTAATAACTAGTTTCTTATGTTGAAGGTGAAACTTCTTTATCATTTGTCTGTGGTGTCTTGGCATTACTTTACTGTCTATATAAAGTAAAAGATTTACACCATTCATATCTTTACGGTCTATATAGAGATATGTTGGCTACCTGGTCGAGGGTTAAGGGAATGGTTTAGTATGGTTCTTGCCTTGTTCAGTGTATAGATCCTGCAAGGACCTGGGTCAAGCTTATTAGGACCTCCTTCAATACCCATTGGTATTGGATGGCGGGGGTGTGAATGGCTTCATCCCCTCATATGTAAACTACTATTAACACATTAAACCGGCTATTTGGGATTGTATCCATGCTGACTCAAACCACTTAGCCGAGGGTAATGTCACCTTCAAAAGAGGGGCCTACCACTTTTCGCATTAATAACTTAATTAATTATCTTTCAATATTCCGACCCTTTGGGATTGTATCCTTGCTGACTCAAACCACTGGGTTGAGGGTAATGTCACCTTCAAAGAGGGGCCTACTACTGTAACTAAGATAATCTCTTAAAAAGTGCAAAAGTGCGAAAATCATCAAAGGATACATTAAAGGCGAGTCGGATCCAAGTGATTCATGTTGTCTATTTGTTTTTATTTTATTTTTATTTCTACATTTTTAGTTCTTATTTTCATGTTTTAAAAATCTTTTCTCAAAAAAAAATTAGATTGATTAGACGTTGAGGATAAACCGGTACTAAAAGCTCTTGTGTCCTTGGACGACCTCGGTATCTTACCAACGCTATACTACGCTCATGATGGGTGCACTTGCCCATGTGTGTGTTTAGTGTTAGTAGAATATCGTGTTTTATAAATTTAAAACTTGACTAATGTGTAAAATGGGCTTAAAATATCAATAAAATCATAATACACCCGACACACACCAGTACTACACCCTAAAAGTCCTTAACATTAATCCTACGTCTCCATGAATTTCTATCCACGATCATGTCCTCAGAGAGGTGTAAGTCTAGTAAATCCTTTCTAATACACTCTTCCCAAGTCAGTTTCAGCCTACCCCTACTCCTCCCCTCCACAGTGAGCGTGTTTCTACAGTTCTACCTATGGTTGTTACGTATATCTTCTTGAAAAAAATGTTAATAGCATTTTACTGATTGTCATGCTTTGTGTATGAAACCGTTTGCAATTTGATTGGAGTTATACAACATCTTTACAGATTTACAGTTTAAAAACAGATGTGATAACTAAGCTTTAAACAAAAGTGTAGGTTTGGTGTTTTAAGTAAAAGTTAGCAAAACTGCCACCGCCCAACTCCACCAATGGTTGCCAAAGAAACCCACCTCCACTAATAAAATTGTTGCATCGACATTGCTTTTCAATACAGTATATAATTTGATTTCTAAAAAGAAGCAACTAGAATACTGTAAAATTGCTTCACAGTTTTAGCTAGTAACAATTATATATAAGTCTATTGGCAAACTTATTTTTGAGTTGAAATGATTGATCCAAACTTGTTTAGAATGGTAAGATTTCGACATGGTTTATGCTACTTTTTCATAAACCATCACATTGTTGTACTAGTTTGGAGTATGATGTGTAAAATGTTTAATTACTTTTGGAAACACCAAATTAAGATGGTCTAGCTAACTTAATTACACACAATTGGTAACTGTACCGGTCATGATATAGTAAAGTCGGTAAGACCGAGTATCAATCCAAGGACACGGTGGCACGACTCTCGATACTAAACCTCTATCGAGTCCTAGTCTAGTAATCTTTAATGGGTGTTCAGATTTCTATTAACTATTAAATCTACCTATCAATGCAAATCACAAAAGCCAATATGAAAGCAAAGCAACAGAGAACAATTATAGGTGAAATTAGATTATGAGAAAGTAATTACCTAGGTAAGAATCATGTTAACTCGTCCCGGCTCTCGGGATTGGATAATTGAATTTGGCTATCGGGATCTTAAAATACACTAATCTAGACCTAAGATTGGCTAGCAGATCATTCTCTAAACAGGACGTAATCTAGTATCTAGGGAAGTTTGTAAACTCACCGGTCTAGGGTTTAGATCACCTCTCAGTCTCTCTGTGACAACCCGAGTTTTCAAGGTCCTTTACTTGACACGTTACTCGTTTCGCAAAGTGTTTTCATAATCCGTTTGCATTGTAACTTGTTCATGTTTGATATATGTTTGGTGTATTGTATTATAGTTTGGTCAAGTAATAAACTTATGAACTTAGGAACTGTTTGAGTCATAAACTTAACACATGCATTCTCATTCTTATGACTACGAAACATAGGATTTTCGCCACAACCCTCACTCCACGAAACATAAATGTTTCGCCATACACACCACGACGAAACATAGGTGTTTCACCATGTTGGCCTGTGGCCCAGATGAGGCCCATGTGCGAACCAATTATATAAACCTCATAACATCACGTAAGATCACAAACGGCGAAACCCTAACACTCTTTTCCTCTCCCCTGCACCCGACGGCAATCATCATTCCTCTCGAAGTTCTTGCTTATCTCATCCCGCATCCGGTTAGTATGTGATGACTTGATTTAACCTGTTTGTTATGTAGTTGGTATAATCATCTTCACATGATTATTATAACGTGATTAATCTGAATGTTAGGAATCATGGTTTGATATGAATATGGTTAAGGACAGTTATGATTTATGGCAAACTAATGAATTGTTAGTAACCGTGATCTGATTGGTTGTGATTCTTAGTGACATGATTAGGGTTAATAATTTATGATTTATGATATTTGACTATATTAACCATGAAACCGTTTGAGCATGAGCAATAACTGTTAAAATCATAATGTTTAATCTGTTTGATCTGTTTTGGGAAACGGTAAACGTGTTTGCTGAAATCACAGGTAAGTAGTTATTGAGGAAAAAGGAAATCAGAACTGTTATGCATTCGACGAAACTCCCACCTCGGCGAAACACTCATATCGACGAAACATGGGTCTTTCGTCGATGGGTTAAACCAACACAGTGGACTAAGTTGATTATCTGATGATGAATGATTAAGCTAATGACATCATGTTACTACTGTTAATGATGATTAATATTTACCGAGGAGGCATGATTTGGTTTTTACGTATGGCACAATTAACTGTTAAGCGTTGTTATGAATCATATATATGAAGTATGGTTTACATGGGCTTGAATAGCTGTTATGTGTTATTTAGTGATCGTTGTTCTAAATGCACACTGTGACTATGAACTTATATGTGTACAATGCGAACATAAACTGATTACGTATACCTGAATACCATAGGCTTGATTGACTAACTGTGAACAAGTAACTAATCATACCGAGCAAACCAAGGTGAGTTCACTACTTTTTCTCCAAGCATGCGTCCCGGGGAGGGACATCTGGTAATCGTTCCAGGGAGGAATGTCGGGTTATTGGGATGTTGGTTATTACACTCATTTCTATCATTAAGTCCCCTTACATATACCGAATAGTTGCCGGGGAGGCAACGGGGTTATTAGTTGATAGCGCTATTAGGTTTGGCACTCTTACACCGTACCAGGGAGGACGGTCGTGAACTAATTACCTTAACCACTTGACCAATGTGTGATAGAGCATTGGGGTTTGGGCAAATAAATCTAGAGCCATTTGCGGTAATCGAGTTAATAACAACATCAAATCATTGAATCGTCTTATACTCATATCTGGTAACTAAAACGTGTTAACAAACTTTGAACTCACCAGCGTCGTCTGACACACTTGTCTGCATGCTTGCAGGTTCTTAGATTCTTGGACATGGAGCTTGCTATCTGGGAGTGCTGGAGTAGTCATGGGTCACAACTCTTGGATATTTATTCTTGGTTTAGTACATTGTTTTGAAACACTTGAACAACGAATAATCTTATGCTTTCGCTGAACGTTTACTTTGGTTTTAACTTATGACTTGGAATTATATTATGAAATGAATCGAATGTTTTATAAAATAGTTATTTATTATTAGTTCAATGCGATTGGTGGCTTGGATCCTGGTACGTCACACGTCCCGTGGTGTTTCCGCATGTGGTATTTTGGGCGTGTGACAGTTTGGTATCAGAGCCACTGGTTATAGTGAACTAGGTTTTAAAACGTTTTTATAAAACCAGACTATAACCGAACAACTTCGAAAATCGACCATGACACTCAGCTCCAGATTGCAAGGTTCGTCTTCTGTTTACTTTATGCATTACTTGCTTTGTAGTTACACACACACGACTTGCATGAAACAACATATTTGATACCTTGATGTGATTACCTGTGATGCATGTCTTAGTGGAGCTAGATAGTGTGGCACTACCCTTCGACTCTTGTGATTATTAATCCCGTAATGCCTTTCGTTGTGCTATTTGAATGTGGGGGAAACTTTTAGCGCAAGTTAAGAGGCACTGAGATAAGCATGCAAATTGCCTTATTATTATGGGTGCACACATAATAATAACGTGAGGTGCATGTGAGTCCCAGTGAGGCTTAACGAGTGTGAGAAGGGTTCTGCCCTATTGTTTGGTATAAACTTTGTAGTTTGTAGATGTTGATGTGTGTGAGTGTGTATATAAGTTTAAGTATATTTTAAGCCCTTTTTACACCTTAGTCAAGTTTTAAATTTATAAAAACACGATATTTTACTAACATCAAACACACATATGGGCAAGTGCACCCATCGTGAGCGTAGTATAGTGTTGGCAAGATACCGAGGTCGTCCAAGGACACAAGAGCTTTTAGTACCGGTTTATCCTCAACGTCTAATCAAATCAAAAGTTAGAAAAATGTTTTAAACTAGAAAAATAAAAACTAACTAAAATGCTGAAAATAAAATAAAAGTAAAAACAGATAGACAAGATGAATCACTTGGCTCCGACTCGTGTTTAGTGTAACCTTTGATTATTTCCGCACTTTTGCACTTTTTAAGAGATTATCTTAGTTATTGTAGTAGGCCCCTCTTTTGAAGGTGACGTTACCCTCAACCCAGTAGTTTGAGTCAGCAAGGATACAATCCTAAAGGGTCGGATTATTGAAAGATAATTAATTAAGTTATTAATGCATATTATGGTAGGCCCCTTGTTTGAAGGTGACGTTACCCTCGGCTAAGTAGTCTGAGTCAGTAGGGATACAGTCCTAAGTAGTCGGGTTAAAGTATATATAGTAGCTTACATATGAGGGGATCAAAGAGTTTGGACCCCTGCCATCCAATACCGGTGGGTATTGAAGGAGGTCCTACTAAATTTGACCCAGGTCCTTGCAGGATCTATACACTGAACAAGGCAAGACTCTTACCAAACCGTTCCCTTAACCCCCTACCAGGTAGCCAACATATCTCCATATAGACCGTGGAGATATGAATGGTGAAAATCTTTTATTTTATATAGACAGTAAAATAATGCCAAGACACCACGGAAAAACGATAAGGAAGAATCACCTTCAACATAAGAAACTAGTTATTAAAGTCATTATTACATAACCAAGTAAAAAGTGCGAAAATATTAAAAATAAAAAGTATTACACTAGACACTTGTCTTCACCAAGTGATGTAAGAGACTTAGGCAAACATGGCCTTTGATTGTCAAGAACTCTTACGATCAATCTTGGATCCCGAGATGACTCACACACTCTACGATGGACGATGGATGATGGTGGTGGTGGATGATGGTGTTGTGATGGTGGTGGGTGGTGGGTGAAGTGTGAGAGAGGTGGTGTGCTAAGGGATGGTTTGCAAATGAGCCAAGCACCCCTATTTATAGGCTGAACAGAGACTCGAGCACGGCCCTGTGTCCACCTTCCTTCTCTTTCTTCATTAACTGCAGTTTGTCTGCATTAGTTGACCACGCCCCCGTGTCCGCTGGGCACGCCCCCGTGTGCAGAAGCGTATCTGTACTATCAAGATTTCCCCAGATTCTGCAAATCTTAGAGTTGACCACGGCCCCGTGTCCGCTGAGCACGACCCCGTGGTGGTTGATAGAAGCTTCTACAGCTTTGTCTTTTCTGCTGACACTTGGGCACGCCCTCGTGCTCATTGAGCACGGGGCGTGTTCAGCCTTCTGTTCTCTTGTTTTGCTTGGGAAGATGCTGTCGGGGAGGCTGGGCATGCCACGTTTGTTCCTTTTCTTGTATTTATGTCAGATTTAGCTGTCTTTTTGCTTCTTTTGTTCATTTGAGCTCATTTAATCCTGAAAATACAAAAGGAAGACAAAAACATACTTTTTCCAACATTAGTACTAAAAAGGGTTAGTTTTATGCCACAATTGATGTAATTTATATGTTGCATTTTATGCACATCAATGTCAACGTGAGATTTGGCTCCTACCTCATCTCGATTCTTAAACTTGTCCCTCTCCTTATATAGAATCATGAGTGGACGAGGCCATGGACATGGACACATTGCGATGACTCAGGCTGAGTTGACAAATATGATTAACACCCGTGTGGCTGAGGCATTAGCAGCCTATCAAGCTGGTACGATATGTGCCAAATCTTCTTTATTCTTGTGTTGCGTACACAACTCTTACCTTTGTGTTGTATTTTCCCTTTCGTCCATTAGGTCAGCAAGCGAATCAGAATCAAAACCATCCGCCTGCTTGCACTTTCAAGACGTTTATGGATTGTAAGCCACAGACATTCAGTGGGACTGACGGGGCTGTGGGGTTACTACATTGGTTTGAGAAGGCTGAGTCAGTGTTCGCCATGTGTAACTGTCCCGTGGGGGACCGTGTGAAGTATGCTACAGGCACTTTGGAGGATGGTACCTTAACTTGGTGGAATGCCCAGGTGCAAATGTTGAGCATCGAAATGGCTAATGCAACGACATGGGATGATTTTAAGGAGTTGATGTGGGAAGAGTACTGTCCTCGTGACGAGATTCAGAAGCTCGAGAACGAGCACTACGATTTGAAGATGGAAGGGTCTGAGATTGAGGCTTACACGAAACGATCTCATGAACCAGCAATTTTGTGCCCTAACATGTCTCGACCTCCACCTCGAAGAATTGAACTATACATCAAGGGCATAGCACCATCGGTAAAGAGTTTGGTCAATGCTGCAACCCTCAATAATCTGCCCACGATCATCCGCTTAGCACACAAGATTACCGACCAAGAGGTCGAGCGTGGTGCGTTACCGCCACGTGTTTCTGCTACTACCTCTACTGCTACAGCTACCACACCTGCTAGTGATAACAAGCGCAAGTGGAACGATACTGACAAAGCAACCAGTGTAAGTCAATCTTAGAAAAGGCCTGACAACAGCAATAACCGCAGTTTTAGTCAGTCGTCCTCAATTAATCAAGGTCAGGGCAGCAATCAGAATCAAGGATCCTACGTTGGTAAGAAGCCAAAGTGCAACAAGTGTGGTTTTCATCATTATGGATCATGTGTCCGGGCCTGCCGTAGGTGCGAAAAGGTGGGCCATGAGGCCAAAGACTGTAGAGCCCCGCACCCAAAGCAGCAGCAGCAGAATCAGCAGCATCAGCAACAGCAAAGGCAGCAACCCCATCAGAACCAAGGCTATAGGAAGGGGTGCTTCCAGTGTGGGGATGAGGGCCACATCAAGCGGGATTGCCCTCAGCTGAATCAGAATGTCAACAACAACAACAACCGCCAGAACAACAACAACAACAATGCTGGGAACAACAACAATGCCAACAATGGGGGCAATGGTGCTCGTGGAAAGGGTATTTACGATCGGTGCTGGTGATGCTAGGAACGACGGCAATGTCGTGACTGGTACGTTTTCTGTGAACGATCTCTTTGCTTCTGTATTATTTGATTCTAGTGCCGATTGGAGTTATGTGTCCCTAGAGTTCAGTCAGCGATTAGGATTAACCCCAACACCTTTAGAAGCTAAGCATGTAGTAGAATTAGCTAATGGCAAAACAATTGAAGCTTCGCATGTCCTTTTTGGATGTAAACTAGATCTTGTGGGTCAAGTGTTTGATATTGACCTCCTTCCTGTTATCCTCGGTATTTTTGATGTAGTGGTTGGTATGGATTGGTTGTCTAAACATCAAGCTGAGATTCTATGTAAGGAGAAGATTGTACGTATTCCTCTCCCTAGTGGAGAGTCATTATCGGTTCAGGGGCAGTGCAGTGGTGTGATGGTTGGTATCATCTCGGCCATGCAAGCGCAGAAGTGTCTACGAAAAGGGTATCCTGCTATTCTAGCACTTGTTACTAATACCCCGTCTGAAGAAAGGAAGATTGAAGACCTGCCAGTTGTTCGTGAATTTTCTGATGTATTTCCTAAGGAACTACCTGGTTTACCTCCTCACCGCCAAGTGGAATTTCAGATTGATCTTGCGCCAGGAGCGGCCCCAATTGCTCGTGCTCCTTATCGTCTTGCACCTGAAGAGTTGCAATAGCTATCCAATCAACTTCAAGAGCTGTTGGATAGAGGCTTTATTCGACCCAGTTCTTCACCTTGGGGAGCCCCAGTTCTGTTCGTAAAGAAGAAAGACGGGCCCTTTCGTATGTGCATAGATTATTGGGAACTTAACAAGGTGACTGTCAAGAACCGCTACCCTTTGCCATGCATCGATGACTTATTTGACCAGTTGCAAGGGTCAAGTTTTTATTCGAAGATCGACTTAAGATCGGGCTATCATCAGATGAGAGTCCGAGAGGAGGATGTTCCTAAAACGGCTTTTCGAACGCGGTATGGGCATTATGAGTTTTTAGTTATGCCATTCGGGTTGACGAACGCGCCAACGGTCTTCATTGATCTCATGAACCGAGTATGCAAACCGTATCTCGACGACTTCGTTATTGTATTTATCGACGACATTCGGATCTATTCAAAGAGCAAGGAAGATCACGAGCGGCACCTGCGTCTTATTATACCACACACGACTTGGAGTTGGGAGCGGTGGTGTTTGCGCTCAGAATCTAGAGGCATTACCTGTACGGTAGTAAATGCACTATTTATACCGACCACAGGAGCCTTCAGCATATTTTTGACCAAAAGGATTTGAATATGCGACAGCGTCGCTGGGTAGAACTCTTAAATGACTACGACTGTGCAATCAAGTATCATCCGGGTATGGCTAACGTTGTAGCTGATGCTCTCAGTCGAAAGGAATCGAAACCCAAACATGTTCGCGCCTTGCAGCTCACTATCCATTCTAACTTGCCTGACCGGATCCGTTCTGCACAAATCGAAGCGTTAAAAGAAGAAAACATTGAAACATAATACTTAAGGGGCATGGAAAAACGACTTGTAGAGAGATCGGATGGTATTCTCTACTTCATGGAGCGTGTATGGATCCCTCTGTTTGGAAATCTTAGAAAACTTATGATGGATGAAGCGCACAAGTCTCGATACTCTGTTCACCCGGGTTCGGATAAGATGTATCAGGATCTCAGAGTCATGTATTGGTGGCCGAAGATGAAAGCTCACTTTGCGACGTATGTTAGTAAATGCTTGACGTGTTCAAAAGTCAAGGTGGAATACCAGAAACCTTCCGGATTACTTCAGCAACCAGAAATACCCATGTGGAAATGGGAGCATATAGCAATGGATTTTGTCACTAGCTTGCCTAGAACTCAAAACGGGAACGATACCATTTGGGTGATCGTGGATCGTCTCACGAAGTCAGCGCACTTTCTAGCAATCAAGGAAACGGATAAGTTCTCACAGTTAGCTGCTGTTTACCTCAAGGAGGTGGTTTCTAGGCACGGGGTGCCAACTTCTATTATCTCGGATCGTGACCCACGTTTCATTTCAGATTTGTGGCAGTCGATGCACAAATCGTTTGGCTCACGCCTCGACATGAGTACTGCTTATCACCCACAGACAGATGGTCAAAGTGAATGACCCATCCAGACACTAGAAGACATGCTGCGGGCGTGCGTGATTGACTTTGGAAAGGGTTGGGAGAAACACTTGCCTTTGATAGAGTTTTCTAACAACAATAGCTACCATACCAGTATCCAGGCAGCTCCATTCGAAGCATTGTATGGACGGAAATGTCGTTCACCTCTCTGTTGGGCTGAGAAGGGTGATACTCAGAATACAGGCCCAGAGTTGGTGCTTGAAACTTCAAAAAAGATTGTTCAGATCAGGAATCGTATGGCAGCAGTGCGTGATCGTCAGAAAAGCTACGCTGATAAGCGTAGAAAACCTTTGGAGTTCGCAGTTAATGATCGTGTTATGTTGAAGGTCTCACCCTGGAAGGGTGTGGTGCGTTTTGGAAAACGCGGCAAGCTTAACCCTAGTTATGTCGGGCAATTTAAAATTCTAGAGCAAGTTGGTAAAGTGGCCTACAAGTTAGAGTTACCTGCGGAATTGGGTAACGTTCATGATGTCTTCCACGTCTCTCAGTTAAAGAAGTGCTTGTCGGATGAAACACTTGTGGTACCGTTTCAAGAGCTGAAAATCGACGACAAGTTGCAGTTCGTCAAAGAACCAATAGAAATTATGGACCGAGAGGTCAAGGTCCGTAAGCATAGCCGAATTCCAATCGTGAGGGTTCGTTGGAACTCAAGACGCGGACCGGAGTTCATGTCACACCCCCAAAATCCACACGCGGAGTATCACCGCTTGGAGGCGTGACTGACCAGGATCAAGCCACCAATCATATTGAACATTGTAAGTAATAATTAAAAATCATTCATCAATACGAAAGGTGTTCAAAACCATAACATAGTTAAGCGTTTAGCGGAAGCATAAATAAGTAAACCCAACATAAGTTTTAAATGTTTCAAATGTTTAGCATAGCACACAGTTGTCCATATCCCACAACGACTCCTCTTCACTCCCATGCAAGCTCCATAGATACCTAATGATCTGCAAGGCATGTAACAGAGAGTCAACAACAAAGTTGAGCGAGTTCACGGTTTGGTTGTTTAGTTATAACATTCGTTTCGTAAATCAGTTGTTTCGTTTTGTAAACCATATATCGTATTATTTCGTATCGCGGTCACCCTGACATGTTTGCGAATGATTTGTGGCCGGATCGCGGTTTCCCAAACATGTGTGCGATGATTAGTGGGGCTTACCATGTATAGACTAGTTGTATTTGTACGTGCCCTTCTTAATCCAAGGACCGTAGCGAGTGTGAGTGTACGTAGGTTTTACGTACGTGCCCTTCAATCCGAGGACAGTGAAAAGTAGTCTAATAGTAATGACAGTACAAGTAGTTAGTAAATCCCATTCCCAACCCCGGGAATCCCATGCCTTGGTAAGAGTGTGAACTCACCTTGGTTTGCTCGGTATGCTAAACTAGGTGTTCACAAGAAATCTGTCAAGTCCTATAGTGCACGTATACTTAATCAGTCCATGTTTGTAATGTTTCACATGTAATTAGCATCACAGTAATATCACAGAGTGTGTTTGACAATTATTATTATGTAACATACAAACAGTTAATTGCATCCATACAGTTCATGTACCACATCCATATCTTTTACAGTTTATTCCAATATGAATATCCAATCATATACTTAACAGAGTTGGCATCTAGCAGAACTAGCAAGTTAACCGAGTGAATAAAATTAACAAAGTTATCATACATAATGAGCTAAACATACCAAACCTAGTTAACATAACCCAGTTAACTTATTAATATAACTAATATATTTAACAGAACCAATACACTAACTGAAGTTAAATTAACTAACTGAGTTAATATCTATTAGGGTTATCCACTTAACTGGGTTACATATTTCAATAAAGTTAACCTAGTTAACTTAATTAACAACTAACTGAATTAATTAACTGAGTTAATAACTAACAGATTAATAACACATATAACACATGGGACGAAAACACTAGTTATTCGAAATCCACCCCTTGGCCGAAATCCCTTCATGGTGTCGAAATCACTTATGGGCCGAAATCACCTTGTGTGGGCCAAAAACACTATGTCAAAACACTATACGGGACGAAATCCCTTTTGGGCCGAACACTAATTGCCGAAAACACTCATTGGGCCGAATTCACTATATGGGCCGAAATCACCTTTAGTGATTTCGTCCAGCTTTCAAATGTGGGGTGTTTTCGTTGGTATTATCATCATCCTCAACAGCAGGTTACGATCAAACATCAACCAATTAATTCCTTAAGATGTATTACTAAACATTATATAATCATGTCTATCAGATCATCAATAACAAGATCATTATTACGGACATGGCACAACAAATCAAAACAACATATTATCATTAACAGCATCCACAGTCGATCAGATCATCATATTTACTTGGCAGTTCATAGATAACATACATAACAAACATTCAGTCTTGTGTTCGTAAAAATAATCACAGTTGCAACATTTTCAAGGATGAACGAGCAGTCAAATATTATGTAAGATCAAAACACAAGGTCACAAGCAGAGGCATAAAACTAACCAAAGGGTTAAGGAACAGATGGTTGTGTGACCCGAGACTGAACCAGAACCCACCAGCGATGTCTACAGTGAATCCCTCGGACTCCGATGGGTTGTTGGAACTTCTGGTAGCGTACCCGAAAACGAGCAGGTCCAACGAAAGAGAGAGAGTAGGAACAATGAGGTGTTTCGGTTTGTGAGAAGGTGGTAACTAAGGTGTCGAGATGGCTGTGACGATTACATGAGCCGAGTGTTTCAATGTATATGCAAAAAAAAAAGTTGTGTGTGGTCCATGTTCACAATTATAATATGGAAACTTTAATCATGAAGTCAGAAAAAGGAAAAGAGATGGACATCTCAATTTGATACCTGCTGTCCCCCTTCTTTTAGTTTTTAAACCAAGCAACTTTCAACATGCACAACAATGGTCCCTTGAATATGAGGGTTTAATTATTTAGTTAGATTAACTTAGTTAACAACTTACTAACTAGGTTAGCTAACTTGAATTCTAACAAGACTAACTAGATGGTGTTATAAAAGAACAAAGCTTTTATTTGTAATGTTATTTTTAATTCCCCAAACATAATATTAATACATTATTATTAACATACATGTTCATATTGCACAACAAATATATAAAACACACTTAAACAATTAACGTGCAATTAATGCGAAGATGTAAATCTTGGAAACTCGAGTTGTCACATTATCCCCAACTTGAAAGAAATTTCGTCCCGAAATTTAGTACGTGGTTACTGAGGAAGCTAGTGTAGTTTACTGATTTTCCTGGGGTGTCACATCATCCCCCCGTTGGTTTGGAATTTCGTCCCGAAATTCTGTAGTAGCTTCAGCCTCAGTAGTGGTTGTACTATTTTCGAACAACTGGGGATACTTGAGTTTCATTTGATCTTCTCGTTCCCAAGTAAACTCTGGGCCACGACGGGAGTTCCAACGAATTCGAACAAGAGGTATTATGGTGCTCTTGAGGACCTTAACATCCCGGTCTGTGATTTCAACTGGTTCCTCGACGAACCGCAACTGATCGTCAATAGTGAGCTCCTTCAAAGGAACTATGAAGGTCTCATCTGACAAGCACTTCTTCAGATTCGACACGTGAAAAACGTTGTGAACTGCACTGAGTTCTGCGGGCAGGTTTAGTTTGTAGGCCACTTTGCCTATTTTCTTTATGACTTCAAATGGTCCGACGTAACGTGGATTGAGTTTGCCCCTTTTGCCAAAACGAACCACACCCTTCCAGGGTGAAACTTTGAGTAGCACTCGATCCCCAACTTGTAACTCGAGTGGTTTCCTACCCTTATCAGCGTAGGTTTTCTGACGGTCGCGAGCTGCCGCCATGCGTTGTCGTATTTGAGCAATCTTTTCTGTTGTGTCTATCACAAACTCTGGGCCAGTGATCTGACTATCACCCACCTCTGCCCAACAAAGAGGTGATCGGCATTTACGTCCGTACAATGCCTCAAATGGAGCTGCTTGAATGCTGGTGTGGTAACTGTTATTATACGAGAATTCTACTAGTGGCAAATGTTTTTCCCAACCATTGCCAAAGTCAATCACACATGCCCTAAGCATGTCTTCAAGAGTCTGGATAGTACGTTCAGACTGACCATCCGTCTGAGGGTGATAAGCTGTGCTCATGTCTAACCGTGAACCGAAAGATTTGTGCATCGCTCGCCAAAGTTCTGAAGTGAAACGTGCATCACGATCGGAAATAATAGAGGTGGGCACTCCGTGCCTCGAAACCACTTCCTTCAAGTAAACGTCTACTAGAGTAGAGAACTTGTCTGTTTCTTTAATAGCCAAAAAGTGTGCAGACTTTGTGAGTCGATCTACGATCACCCAAATAGTATCGTTACCACGTTGAGATCTAGGTAAGCCAGTAACAAAATCCATGGAAATTTGCTCCCATTTCCATTGTGGTATCTCTGGTTGTTGAAGTAGACCTGATGGTTTCTGATATTCCGCTTTGACTCTCGCACAAGTCAAACACTTACTAACGTAAGTTGCTATATGAGCTTTCATGCTAGGCCACCAATATGTAGTTTTCAAGTCGTGGTACATCTTATCCGAACCAGGATGTACTGAGTATCGAGACCTATGAGCTTCATCCATTACAAGTCCGCGTAAGTTTCCATAAAGTGGGACCCAGATGCGTCCTGTTACATAGTAAGCGCCGTCTGCCTTTTGTTCCATCCGTTGTCTGGAACCGCGTAGGGCTTCAGCCCTGACATTTTCTGATTTCAATGCTTCTACCTGAGCATCTCGTATCTGAGAAGGAAGACTAGACTGAATAGTGAGTTGCAACGCTCGTACACGCCTAGGTATAGTATCCTTTCGACTGAGGGCATCGGCCACAACATTGGCTTTGCCTGGATGGTACTTGATGGCGCATTCATAATCGTTTAGTAACTCGACCCATCGACGTTGACGCATGTTTAGCTCTTTCTGCTTGAAAATATGCTCGAGACTCCTGTGATCAGTGTAGATGGTGCACTTGGTACCGTACAGGAAATGTCTCCATATCTTGAGTGCGAAGACAACAGCTCCCAACTCCAAATCGTGTGTAGTGTAATTTCTCTCGTGAATCTTAAGTTGGCGCGAGGCGTAAGCAATGACTTTATCCCGTTGCATCAATACACAACCAAGACCCTGAATTGATGCGTCACAATAAACTACAAAATCGTCTGTGCCCTCTGGAAATGATAGAATAGGTGCGCTGCAGAGCCTATCCTTTAATTGCTGAAATGCTGATTCCTGAGCATTACTCCAACGATAGGTGACGCCTTTCTGCGTTAGTAATGTGAGAGGTTGCGCAATCTTGGAAAAATCCTTGATGAACCTTCTGTAGTAACCTGCCAAACCCAAGAATTGGCGGATTTCCGTTGGTGTGCGAGGTGCAGGCCAGTTCTTAATAGAGTCTATCTTAGATGGATCAACATGAATCCCATCCTTGTTTACCACATGGCCTAGAAAGTGGACTTCATGAAGCCAGAAGTCTCATTTTGAAAACTTGGCGTACAGCTGTTCTGCTCGAAGTAATTCCAAAATAAGTCGTAGATGTTGCTCGTGTTCCTCCCGACTCCTAGAGTAGATCAGAATGTCATCGATGAATACAATCACAAACTTATCCAAGTAAGGCTTGCACACTCTGTTCATAAGATCCATGAAGACTGCAGGCGCGTTTGTTAACCCGAATGGCATGACCAGAAACTCGTAATGGCCGTAGCGAGTTCTGAATGCTGTTTTGGAGACGTCCTCATCCCGGACTCTCAGTTGATGGTAGCCTGATCTCAGATCAATCTTTGAATAGTAGCTCGACCCTTGTAGTTGATCGAACAAGTCATCGATTCGTGGAAGAGGATAGCGATTCTTTACGGTCACCTTGTTTAGTTCGCGGTAATCTATGCACATACGGAAAGTACCGTCTTTCTTCTTTACAAACAACACGGGAGCTCCCCAGGGCGAAGAGCTAGGACGAATGAAACCCTTATTCAAGAATTCTTGCAATTGTTTGGACAGTTCTTCCAGTTCGGTTAGAGCTAAGCGATAAGGTGCTCGAGCTATGGGCGCTGCTCCAGGAGCTAGCTCGATTTGGAATTCGACCTGGCGATGAGGCGGTAGCCCAGGTAACTCTTCAGGAAACACTTGAGGAAAATCACGTACAACTGGAATATCCTCAATCTTCTTCTCTTTCGTTGATGCGTCATTAACGAGTGCTAAAATAGCAGTGTGGCCCTTTCGCAAACACTTCTGGGCCTTAAGAAAGGAGATGATGCCCACAACAGCACCACTTTTGTCGCCTTGAATTTCGAGATGTTCTTTACCAGAACGGGGAATACGAACAATCTTCTCTTTGCAAAGGATCTCTGCTTGTTGTTGGGATAACCAATCCATACCAATGACAATGTCGAAACTACCCAGAACTATAGGAATGAGGTTGATGGAGAATGTCTGACCAGCTAAGATGAGGTTACAACCCTTGACTATGTGAGTGGCCTCTAAACTTTTACCATTTGCTAACTCTACAACGTGTTTGGTGTTTAAGGGAGTTGGTGTGCGTTTAAGCATTTGACTAACTTTTAGAGACACATAACTGGTATCGGCACCCGAATCAAATAAGACAGTAACATAAAAGTCATCGAGAAGGAACTTACCCATCACCACATTAGGATTATTCCTTGCATCACCCTGACCCAACACGAACGCTCGACCCCTGGCACCATTGTTTCCATCATTGTTCCCCCCGTTGTTGTTCCCATTGCCCTGATTATTGTTGTTGTTGTTGTTGTTCGGATTTTGATTTAACTGGGGACAGTCGCGTTTGAAGTGGCCTTCAGCACCACACTGAAAGCATCCCCTGTTACCTCGCTGTCGCTGCTGGTTCTGTAGAGCTGGTGGTTGTTGTGGTTGGTTCTGATTTGCAGGTCGTGAGCTCCTGCAATCCTTAGCCTCATGACCCATCTTGAGACACCTTTGGCAACGACCCCTGTTGCACTGACCACTGTGGTGCCTGTTGCATCTGTTGCACTTTGGGTGATTTCCCTTGTACCCACCCTGACCTTGACTACCAGAAGATTGCTGACCAGGATTCTGGTAGTCATCGATCTTTCGCTGCTGTGCCTGAGACTGAGCCGTAGTCGGACCCTTATTAGAAGTTCCATCCCACTTTCGTTTGTTGTCACTGGGAGTAGCAGGAGTAGTAGTAGCAGTAGCACCAATGCGCTTAGGCAGCCTGTTCTGTTCGACTGCTTGATCGGTGAGGCGATGAGCTACCTTGACGATTTGCTGGATGGTACTCAAGTTGGCTGAAGTCACGTGACTTTGAATTTCTGGTACAAGGCCCTTGAGGTACAGCTCAATACGTTTGAAGGGAGGGTCCACCATAGTTGGACACAAGATGGCCAGTTCGTTTGATCTCTTAGTATACGCCTCAATCTCAGATCCCGTCATCTTTAAATTGTAAAATTCCACCTCTAGCTTGTGGATGTCATCCCGGCTGCAGTACTCTTCTTTGATCAGTTCCTTGAAACCATTCCAGGAGGTGGCATTTGCAACTGCCAGTCCTAACAGTTGAACCTGAGCTTTCCACCAGGTTAACGCTGCCCCTTCAAGTGTTCTGGTAGCATATTTCACCCTACGGTCTTCAGGGCATTCGCACATCTCGAAGACGGACTCAAGCTTTTCAAACCAGTGAAGAAGACCCACTGCTCCTTCGGTGCCACTGAAAGTAGTAGGTCGGCAGTCCATGAACGTTTTGAATGTGCACACATGAGTTTGAGCATGTTGACCTGTTGTGCGAGAATAAAAGATAATATTAAACATGAGGGTTGGTTTGCGAAGGTAGGATCTAAACGTCCTAAGGTGAGTTGGTATGGCAGGTTATACCTCCTGCAGGGTTAGCTGCGAGTGCCTCAGCAACTCGTTCGTTGATCAAAGCCGTCAACTGGTCTTGAGTGAGGTTGATACGTCCTCTGCGTCCGCTCATGATCTTCATAATGAAGCAACGTAAGTGAGAAAAGTGTCGCGAAAGTGCATAAGTGTGGGACGACAGTAGAGAGTAAGCACACAAGTGTTTTCAACTAACAGTTGCTACGTTTATCTAAGCATACCATGAGCAAAGTTCTATATAACTAACAAGTAGGCAATAAAACATAAACCATATCACCTAGAATGTCGGGTCTTGCACGTGGAGCGAAGCGTCGTTGTGGATCGTTGAGCACTGTTCAGGTTATAGTCTGGTTTTAACAAAACTTTTTCCCTCATTAAAAACCAAGTTCACTATAACCAATGGCTCTGATACCAATCTGTCACACCCCCAAAATCCACACGCGGAGTATCACCGCTTGGAGGCGTGACTGACCAGGATCAAGCCACCAATCATATTGAACATTGTAAGTAATAATTAAAAATCATTCATCAATACGAAAGGTGTTCAAAACCATAACATAGTTAAGCGTTTAGCGGAAGCATAAATAAGTAAACCCAACATAAGTTTTAAATGTTTCAAATGTTTAGCATAGCACACAGTTGTCCATATCCCACAACGACTCCTCTTCACTCCCATGCAAGCTCCATAGATACCTAATGATCTGCAAGGCATGTAACACAGAGTCAACAACAAAGTTGAGCGAGTTCACGGTTTGGTTGTTTAGTTATAACATTCGTTTCGTAAATCAGTTGTTTCGTTTTGTAAACCATATATCGTATTATTTCGTATCGCGGTCACCCTGACATGTTTGCGAATGATTTGTGGCCGGATCGCGGTTTCCCAAACATGTGTGCGATGATTAGTGGGGCTTACCATGTATAGACTAGTTGTATTTGTACGTGCCCTTCTTAATCCAAGGACCGTAGCGAGTGTGAGTGTACGTAGGTTTTACGTACGTGCCCTTCAATCCGAGGACAGTGAAAAGTAGTCTAATAGTAATGACAGTACAAGTAGTTATTAAATCCCATTCCCAACCCCGGGAATCCCATGCCTTGGTAAGAGTGTGAACTCACCTTGGTTTGCTCGGTATGCTAAACTAGGTGTTCACAAGAAATCTGTCAAGTCCTATAGTGCACGTATACTTAATCAGTCCATGTTTGTAATGTTTCACATGTAATTAGCATCACAGTAATATCACAGAGTGTGTTTGACAATTATTATTATGTAACATACAAACAGTTAATTGCATCCATACAGTTCATGTACCACATCCATATCTTTTACAGTTTATTCCAATATGAATATCCAATCATATACTTAACAGAGTTGGCATCTAGCAGAACTAGCAAGTTAACCGAGTGAATAAAATTAACAAAGTTATCATACATAATGAGCTAAACATACCAAACCTAGTTAACATAACCCAGTTAACTTATTAATATAACTAATATATTTAACAGAACCAATACACTAACTGAAGTTAAATTAACTAACTGAGTTAATATCTATTAGGGTTATCCACTTAACTGGGTTACATATTTCAATAAAGTTAACCTAGTTAACTTAATTAACAACTAACTGAATTAATTAACTGAGTTAATAACTAACAGATTAATAACACATATAACACATGGGACGAAAACACTAGTTATTCGAAATCCACCCCTTGGCCGAAATCCCTTCATGGTGTCGAAATCACTTATGGGCCGAAATCACCTTGTGTGGGCCAAAAACACTATGTCAAAACACTATACGGGACGAAATCCCTTTTGGGCCGAACACTAATTGCCGAAAACACTCATTGGGCCGAATTCACTATATGGGCCGAAATCACCTTTAGTGATTTCGTCCAGCTTTCAAATGTGGGGTGTTTTCGTTGGTATTATCATCATCCTCAACAGCAGGTTACGATCAAACATCAACCAATTAATTCCTTAAGATGTATTACTAAACATTATATAATCATGTCTATCAGATCATCAATAACAAGATCATTATTACGGACATGGCACAACAAATCAAAACAACATATTATCATTAACAGCATCCACAGTCGATCAGATCATCATATTTACTTGGCAGTTCATAGATAACATACATAACAAACATTCAGTCTTGTGTTCGTAAAAATAATCACAGTTGCAACATTTTCAAGGATGAACGAGCAGTCAAATATTATGTAAGATCAAAACACAAGGTCACAAGCAGAGGCATAAAACTAACCAAAGGGTTAAGGAACAGATGGTTGTGTGACCCGAGACTGAACCAGAACCCACCAGCGATGTCTCCAGTGAATCCCTCGGACTCCGATGGGTTGTTGGAACTTCTGGTAGCGTACCCGAAAACGAGCAGGTCCAACGAAAGAGAGAGAGTAGGAACAATGAGGTGTTTCGGTTTGTGAGAAGGTGGTAACTAAGGTGTCGAGATGGCTGTGACGATTACATGAGCCGAGTGTTTCAATGTATATGCAAAAAAAAAAAGTTGTGTGTGGTCCATGTTCACAATTATAATATGGAAACTTTAATCATGAAGTCAGAAAAAGGAAAAGAGATGGACATCTCAATTTGATACCTGCTGTCCCCCTTCTTTTAGTTTTTAAACCAAGCAACTTTCAACATGCACAACAATGGTCCCTTGAATATGAGGGTTTAATTATTTAGTTAGATTAACTTAGTTAACAACTTACTAACTAGGTTAGCTAACTTGAATTCTAACAAGACTAACTAGATGGTGTTATAAAAGAACAAAGCTTTTATTTGTAATGTTATTTTTAATTCCCCAAACATAATATTAATACATTATTATTAACATACATGTTCATATTGCACAACAAATATATAAAACACACTTAAACAATTAACGTGCAATTAATGCGAAGATGTAAATCTTGGAAACTCGAGTTGTCACAGTTCACATGGAAATGCGAGGATCAAATGAAGCTCAAGTACCCACATTTATTCCCAGATGACAAGTCCAAGCCTGGCAAATCTAAACCTGATGCAACTAGTGAATTTCGGGATGAAATTCCCATTCAAGTTGGGGATGATGTGGCACCCACGGAAAATCCACAGTCATCCTGATCCGACACTTCGCCGCTTTTGGCTTACTTATCAAATTTAGGGATGAAAGTTCTTTCAAGTTGGGGATGATGTGACAACTCGAGTTTTCAAGGTCCTTTACTTGACACGTTACTCGTTTCGCAAAGTGTTTTCATAATCCGTTTGCATTGTAACTTGTTCATGTTTGATATATGTTTGGTGTATTATATTATAGTTTGGTCAAGTAATAAACTTATGAACTTAGGAACTGTTTGAGTCATAAACTTAACACATGCATTCTCATTCTTATGACTACGAAACATAGGATTTTCGCCACAACCCTCACTCGATGAAACATAAATGTTTCGCCATACACACCACGACGAAACATAGGTGTTTCGCCATGTGGGCCTGTGGCCCAGGTGCGAACCAGTTATATTAACCTCATTGTGACAACCGTAAAAAATCCAGGTATCCGTACAATTAATTAACTATGATTAGTGCTTAATGACTGTGCTGAATTACGATAAACTACTTTCTGATTTCTGAATCATACTTACATGTGCATCACATATTGCATAATGTCACATCATTATTACATGCAAACCATATTGACATAAACGACGCACAAAGCACAGTTAGCACAGTTAGCGGATAACTCAGAAAAATGATGACGGAGTTTAGTACAAAGACAGACAGTGTTTTGAGACCCAGTGTGGGCCAGAGACTAAGTACTACACTAGTATAGAGTGTAGGGAAGTAAGGACCACAAGACTGCATTCCTAAGTGATAGTTTAAGTGACGGAAAGTGCCTAAAACTCACCCAAAGTGTTGAATTCAGCATAATTCAGCAAAAATCAACATTTTAACAAGCTAGTAACATGCAAAAATATGACTAAATGGTCCTGAATGCTTTCCTAAGTGTCGGGAATTAAAAGTGTCACAAAAGGGTACATAAAGAACACTAAACGGTATAGTTTAGCACATTAACGAACCAGTATCTAACCGAACAACCGGACACTACCCGAAACATCAAAATTATACTAGAAGCATTGTTTTAATGTTTCCAAGCTAGTTATGATCCCCGAACACCCTAACACACTATATAACATCATAATAACTAAAACACCTAACTAGACCTTTAGATTCCAACCAAATTCCTTAACTATCCATTACATCCTAACCAACCCCCCCCCCCCCCCTTCATTCTTACGGTTACCATGGGTGGACCCACCCATGGATTTTGTGGCAATTGTTTATTAGATTTGCCTTGTACTTTAAAGACATATTACACTTTGGTTTATGTTGTGTTGGATGGAAGTTTATTTAAACCTAAGGACCTTAAACATTTCTCATTATCATCATCACCAACGAGCTCCTCTCCTCCTCCCTCCACTACTCTTGGCTGTAACCCCCTCACCACACACCACCATCATTCATTCATCTTACATACATTCCATACTCATACAAAGGTGTTAGAAGCAAGATTAGGAAGCTTTGTGGCTTTGAAGATTGAAAGACCTCTTTCATTTGCTTTTATCCATCACATTTGTCATCTTCATCTTTTTGAGTTTCATCCCTAGCCCTTGTGCTAGTAGTAAGCCTCTTGTAACTTGAATTTACTTCTCATTTTGATGGTTAAAAGATTATGTAAGATGTTAATCACAAGAATCATAATGAAGCAAGAAGATGAACCTTCACATAAAGCTTAATAACATAAGAATCAATGTTGATTTAGTGTATATATGATACTTGATTGTTATTTTCTTATGTTTATGATGTTAGACATCATATGAAACTTACTAGATTGTGATTAAACACATGATCTAGCAAGTTGAGGTGATGATCTTGTGAAAGACCAAGATGATCATACTTTATGTGTCTCATGAACTTGAAAATAAAAATGATTTTTGTGAATGATGAAGTATGTAACATGTTACTAGTCATAAACTTGGATGATATCAAAACTAGTTTTCTCAAGAAACTAAGTTAAATCACAAGATTTACATAATCATGGATTTCAAAGAAACTAACCATGTTTTTAGTGGTGAATCAAGTATAGAAATACATTGTTAACAAGAAAAATACAAGAAGATTGATTTTTGAAAAATCATCATACAAGTTGTAAAAGACTAAATTTTACAAGAATAAGATTTACAAACAAATAACCATATTTTATGGGTAACTAAGTTTTACTAAACACACTAGTAAGTTACTACAAGTTTTCATAAAAGTTCAAGTTCATGTTGTTGTGTAAATTCCATGATTTTGGCACTTGGTAAGTGTTGATTGAGTTGTTGATTATTTAGGATGATTTTAAAAGAAAATGATATGCTTTGAAAGCATGGGAACCTCCATTTTTAAAGGGAAACTATGGCAAATTTTTTGTAAAAATTAAATACTTAGAAAAATATTTTTTTTAAACAAGTATTTACAAGTATATTTTTAACCATGATTTCATACAAGTTTGCCATAATTTTTTCTTACAAAAATACAAATGTTGGAGGTTGGTTTTTATAAATAAAAAAAGATAAATGTATATTTAGAATATATATACATTAAAGACATGATGTGTGTGATTATTTGTATACTTTGTGTAATAGTTATATTATTTTAGGATTTAAGATAATATAACACATTAAAACAACAAGAAATTACAATCCAAAATATTATCAAAAATCTCAAGGAATAAATACACACGTTACTCACATAAAATTGGGAAACCGAACGAAAGAATGTAACTTACAAAATACTCCGGAAAATACATTTATAAGTATATCTTTGGTAAATGGTATTTTGGATAACAAAGAGATGAAAATATGATTTTTACAATTGTCACAAAGCTATATCATATTTTGACAAAACGGAAATATATAATTTTTGGCGATTAGAAATATATATATGTTTTCTTGGAAATTACTAGGAAATATAATATTTTTGGGAAAAATATATATTTTCTTGGATGAATTGAAATGCATTATTTTTGGATAAAATAAGTTTATATATATATTTTCTAAAAGTTAGACTTGAATATATATTATTTTGAAACTACAAATATCTATGCCAAAAGGAAAAATTATGAATAATTTTTCTAAGTAATAGTTACTAAATATATATATATATATATATATATATATATATATATATTAGTGGACTTTTATTAGAAATAATATTCCGAAAAGTTTAACACAAAATTAAGTATAAGAATACTTAACAATTACAAGAAAATACGTATTTTCGTACGTATAAACACACACCGGAATACGACCCCAAAATATGACGAAATACACATGTATAAGATACCCACATCATTGGGAAGGAAATACAAGTATAAATACTTGAGAGTATTATTACGAAAATATTGTCTAACAATTATTCCAAAATTTATAAATATAATTTAAGTTGAAATATTAATTATTTTGACAATAAGTATATCAATTGGAATGATATCAGAAACGTAACTAAAAAACATTAATACTAAGACAAGGCATGACCCGTGCGTCTAATAGACCTTAGTACATTGTAGGAAGTCGTGTTTGCTGAAGGAACTTGAGTTACGCTTATCGAAGACGCAAGACAGTGAGTTCATGTCCCCCTTTTCTTTAAACTGTTTTGTTTATTAACTTCGGGGGTGAAATACATGTTACAAAATGATTACATACAATTACAATTGGTATGGTTAGCCTAGGAAAGTACTGTAGATCATGTGAATGGGTAGGCGCACACTTGAGACCATTAATCCTCGTATAAGGACCGAGGGGCATGAGTGATAGATCTATTTGGGTGTAGCGAGCCCACACCCATGAGGACCAGGGTAGCCCATGAGGTGACTATGTCTTACAGCCGGAATCCCGGTACAAATTTGCTAGGTTTGAGCCTTCCTACGCCGTCACACATACCAGTGGCCTTGCAAACCATTGGTGATCTGTTTCCTTGTTTGCTTTCATACCGGGATTTACAAACATACATACATACACTGTTTACAAAGGTTTTATACATACATATATACAAACACATGAACTCGCTCAACTGTTGTTGATGTTTTTCAAATTACATGTATTTCAGGAAATTAAGTGGATCTGGCGGGTGTTTGCATGTCCCAAGCTGCGTTATGAATAAAAAGATGTCATTCAAAGTCATTAGGGTTTAGGAGATGTATCTTAATCCTGGACGAGATACATGGTTCTAAACTCGGTTTTTTATTTTAAGGTCTTTTGTCGAGTCTTCGTGAACTCTTTAAATCATGTTGTGGTTTGTAATTTAAATTTGGAGTCTACATTTCAGACAATTTATGTTGTGATATTTTCAAACTTAATTTAAGGATGAACATCTAATGGTTTAATGATATAGTGTTATTATGATTGTATGCAATGGTATTAAGAAGTCTCACAATAATCACGCTTCCGCAAAAGTCAGGGTGTGACAGCTTGGTATCAGAGCTTCGATCGTAGCGAACTAGGATTCTTTCTCGAGTCTAGACTACGATCATTAGGGCTCTCATGAAAATGTTTTCACAAACATGTTTTCATTGTATACACAAAACGCCCAGATCCAGGAAACCAACATTTTTACAAATATAAGACACAAGACACATTTCAAGGAATTCGTTTATAGTTCAGTCTGAGAGACTGGGTAGTTCAGTCTGAGAGACTGGGGAGTTTAGTCTGAGAGACTAAGTAGTTCAGTCTGAGAGGCTGGGTGGGATAGTCTGGGAAGACTAGGATGAATACGTGCTTACATTGTTATTACTTACATGCTTAATAATTATTGTTGATATATGTGCATATGTTGTGATTGTTTTGTTACAGACACTATGTCCTCATATGAGAGTGGACTGTCATATACTGTCGACCCCATGGCCATTGTTTCGGACGATGAGATTGTCCCAGACCCTGATATTTTTACCTCCGACACTGAGAGTGACCCGGAGATGATGTCGGATGATGACGATGATTTCCAGCCTTTTACATTACTTGACTTTGGCGATGATGTACCGCATGCTGATGGTTTACCCGACAAGGATCCCTTTCTTGTTCCTATTCCTGACCAGGACCATCTCATCCTCGGACATCCCGATGATGAGCATGCCGTGGTTCCGATCCTCGCCCCTTTGCCTCTTGCGGCTTTTCCTCTCGAGGATTTGCCTTTTGATGACTTGTCTGATGATGATGTCGATCTTTTCATTGATGGTCTCCCTGATGCTACCCAGGGTGATGGAGTTCCAGCTGATGATGTCATAGTTGTTCCACTCGTTGAGATTCCTATCGTTGAGGTTTCATCTGATCATCCTGGTCCGGATTCTTTCGAGTCTGTGTCATCCACCACTTTGCATGCACTGGGATTGTAGCGTTACCCCACTGATTCTAATTCTGACACGGCCCTGTCTGTTGCACCTGTTATTCCACACGACTTTGATCATGACGTTGAGCCTGGACATGAGATTGACTTTGTTCCCGACGATCAGCCTTTTGATGCACCCGCTGATCTTGAGCCGATACCTGCTGATCCTGAGCAGGCACTTGCTCCTGAGCCGATGCCAGCACCTTAACCAATACCTGCTCCTGATCCTCTGCCTGATCATGATCCTGTACCTATTGGCATACCTGTTGTTGCACCACTTGTACCAGATCCAATCCCTGCACCCACTGACCATACTGCTTTTGCTTATCAGATAGACCCCAGATACGCACTCACCAGCAATGGGTGGATAGAGGACGATGATGATATGCCCCCTTTTGTTGAGCCTGTTACTCCCCCTCATACACATGCACCTGTTGATATTGCCCCATTTTACCTGATTATATCCGATGTTCACCGCACTGACCTGCCGATCACATTCTTACAGGATATCCCTCCACCCCGTCCAGGGGAAGGTCTGTCCAGCCAGCAGCTTGGCCATGTTCCACCCGTGTCAGCCGCATTTCCTTTCATGCCAAAGTATACACCTGCTACTCATTTTACTTCAGCACCGTCAGGCGAGCCACTCATATGGTTTCCGCCTAACACTATGCCAGTCTCTGATCAATACCATCCCCCCCCACTTTATTGGCTACACGAGGGATGAGCTACTCCTGTTATTGCAGCTTCAGCAGGAGATTTTGTGTCGTAGAGTTATGGAGCTTGAGAGGATTCCACGTCCTCCACCTTGTTCATGTCAGTCACCTTTTGCGACTCCACGTGCTCCTCTTCTACCTTATCCAGATTTTGACATTCGATTTCTTACCATGGAGCAGCAGATTAGTTATCTGTTGCGTCGCGTTCATGCTCTTGAGGAGGAGTTAGCGCATGTGCGCAGTTTACTTTTCGTTCCTCCACCTCCTCCTCCTCCTCCTCCACCATCAGCATAGCCGGTTTTTGGTTTTATGCAGGTAGCTTAATTTTGATGAGAGTGTCGCTATTGAGCCTAGCTTACAAAGCCTTTTGAAGACCGCATTTTGATTATTATGACTGTTGTAGATTGGTAGACACTTTGGACAAGGGTAGTGTGACCCTGTAGTCCCTTTTGATGTGATACGATACATTTGTAGAACATGTAAATGTATTTGTGGTCGATGATTTATACAAGCTTAATCGCAATATTCTCATTATATACATTGTTGAATTATACATTGGTGATATGAATGTGATGTTATGTGCTTACTTGCGTTGATAAATGTTATTACATACACATACTACATGCTTATACATATAAGGCCTGACCTATACAATCTTCTTTTAAGAAGATGCCCCCTCGAAGAGACAACCAGCTGCCCACAACAGAGGCTGAGCTACAAGAACGGATTTCACGAGCGATAGCACAACACGAGGCCTTGCGCTCTGAACATAGCGGAGGTACCTCAGGAAGTACCCTACCTCATGGTAATGTTTAAGTCATTTAAGAAACATTACATTACATTTGGATATTCCATGTGCGTTCGCTAATGCTTTCTGTGAATGATGTTGCTTGTACAGGCTGTACCTACAAGCAGTTCCTTGACTGCAAGCCTCTGAATTTCGACGGCACCGGGGGTGCTGTAGCTTTTTTTAGATGGACGGATAAGACCGATTATGTGCTAAGAATGAGCAAGTGTGCGCCGGAGCACCAGGTCACCTACATCTCTGGATTGTTCTTAGATGAAGCGCTATCATGGTGGAATCACCAAGTTCAGACTCTGGGGGAAGAGGCTGCATATGCCATGACTTGGGATGAGATGAAGGAACTCATGCGCAAGAAGTACTGTTCAAGGGCCGAGATCCAGAAATTGGAAACTGAATTCTGGAATCTCAAGATGGATGGTCCGAAGATTGCTGAATACGTGCAGAGATTTCACGACCTATCTCGCGTCATTCCTTACATGGTTGATCCGGAGTTCAAGCGAATCGAGCGTTTTATCTGGGGATTGGCACCCCAAATCATGAGCATGGTGACGACGTCAAAGCCTTCAATGATCACTGAGGCTATTGATCTGAGTGTGGCACTAACTGAAGAAGCGATCAGGTTGAACAAGTTCTCAATTTCTGACCAAAAGAAGAAGGAGACTCACGTTGAGTCATCAGGTGAGAACAAAAGGAAGTTCTCAAATTTTAAAAAGGGTACTAGCAGTGCTAACAAGAAGAAAGATGCGAACCCACCAGCCGAGGTCAAGACTGGTGTTGAAAACAAAGGAAAAGGGTATATGGGCACCTTGCCCAAATGCGATGCGTGTCAATTGCATCACACTGGACGATGCCGAGCCGGAAAGTGTGAGACGTGCGGAAAGGTTGGTCATGCCAAAGAGACATGTTTGTATGGTGCCGGTCGTGGTAATGGTGGTCTGAGAGATAATGGCAGCGGGAATGGAAACAGCAATCGTGGTGGAAATGGGTATGGTAACCGCAACCAAGGAGGAAATGGCGGTAACGGAAACCGTGGTGGCAATGGAAACCCAGCTGGTAATGGAAACCGCGGAGCGAACAACAACCAGGGCGGAAATGGAAATGGAAATGGTCGGGGACCAGGTTGCTTTAACTGTGGAGATGTTGGGCATTTCAAGTGTGACTGCCCTAGAAACAACCAAGCTCAGGGAAGGGTTTTCAACATTGGAGCGAGGGAAGCTCGCCAAGATCCGAACATAGTCACGGGCACGTTCCCTATCAACCAACGCTTTGCATCTGTATTGTTTGATACTGGTGCCGATTATAGCTTTGTATCCCTAGAATTTAAGAATATGCTTGGGTTAGTAGCTAGTAAGCTAGATATTCCGTATTCGATAGAGCTAGCTAACAAAAAGCTAGTAGAAGCGAACGAAGTCATTAGAGGTTGCGTAATAGAACTCGGAGAGCATGAGTTTATGCTTGATCTTCTGCCAGTCGAGTTGGGAAACTTTGACGTGGTAGTTGGAATGGATTTGTTATCAAGTAACCGAGCGGAGATCGTATGCCACGAGAAGATCATTCGCATTCCGATGGCGAATGGAGAGACGATTGTAGTGCATGGAGAGAAACATGATACGCTTCTAAGAATTATCAGTTGTTTGAAATCCCGAAGATGTTTGCAGAAAGGATGTGTTGCCTTCTTGGCACACATTGTGGACAAAGAAGCCGCTGAGCCAAAGCTGGAAGACATCCCATTTGTGAAGGAATATCCTGAAGTCTTTCCCGAAGACTTGTCAGGATTGTCGCCGTAAAGACAAGTCGAGTTTCACATTGACTTAGTTCCAGGCGCCGTGCCTGTAGCTAAGGCACCTTATCGACTTGCACCCTCAGAAATGTAAGAGTTGTCGACACAACTTCAAGAGCTTTTGGACAAGGGATTTATAAGACCAAGCTTCTCGCCTTGGGGAGCTCCAGTTTTGTTTATCAAGAAGAAAGACGGTAGTTTCCGCATATGTATCGACTACCGAGAACTAAAAAAGTTGACCATTAAGAATCGGTATCCTTTGCCAAGGATTGATGGCCTGTTTGGTCAACTACAAGGTTCGAGTTTCTACTCCAAGATCGATCTTCGATCAGGTTATCACCAGTTGAGAATTCAAGAAGAGAGCATTCCAAAGACAGCCTTTAGGACTCGATATGGACATTACGAGTTTTTGGTAATGCCGTTTGGTTTGACAAATGCACCAGCAGTATTTATGGATATGATGAATAGAGTATGCAAGCCATATCTCGATAAATTTGTGATTGTGTTTATTGACGATATTTTGATCTATTCAAGGACGAAGGAAGAGCATGAGTAACACCTAAGAGCTATTTTTAGAGCTGCTCAAGAAAGAGAAATTGTTCGCAAAGTTCTCAAAGTGCGAGTTCTGCTTGCGCGAGGTTCAATTCCTTAGTCATGTAGTAAACGAAGATGAAATCCATGTGGATCCCACCAAGATCGAGGCGATCAAGAATTGGGAGACTCCGAAGACGCCAACAGAGATTCGACAATTTCTGGGTTTGGCAGGATATTATCGCAGATTCATTGAGGATTTTTCTAAAATCGCTTAACCTTTGACCTACCTTACCCAGAAGGATAAAAAGTACGAATGGGGAGATAAACAAGAGGAAGCTTTCCGCTTGCTGAAAAACAAGTTTTGCGATGCACCAATTTTATCCCTACCCGAAGGCACCGACGACTTCGTGGTATATTGTGACGCCTCGTGTCAGGGATTGGGATGTGTACTGATGCAGCGACAGAAGGTCATCGCTTATGCTTCGTGCCAGTTGAAGGTTCACGAGAAGAATTACACTACGCATGATTTGGAATTAGGTGCAGTGGTGTTTGCATTAAAGATCTGGCGACATTATTTGAATGGCTCCCGATGCACGATCTTTACTGATCACAAGAGCTTACACCATATATTTGATCAGAAGGAGCTTAATATGAGGCAGCAACGATGGGTTGAGTTGTTAAATGATTATGATTGCGAAATCAAGTATCACCCAGGAAAGGCGAATGTGGTGGCAGACGCCTTGAGTCAGAAAGAAAGAATCAAGCCCGTAAGGGTTAGGGCTTTGGAAATGATTATACAGACAGACCTCTCATTGCGCATTCGTGGTGCGCAGAGAGAAGCTCTTAAGAAGGAGAATCTTGAGGAAGAATATCTCCGTGGGATGGAGAAACAGTTAGTACCCAATAAGGAAGGATCATTGTGTTTCATGGGATGAATTTGGGTTCCCCTCTTTGGTGGTCTTAGAAACGTGATTTTTTGATGAAGCTCACAAATCAAGGTACTCGATCCATCCAGGATAGGATAAGATGTACCAAGATTTAAAGGATTTTTACCGGTGGCCAAGATTGAAAGGCGATGTTGCAACTTATGTTGGAAAGTGCTTAACCTGTGCTAAAGTAAAAGCCGAATATCATAAGCCTTCAGGTCTTCTGCAACAACCTGAAATACCCATGTGGAAATGGGAGCAGATTTCAATGGATTTTATAACAAAGTTACCAAAGACACCCAGAGGTCATGACACGATTTGGATAATCGTAGACCGTCTGACAAAATCTGCATACTTTTTAGCGATCAGAGAAAAAGATAACACATGTAAGCTAGCCGAGTTGTACCTCAGAGAAATAGTTGCACGACATGGAGTGCCCCTCTCGATTATTTCCGATAGAGACGGAAGATTTGTGTCAATGATTTGGAAATCCTTCCAAGAAGCTTTTGGTTCTCAGTTGAACCTGAGTACTGCATTTCACCCACAGACAGATGGCCAGAGCGAACGAACAATTCAAACGCTAGAAGACATGCTGCGAGCTTGCGTAATGGACTTGGCTGGTAGTTGGGACACTCATCTACCTTTGGTTGAGTTCTCGTATAACAACAGCTACCATGCAAGCATTCAAGCTGCACCGTTTGAAGCTCTCTACGGACTCAAGTGTCGATCACCGTTATGCTGGGCAGATGCGGGTGATAGACAGCTTGTTGGTCCCGAATTGGTTCAAGAGACGACAGATAAGATTATACAGATTCGAGAGCGCATCAAGGCGGCTCGTGATCGACAAAAGAGCTATGCGGACCAAAGAAGGAAACCCTTGGAGTTTGAAGTGGGAGATATGGTTTTACTAAAAGTCTCACCTTGGAACGGTGTAGCACGCTTTGGGAAGCATGGAAAGTTAAACCCACGATATATTGGACCATTCAAAATCCTGGAGAGGATTGGCTTTGTAGCTTACAAGTTGGATCTACCTGTGGAACTGAATGGAGTTCATGATACATTTCATGTATCTAATCTGAAAAAGAGTCCAACTCAAGAAACAGTTGTCATTCCTGCCAATGAAGTTCACATTGATGACACACTCCACTTTACCGAAGAACCTGTTTAGGTTACTGATTGGAAGGTTAACAAGACACGTAGGAGTAGTGTTAAACTCGTCAAGGTTCGATGGAACGCGCGTCACGGCCCAGAGTTCACTTGGGAGCATGAGGATCGCATGAAAGCAAAATGCCCGCATTTGTTCCCCAACTCCCCTACAACTAGTAGCAGAACTAAAATTTCGGGACGAAATTTTCTTAACTGGTGGAGAATGTGACAACCGTCAAAAATCCAGGTATCCGTACAATTAATTAACTATGATTAGTGCTTAATGATTGTGCTGAATTACGATAATCTACTTTCTGATTTCTGCATCATACTTACATGTGCATCACATATTGCATAATGTCACATCATTATTACATGCAAACCATATTGACATAAACGATGCACAAAGCACAGTTAGCGGATAACTCAGAAAAATGCTGACAGAGTTCAGTACATAGACAGACAGTGTTTTGAGACCCAGTGTGGGCCAGAGACTAAGTACTACACTAGTATAGAGTGTAGGGAAGTAAGGACCACAAGACTGCATTCCTAAGTGATAGTTTAAGTGTCGGAAAGTGCCTAAAACTCACCCAAAGTGCTGAATTCAGTATAATTCAGCAAAAATCAGCATTTTAACAAGCTAGTAACATGCAAAAATATGACTAAATGGTCCTGAATGCTTTCCTAAGTGTCGGGAATTAAAAGTGTCACAAAAGGGTACATAAAGAACACTAAACGGTATAGTTTAGCACATTAACGAACCAGTATCTAACCGAACAACCGGACACTACCCGAAACATCAAAATTATACTAGAAGCATTATTTTAATGTTTCCAAGCTAGTTATGATCCCCGAACACCGTAACACACTATGTAACATCATAATAACTAAAACACCTAACTAGACCTTTAGATTCCAACCAAATTCCCTAACTATCCATTACATCCTAACCAACCCCCCCCCCCCCTTCATTCTTACGGTTACCATGGGTGGACCCACCCATGGATTTTGTGGCAATTGTTTATTAGATTTGCCTTGTACTTTAAAGACATATTACACTTTGGTTTATGTTGTGTTGGATGGAAGTTTATTTAAACCTAAGGACCTTAAACATTTCTCATTATCATCATCACCAACAAGCTCCTCTCCTCCTCCCTCCACTACTCTTGGCCGTAACCCCCTCACCACACACCACCATCATTCATTCATCTTACATACATTCCATACTCATACAAAGGTGTTAGAAGCAAGATTAGGAAGTTTGGCGGCTTTGAAGATTGAAGGACCTCTTTCATTTGCTTTTATCCATCACATTCATCATCTTCATCTTCTTGAGTTTCATCCCTAGCCCTTGTGCTAGTAGTAAGCCTCTTGTAACTTGAATTTTCTTCTCATTTTGATGGTTAAATGATTATGTAAGATGTTAATCACAAGAATCATAATGAAGCAAGAAGATGAACCTTCACATAAAGCTTAATAACATAAGAATCAATGTTGATTTAGTGCATATATGATACTTGATTGTTATTTTCTTGTGTTTATGATGTTAGACATCATATGAAACTTACTAGATTGTGATTAAACACATAATCTAGCAAGTTGAGGTGATGATCTTGTGAAAGACCAAGATGATCATATTTTATGTTTCTCATGAACTTGAAAATAAAAATGATTTTTATGAATGATGAAGTATGTAACATGTTACTAGTCATAAACTTGGATGATTTCAAAACTAGTTTTCTCAAGAAACTAAGTTAAATCACAAGATTTACATAATCATGGATTTCAAAGAAACTAACCATGTTTTTAGTGGTGAATCAAGTATAGAAATACATTGTTAACAAGAAAAATACAAGAAGATAGATTTTTGAAAAATCATCATACAAGTTGTAAAAGACTAAATTTTACAAGAATAAGATTTACAAACAAATAACCATATTTTTAAGGGTAACTAAGCTTTTACTAAACACACTAGTAAGTTACTACAAGTTTTCATAAAAGTTCAAGTTCATGTTGTTGTGTAAATTGCATAATTTTGGCACTTGGTAAGTGTTGATTGAGTTGTTGATTGTTTGGGATGATTTTAAAAGAAAATGATATGCTTTGAAAGCATGGGAACCTCCATTTTTAAGGGGAAACTATGGCAAATTTTTTGTAAAAATTAAATACTTAGAAAAATATTTTTTTTAAACAAGTATTTACAAGTATATTTTTAACCATGATTTCATACAAGTTTGCCATAATTTTTTATTACAAAAATACAAATGTTGGAGGTTGGTTTTTATAAATAAAAATGGATAAATGTATATTTAGAATATATATACATTAAAGACATGATGTGTGTGATTATTTGTATACTTTGTGTAATAGTTATATTATTTTAGGATTTAAGATAATATAACACATTAAAACAACAAGAAATTACAATCCAAAATATTATCAAAAATCTCAAGGAATAAATACACACGTTACTCACATAATATTGGGAAACCGAACGAAAGAATGTAACTTACAAAATACTCCGGAAAATACATTTATAAGTATATCTTTGGTAAATGGTATTTTGGATAACAAAGAGATGAAAATATGATTTTTACAATTGTCACAAAGTTATATCATATTTTGACAAAACGGAAATATATAATTTTTTGCGATTAGAAATATATATATGTTTTCTTGGAAATTACTAGGAAATATAATATTTTTGGGAAAAATATATATTTTCTTGGATGAACTTGAAATGCATTATTTTTGGATAAAATAAGTTTATATATATTTTCTAAAAGTTACACTTGAATATATATTATTTTGAAACTACAAATATCTTTGCCAAAAGGAAAAATTATGAATAATTTTTCTAAGTAATAATTACTAAATATATATATTTCGGGATATATATATATATATATTAGTGGACTTTTATTAGAAATAATATTCCGAAAAGTTTAACACAAAATTAAGTATAAGAACACTTAACAATTACAAGAAAATACGTATTTTCGTACGTATAAACACACACCGGAATACGACCCCAAAATATGACGAAATACACATATATAAGATACCCCCATCCTTGGGAAGGAAATACAAGTATAAATACTTGAGAGTATTATTACGAAAATATTGTTTAACAATTATTCCAAAATTTATAAATATAATTTAAGTTGAAATATTAATTATTTTGACAATAAGTATATCAATGGGAATGATATCAGAAACGTAACTCAAAAACATTAATACTAAGACAAGGCACGACCCGTGTGTCTAATAGACCTTAGTACATTGTAGGAAGTCGTGTTTGCTGAAGGAACTTGAGTTACGCTTATCGAAGACGCAAGACAGTGAGTTCATGTCCCCCTTTTCTTTAAACTGTTTTGTTTATTAACTTCGGGGGTGAAATACATGTTACAAAATGATTACATACAATTACAATTGGTATGGTTAGCCTAGGAAAGTACAGTAGATCATGTGAATGGGTAGGCGCACACATGAGACCATTAATCCTCGTATAAGGACCGAGGGGCATGAGTGATAGATCTATTTGGGTGTAGCGAGCCCACACCCATGAGGACCAGGGTGGCCCATGAGGTGACTATGTCTTACACCCGGAAGCCCGGTACAAATTTGCTAGGTTTGAGCCTTCCTACACCGTCACACATACCAGTGGCCTTACAAACCATTGGTGATCTGTTTCCTTGTTTGCTTTCATATCGGGATTTACAAACATACATACATACACTGTTTACAAAGGTTTTATACATAGATATGATTGCATGCAATGGTATTAAGAAGTCACACCATAATCACGCTTCCGCAAAAGTCAGGATGTAACACTCATAACATCACGTAAGATCACAAACGGCGAAACCCTAAGGGCCTGTTTGGTTGATAGGAATCCATAGGATTTCAAGGGAATTGTAATTTGAATTCCATTCCTTTGTGTGTTTGGTTGGACAAATTAGTCGAAGGGAATTGGATTTCAATTCCAACAAAATCCCTTATTTAATGGAATTCAGATTCCTTCTAAATTTCAAAGGAAAGTTTAAAAAACCACGGGGATGTTTCCAAAGTTACGGAAATAACCCATTGCCTCTTTCATTTTTGTCTAAAAACCAAAAAATAATAAAAAAATCTAAAAAAAAATCTAAAAAATCCAAAAAATAATAAAAAAATCTAAAAAATCCAAAAAAATCAAAAAATAATAAAAAATCCAGAAAATTCTAAAAAATAATAAAAAATCCAAAATATTCTAAAAAAAAACTCTAAAAAATCTAAAAAATAATAAAAAATCAAAAAAATCAAAAAATTCTGAAAAATCAAAAAATTCTAAAAATAAAAAAATAATAATAAAAATCCAAAAAATCTAAAAAATCAAAAAAATAATAAAAAACCAAAAAAAATCTAAAAAAATTTAAAAAATCAAAAAAATAAAAAAAATAATCAAAAATTCTAAAAAATCCAAAGAGTTAATTACATAGTTAGTCCCTGTGGTTTGCACAAAGTAACATACTTAGGTACTAATAGTTTAAAATCACATTATAGGGTATTAACTTTTCATTTTGTAACGTTTGGAGGTATTAACGTTATTTGTAGGTTTAAAATCACATTCTATTAGTACCTAAGTATATGTTATTTTGTGCAAACCACAGGGACTAACTATGTTAATACCGTAGAAGTTAATACCACCAAACGTTACAAAATGAAAAGTTTATCCCTAGAAGGTGATTTTAAACTATTAGTACCTAAGTATGTTATTTTGTGCAAACCACATGGACTAAAAAAAACCAAAAAAAAATAATAAAAAATCCAAAAAATTCTAAAAAATAAAAAATTCTAAAAAATCAAAAAATAATAAAAATAAGAAAAAATCCAGAAAATTCTAAAAATTCCAAAAAATAAAAAAAATCCAATAAATTCTAAAAAATCCATAAAAATCCAAAAATTCCTAAAAAATAAAAAAAAACAATAAAAAATCCAAAAAAATCATAAAAAACAAAAGAATTCTAAAAAAAATCCAAAAAATAAAAAAATCCAAAAAATTTTAAAAAATCAAAAAAATTTTAAAAAATCAAAAACTTAATAAAAAATCTAAAAAACCCAAAAAAATTCTAAAAAACCGAAAAAAAAATTTAAAGTAAAAAAAACCTAAAAAATCCAAAAAATAATAAAAAATCCAAAAAATTCTAAAAAATTAAAAAAATATTTTTTTGAATTTTCTGATTTTTATAATTTTTTGGATTTTTTATTATTTTTTAGAATTTTTTTGATTTTTTAGAATTTCTTGGATTTTTTTATTATTTTGTAGATTTTTTTGAATTTTAAGGATTTTTTTTTATAATTTTTTTTATTTTTTAGAAAATTTTTTGATTTTTTAGAATTATTTGAACTTTTTATTATTTTTTAGATTTTTTTTGATTTTTTAGAATTTTTTGGATTTTTTATTATTTTTTAGATTTTTTTGAATTTTTTGGATTTTTTGGAATTTTTTATTTTTTAGAATTTTTTTGATTTTCTAGAGATTGTTTTGATTTTTTAGAATTTTTTGAACTTTTTTATTATTTTTTAGAATTTCTTTGATTTTTTTGGATTTTTTTATTATTTTTTAGATTTTTTTGAATTTCTAGGATTTTTGTGGTTTTTATTATTTTTTAGAATTTTTGATTTTTTAGAAATTTTTTTGATTTTTTATAATTTTTTGAACTTTTTATTATTTTTTAGAATTTCTTTGATTTTTTAGAATTTTTTTGATCTTTTTGAATTTTTTGGATTTTTTATTATTTTTTAGATTTTTTTTTATTTTTAGGATTTTTGGATTTTTTTATTATTTTTTAGAGTTTTTTTGATTTTTTATAATTTTTTGAACTTTTTATAATTTTTTAGAATTTTTTTGATACTTTTGAATTTTTTGGATTTTTTTGAATTTTTTTGAATTTTTATAATTTTTTATGATTTTTATATTTTTTTTTAATATTTATAATTTTTTATAATTTTTGGATTTTTTTATAATTTTTTGGATTTTTTAGAAATTTTTTGAATTTTTGTCTAAGATAGTTGTTTTTAAAACTTTTGCCAATTGTTTATAACTAGGGGTAATTTTGTCTTTTTAGGTATTTTTAAATTCTAATTCCATTAATACATTTATCAACCAAACACATCTATCGATTTCAAAGGAATCCATCAAATTCCAATTCAAATTCCAATTCCCATAGGGTTTCCAATTCCAATTCCTACACATTCCGCGAACCAAACGCCCCCTAACACTCTTTTCCTCTCCCTTGCACCCGACGACAATCATCATTCCTCTCGAAGTTCTTGCTTATCTCATCCCGCATCCGGTTAGTATGTGATGACTTGATTTAACCTGTTTGTTGTGTAGTTGGTATAATCATATTCACATGATTATTATAACGTGATTAATCTGAATGTTAGGAATCATGGTTTGATATGAATATGGTTAAGGACAGTTTTGATTTATGGAAAACTAATGAATTGTTAGTAATGGTGATCCGATTGGTTGTGATTCTTAGTGACATGATTAGGGTTAATAATTTATGATTTATGCGATTTGACTATATTAACGATGAAACCGTTTGAGCATGAGCAATAACTGTTAAAATCATAATGTTTAATCTGTTTGATCTGTTTTGTGAAACGATAAACGCGTTTTCCGAAATCACGGGTAAGTAGTTATTGAGGAAAAAGGAAATCAAAACTGTTATGCATTCGATGAAACACCCACCTCGGCGAAACACTCATATCGACGAAACATGGGTCTTTCGTCGATGGGGAATTATGATGAAACATGGGTCTTTCGTCGACATGAATCACGACGAACCATGGGTCTTTCGTCGATGGGTTAAACCAACACAATGGAATAAGTTGATTATCTGATGATGAATGATTAAGCTGATGACATCATGTTACTACTGTTAATGATGATTAATATTTACCGAGGAGGCATGATTTGGTTTTTACGTATGGCACAATTAACTGTTAAGCATTGTTATGAATCATATATGTGAAGTATGGTTTACATGGGCTTGAATAGCTGTTATGTGTTATTTAGTGATCGTTGTTCTAAATGCACACTGTGACTATGAACTTATATGTGTACAATGTGAACATAAACTGATTACGTATACCTGAATACAATAGGCTTGATTGACTAACTGTGAACAAGTAACTAATCATACCGAGCAAACCAAGGTGAGTTCACTGCTTTTTCTCCAAGCATGCATCCCGGGGAGGGACATCTGGTTATCGTTCCGGGGAGGAACGTCGGGTTATTGGAATGTTGGTTATTACACTCATTTCTATCATTAAGTCCCCTTACATATACCGAATGGTTGCCGGGGAGGCAACGAGGTTATTAGTTGATATCGCTATTAGGTTTGGCACCCTCACACCGTACCGGGGAGGACGGTCGTGAACTAATTACCTTAACCACTTGACCAATGTGTGATAGAGCATTGGGGTTTGGGCAAATAAATCTAGAGCCATCTGCGGTAATTGAGTTAATAACAACATCAAATCATTGAATCATCTTATACTCATATCTGGTAACTAAAACGTGTTAACAAACTTTGAACTCACCAGCGTCGTCTGACACACTTGTCTGCATGCTTGCAGGTAGTTAGATTCTTGGACATAGAGCTTGCTATTTGGGAGTGCTGGAGTGGTCATGGGTCACAACTCTTGGATATTTATTCTTGGTTTAGTACATTGTTTTGAAACACTTGAACAACGAATAATCTTATGCTTCCGCTGAACATTTACTTTGGTTTTAACTTATGACTTGGAATTATATTATGAAATGAATCGAATGTTTTATTTAATAGTTATTTATTATTAGTTCAATGCGATTGGTGGCTTGGATCCTGGTACGTCACACGTCCCGTAATGTTTCCGCATGTGGTATTTTGGGGGTGTGACACTCTCTAAACTAAATGCAATGGCACCCAAAATCTAGATATTCTCTCGGTCCCACCAGAAACAATAAATCCAGAAAGTGTAAGGGATGTAAGGGATAGTGAATCTAATAGGTTTCTAACACAGGATAGCAATATTCAGAGGCTAATAAAAGGTAACTCACTCTCGTGCAATTAACACCTAAACCGTCTAATGACAAAGCCTACCCGACAACCTACTACCTCTCAGTCTCTAGGATTAGTAGAACACTAAGTACCTTTAAACGCTCAATCAAAGTTCCTATGGCAATTGTCGACTACAAGCCATAAACTAGTCACAAACACACAGTACGCAACCTAATACGTATTTCTAACCGAAAGACATTCAACAAGACACGTATGGAATGAGTGATTAATTATAAATCAATACAAAGCATGCAAACACATTAAAAACTTGATTTGAATTCACACTTTACCAAAACATTAAGCCAAATCACAATAAATCCAAAACTAAAGAACTATAATAAATTAACAATCATCGTATGTCTAGGTAGCTCAGAGAAAATTAGCTACTCATGTTCATAGACAAAGCACAAGTAAATTTAAAGCATACGAGTTCAGAAAACATTGTCATGGATTCAAGTCTAAGCAAAATTGAAAGCAATAAAAACAAAGTCTAACCGAATGAGATAAACTTTACCCGATAATCTTCTTTAATCCCAAGCTTCCTTCAATCTTTGAATGATATGATACATCCTCTTTAATTTTATCACCTCTAATTCCTCTCTTGTTTGCCTCCTTACTTCGTATATGATGCAGCGTATAGTATGTTTTATTATAATCTCCTCGTACAACCCCTTTTATTGCGAATTCCCTATCTATTTAGCCGCCTATGTATGGTATGATTGCAATTAATGAATAATCCTCCTCGGCAGCCTTATCGAAAGATATGTGTTTTAGATGGATCATGGATGGTATATTATATCTAATTATAATAAAAGAGTACATCTAATGCCACATGGCATCTAATCTAATAAAATTTTTATCTAATGTCACATGGCATTTTCTCCACCAATTTAATAATATTATTATTAATATCTAATCTAATATTTTTAAATATATAATAACATATAAATATAAATTAATATATACTTAGTAGTATCTAATATATAAATATGTTTGTTTAAAACTTTAGATATATTCATCATCATATGTTAGTAATAAATCAAATTTGAATTATTAATCTTGTATCAGGGAGTTAGCTACAAAGTTCATTTTTCCTACAAAGTGTAAAAAGTCATAAAACACCATAATGTCAACCATAAAACACACTTAAAACCCACAAATAACATAGTGAATATTACTAAAACACCATATTTGTGGGTTTTGTGTTGTGTTTTGGATGCTAAGGCTTTGATTATCGAATAACTAACATTAGTGTGTTTTATGTTGATTATCATGTTGTGTTTTATATTCATAGTTGTACGATGGTGTGTTTGAAGTTTTTAAGGACTGTTAGGGTTTGGATATTGTGTTTTAGTGATCTTCACTATGTTATTTGTGGGTTTTAAGTGTGTTTTTTTTTGGCTGAAATTGTGGTGTTTTAAGACTTTGTACACTTTGTAGGAAAAATGAACTTTGTAGCCGAACCCCACCCTATATAACCCTATTGTATCATACTACAAAATAATATTAAATAAATACTAGATAATATTTTAAAAAATAATGATCAAATTTTCCTTAGTAAATATGATCGTATGTGGTCTCAAGTTGCACGAAATGTATTTAAATAAAGCGATTAAATTTTCCTTGGTTATTTTATTCTTTCATGAAAATAATGTATAAAATGTAGTTTCTTTCTTGTACACGGCCAGTCTAGTTTACACGGTCGGTTTCATGTAAACAGGCCAGATGTCTATGGGTTGAACGGTTTGGTTTATACGGTTTGAACATAATGTTTAAAATTTAGCAATAGAAGATTTCCCATGTGTATCTTTTCATTTCAAATTATCAATAATTCAAGTTGTGTAAATGGTAAATCTTAACTTTATGTATTTATTGATAATAAGCAATAATTCTCTGTGATAAATTGACCTTTTAAATTGTGTAAATTTAAAATTTATTTCAAAATTATTATGTTGTCTTTTAAATTTTAAAGAAAGAAATTGAAATTTTCCTGGTTATGGGTTACTTTAAGCAATATTTATGTCATATACACATTTTTCACTTACGTGAGATATTTCCTTTATTCAATCCGTGTAATACACGGCCTTATAAACTAGTATTTTAATAAGATAATGTAAGTTTTCTTTGAATGATATCTTAATTAAATATATTTGGAATGTGTGAGTTTTTAATATAGGAACTGTGATGGTAAATTCACTTTTTACACATAATTAATACCATCATAATTAATTCACTTAGTAAATTATTAGTAGAAATTACGACATTCACTTTGCGCAGGGTAATTTCGAGAATCTCAAAAGAAAATGAGGCGATGATATGACATAGCCAAGGGGGCGGATCGTGATGCTCCTAGACCTAGACCTGTTTGGCCAGAAAAGCTATCTTTTTTTTTTCAACTCGGTTCCACTCGTATGCTCATTCCTTCACCTTCTTAGCTCGTTTAAGCTCCTTTTTCACACTTTCACCTACAAAACACTATATTTGTTAAGTACACACTCTAAACGACCAAAACGACTTAAAAACTAACAAAAATATATAAAACTACATAGAAAAAACGGATGTGTTTGCAACACATCAGAGTAGCTAAGGACATTCAAATTGAGATATAGTCATATTTAGCGATGCAACGGTCACTACTAATAAAAACTATAACTACATAGGAAAATCGCAATGCAACGGTCACTACTATCATATATAGCATATGTGACTGAAGTCGTAAGTTTATTGATTTTCTTATTTATTTATTTATTGAGGATAGTTTGGTAAATTAACTATCATTATCATAAGCATTTTTGTTCAAATTCTTGCCTGTAGAACATAGTTTGGTTTACTGTCAAACTTAGCCTCTATAAATCAAACTAAACCTCTAAAGCAACTTTACTCACAATGAGAAGTTATTCGTGGTACGTTACCAAATACCAAAGCCTTAAGTTCAATTAAACAACAAAATGACCTAAATCAATCTATTAATTAAAAAGGATGCCATAACAAAACCTGCAAACAATTTAAAAGCTGTGTAATCCAAAACACATCACTCTTTTCACTCATATACAACCCAGGATCAACAATCACAGGCTTTGCTCTTTGAAACCTGCATAACACATGTGATATTTAAATTACACACTTTAATGTTCATCAAATCCCAAATAACAGAGAGAGCAACGTGTGTGAGAGAGTGATAAAGAGAGTGACGACCACCATTTGTCACACCCGCATCAGAGGCGGAAGAAGATAGTGTGACTTGATCGGTTTCCATAGCATACAATGTAAGTAAACAAACTATATGAAATAAAACATGCATGATGTTCATCCATTATCATAATAAAAGTTACAAGTCATAAGTTGTTTAGTAACAAAAGACAACATATGTTAATAAGTTTTACAAACTAGACTTGTCCAAAACAAAGTTTGAAAAATAACAAGGCTTTGCATCCTATGTCCCATTCGAAGACGGTATACATGGACCAAACCCTTCCAAAATGTGGATGACATCGTCTTCTTAACAACCTTGAAAACTTGTAAACTTCCGCACCAAGACCCACTTAGTTTCCTGAAATACATGTAAGTTTAAAAATATCAATGAAAGTTGAGCGAGTTCATGTGTTTAATTTGTGCATGCATCAAATGAATCTTAAAAACATTTGAAAGTTTGAGTATCGAAAGCTGGTATGAAAAGCGTCAATGAACTCATTGATCCTTAACGTTTTACAAGGACATTAATATGTGTGCCAACATAGGAAACACTCAACCCATAGACGATTTAATGTCGATTACTCTCGACTGGGACACAAAGCACTCCATGTGGCCTCACAAGGACCCATGAGTAGGGCTCGCCCATACCCGATAGATCTACCCCTTTTGTTCCTTGGTCCTTAGCAGGATTAATGGTGCCTAAGTTTTGCGCCTATTCGCACATGATCCGATATTTTATTCCATAGCTTAACCATACCATAGTTAACATGTATCCCCCCCCCCTGAGAGTTATAAAACCAAAAACATTTAAAAGAAAAAGGGGGACATGAACTCACAAGTTTGGGTCCGTAATAATCTGCTAGCAAAACGGGTATCCAACAGCGCGTAACAACCTACAAGTGCTCTAACTCATTAGACACTTGGGTTTATGTTAAATCGTGTACACGTTGCTCATCTTGAACGCTATTGTATTTGTTATTAATTTGGAACCCTTGTGTATTTTAAATATGTTGGCACTTGTTTTGTATGTTCGTTTTAATATATATACTTCCTTTATATATATATATATATATTGCATTCATAATGTGTACGAACGGGCCTCGTCCTTCATGAGTCTCCATGCCTCGCACGAGTATATGTGGGCCTAGCCCATGAAAGTCCTTGTGCCTCGCACAAGTGAGAATGGGCCCACTTATACCGTGAGAGACACGGGGATTCAAACGGGCTAGGCCCATTTTTATTGTGCAAGGCACAAAGACATTCATGGGCTAGGCCCACTTATACCGCGTGAGACACGGGAACTCAAATGGGCTAGGCCGCACAATAGCGTCTTCGTGCCGCGCATGGGCGTGAGTTCGTTGTGTGAAATATATATTCTTTAAAATATATATTTTTAAGTTCGGTGAACCTCGTTCACATGTACATGTATGATCGGTTTGTTTTGCGTATATTTGTTTCACAAATATATATGTATATCTTTTCAATATATATCTGTTAAAAATATTTATTTTTAACATCGTATATATGTTAATGTACATGTATGATATCCTTTGTGAGTGTACACTTCAACAAGTGTATTTGAGTACATCACTATGTACTTGTGTATTTTATATGTATACGTATACCGTATTTATATGTGTACTTGTACCATGTGTATACTTGTATTTGTACGTTCCATGATTGGCATTTATGTCGTATTTATACGTGTACGTATACCATACTTATACGTGTACTTGTACGTTTCATGATTGGTATTTATGTATGTATTTTATACATGTTTGTATACATGTACAATTCTTGTATTTTTGCAATTTCCACCAATTGTATCCTCGTACGTATTTTTATACGTATTCATATAATTGTTCAATTCTTATCTTCCATGTGTTACACTTAAAGAAATTTTGCCCTTTACACTTTCCGAAATTTTATTGTATCGAATATATATATCGTCGAGTCTAAAATTATATTATTTTTAGTGTTTCGTCGTAGTAACTGAATATATATATTTTCGCGCCGAAAGTGACCAAGTGTCGTCCGAGATACGTGCACACTCCTCGTCGTGACGCTAAGGCAATCGTTGCCGGTGACGACGTTTTAGGTTCGTTATTGCGTTTATAATATATTTCTCGTCGTTCTTGGATTTATTTTGTCGACATATATATTTATTCGTATGGTTTGTCCGATTGTCCGCGTCTAGTTTAAGGTTATCATGTAAATTTGCTTCATACATGCATATTTTGTGTATTATTGTCCGATAACGTTACACATGAAATTCCTTGTCCGATTTATACTTTTGAGTATTTATAACACTTTCATGTATAGTGTATTTTTGTATTTTATTAGTGGGGTCCTAACTCTACTACATATATACATACAATATACATGTATTTATACACATACACACATATGATGGTTATATATATATATATATCTAATAAATGCTGCCCATTTTTAACTTATAAAAAATATAAGTATTTATTAAAGTTTTTAGAAGATTAGGGCTTAACCTTTTCACTAAAACTTCCTTAATGGCGATTAAGGTCACTAATCGCGTTCAACCCCGTTAATCGTCCAATTGCGATTAGGTTTTAAAAAAAATCACCATAGTTTCCCCTAAACTATGGCTTTTTCCACGTTTAAAAACGTATTTATTTCATGTTTAAACTCATAATCACAATCAATCTTCAAATCAAGTTCCAAAAATCAATTTTTACATGTAACCATTCTCACATAATTATCCACGCATAATCCTTGGACTTTATATATAAAATTTTAACCACATTTTTAACAAGAATACGATAACACTTATTGAATCTTTAAACAAGATTACTTAAATCATCAATTTAATATACTTTAAAGTCTTGATCTTTCACTTAAACCACTTTGATTAACATACTTTTAACAATAATATAGTGTAAGTCATGATGCTTAGTTTTTACAAAAGTTATCTTGGCCATAAGTCATTTCTAAGTTTAAAATAAAGTTCAAGGATTATGTGGATGATGATCTTGTTAAGATCTAAACATAAAAATATTTAGATCATCATCACTAGCTTAAATTACACAAGAGCATTTTTTTAAACATCCTACTTTAACATAATCAACATCAACATAAGCATAATCTAACACATAACAACATAATCAACACATAATATATCTCATAAGTATACTTTTTATGTTAATATTAGTGGTTTAATCTTTGATTAATATTTTGTTCAAGATGATTTAACATGTACATTAATAAACTACATAACATAACAAGCCTAAAAAATGGTATTAGATGATCTTACAACTTTTCAAAGGATTAATAAGCTTTAGATGAATATTAGAATGATAAGAAAGCTCCAAAGTATATCCTAATGATTCTCCATGCATGTAAGCTCCATAAACTAACTTAAAATGGCTTATTATGTGAAGTTTTGGACTTGAAAATGAAGAGAATATGGGGGTTTGGGGGCTGTCGAATTCAAGAGAGAAGAAGAGGTGGTTTTTGGTTTCTTTAAAGTGTTGAAAATGATGAATGATAAAAGGTCAAGTGTTATATTGTTGCAACAATCTAATATAGTCAAATAAAGGATCTACATATCCATGCCTTCTCATCATCATATCTAGTGTTTGGTGGGGGGAGTATGGCCGAGGATATGGGGGAGGCATGGTGGTTGTTTTATTATTATTTTTTATATATTAAACATGTGATATAATTGGTAAAATGTAAGATATTTTGGTAATTAGTTTAATTAGGGAAATTAGGGGTTAATGATAGTTTAGGATTTTAAATAAAGTCTAACTAGTTTATTAGTTTAGTGGGTATTGATTTTGGATGGTAAAAATGCCACTAGTTCGCTCGTTGGTTCGATATCGGATGATATACGAAAGGTGTAATGTCGTACCGAGAGCGGTGGTTTTAATTCACCATCAATGCCACGATGTTTATTTAAGGCGTTTGTGATGCCAGAATATAGTTAACTAGTTTGCTAGTTTCTTGGTTTAGGCAATTGGATGGTAAAAATATAATTTATTCGCCTATTGGCTCGATTTTGGACAATGTGTGAAAGTCGTGGCGTAACACCAGAAGTTTATGTTTTGGGTATCCCATTGATATCCCTAAGCTTATTTATGATGTAAAATATTATTTACAAGTCCTACAGACATTAAATGCTGAATTTTAGCGTTGCGGACAATTTATTTTTGTTACGGCTTGGCGTAGAACAGACACTTTATAAATATACATTTTTTTTCGGAAAGTTTATATGTTTTATCATTTGGTGCCCCCTAATTAGGGGTTTTTAGTTATATTTCAATGATCGTAAGCCTTTATGCCATTCGTTGCTCGTTCAGACAGTTTTCAGAACTAGCTGGCATGAATAGGGTGTTCTGGTAAATAGTGTTTTCAGCATTTCGCCAACATATTTGGACATAGTTTGTAGTTTTCTCGCAGCGTGACGAATGTAACGATATTATTTGACATATTTAACCATGTCCTATAATTGCTAGACTTGACGCGACCAAATCATGCATTAATTAACTAAATGTATAAATTAAGTTGTTAAATTGTACGGAATTACCATTATTTTTTCCGGTTGTCACATTCTCCCCCCAATAAATGAATTTCGTCCCGAAATTCAAGCTGCGTTACCAGTTACAGGGGAGCCTTGGAACAAATGCGGGTACTTGGACTTGATTTGATCTTCACGTTCCCACGTATACTCGGGACCGTGACGTGAGTTCCAACGAACTTTAACCAGTTTTATACGACTTCTCCGCGTCTTATGGACCTTCCAGTCCGTAACCTCAATAGGTTCTTCAGTAAATTGGAGTTTGTCGTTAATGAGTATCCCGTTCGCTAGGATGACCACTGTCTCTTGAGTAGGGCTTTTCTTTAAATTCGACACATGGAACGTGTCGTGTACACTATTAAGCTCTTCCGGTAGCTTTAACTTATAGGCTACGGTTCCAAACTTTTCCAATATCTCAAAGGGTCCAATATACCGAGGGTTCAACTTCCCACGCTTATCGAATCTGACTATGCCCTTCCAAGGCGTGACTTTCAATAAAACCTTGTCTCCGACCTCGAAGGATAATGGTTTGCGTCGTTTATCGGCGTAGCTCTTTTGTCTATCACGAGCCGCCTTGATATGGTCTCGTATCTGAAAAATTTTGTCCGTAGTCTCCTAGACAAACTCCGGACCAATGAGTTGTTTATCTTCGGTCTCCGCCCAACATAGCGGTGACCGACATTTTCGTCCATACAAAGCTTCAAACGAGGGTGCTTGGATGCTAGTGTGATAATTGTTATTATATGAGAACTCCACTAAAGGCAAGTGGATATCCAAATTTCCACCTAAATCCATCACACAAGCACGTAGCATATCCTCCAAAGTTTATATTGTCCGCTCACTTTGGTCGTCCATTTGAGGGTGAAAGGTCGTGCTAAGATCCACTCATGATCCGAAGGCCTTTTGGAATGACTGCCAAATTCTTGACACGAACCGACCGTCTCGGTCTGATATGATAGAAACAGGCACTCCATGTCGTGCCACAATCCCCTTAAGATATAACTCAGCTAGCTTTGCAGTGTTATCCTTCTCATAGATAGGTAGGAAATGCGCGGACTTCGTAAGTCGATCAACGATTACCCAAATCATGTCGTGACCTCTCGAGGTCCTGGGTAACTTAGTAATGAAATCCATCGAGATTTGTTCCCATTTCCATAGGGGGTCTCAGGTTGTTGCAATACTCCCGAAGGCTTTTGATACTCGGCCTTAACCTTTGCGCACATGATACATTTTCCGACATAATTAGCAATGTCGCCCTTAAGGTTAGGCCACCAGTAGAATTCCTTTAAATCCTTATACATCTTATCTGATCCGAGATGTATATAGTACTTCGACTTGTGTGCCTCATCTAGAATAATTGCCCATAGGTCACCAAAGAATGGAACCCAAATTCGTCCCATGAAGTATAATGTTCCATCCTCCTTTGGCACTAATTGTTTTTCTATATCGCGCAGTGTTTCGGCTTTAACATTTTCTGGCTTAAGTGCCTCATGTTGTGCATCATGAATTCGAGTTGTGAGGTTCGACTGAATTCTCATTTCTAAGGCTCGCACCCTTAGAGGTTTCGCACGTTCTTTGCGGCTCAAGGCGTCTGCCACAGCGTTCGCCTTGCCCGGGTGATACTTTATTTCATAATCATAGTCATTCAACAACTCGACCCAATGTCGTTGTCGCATATTTAATTCTTTCTGATTAAATATGTATTGAGGACTCTTGTGATCCGTAATAATGGCACAATGAGTTTCGTATAAGTAATGATGCCAAATTTTCAGTGCAAATACCACCGCACCTAGTTCAAGGTCGTGGGTGGTATAGTTTTTCTCGTGCACCTTTAACTGTCGAGACGCGTACTGTCATGGCCCCCGACCCGGTTTTACCCATTTTAGGAGCCGCGGGACAGAAACCCGTGGTATTGGTATTTAATTAAGCAGCGGAAATTTTAACAGGATCTTTAAAACTGAAAACATCCATTTATTTTATTCCAAATCTCTGGACAAATCCCGTAATTTACAATAAAGGAATTTCACTGGGAAATCCCCTGTTTACAAGAACATGTTTATTTATTTAATGAGCCACTTTCTTCAAGCTGGTAGTGCTACGCGGCACTTTTTCCTGGTTCACAGTAAATCACCTGAAACATGTTTAAAAAGATTTTATATGCGGGGAAATACTGGCGAGTCATTCAATTTGCACAAAATGACACATTGTTATAAATTACAGTATTAAGGGCGATTACAATGTTTATATCAACCAATTACCCAACGGTATTTGTCACTTGACCCGATTCGGTGACTATGGTCATATCACCCATTGCCTAACCCGTTGTCCAATGGTGATGATTATCAAGTAATGTATACAAAACCCCACATACTGGCTATAATTGAAGACTACAAAGACTTAATCCCTGTAATTATAAATTTGAAAATAAATAGGGTTTTGGAAATAATTTAGTAAAAAGAGAATGACTCACATTGCAAGTTTAGTTGGACAGAGTTTTGCCTACTGATTAAGCTTGGTAACCTAGTTAAATAACAATGCACACGAAACTAGGTTAGTAACTTAATACAATATTTACGATAAGCTCACGAAATCAAAACCCTCACGACGAATGACAAAGTATATCCCGAATTCGGGCAGCACTTAAACATCCATCGGATCGGTTTCAATCGATCGGACATTGTATCGTAGCAGTGATCGAGTTATTACCCTGTTGTCGCAGCAGAGATACGGAAATTAAGTGTTTTGAACGAAACAGTGTGTAAGTGAGTGTACGTAATGAAATTTTTCGTTGAAATGATTAAACCATGCAAGTGCCAAACCCCTGCATCTTATACTGGATTTTGGTCCCTCCCACGTGTCGCGCTACCATGGTCCCTGGCGCGTGTCGCGGGGGAGATCAATTTAGGCTAGGGTAGCCTCGTGTCCCATATAGCCTAGATGAGTCAAAACTAAACGAAATTTCGTGATTTACATCGAGTTTTATGGATAATTATCAATTAGGGAATACCCCCCCCCTCAAGTTTAGGGGGCCCCGATCCTAGTTTTGACCGTTTTGAAAAATTAAGGGTCATGCGATACTACTTGGGGGTCTCAATTAGGGTTTCCTAATGGACATTATTAAAATAAGAAATAATAATTTTGGCAAGAGTTGTTACACCCTCCCCACCTTGTTTAAAATCACGTCCTCGAGATTTACTGGAACAAATAAGGGTACTTTCGCTTCATCTCGGATTCTAATTCCCAAGTGTACTCAGGTCCTCTCTTTGAATCCCACTTTACCTTGACTAGCACCAGTCTCTTATGTTTAAGGAACTTGACCTTTATGTCTTCTATTTGAAGAGGTTTCTCCACAAATTTCAGCTTTTCATTTACCTCTATATCTTGAAGAGGTACTACCAGGGATTCGTCCGATAAACACTTCTTGAGATTGGATACATGGAACACGTCATGTACTCCAGCTAGCTCTTCTGGTAGTTGTAGGCGATAGGAAACTGGTCCTATCCGTTGGGTAATGGTAAATGGACCTATGTACCTCGGACTTAGCTTTCCTTTGTTACCGAACTGAACTACCCCTTTCCAAGGAGAAACTTTCAAGAGTACCTTGTCTCCAACTTGAAATTCTAACGGCTTGCGTCGGTTGTCCGCGTAACTTTTCTGGCGGTCTCGAGCCGTCTTCAGTCGTTCCTTTATTTGAGTTATCTTGTCGGTAGTTTCCTGAACAATCTCGGGACCTGATAATTGACTTTCTCCTATTTCTACCCAGCAGACTGGAGTTCGACACTTTCGTCCATACAGTGCTTCGAATGGGGCAGCATTGATACTTGTATGATAACTATTGTTATAGGAGAATTCTATTAATGGTAGGTGATCGTCCCAGTTTCCACCGAAGTCGATTACACATGCCCTGAGCATGTCTTCTAAGGTTTGAATCGTCCTTTCACTTTGTCCATTTGTTTGGGGATGATAGGCAGTACTTAAATTCAATCGGGTCCCCATAGCTTCTTGGAAACTTGTCCAGAAGTGTGAAGTGAAACGACTATCTCTATCTGACACAATGGAGAGTGGAACTCCATGTAAGGATGCTACCTAGTCTACATATAACTTTGCTAATCTTTCCATGCTAAAGGTTTCTTTCATCGGCAGAAAATGAGCTGATTTGGTTAATCGATCTACAATCACCCAGATTGCATCGTTACCTTTCCTGATCTTGGGTAATTTAGTAACAAAGTCCATTGTTATTAATTCCCATTTCCATATGGGCATTTCTAATTGTTGGAGTAGCCCTGAAGCTTTCTGGTGTTCTGCCTTAACTTGTGAACAAGTTAGACACTTAGAAACATATCTAGCTATGTCCTTTTTCATTCCTATCCACCAGAATGAAAGGAAGGATAAAAGAATTAAAGCAAGGGACTGATGGAATTTGGAGATTCCATAAGAAAAGAATTTGGGTACCTAAGCAAGGAAATTTAAGAGATAAGATTTTAGAAGAAGCCCATAAAGCTAGGTATACAATGCACCCTAGAAATAATAAGATGTACCAAGATTTAAGAAATCTAAGAGCACGAACTCGCCTTTGTTTCTCATGGTACTTACGACTTAGGGCGTCTGCTACTACATTTGCCTTTCCTTCGTGATATTGAATCTCACAGTCGTAGTCACTTAGAATCTCCATCCATCTTCTTTGCCTCATGTTCAACTCTTTTTGCCCAAATATGTACCTTAAACTTACTCCTATACAGATAATGTCTCCAAATCTTAAGGGCAAAAATTATTGCTCCTAACTCTAAGTCATGAGTCGTATAATTTTCCTCGTGCTTTTTCAACTGTCTTGATGCATATGCAATTACCTTTTTGCGTTGCATCAGCACACATCCTAATCCTAACTTAGAAGCGTCACAGTAAACTTCAAAATCTTCCGTCCCTTCGGGTAAGGCAAGAATTGGGGCGTTTGTTAACCTTTGCTTTAAAATCTTGAAGGCCTCTTCTTGCCTAGGTCCCCATTCAAACTTGACTGCTTTACAAGTTAACTTAGTTAATGGAACAACTATCTTAGAGAAGTCCTTAATGAAGCATCTATAATAACCAGCTAATCCTAGAAAACTTCTAACTTTGGTAGCTGATTGTGGGACCTTCTAATTGGTGATTGCTTCTATTTTGGAGGGATCTACGTGAATACCTTTGTGATTCACCATGTGACCTTAAAAATGCACCTCCTGTAGCCAGAATTCACACTTCGAGAATTTGGCGTAAAGCTTTTCCTTTCTTAATAAAGTTAAGAGTGCATGTAGATGTTCACAATGTTCGTCCTGACTTTTGGAATAAATAAGTATATCGTCGATGAAGACAATTACGTATTTATCCAAATATAGTTTACATATCCTATTCATCATGTCCATAAATGCTGCAGGAGCATTTGTTAGTCCAAATGGCATGACTGTAAACTCGTAGTGACCATACCTAGTTCTAAAAGCAGTTTTAGGTATGTCTTCTTCTTGTACCTTCAATTGATGGTATCCGGAGCGTAAATCTATCTTAGAAAAATATCTAGCTCCCTGAAGTTGGTCGAAAAGGTCATCAATCCTAGGTAATGGGTATCGATTCTTAATTGTAACCTTATTCAATTCTCTATAATCGATACACATTCGCATTGAACCATCTTTCTTTTTCACAAACAACACTGGTGCCCCCCAAGGGGATGAACTAGGTTGTATGAATCCTTTACTTAGCAATTCATCTAACTGCTTTTTCAGTTCTAACATTTCGGTGGGTGGTAACCGATAGGGTGCCTTGGCTATTGGTGTAGTTCCAGGAATTAGATGAATTCTAAACTCTACTTCCCTATCTGTTGGTAATCCAGGTAGCTCTTCTGGGAATACATCCGGGTATTCTGATACTATTGGAATTTCCTTAAGTTCCTTACTTTTAGTGTTAATGATTACCGAAATCATGTACACTATTCCTTGTTTTCGTTCATAACTAGCAACTTTCATTACTGAAATGAACTTCATTGGTTTCCGCGGCTTATCTCCTGTAACCACAATTATTTCTCCTGCGGGTGTATGAATTTCTATGAAATTCTTATCACAGAGGATTCGAGCATGGTTGGTTACTAACCAATCCATTCCTAACACGACATCGAATCCAGCTAAATTCATAGGTAGCAGGTTTGCAGAAAATTTATGGCCTGAGAGTTCTATCTTTCCTTCTGGTAGAATCTTATCTATACTAACAAAATTTCCATCAGCCGTTTCTACCGTATAAACCTACCTAAGTTTGGTTAAAGGTTGCTTAAGAGTTTGGCAGAAGGAAGTATTTATAAAACTTTAGTTTGCACCAGAGTCATATAATACTTTCGCATAAACGTCATGTACAAGAAACGTACCAGCTATCACGTCTGGAATCAGATCTGCCTCTTCTGTTGTCAGCTGGAAGGCTCTTGCATTCTTCTTATTAGTTCCTTCAGCAGGTTTAGCCTTGTTATCAGCTGGCTTGACCAGTTTAGGGCATTCTGGTCTAAAATGCCCCGCTTCTTCGCAATTGAAGCAAATCGTTGATTTCTTCCTGCACTCCTCCTCTCGGCGCCCTTGTGCCTTGTAGAAATTACACTTCTCATGACATTTACCAAAATGTTTCTTTCGACAGTTTCTACAGAATGGAGGTGTGGAAGATTGCCCGGTTCCCTTTTTCTTGAAAGTACTACTATTATTACCCCCACGAAATCCTTAGGTAATCTTTTGGGCCAATTCCTTTTTCCTGTTTTCTTCTCTCGTGCGCACTAGTCCGTCTGTCAAGGTACTGGCCAGCTCAACCACATCGTTAATTGTGCGGGGTCTCGCAACTTTGACGATATCACGAATCTCGCTAATTAAACCCCAAATATAGCGAGAAATAAGTACCGGTTCTAGCGAAGCCAGAGTTGGCACAATTCTGGCATACTCAAAAAATTTCGAAGTATACCCTCGATAGTCAACATCCACCATCTGGTGGTTTAGGAACTTATTTGTCATTTGTTCCTTTTCATAGTCGGGACAAAATTTTCTTTCCACCAATCTCTTAAATTATTCCCTACTCATGGCGTAAGCCATGTCACCTCCCTTGGCTTGCAACACCGTATTCCACCATTCCAATGCCTCTTCCTTGAAGAGGTGGGATGCATACATAACCTTGTCTTCTTTGGCACATTTACTTATTTTAATTACTGCTTCGGTCTTTTCCAACCAACGCAGCGCAACAGTCGCCCCTTCATTGCCTGCAAATTCAATGGGTTTACAGGCAAGAAATTCTTTATAAGTGCAACCAGGTGTTGCAACTTTCATTTTCTTAAGTATTGGGGCTTGAACCACTTTATTATCATTGTTGCCGTCTCCATTGACACTGTTACTGAAGTTGTCATCCCGAGTGCGTTTGCTGTGGTTGGCTTGGGAAGGTTCTGCAGGATTCTTAACGGCAACAACAATTGTCGGGATAGCGTTAGCTATTCCCTAAGCAACGATATTTTCTATGTCTTGCCTATTAAGAAAACGATCCTCATTGTTTTGTTCAGATTGGTTAACTTCATTGATTGGTTGGTTTTCCACGTTTTCCATTTGAATAACTAACAATATATGCAAATTATTTCCACAAAATAGATAACAATCAAACACAATAAAGCAATCACACATAATCACGTCAACACGTATTGCCAAAATTGTCGACTTTGCGACTTTCATATATTTTTATAATAGTATGCGTCGTTACAAACCATATATTTTACAAAAGTTTTATTTTTAGTTATTATTATACATTGTTATATTATTATTATTATTATTATTATTATTATACTTTAGATATATATATTATTATTACTTTTTTTTTCTACATATTATAATTTTATAATCACACAACCACAGTTAGCCGGCCTTTCAGAAACGACGCTCCCTCTCGTCATATTTCCAGGTGATGTTCTCCCCCACTTCCCGAATCCGGATGCCCGCATCCACCAGCTCCTCGCCATAGCGGCGTAACTCAGCAACGTTTTTTGCGCTCATAGGTGGAAATGGTGCAGGTTCAGGATCAAACTGGGGAAAGTAGACATTGGGGTTATTCATGAAATTCTGAAAGTGCCAGTCGCTCATCCACCATTCCTCCAGCTGGCCTGTAACAGGTCGGGGGTAGACAATAGTATCTGGGATAGCAGGTTCTAAATTTATTGGAAGTTCAGATTGGGCAGGGAAATTGAAGAGGTTTTCATCCACAGGTCCGATGAGGTCACAATTTGCCAGTTTTCGATCAAGCTCCTCCCAGGGTGGCATTTCCTTTCCCTTTGTCTTTCGGATCCTCAGTCTTTTTCACCTTCTGGGTCGCTGGTTTCTTCCTACGTCCACGTTTCCAGTCCAAAATTCTCCTCCTCTTTTTAGGCTTTGGTTTCTCATGTGGCTGGGCCTGGAACATTATTGGCTCCTCAATATCCGCCTGATAGCCGGATTGAGTTCCTATGGTATCCATATCGGCGGTATGGATAGTAAAGTTTCGGAGTGCCTCCGACAGTTCATTCATGCTGTTAGCACACATGAAGAAACACACAAAATTTTAAGTTAAAATTTTATTTATTAAATTAAATTCTCACAGAATCACAAAATGGCAATCAGAAAAATTAAGTATTTCTAAATACTTAATTGTCTTAAATCAGCGGCTCTGATACCACCTTTTTCTGTCACGGCCCCCGACCCGGTTTTACCCATTTCAGGAGCCGCGGGACAGAAACCCGTGGTATTGGTATTTAATTAAGCAGTAGTAATTTTAACAAGATCTTTAAAACTGAAAACATCCATTTATTTTATTCCAAATCTCGGGACAAACCCCGTAATTTACAATAAAGGAATTTCACTGGGAAATCCCATGTATACAAAAACATGTTTATTTATTTACTGAGCCACTTTCTTTAAGCTGGTAGTGCTACGTGGCACTTTTTCCTGGTTCACAGTAAATCACCTGAAACATGTTTAAAAAGATTTTATCAGTGGGGAAATACTGGCGAGTCATTCAATTTGCACAAAACGACACATTGTTATAAATTACAGTATTAAGTGCCAAACCCCTGCATCTTATACTGGATTTTGGTCCCTCCCGCGTGTCGCGCTGGCTACCATGGTCCCTGGCGCGTGTCGCGGGGGAGATCAATTTAGGCTAGGGTAGCCTCGTGTCCCATATAGCCTAGATGAGTCAAAACTAAACAAAATTTCGTGATTTACATCGATTTTTATGGATAATTTTCAATTAGGGAATACCCCCCTCAAGTTTTAGGGGGCCCCGATCCTAGTTTTGACCGTTTTTAAAATTTAAGGGTCATGCCATACTACTTGGGGGGTCTCAATTAGGGTTTCCTAACGGACATTATTAAAATAAGAAATAATAATTTTGGCAAGAGTTGTTACACGTACGCGATGACTTTGTCTCGTTGCATCAACACGCAACCAAGACCTTGACGTGAGGCATCGCAGTAAACTACGAAGTCATCGGTATCGTCGGGTAGAGATAATATAGGCGCATTACAAAGTTTATCCTTTAATAGTTGGAAAGCCGCCTCTTGTTTCTCTCCCCAATCAAACTTTTTATCCCTTTGTATTAGGGACGTTAGCGGTTAGGCAATTTTTGAGAAATTTTCTATAAATCTTCGGTAGTAGCCCGCTAATCCCAAAAATTGTCGTACTTCAGGTGGGGTCTTAGGCGCATCCCAGTTCTTGATCGCCTCAATCTTAGCCGGATCGAGGTGAATTCCCTTCTCGTTCACCACGTGTCCGAGAAATTGTACTTCGCGAATTCAGAATTCGCATTTAGAAAACTTTGCATAGAGTTGTTCCTTCTTTAGAAGCTCCAAAACAACTCGCAAATGTTGCTCGTGTTCCTCCTTCGATTGTGAATATATTAAGATATCATCATTAAACACGATCACTAATTTATCCAAATACGTCTTACACACGCGATTCATGAGGTCCATGAATACCGCCGATGCATTTGTTAAGCCGAACTGCATAACAAGAAACTCGTAATGTCCGTAACGAGTTCTAAAAGCCGTCTTGGGGATGCTTTCTTCTTGTATTCTCAGCTGATGGTATCCCGATCTCAAATCGATCTTAGAGTAATAACCCGAGCCTTGTAGTTGATCGAACAAGTCGTCGATTCTCGACAGCGGGTATCGGTTCTTAATAGTAAGTTTTTTTTAAATTCCTGATAATCTATACACATGCGAAGGCTACCGTCTTTCTTTTTAACATATAATACTGGTGCTCCCCAAGGTGAGAAACTCGGTCTAATAAACCCTTTGTCTAACAACTCCTGCAGCTGAGTAGATAATTCTTGCATTTCAGACGGGGATAATCGATACGGTGATTTCGCCACTGGTGCCGCTCCTGGCACCAAATCAATGCGAAACTCCACTTGTCGCTATGGAGACAGTCCAGGAAAGTCTTCAGGGAAGACTTCGGGAAACTTCTTCACAACGGGGATATCCTCCAATTTTGGCTCTTCAACCTTCTTGTCAACCACGTGAGCAAGGAAGGCTATGTAACCTTTTCGAAGACATTTCTGCATCTTCATACAGTTAATGATCCGGATGGGTGTCTCGCGTTTCTCCCCATGAATTACAAGCGTTTCTCCATCTAGCAATGGAACGTGGATGGTTTTCTCGTGACAAACCACTTCCGCCCGGTTGTCGGAAAACAATCCATGCCGACAACCGCGTCAAAGCTATACTTTTCATCTTTTACAAAATTTTCATTTTATGTTCTGGTCTAAATTTTTCAAGTTAACATGCTACAACGTGCGCGATTCGACGTTTTTACCTCCATTTTCTACGGGTAAGAGATTGATAGAAAGTTTTCGCTCTCCGAGTTCAAGTGTGCAGTCTTTAATAATATTTCCAGATTCGACCAACTTACCATTTGCCAACTCTATAGAATATGGAACATCTAGTTTACTCGACTCCAAACCGAGTATATTTTTAAATTATGTAGATATAAAACTAAAATTGGCGCCAGTGTTAAAAATAACGGATGCAAAGTGTTGATTTGTAGGAAACGTACCCGTAACTACGTTCGGGTTCTGTCATGCATCTCGGGCTCCGATCACAAAAGCTCTCCCACGAGCTTGGTTTTCCTTAGGGCAATCTTTCCTAAAATGCCCGTTGTCTCCGCAGTTGTAGCATTCTTGCCCTTTTCCAGCTCCGTTTCCATTTCCATTTCCATTTCTGTTTCCATTTTCGTTTCCGTTGCCATTTCGCCCTAATTATTGTGACCATTTCCACTGCGGTTCATGCTTCCTCTCCTGGTTCCTGCCCAACATGTCTCATTAATGTGCCCATCTTTACCACACTTGTCGCACTTAACCTTCATGCAACGGCCCACGTGATGATACTTGCACTTATCACATTTGGGCTTGGAGCCCGCATAATTTCTACCACCCGTTTCGTTGGTTGCCACAAAAGCTTTGACACCCCGTGGTGGGTTTACTTCCCTTCGCTTATTAGCATAAAGGTTGTCGTTGTTGTTATTCACATGCATACCCTTGTTGGAGTGTGAAAATTTTCGCTTCCCACCACTAGGGAACTCTATGTGAGTCTCCTTCTTCTCCGTACCCTTTGCAGGAATCTTCTTCATTCTTACCGCCTCCTCAGTGAGTCTCACAGCTAAGGTAACAACTTGAGTTATGGTAGTAGCATTTGACGAGGTGACCAAACTCCTGATCTTAGGGTGAAGACCCCGCATGTATCGTTCGACTCTCTTGAATTCCGGAGTGACCATATAAGGAACCACTCGTGATAAGTCATGGAATCTTTGGGTGTACCCTGTAATGTCAGTACCTACCATAGCAAGGTTCCAAAATTTGTCTCCAACTTTTGCAGCTCAGCTCTAGAACAATATTTTTCTCTCATATGTTTTTTTAATTCCTCCCAAGTTAGCCCGTAGGCTGCTTCGTCTCCCAGAGTTTGAACCTGAAGGTTCCACCAAGTTAGGGCTTCGTCCACAAATAGCCCTGTAGCATAAACCATTGTATGTTCGGAGTGCATCGGCTCATGCGGATAATAGACTCCATTTTCTCTGTCCATCATACAAACGCCACTACACCTCTAGTACCATTATAATTGAGAGGCTTGCAGTCAAGAAATTGTTTGTACGTGCATCCTGAAACGTTGAATAAACAGGTTATATAAATGAGTGTCATGAGAACGCACGAATAGAATAGGAATGAATTATTTAATTTGTTATGAAACAACTATCTTTTACCATTTGTGGTGTTGTCACCGGATGTGCCTCCCTTGAACTTGTCCGCCAGTTCCGCCAGATCCACCACTATTTTCATTGCGGTTGGCCTCATATTGAGCAAGAGCTTGCGAGATTCAATCCTCTAGGAGCTGGTTCAATTCTGCCTATGTAGTAGGCATAGTGGTTTGGGGTGTCGCGTCTAAGGTTCCTTTGTTTCGGTGCCATAGTTTTACAAACACAAGTAACGAACATGTTAGACAAATATTTAATAATAAATATTGTCGGCTAAAATGTATATATAGATAATAACATATAATAATCATCAGATCATCCAATCAATCATCAATCCACCCAACCAATCATGTATAAAATAGACAACAATGTGCAAATATAGAAAAAACATAATACCGAGCTTTTATATATTTCGACAAACTTGATAGATTATTTTGTGAAAGAAAACAAAAGGACACGGGGCTACATCACCCCGGTCGTACACGTTTTATATACATAAAAGTGGCAAAATCTTTTCTTCACCATTGTTTTTCAAGGGTCTTCAAGTGTCGCTACTCATACGTAGTCTTCATATATCCATCAAAAGTGGATCTTCTAGTCCCAAAGCATAAGTACCTCAAATAAATACCTAAGGGGCAGGAGGAGATGGGTGTGGTGTAGGAAAGACCAGACTACAAAGATGGGTACATTCCTCCTCAAGCTAAAAAACACGGCGAGAAAGGGCACTCACCTGCTGTTGGAGCACTAAGACGAGTGCTCGAATGGAGATATCAGGGTCAGCAGGTGAGGTATGGGGTGGTGGAAATGGTGGTGGTGGTGGAGGGTAGGCTGGTGGTGGTGGCAACGCACCAACACGACGCTCATGACATTCGCCTTGCCAGGATGGTAGCGAATCTCGCAGTCGTAGTCATTCAGAAGTTCGGCCCAACATTGTTGTCTCATGTTTAGTTCTTTCTGATTGAAAATGTGTTGGAGACTTTTGTGGTCCGTGAAAACCACACATTTTATACCGTAAAGGTAGTGTCTCCAAATTTTGAGGGCGGAAACCACAACACCTAACTCAAGATCACGAGTTGTGTATTCTTGTGGATTTTCAACTGTCTTGATGCATAGGCTATGACTTTGTCTCTTTGCATGAGAACACAGTCAAGGCCTAAATTTGATGCATCACAATATACGATAAAGTCGTCGTTGCCATCAGGTAAGGACAGAATAGGTGCATCACAGAGCTTTTGTTTCAAGGTCTGGAAAGCTTCTTCTTGTTTGGGTCCCCACTCAAAATATTTATTCTTTTGTGTTAAAGCAGTGGGGGGAACCACAATCTTGGGGAAGTTTGTGATGAAGCGGCGAAAGTAGCCAGCTAGACCGAGAAATGAACGAACTTCGGTAGGAGTAGTGGGTGTATTCAAATCCTTAATCGCAGTGATTTTGGAAGGATCCACATGTATACCTTGTTCGTTGACAATGTGTCCCAAGAATTGAACTTCTTTAAGCCAAAATTTACACTTGGAGAATTTGGCATAAAGTTGTTCCTTCTTTAGGAGTTCCATCGTTAGACGAAGATGTTGTTTGTGATCGGCTCGAGACTTTGAATAAATCAAGATGTTATCGATGAAAACAATGATGAACTTGTCTAGATAAGGTTTACAAACCCTATTCATCAAGTGCATGAAGACGGCAGGAGCATTTGTCAAACTAAAAGGCATGACGGTGAACTCGTAATGGTCCTATCGTGTGCGGAGAGCAGTCTTGGGAATATCCTCTTCGAGTAAACGAAGCTAATGGTACCCAGTACGCAGGTCGATCTTGGAGAAGTATGTAGCACCATCAATACAGGGTAGGGAATATCGATTTTTAATCGTGAGTTTGTCGAGCTCACAATAATCAATACACATACGGAAGGATCCACCCTTCTTTTTCACAAATAGGATAGGAGCGCCCCAAGGTGAAAAGCTCGGACGGATGAATTCTTTGTCCAAAAGTTCTTGAAGCTATTTCGATAATTCTTGCATCTCAGACAGTGCAAGACGGTAAGGGGATTTGGCAATAGGGTTGGCACCAGGTACAAGGTCTATACAAAACTCGACTTGACGTGCTGGGGGTAAACCAGGTAGGTCTTCAGGAAACACCTCAGGATAATCTCGAATAATGGGAATGTCTTGAACAATCTTACCCTTGCCTTTCTCCTCTACAATATGTGCCAAGAATGCCACATAATTCTTTCGTAGGTATTTTTGGGCTTGGGTACAGGTCATGAGTTTAAGGTTACTAAAGGGTTTCTCCCCACAAACTTCTAAGATTTCACCAGTCAAAAGAGGCACACGAATGATCTTATCAAAGTAGATCACCTCAACATGGTGTTTGGTTAACCAATCCATTCCTATGATGACGTCAAAACTCCCAAGTTGCGTTGGTGTGAGGTCAATGGGAAAGTGGTGGTTATTGAGGTTTAACTGGCAACTAGAAATGATAGAATCGAGTACAAGAGGTTCACCGCTAGCTATCTATATTGTCAAGGGCTTTCCTAGTTTAGTTCTAGGCATTGAAAGCAAAGGTTCAAAGGCTAGGGACACAAAACTTCTATCGACACCCGAATTAAAAAGAACAGAAGCAGGATAATTGTTAACAAGGAACGTACCATTCACCACGTCATTGTCGGTACGAGCCTCGTTAGCATTAATGTTGAATGCTCGCCCACGGGCTAGATTTGCATTAACAAGTTTCGGACAGTTGTTTCTATAGTGAGTAAGATCACCATAGTTGTAGCAGGATCCAGGTGGATAATAGGGTCATGCAGGATTTGCTTGTGGTTGAACAGGATTTTTAACCACTTGATTTGGGGCAAGAGCAGAACGACAAGTGTTGGCCAAAGGACCAGATCGTCCACAGATGGTACAATGACGACACACTAGATGGTGTTGGTGATGACAATTGCACCTGTTGCACAAAGGTGTGGTACCAGCATATGGTTTCTTGGCAAGAGGTTGTGCTGGTTGGTTGGGAGCAGTTTGGTTAGGTTGTGCAATAACATCAGAATTTTTGGAAGCCTTGCGCTTCCGTGATTTCTTGGAGGTTTCGGTCATGTTCTCCTTCTATTTCCCTTGTGTAGTCTTGGCAGATGGTTTCTTGTCGTCTTTCCGATGGAGTTTACCCTTCTTGACTTGCGAATCAGTCAGGGTAGTTGCTAACTCAATGGCATGTCTAACCGTAGCGAGATTGCTACCAGTTACAATATCCTGAACTGGGTCAGGGAGGCCATCAATGTATTTTTCAATCGCCTTATCCAAAGGCGTGACCATCAATGTATTTTTCAATCTCCACTATCTTGTTTCAGAACGTGGAATTCATTCTAAAACACCCTTTGTTCGTGGCGTGGGCAGAATTCCTTCATCATGAGAGCTCTAAGCTCTTCCCATGTCTGAGCCATCGCTACATCTGCACCCCTGAAGAAACACTAGATAAACGACCGGGATCGTAATATCTAGGGGGTTTGGATCTGCATAAAAATGGTTGTTCTCTCTCGTTTGATTCATTACGATTGATCTCCTTCTCCGATAACTCTGCAAAAAAGAAGCACTGTTAGCCTCGCTAAGGGGAGAAAGGGGTTCTCTCCTTGACCCGACTCCGGTGTGAGAATAAGTATGGGTTATGAAGAAGAAGATGTATTTGAGAAGTGTGTCTAACTTGAATTCCATACCTGAGCAGTTCTCATATTTATAACCGGGAGCTTTTGGGCGGGAAAACTTGTTAGTGAAAAGTTGACGGAAGATGCTAACCCCGTAAGCGGTTACATTTCCTTCTGTCAAGTTTCTTGATCCGACGTGAGTGCACACGGATCGTGGCTTGGATCGATGGCTGGGGATTTGCCACGTGTAAAGTGATCAAGTGGAGATTACTCTCCAATTACATGCTATCGTTGTGATTTCAGGGAGGCCTGAGGTGGCGACACGTGTCCAGACGGTTATAACCATCTTAGTGGTGCACGATTGAATCCCTTCTAGAAGATTACTGTTGTAATCTGGTGTGACTCCTTATTGTGTGGAACCAGCTGAATAAATAAATCCCAAGTCTGGGTAAATAATGTCCAAGTCTGGATATTGAGCGGAAGTGTTTAATTTAGGATTTTCATCCTTTGCTTCGTGGGAAAAAGCGCAAGGACTTATGGTTTCCTTTTGGCGCAGAAGTGTTGGCTGCTGCTTGTTTCTTAAGCTTTTCTTTTGTAAGACCGATGCGTGGCCGCGCAAGGTAAAAAAGCTGAAAAGCAAGGTTGTGGTATGGTCCCAAGTACTTATTATGAGGTTTTTGGGACCTTACCCCTTCAAGTCCCCCCAGTCTAGTGTTGTACTTATGCAAATAAGTGGAGCACTGGACTTATGAGAGGGAAATGCTTTTTGGCGCGAAAAATAAGGAAACTTCCGAAAGAAGATTCATTTTGTTCATTGTAAAGATTTTTGAAAATCTTTGACTTTAAATGAGAGTGGTACAGTAAAACTGAGTGACAGGCTGTCACTGTCAGTTGTTCTTTACTGTCCGTGTTTTGCACATGCACGTGTAAGCGCGTTTGTGTTGGTTTTCACTCGCTCTGCTGCGTGGAGAAATGTGATATCCGAAAAAGGTGTTGTGGCGGTTACCGATGCTATTTATTGTGGTGAGTATATAACGTTTGAGTTGCCTCCTTTCTGTGTAATCATTGTTTCGTTGAAAACTTCTCCTGTTCCTTTCTTCTAAGAAAAGGTTTATCATTTCTTCCTCTTATGTCAACCGGAGAACACCAAGAAGATCTTTCTGAAGAAATGTCGACTGAACTTCCACCGTTAAAGTGGCCAAGAGCGACCTTCGATGGTTTGGTTCGGAATCTCAAATTTCTGGAGAACTGGGGTGCTCTGTACCCTGAAGAGGGGCAAACTGCAGCAGATGCTCCGGCTGGGTATATTACCCTTTTTTGGGATTTTTTCTGTGAAGGCAACTTTCGTTTGCCTGTAAACAGATTTTTCCTTGAAATCCTTGAGTATTACAAGTTACATATTTCCCAATTGCACCCTATTGGCATGGTTAGGGTTCGACATTTCGAGTTTGTGTGCCGAACGATGCATATCGAGCCGACGGTCCCTCGATTTAGGGTTTTTTTTTTATCAAATGCATTGTATTCAAGGATTTTACTCTTTTGTTCAGAGAGCATATGCAAAGAAGATTTTGCAACATCCTCCGAAGTCCTTCCATGACTGGAAGCAAAAATTTTTCTTTATTAAAGCCGGAGTGATTCCGGTGAGGATGGTTTTAAGGGGAAAAGAAGATGTTCCTGTCGAAACAGTTCAGACCCCTGTTGATGAGAACTGGTATCAAGATCTGAAGGATGTTCCTAATATCGCTTTGCCGGAGAAAGCTCTTGTCGGAGCCGGCATGAGCTTGAATTGGAAAATGGACCGTGATGACAAGCCGGTGTATACGGAGGATGGGCATAGTAAGATTGGGATTTTCTCTCTTTTTTGTTTTGAACTTGCCTTTCTTCTCTTGTAGTTGTTTCGCTGTATGTTGTTGCGTTCAAGAGAGAGGGTGGAAGAATGGGTACCATTAAGAAGAAACCTGATGAGGAGCTTTGGTACCACCGGATTGTGAGAAATTTTGTTCTTCCACGGGATGCGGATCTGTCTGTTCAGCCTACTGCTGGCGCTAGTAAGCTATGTGCTTATTGATTTACTGTTTGCTTTTTCTGTTGCGCTTCTGAGTAAATTATCCTTTACGCTTTCGTAGGTGAGTTGTCAAACTTGGGCATAGGCCCTGAAAAGAAGAAACGCGCGACGACTTCTACTTCTGCACCGAAGAAGAATGAAGCTGACAAAGCTCAATCTTTGATGACAAAAAATGTTGGAGGAGAGAAGAAAGGTATGCGCCGTTCCTCTGACTCCTGGTGTGATTATGTGGTGGTTTCTGACTCTCTAGAGGGTCTTACGCCTGTAGCTACTGTTAGGAGGCCAAAACCAGAACCAAGAGATGCTGCTGATACCCCTCCATCCAACCCGAATGATCCCATTGACTTGGAATCTAGTCCTGAACACTTGGTGCACAGGAAGGCCGGTAAAAGAAAATAAGCTGATACTGATGCTGAGGGTCAGCCCTCCAAGAAGATCCAAAGGAAGAAAATTACCAGGAAGGGCAATCTGGATGCTTTTATTTTAGAATCTGCTCCGGGTAAGTGTTATCTTTACTTCTTTTCTTTATGCGCATTAAATCTTTACAGACTTTGTTGTTTTTATTTCAGAAGTTCCTGTTTCTCCTGTGGGCACAGAGCCGCAGCATGTGGTTAATGAAGAACTCCCACCTTCTCCTCCGCGTGCTCCTGTTGTTGATCAGTTGAAGACTACGGAGGCTCCTGAAGGTGGTGTGGAGAAGACTGTTGAGGCTGATAAGCCTTTTGATGTTACTGTAGGGGTTGAAAAAGTTATTGACCCAGAGGTTGTGGATGGTGTTGATAATCCACGAACCTCTGAAACTGTTGCTCAAGATCTGGGGAAAGAACAAACTGCTGAAAAAAACCCTACTCCAACTTCTTCTCCTAAACCTTCTGATGCTATGCCCGAGCGTGTTGAGAAGGTTTCAGCGGAGGAGCAAAGGTCATTTGCTGGTGTTGATAAAAATTCTCCAATCCGCCCAGAGGAAACCTTGGGGGATTACTATTACAGGACTTACTCAGAAAAAGATGCCTCTGAGCTTCATGCCCCTGTTTGGAATTTGAAGAAAGGTGACACTTTCTCGGATTGGCATGTGTGCCAAGATTGGTTGCAGGGGATATTTCCGCCTGGAGAGATCAAGTTTCAAGAAAGCCGGTCTTATGAACAAACTTATCAATCTTATCTTGAAGAGACTGCTTCTCATGCTTCTACCACTCATCGCATAGTGCATGAGTGGTATAGTATCCATAAAGATTGGGAAACTTTTAGGGTATCCTAGAAGAAGTTTGCTAGTGATGAAAAGCGTTTAGCTCAACTAAAAGCTAAATTGGAAGCTGATCAAGCCAAGTTTGAAGCCGATCGTAAAACTGAGGAATGGTCCGTTGCGGGTTGGAAACGGAAAGCGGTAGCTGAAGCTGCCCTTCTCTCTGAAGAATGCAAAAACTGGAAAAGAATTTGCGAAAAAGATAATGCCGAGAAGGTAAATCTTCGCAATATCATCAATAATCTCAAGGCTGAGATTGAAAAACTGAAGAGACAGGATACGGAGATAGAAAGGTTGAAAAAGGAGAAAGCTGATGCAGAAGCTGCGCTAGAAGAAGCGCGTTCTCATAGGGAGCGTAGTGAGCAACGAGAGGTACAAGCTTGCGCCACTCTTGCTCTTAAAGATAAAGAGTTGGAAGAACTTACTGCTTTGCTTTCTGATCAGGAACAACTTAAAAAGGATTTGGAGCTTGCGCACTCTGAAAAGGCTGAAACCTCTCGCCGTTTGACCGAAACTGAAGAAAAGTTGGAAAATTCCGAAACGGCGCGAGCCACAGCGGAAAGCGAGCTTGAACGTTTAAAGAGTGATATGGCGTGGCTGAAAGATCGTGGAATTGCTTGTGTAAGTTGCTTGTTCTTTTTCTGTTGTGGAACTGTGTATGCGCTTTCTTGTTATTTACCCTTTCCTTCTTTCACAGGTTGCTGAATCAGTGTTAAACTCCGAGGTGTTGGATAAAACCGTTGCGTGGTTAGTTGTTGCCGCGCGTAAAGACGGGTACGCCCAAGGATATGCTGAGTGTTCTCATCATGTAAATAGCGCTTTGAAGGTGGATTGGGATATCAGCAAATCTGCTACTTATGGCGTGGATACTAATGATGCGCTTGCTGCTTTAAAAACAGAATTTAACAACTTGCAACTTCCGGTTATGGATCTGATAAATGTTGCGCTGCAATCTGATGATCACGTAGCACAACTAAAGGAAATCTTTCCGGATGAGGGCGAAGATTTAGCGTAGGTTGAAAATGTATTGAACAATTTTCTTGTAATATTTGGGATGTATATCCCTTCCTTTGATGGTGCGCTGCTGCGCAAGTAACTAAAACACTGCCGTGTTTGATAGTTTTTTAGGCGTATTTGTACGCTGAGGATAGTATGTTATGTTTTTCGTTTTACAATATTTTGCATGAGTACAATTACTTTTATTGAGTAAGGCGAATGAAGTTGGTATAAAGCTCATGTATGAACTTATAGCCGTTTGTGATGCAATCACTGACCGTTCATGAGGCTTTGTTTGTAACTACCATAATGTTTTTGCGCTTACTAAAAGAAATTGCATGCACTTTGTAAGAAAAACACAAGAATAATAGAAACTTTGCTTGTTTATTTAGGGATAGGGCATAGAGGCCATTACAAATTTTGCTAAATAAATATATGAAACTTAACTTACTCTACGTTTCCCGCTTCGTTTGATAAATCATGTTTTCCTGTGGTGAATTCATAGAGTTGTCTCTTAAGTTTTTGCCCTTTTGCTCGGGCCCTCCTCGCCCCGAGTTATCTGCTTAATTTCTTTGCGCACATTTTGGAGTAAATGTGTGAGCTCGCCGCTTTTGAGGGCTTTCTCTATTTCTGCGCGTAAAGAAATGCAGTTGTTAGTGGTATGCCCGTTGTCCTTGTGATACTCGCAGTATTGGGCAGGGTCTTGTCCATGCTTATTTTTCATGGGGATCGGAGGTTTGAATTGATAGTCTTCAGTACTCAAAACTTCCGCCGGGGTCTTAGTTAGGGGCGTCCACCGCCTCTCCCTATTCTCCTGTTTGGTCTCCCTCTGCGCGGTAAGTTTGTTGATCGTTGTTCGAGCATCTTCAGATGAGCCAGAATCACGCCATGGCTTCTTAAACTTTCTCCCGCCAGTGGAGCCTAAGTCAGCGGGTCTGTTATGTGGTGGTGGTGGCCTATTTGTGGTAAGGTTTTTCTCAGTTTGAGCGTAAACTTTTGCCGCTGCTATTACCTTCTCCCAGCTTTTTGGGAGGCCTTCTGTACCGGATAAGACCTTAATCATGTTATCGCACCTAACCGCGTATTTGAATTGAGTGCGGATTAGTTGCTCATGAACACCGCCAATCTCCAATACCTCTTTGTTGTATTTGGTGATAAAATCCTCCAGATTTTCATCATCATGGCGCCAAATGTTCATGACGTCAGATGTATCGCGGATGGAACGCCGTTGTTGGCTAAAATGCGTCAGAAATTTTTCGCACAGATCTTTCCACGATGTGATCTGTCTGATTGGCAAGTTATCGAACCAGATTCTCGCTGCGCCGGTCAGGGTCTGAATGAACAGATGGCACCATAATGGGAGGTTCCATCCCCCAACCAAACCTGCGCTGGTAAACACTCTTAAGTGATCATCCGGGTCTGTCAACCCGTTGAACTTTCCCATATTAGATGGTAATTTTGCTTTCTCCAGTGGTGCGAGAGCTATCTCCATGATGAATTTCAAATTTTCTGCTGCTTCGGCAGGTCGGTAAATCATTTCATAGTTTTGCTCTGCCTCAGGGTTATAAACCGCATGAGGTCTGCATTTGTTGTAATTTGGCCGCAATCGGTTAAACACACTAGTATTTGCACTTAAACGGTAGGTTGGATCAGATTCATCGGTGTGGGTGTTTCGTTGAGAACCCAACCGAATATGAACTGATTGTCTTCGGTGAGGGTGTGGTTCGTCATGATACTCTCTCTTGTGACTTCCTGACTGAGTGTACTCATGTTTTGATGTGGATATGGCATAACCCTCTATGTTTTCGTAAGATGTATCCTCCCATTGGGAAGCATTAGCACGAGACCCTGGTCTCCGTGACTGAGTTAAGGGGGCAGTCTACGCACACAGTTGTGTGTATACTGCATTCAGAGCCCCTTGAGATCTGACGTACCAGGAAATTGGGGTTTCTCCTGAGGCAGAATTGAGTGAACAGGGTTTTCTGGTAACACCCCTGGAGTGACAGGGTCGTTTACTCGATTGGACTGAACCTCATTGTCATCTGAGGAATCTTCTGGAATTCCTTCAACCTGAAAATTGTTTTCGACGTTTGGCCGGGGGCCGGTTTGCCGATGAGACGACGTTTCTTCCATAAACAAATGGAATCAACAAGGTAGATCAAAAATCGAGAGAAAATTAGATGAGACAGAGAAAACGGTGGGCGCCAATGAAGAAACACTAGATAAACGACCGGGATCGTAATATCTAGGGGGTTTGGATCTGCATAAAAATGGTTGTTCTCTCTCGTTTGATTCGTTACGATTGATCTCCTTCTCCGATAACTCTGCAAAAAAGAAGCACCGTTAGCCTCGCCAAGGGGAGAAAGGGGTTCTCTCCTTGACCCGACTCCGGTGTGAGAATAAGTATGGGTTATGAAGAAGAAGATGTATTTGAGAAGTGTGTCTAACTTGAATTCCATACCTGAGCAGTTCTCATATTTATAACCGGGAGCTTTTGGGCGGGAAAACTTTTTAGTGAAAAGTTGACGGAAGATGCTAACCCCGTAAGCGGTTACATTTCCTTCCATCAAGTTTCTTGATCTGACGTGAGTGCACACGGATCGTGGCTTGGATCGATGGCTGGGGATTTGCCACGTGTAAAGTGATCAAGTGGATATTACTCTCCAATTACATGCTATCATTGTGATTTCAGGGAGGCCTGAGGTGGCGACACGTGTCCAGACGGTTATAACCGTCTTAGTGGTGCACGATTGAATCCCTTCTAGAAGATTACTGCTGTAATCTGGTGTGACTCCTTATCGTGTGGAATCAGCTGAATAAATAAATCCCAAGTCTGGGTAAATAATGTCCAAGTCTGGATATTGAGCGGAAGTGTTTAATTTAGGATTTTCGTCCTTTGCTTCGTGGTAGAAAGCGCAAGGAATTATGGTTTCCTTTTTGGCGCGCAAGTGTTGGCTGTTGCTTGTTTCTTAAGCTTTTCTTTTGTAAGATCGATGCGCGGCCGCGCAAGGTAAAAAAGCTGAAAAGCAAGGTTGTGGTATGGTCCCAAGTACTTATTATGAGGTTTTTGGGACCTTACCCCTTCAACCCCTATCTCTCACTACTCCGTTCCACCACGTGAGTGCCCTCATTTGGAATACACTCGATGCAAATTCTACTTTGCGCTCATTAGGACACTGGACATGGCGGAATGTGCTCTCGAGACTCTCAAACCATTGTAGGAGCCCATTAGCTTCCTCAGCTCCACTAAACTTGAGTGGTTTAACCGAATTGAATTGTTTAAAGTTACACAGAGTAGGTGCATTGTTGTTGTTATTGTTGGCTTGGTTCACTTGGGTCACTAGGTTTGGGAGTATATCAGTTATCTGCTGAGTAATTAGAGCCGCCATTTCAGCGTCTTAAGCAGCACTTAGATGAGGAGGTATTCTAAAAGAGAAGGAAAATATGAGAGAAAACGAGTAAGATGATATTGAATAATCAAAATGAGATGTTAAAAAATATTGAAGAAACATAAGGATTGTGATCATTTGTTCGTTACTTAAAACAAACAAACGACACAATGACTAATCAAAGTAAATGGGTCCTTATAATGTATCATGAAGACATGCTTTAGCCTATAAGTGGACACTCACCCCAAGAGTTCCCAGGTAAGACTGACTGGTCCGATAATGCGGATTTGTATGAACACTCTAGCCTAAGACATAAAACTCAGGGTACATGCATCCACCCTTCCAGATTGCACGTGTTCACATTATTAAAACCCAAACTTTGACGAGATTTTGTAAACTTTCAAGGCTTAAAGCCAAAACAAATCATCTAAAGATAGATGATTGATTTCTTGTAAGAGTTTTGGAAGGAGTTTGTGACTTTTGTATTGTTTGGTAATCACCTAAGGATAGGTGACGGTATTGTTTTAACAATCTAAACACAAGATAACTTGCGTTAAGGCCTTAGAGAGGTTATAGTATAGGTTAAAAGTATTACTAATAACCTAATTCCCTATAACCATGTCTCTGATACCAATCTTTCTGTAACACCCTGGCCGCGTAAAACAACAAACCGCGGCGGAAACGTCGGGGAGTCACGTTACAGAACTATTGTTTCACAACATATGGTACATAAAGTTTTGTATTATTAAATTAATTTATTACATTGTCTTGGGAAGTACAAATAAAACATAACAACTGTCTTTCAAGTTTAAAGGTAAACTAAGGCCCACGTCTGTCCTATATGTAGCATGCTCAATATCAAACATTAGCTCCTAAAACATATGTAAAAATAAAACGTCAGCATAAAATGCCTGTGAGTAACATAAGTTTTGTGATGAAGATTCATGGCTTTGAAAGTCAAAAGAAAATTATTCAACTGTCTCAAAAGTAGCCATGAATCTATGACCAAAAGTATTTCTTTTATGAAATCACATGAAAATCATTTGATTTAAAAGAAATGAAGTATGGTTAACTTAATAACCAACTGAAATGTTTTTTCTTGTCTTTGTTTGAAGTGATTTGGATAATGCTAGGATATGTAATATAATAAAAGCACTTATATATAGGAAGTATCAGCTGCGTATCCACCATGCTTTTAACATATTACGTATGTCTTGTTATCTAAATCACTTACCATAAACCAATAAATGTATTGTCTTGTTTAAACCAATGTCTTGTATAAACCAATGTCTTATATAAACCAATGTCATGTAAAAACAAATGTCTTGTATGGTATAAACCACAAATATCTTGTTCGATCGTACGGTAACATGTTTCGTAAATAGAATATAACACTTTATTGAACATGAAAATGATCGAAATTGCTCAACGATTGAAATTATGCATTTTCACAAATAAAATACAAAATTTTATTGAATACAAAATACATTTGGGATTGTATAATGATTGAAAATGTACAAGTGTCACATTCTCCCCTACTTTAGAAAATTTCGTCTCAAAATTTAATTAGAGGAAACTTGTGAGAAAAGTTGTGGATATTTCGCTTTCATTTGATCCTCTCGAATAGGCAAAAAGTGTGTTGACTTTGTTAGACGATCAATGACTACCCACATGGCATCATGACCTCTAGAAGTGTGCGGTAGTTTAGTGATGAGATCCATAGCAATGTTCTCCCACTTCCATACCGGAATTTCTGGTTGCTTAAGCAAACCAGATGGATGTTGATGTTCTGCCTTTACCTTAAGACAAGCAAGGCATTTGGATGCGTACAAAGCTATGTCTTTCTTCATACCTGGCCACCAATACTGGGTACGGAGATCCTTGTACATTTTTTCTGCACCAGGATAGATTGAATAACGAGACTTATGGGCCTCGTTCATTAACAAGGTGCGGATATTTTGTCTTGGTTTGGAACCCACAACCGGTTCATAAAATAAAGTAACTCATTGTCTTTTGTTTCAAGTTGAAGCTCAAGATATTGTGGTAATTCATTACCCATCATGCTTTGTGTAATACAAGTTCGTTGAGCTTGGAAGATACGAGTGTGGATATCAGATCGAACTTGAACACAATGAAGCTTGACACTTTCTTTATGACTACGTCATCTCTATATAAACAAGCCTCCATCCTCCCATTTTCACTTTCCAAACTCACTTACACTCTCAAAATGCTCCCAATTCAGCTGGAAATACAAGTTGTGGGAGATTATTCTAAGTGCCAAAGTGAGCACTTTTCTCACTTTTCTTCGTCTTTTCTTCGACTACAAAGCTTGGAACACCTCTAGGAGTGTTTCCACAGGTTTATCATGGTAAACCAAGGTGGAACATCACCATTTTGAGGTCTAAACTTTCTGTTTTTGAAGAACTTTGATTTAAGTCTTATAAACATGTTAAAACTTATACCATCTGGTACCTACCTAGCCTCTAATCAAGTCCATGGTTTGAGAGCTTGTGTATGGTTGATTCTTACAAGTTTAGAGGTGCAAACACCTTCTAAACTTTCTGTTTTGATAGGGTTTAGACAGCCCACAAGTGTTGAAACCATCCAAGTCTACCATAGTTCATATGGCAAGACTTGTGTTTTGGTGAAGGTGTGAACCTTGGAAGCCATGGCTATCCTAACTTGTTCCACCACCTCACTTGATGTTTTATCTTGCTATTCCAAGTAGTTTCCTAGTCCTAAAGTAACACAACCCTACCGCAACTCCAACATTTTCCATGATGGGTACGAAACACCCGGGTTGATCTTACTTGGCTACTTGATGAGCTTATAGATAGTTGTAATTTTCCTTTTCATTCATGACCATCCAAATCATCCTTGTGATGATTTGTGCATTGGTGAATTCATACAATGAGGTTAATCTTACCTCCATGCTTGACTTATATGATATCAGTGACATTCATGATGGACTTAGTATTAGGTTGGGGTGTGACACTAAATTTAATTAGCCTAAGTGGTTTAGGCTATCAATAGAATGAGATATTAGGGTTTTAGGTAACACACATTCTAGAGAGATTTGGGGGGCTAATTGTTTTCATCATTTGCAAATTAATCTAGTGGGTTTTCAAGTTCATTTTGTGTGTGTACATCTTTATTTCTTAAACAAAATCAAATTTTGGCTCGTATCGATCCTACAATTTGGTATCAGAGCTTGGTACTCGAATTTAGGATTTAACTATCTTCAAATTCAACATTAAAAATCTGATTTTTGAGTATTTTTTAAAAGTTTAAAAGTTTTTTATTTTTTTTTAAACTAGAATAAGGGTAGATATTAATAACCTCTTTTTTATTACAGGATTGTGCAAATATTCAGGATTTTAGGTACAATAAACCGTCTCTAGGGCTAGAAATGACAACCGAACATAGTAGCGAGAATACCATGGAAACACGATAGATACCTTGTTACCCAACCCGCCCATTGCCACATCTAACATATATCTTCTGTCTCATTTCATGATATAACCATGTTCCAGTAGAGAAGACATGCTGAAAAACACAGAATCGCATTCCTCTGAGCCTTGAATATCGATTTCTCGTATCGATCTCGTTCAGCAGCAGTACACGTCTCCCCAGAGCACATTAACTTATGCTCATTCTTCCAGCAAATATCTAGAAGCTGAGAGCCACCAAAGGGGATGATGAACATTAATGGCTGCAAGATGAGCGAAATTAGAGAAACGAGAGTAGATTTCAACGCTTTTGGGGACGACAAAGTGAGCAAGAAGCCTATGGCTGCTTCGACCGCAACTACATACGTCAGAATCATCCATTGCAAGGCCATTGGTGTGATATCGATTGTGATGGATTAGGGTTTTGAAAACCAGAGCTTACTTGTCAACTAAGGTAGACGAAGGTTCTTCACACGTGAAACGCGTGACTTGCCACCATAGAGAGTTGTTCGACATGATGAACTGTAGCCACCGCCGAGTTCACCGTATAACTATACTGACCAAAAAACAAAAATTGATACAACCGTACACCTCGTCGTCACGTGTTATGGAAATAAATCCAGCAACCATGCTTCAACTAACTCCGCTCCAAATCGCGCCGCTTCCAACCTCCGGCAAAGTCACAACCATCATCCTCCATAAGTCGCTGCCACCCTTACTTTCTACCGACTCTTTCTAAACCACAATGAACAAGATTGCAGGATAAATTAATGTACTGAACAACAAATACACAAAATCGTCTGTGCCCTCTGGCAGTGAAAGGATAGGGGCGCTGCAAAGTCTATCCTTTAGATGCTGAAATGCTAACTCCTGTGCATTTCCCCATCGATAAACAACGCCTTTCTGCGTTAGTGAGGTGAGAGGCTGTGCAATCTTAGAAAAATCCTTAATGAACCTCCTGTAGTAACCTGCCAAACCCAAGAATTGGCGAATTTCTGTTGGTGTACGAGGTGCAGGCCAGTTCTTGATCGAGTCTACCTTGGATGGGTCAACGTGAATCCCATCCTTGTTTACCACGTGGCCTAGGAAATGGACTTCTCGAAGCCAGAAGTCGCATTTCGAGAACTTTGCATAAAGCTGTTCTGTTCGAAGGAGTTCCAGAATAAGTCGTAGATGCTACTCGTGTTCCTCCTGACTCTTGGAATAGATCAGGATGTCATCAATGAAGACTATGACGAACTTGTCCAGGTAAGGCTTGCACACTCGATTCATCAAGTCCATGAAAATCGCAGGTGCGATTGTCAGCCCAAAAGGCATGACCAAAAACTCATAGTGTCCATAACGGGTTCTAAAAGCTGTTTTGGAGACGTCCTCTTCTCGGACTCTCAGCTGATGATATCCCGATCTCAAATCGATTTTCGAATAGTAGCTCAACCCTTGTAGCTGGTCGAACAAGTCGTCAATGCGCGGTAGAGGATAACGATTTTTCACAGTCACCTTATTGAGTTCCCGGTAGTCGATACACATTCTAAAGGTACCGTCTTTCTTCTTCACAAATAACACTGGAGCTCCCCAGGGCGATGAGCTAGGACGAATGAAACCCTTATCCAAGAGTTCTTGCAGTTGCGTAGAGAGTTCCTCCAGCTCTGATGGAGCTAAAGGATACGGTGCACGAGCTATTGGCGCAGCTCCAGGCGCTAGTTCAATCTGAAACTCGACTTGGCGATGAGGCGGAATACCAGGTAATTCCTCAGGAAATACCTCAGGATAGTCGCGTACAATTGAAAAATCTTCTATCTTCTTCTCTTTCTCCGAGGTGTCAGTAACGAGAGCCAAAATGGCAGTGTGGCCCTTTCGCAAGCACTTCTGGGCCTTAAGGAAAGAGATGATGTTCTCAACAGCACCCCTCTTGTCGCCACGAATCATGAGAGGTTCACCACTGGAACCAGGAATACGAACAATCTTCTCGTTGCAGAGAATCTCTGCTCGGTGTTGGGATAACCAATCCATCCTAATGACAACGTCGAAACTACCCAAGACGATATGAATAAGGTCGATAGAGAAGGTCTCCTTAGCGAGAATAAGTTTACAACCCTTGACAACGTGTGCGGCCTCTAAACTCTTACCATTTGCTAGCTCTATAGTGTGCTTGTTGCTCAAAGGTGTGGGAATACGCTTAAGCATTTGACTAACTTCTAGTGACACGTAGCTAGTATCGGCACCCAAATCAAACAAAACTGTAACATAAAAGTCGTCGAGAAGGAACTTACCCGTCACAACGTTGGGGTCATTCCTTGCTTCACCTTGGCCAATTACGAACACCCGCCCCTGGCACTATTGTTGTTGTTGTGGTTCCCATTGTTACCATTCCCCTGATTGTTGTTGTTGTTGTTGTTGTTGTTCTGGTTCCTGTTCAGTTGGGGACAATCTTTCTTGAAGTGGCCTTCAGCTCCACACTGAAAGCACCCTTTGTTGTTACCCTGCTGCTGCTGCTGTCGCTGGTTCTGAGGGGCCTGTTGTTGACGATTCTGGTTTGCGGGGTACAAGCTTCTGGAATCCTTGGCGGCGTGACCTGGCTTGTTGCACCGATGACAGTTGCCCCTGGTGCATGGCCCGCTGTGGTGTAGGTTGCAGTGATTGCACTTGGGGTGATTCCCCTTGTACCCACCATGACTTTGACCACCAGATGATTGCTGACTGGGGCTCTTGTAGTCATCAGTCTTTCTCTGCTGAGACTGAGATTGCACAGAAGTTGAACCCTTGCTTGAAGCTCCATCCCATTTTCTCTTGTTGTCACTAGGAGCATCCGAAGTAGCTGTAGCACTTATACGCTTTGGTAACCTGTTCTGCTCCACCGCCTGATCAGTAAGACGGTGATCCAACTGAATAACCTGCTGGATAGTGGCAAGGTTTGCTGAAGTCACATGACTTTGGATTTCTGGCACCAAGCCCTTGAGAAAGAGTTCAATTCGCTTAATTGGAGGGTCCACCATAGTAGGACACAAAAAGGCAAGCTCATTCGATCTCTTAGTATACGCCTCAATTTCTGACCCCGTCATCTTGAGGTTGTAGAACTCGACTTCCAGCTTATGAATGTCATCCCGACTGCAGTATTCCTCCTTGATCATCTCCTTAAAATTTTCCCATGGGGTGGCGTTGGCAGCAACCAACCCCAACATTTGAACCTGAGCGTTCCACCATATGAGGGCTAAACCCTCGAGAGTACCGGTAGCATACTTCACCCTGCGCGCCTTAGGGCATTCACACATTTTGAAGACTGACTCGAGCTTCTCAAACCAGTGGAGGAGACCTACCGCTCCTTCAGTACCACTAAAAGTAGTGGGTCGGCAGTCCATAAAAGTTTTAAAAGTGCACACAGGTGGCTGAGCATGTTGACCTATTGTGGGTGAAAGAAAAGACAGAGTTTAACACAAAGGTTGGTTCACGAGAGTAGGATCTAAAGATCCTAGAATGAGTTTGGACTGCAGGATATACCTCCTGCGTGTGCAGCTGCAAGTGCCGCAGCAACTCGTTCGTTAATCAGAGCCGTCAACTGGGCTTGAGTCATGTTAACGCGTCCAGACATGATCTTCATATCAAGGGAAACATGAGTAAGAGAGGTTCGCGAAAGTGCGATGGCAGAAGGGAGTAAGCACTCACGTGTTCAAGCAACAGTAGTTATACTAACCAGGCATATCATGAGCAATGAGCAATGTACTATGTAACTAACAAGTAGGCAATATATACACAGATCATATCACCTAAAATGTCGAGCCTTGCATGTGGAGTGAAGCGTCGTTGTGGATAGTTGAGCACTGTGCAGGTTATAGTCTGGTTTTAACAAAACTCTTTCCCTTATTAAAACCAAGTTCACTATAACCAATGGCTCTGATACCAATCTGTCACACCCCCAAAATCCACCTGCGGAATACCACCGCTTAGAGGCGTGACTGACCAGGATCCAGCCACCAATCATATTGAACAAGCATATAAGTGGTTATAAAATCCAACCAATACAATTGATGTCCAAACAAAAACATAGTTAAGTTGCAAGCGGAAGCATAACGTTTAAAACCAAAACATAAGTTTAATTGTTTCAAAGTTTAACATGGCACACAACTGTCCATGTCCCACAACGACTCTCTTCCATGCAGGCTCCAGCTAAGTACCTATAGACCTGCAAAGCATGTAGTAACGAGTCAACAACAAGTTGAGTGAGTTCACGGTTGGGTGTTCATTTTAAGTTGTTCCAAAAACAGTTTCCTTTAACTGGCATCCTGCCGTGGGGGTTACCCCATAGTTTAAAACGTGATTTATTTACCCATTTACTCTAGCAATACAGCCGTGGGGGCTACTCCATGTTAGTTATCTGGCATCTCGGCCGTGGGGGCTACCCCTTGTATACACTAGACTCGTTACCATATCGACTGCTGACTGTAGTCATGTTTATGTGCCCTGAACTGTCAATGTCTATCATCATTGACGTGCCCAGATCCATTAGTTCACGCCCATCCTCTGCGGCACGGTGTGAGGCTTGTCAGACCTAAATAGCGCTATCTAACTAATGAACCGCTCGCCATTGGCCAGGCGATTAAGTCGATATAAAAGGGAGGGACTTCGTGATAGAGTTTTGGTCTAGTACGAGTTATCTGTCCATGAGGACGAGGAATCCTATTCCTGAACCAATACTGTCCTACCCAAGAAAGGACGAGGAATCCATGTTCCTTAACCCCATTCCCAACCCCTGGGAATCCCATGCTTTGTAGAGGGTGTGAACTCACCTTGGTTTGCTCGGCAGATACACAGAAAGGTCAATCAAGCTATATTGTGGTCAACCACGTCCTAACATAGTTGTACCATACGAGTCAGGTTCGTATTCAAGTAGAGCACGTATGTTTTCTACACACATTTGCATACATGTATATACACACGTATAAATACTTCAGTTAATCAACAGGGCTCAAACGCATCCAATAGCCTCATCTACGTAAATAAGCAAAGTCCAAGTATGCGGCCCAATTAATTGGGCTCGTAACAGCATGCAAGTCCAAAACAGTGTGCACGTGTATATGGTCTCGAGTCGAGACTAGAGGTCTCGAGTTGTACCTACAAGTTCTCGAGTCGCAACTGAGGAGGTCTCGGGTCATACGTTCATCACTCGAAACTAGGCGGTCTCGAGTCGCAACAAGACTCGCAACCCTGATCTCGAGTTATGCTGTTTGGTGTCGATGTGGTGTGGTCTCGAGTCGAGACTAGGGGTTCTCGACTCGCAACCTGTGTCGCGACCGTGGATCTCGAGTTGTCATCTACATAGTCTCGAGTCGAGACCAAGGGTCTCGACTGGCACACCTGCTAACAGCCGGCATTTGTACTAGCCAATGGAAATCCGATTTCATGCAACAGTGTGTACTATCCATACGAACATGTTTTCTTGTCTAAAACTTAAATAAAATGGATCAAACAAGCATTTTTCAAATGTTCATAACATGTTCATATCATATTCAAATATTCATAATAACATTCAAACTTGTTCATCATGTTAGGGTTTTCCATATTTTGAAATATAATAAATCAAACCATCCTATCCTATCATGTATTCTAACCATGCACATCATCCATATGCAAATCCGATTTCATGAGCAATAAACCTCCTAAACATCACTAAGCCATTCGGATTCAAACCATAAAGAGCCGATTACAATCATTCATGATTAATCACATATTATCTATACCAAGCCGACATTACATCATTATATAACAACAATCTTAATACCGTCTATACAAGAAGGGTGTATTCATCATGCATAAAACTTAACAAGCAAACATATTATCAAATAATCTTCATCATACGTCATCATCAACCGAAATACAACACATTATCATCAACCGAGATATAATACATAACATGAATTACTAACCGGTTAGGTTTTCAAGATGCGAGGATACGAAGGAATCGATGGATAAGATTCCAATCCGAGAGCCCTTGTTGTCACCGGTTGAATCCGAAAGAGGGGAGAGAAGGCTTGTGTTTCTAGGGATTTAGTGAGAGAGAATGTAGAAGAGTGTGTGTGAGAGTGAGTGTGAGTTGCCCAAAGAAATGGCAAGGTTGGTTATCATCAAGGATTATATACTTGTTCCACATTGGTGCACCCTAATGGGCTTTCGGGTAGACTAAAGGGGTGTATGGCCCAACCGGCCCAACTGTTGCGCTGTTCACTCGAGACCGCATGGTCTCGAGTCGGGCCCTTGTGTCTCGGGTCATATAAATACACGCATACATACAAGCACAACAGATAATCTCATAAATTCACTTATATCACTCATTAAACCAACAAGTCAATTAGTCACATAACGTTCAAGCAAGTTACGTCAAGATACAACGAAGGGTTCTAAATTACGAGTTGTCACATTATCCCCAAGTTGAAAGAAATTTCGTCCCGAAATTTGGTAAGTACTCACTGAGGAAGCTAGTTAAGTTGTACGGTTTTCCTGGGGTGTCACATCCTCCCCCCGTTGATCTGGAATTTCGTCCCGAAATTCCGTAGCTTCAGCCTCAGTAGTGGTTGTACTGTTTGCGAATAGTTAGGGATACTTTTGTTTCATCTGATTTTCGCGTTCCCAGGTGAACTCTGGGACGCGACGTGAGTTCCAACGAACTCGAACGAGAGGTATTCTAGTGTTCTTGAGGACCTTAACATCCCGGTCCGTGATTTCAACTGGTTCCTTGACGAATCGTAACTGCTCGTCGATGGTGAGTTCCTTCAAAGGAACTACGAGGGTCTCATCTGACAGACACTTCTTCAGATTCGACACATGGAAAACGTTGTGAACTGCACTGAGTTCTGCTGGTAAGTTCAGCCTGTAGGCCACCTTGCCTATTTTCTCGATGATTTCGAAAGGTCCGACGTATCGTGGGTTAAGTTTGCCTCGTTTGCCAAAACGAACCACACCCTTCCAGGGTGAAACTTTGAGTAGTACCCGCTCCCCAACCTGGAGCTCTAGTGGTTTCCTGCCCTTATCGGTGTAGACTTTCTGACGGTCACGAGCTGCCGCCATGCGTTGTCGTATTTGCGCAATTCGTTCGGTTGTGTGTACCACATGTTCTGGACCAGTGATCTGACTATCCCCCACCTCTGCCCAACAAAGAGGTGACCGGCATTTACGCCCGTACAATGCCTCAAACGGAGCAGCTTTAATGCTGGTGTGGTAGCTGTTATTGTACGAGAATTCCACAAGTGGCAGATGCTTTTCCTAGCTGTTGCTAAAGTCGATTACGCATGCACGAAGCATGTCTTCTAAGGTTTGAATAGTGCGCTCGGACTGCCAGTCCGTCTGAGGGTGATACGCTGTGCTCATGTCTAATCGTGAGCCAAAGGATTTGTGCATTGCTTGCCACAGTTCTGAAGTAAAACGTGCATCTCGATCCGAGATAATAGAGGTGGGCACCCCATGCCTCGAGACAACTTCCTTGAGATATACTTCTGCTAGAGTGGAGAATTTATCCGTTTCTTTGATAGCCAAGAAGTGTGCAGACTTTGTGAGTCGATCCACGATCACCCAAATAGTATCATTTCCACGCTGAGATCTAGGTAGGCCAGTAACGAAATCCATGGAAATTTGCTCCCATTTCCATTGAGGTATCTCTGGTTGTTGGAGTAGGCCTGAGGGTTTCTGGTATTCCGTCTTGACTCTGGCACAAATCAAACACTTGCTGACATAGGTTGCTATGTGGGCCTTCATACTAGGCCACCAATACGTAGTTTTGATATCGTGGTACATCTTATCCGAACCAGGGTGTACCGAGTAGCGAGACTTGTGTGCCTCATCCATCACAAGTTCTCATAGGTTGCCATAGAGCGGGACCCAAATGTGTCCCGTTACGTAGTAAGCACCGTCTTCCTTTTGTTCTAAGCGTTGCCTTGAGCCGCGTAGGGCTTCAGCCCTGACGTTTTCTGATTTCAATGCTTCTATCTGAGCAGCTCGTATTTGGGAAGGAAGGCCAGAATGTATGGTGAGTTGCAACGCTCGCACGCGCTTAGGCGCGGTGTCCTTTCGACTGAGGGCGTCAGCCACAACATTGGCCTTGCCCGGGAGATACCTGATCGAGCACTCGTAGTCATTCAGCAGCTCGACCCATCGTCGTTGTCGCATATTCAGTTCCTTCTGCTTGAAGATATGCTCGAGGCTCCTGTGGTCGGTGTAGATGGCGCACTTGGTACAGTACAGGTAATGTCTCCATATCTTAAGTGCAAAAACAACAGCTCCCAGCTCCAAATCATGCGTAGTGTAGTTCCTTTCATGAACTTTAAGTTGGCGTGAGGCGTAGGCTATAACTTTATCTCGTTGCATCAATACACAACCAAGACCTTGAATTGATGCGTCGCAGTAAACCACAAAATCGTCTGTGCCCTCTGGCAGTGAAAGGATAGGGGCGCTGCAAAGTCTATCCTTTAGATGCTGAAATGCTAACTCCTGTGCATTTCCCCATCGATAAACAATGCCTTTCTGCGTTAGTGAGGTGAGAGGCTGTGCAATCTTAGAAAAATCCTTAATGAACCTCCTGTAGTAACCTGCCAAACCCAAGAATTGGCGAATTTCCGTTGGTGTACGAGGTGCAGGCCAGTTCTTGATCGAGTCTACCTTGGATGGGTCAACGTGAATCCCATCCTTGTTTACCACGTGGCCTAGGAAATGGACTTCTCGAAGCCAGAAGTCGCATTTCGAGAACTTTGCGTAAAGCTGTTCTGTTCGAAGGAGTTCCAGAATAAGTCGTAGATGCTGCTCGTGTTCCTCCTGACTCTTGGAATAGATCAGGATGTCATCGATGAAGACTATGACGAACTTTTCCAGGTAAGGCTTGCACACTCGATTCATCAAGTCCATGAAAATCGCAGGTGCGTTTGTCAGCCCAAAAGGCATGACCAAAAACTCATAGTGTCCATAACGGGTTCTAAAAGCTGTTTTGGAGACGTCCTCTTCTCGGACTCTCAGCTGATGATATCCCGATCTCAAATCGATTTTCGAATAGTAGCTCGACCCTTGTAGCTGGTCGAACAAGTCGTCAATGCGCGGTAGAGGATAACGATTTTTCACAGTCACCTTATTGAGTTCCCGGTAGTCGATACACATTCTAAAGGTACCGTCTTTCTTCTTCACAAATAACAATGGAGCTCCCCAGGGCGATGAGCTAGGACGAATGAAACCCTTATCCAAGAGTTCTTGCAGTTGCGTAGAGAGTTCCTCCAGCTCTGATGGAGCAAAACGATATGGTGCATGAGCTATTGGCGCAGCTCCAGGCGCTAGTTCAATCTGAAACTCGACTTGGCGATGAGGCAGAAGACCAGGTAATTCCTCAGGAAATACCTCAGGATAGTCGCGTACAATTGGAAAATCTTCTATCTTCTTCTCTTTCTCCGAGGTGTCAGTAACGAGAGCCAAAATGGCAGTGTGGCCCTTTCGCAAGCACTTCTGGGCCTTAAGGAAAGAGATGACGTTCTCAACAGCACCCCTCTTGTCGCCACGAATCATGAGAGGTTCACCACTGGAACCAGGAATACGAACAATCTTCTCGTTGCAAAGAATCTCTACTCGGTGTTGGGATAACCAATCCATCCCAATGACAACGTCGAAACTACCCAAGACGATAGGAATAAGGTCGATAGAGAAGGTCTGCTTAGCGAGAATAAGTTTACAACCCTTGACTACGTGTGCGGCCTCTAAACTCTTACCATTTGCTAGCTCTATAGTGTGCTTGTTGTTCAAAGGTGTGGGAATACGCTTAAGCATTTGACTAACTTCTAGTGACACGTCGCTAGTATCGGCACCCGAATCAAACAAAACTGTAACATAAAAGTCGTCGAGAAGGAACTTACCCGTCACAACGTTGGGGTCATTCCTTGCTTCACCTTGGCCAATTACGAACACCCGCCCCATGGCACCATTGTTGTTGTTGTGGTTCCCATTGTTACAATTCCCCTGATTGTTGTTGTTGTTCTGGTTCCTGTTCAGTTGGGGACAATCTTTCTTGAAGTGGCCTTCTGCTCCACACTGAAAGCACCCTTTGTTGTTACCCTGCTGCTGCTGCTGTCGCTGGTTCTGAGGGGCCTGTTGTTGACGATTCTGGTTTGCGGGGTACAAGCTTCTGCAATCCTTGGCGGCGTGAGCTGGCTTGTTGCACCGATGACAGTTGCCCCTGGTGCATGGCCCGCTGTGGTGTAGGTTGCAGCGATTGCATTTGGGGTGATTCCCCTTGTACCCACCATGACTTTGACCACCAGATGATTGCTGACTGGGGCTCTTGTAGTCATCAGTCTTTCTCTGCTGAGACTGAGATTGCACAGAAGTTGAACCCTTGCTTGAAGCTCCATCCCATTTTCTCTTGTTGTCACTAGGAGCATCCGAAGTAGCTGTAGCACTTATACGCTTTGGTAACCTGTTCTGCTCCACCGCCTGATCAGTAAAACGGTGAGCCAACTGAACAACCTGCTGGATAGTGGCAAGGTTTGCTGAAGTCACATGACTTTGGATTTCTGGCACCAAGCCCTTGAGAAAGAGTTCAATTCGCTTAATTGGAGGGTCCACCATAGTAGGACACAATAAGGCAAGCTCATTTGATCTCTTAGTATACGCCTCAAATATTGACCCCGGCATCTTGAGGTTGTAGAACTCGACTTCCAGCTTATGAATGTCATCCCGACTGCAGTATTCCTCCTTGATCATCTCCTTAAAAGTTTCCCATGGGGTGGCGTTGGCAGCAACCAACCCCAACATTTGAACCAGAGCGTTCCACCATGTGAGGGCTAAACCCTCGAGAGTACCGGTAGCATACTTCACCCTGCGCACCTCAGGGCATTCACACATTTCGAAGACTGACTCGAGCTTCTCAAACCAGTGGAGGAGACCTACCGCTCCTTCAGTACCACTAAAAGTAGTGGGTCGGCAGTCCATAAAAGTTTTAAAAGTGCACACAGGTGGCTGAGCATGTTGACCTATTGTGGGTGAAAGAAAAGACAGAGTTTAACACAAAGGTTGGTTCACGAGAGTAGGATCTAAAGATCCTAGAATGAGTTTGGACGGCAGGATATACCTCCTGCGTGTGCAGCTGCAAGTGCCGCAACAACTCGTTCGTTAATCAGAGCCGTCAACTGGGCTTGAGTCATGTTAACGCGTCCAGACATGATCTTCATATCAAGGGAAACATGAGTGAGAGAGGTTCGCGAAACTGCGATGGCAGAAGGGAGTAAGCACTCACGTGTTCAAGCAACAGTAGTTATACTAACCAGGCATATCATGAGCAATGAGCAATGTACTATGTAACTAACAAGTAGGCAATATATACACAGATCATATCACCTAAAATGTCGAGCCTTGCATGTGGAGTGAAGCGTCGTTGTGGACAGTTGAGCACTGTGCAGGTTATAGTCTGGTTTTAACAAAACTCTTTCCCTTATTAAAACCAAGTTCACTATAACCAATGGCTCTGATACCAATCTGTCACACCCCCAAAATCCACCTACGGAATACCACCGATTAGAGGCATGACTGACCAGGATCCAGCCACCAATCATATTGAACAAGCATATAAGTGGTTATAAAATCCAACCAATACAATTGATGTCCAAACAAAAACATAGTTAAGTTGCAAGCGGAAGCATAACATTTAAAACCAAAACATAAGTTTAATTGTTTCAAAGTTTAACATGGCACACAACTGTCCATGTCCCACAACGACTCTCTTCCATGAAGGCTCCAGCTAAGTACCTATAGACCTGCAAAGCTTGTAGTAGCGAGTCAACAACAAGTTGAGTGAGTTCACGGTTGGGTGTTCATTTTAAGTTGTTCCAAAAACAGTTTCCTTTAACTGGCATCCTGCCGTGGGGGTTACCCTATAGTTGAAAACGTGATTTATTTACCCATTTACTCTGGCAATACAGCCGTGGGGGCTACCCCATGTTAGTTATCTGCCATCTCGGCCGTGGGGGCTACCCCTTGTATACACTAGACTCGTTACCATATCGACTGCTGACTGTAGTCATGTTTATGTGCCCTGAACTGTCAATGTCTATCATCATTGACGTGCCCAGATCCATTAGTTCACGCCCGTCCTCTGCGGCACAGTGTGAGGCTTGTCAGACCTAAATAGCGCTATCTAACTAATGACCCGCTCGCCATTGGCCAGGCGATTAAGTCGATATAAAAGGGAGGGACTTCGTGATAGAGTTTTGGTCTAGTACGAGTTATCTGTCCATGAGGACGAGGAATCATATTCCTGAACCAATACTGTCCTACCCAAGAAAGGACGAGGAATCCATGTTCCTTAACCCCATTCCCAACCCCTAGGAATCCCATGCTTTGTAGAGGGTGTGAACTCACCTTGGTTTGCTCGGCAGATACACAGAAAGGTTAATCAAGCTATATTGTGGTCAACCACGTCCTAACATAGTTGTACCATACGAGTCAGGTTCGTATTCAAGTAGAGCACGTATGTTTTCTACACACATTTGCATACACGTATATACACACGTATAAATACTTCAGTTAATCAACAGGGCTCAAACGCATCCAATAGCCTCATCTACGTAAATAAGCAAAGTCCAAGTATGCGGCCCAATTAATTGGGCTCGTAACAGTATGCAAGTCCAAAACAGTGTGCACGTGTATATGGTCTCGAGTCGAGACTAGAGGTCTCGAGTTGTACCTACGAGTTCTCGAGTCGCAACTGAGGAGGTCTCGGGTCATACGTTCATCACTCGAAACTAGGCGGTCTCGAGTCGCAACAAGACTCGCAACCCTGATCTCGAGTTATGCTGTTTGGTGTCGATGTGGTGTGGTCTCGAGTCGAGACTAGGGGTTCTCGACTCGCAACCTGTGTCGCGACCGTGGATCTCGAGTTGTCATCTACATGGTCTCGAGTCGAGACCAAGGGTCTCGACTGGCACACCTGCTAACAGCCGGCATTTGTACTAGCCAATGGAAATCCGATTTCATGCAACAGTGTGTACTATCCATACAAACATGTTTTCTTGTCTAAAACTTAAATAAAATGGATCAAACAAGCATTTTTCAAATGTTCATAACATGTTCATATCATATTCAAATATTCATAATAACATTCAAACTTGTTCATCATGTTAGGGTTTTCCATATTTTGAAATATGATAAATCAAACCATCCTATCCTATCATGTATTCTAACCATGCACATCATCCATATGCAAATCCGATTTCATGAGCAATAAACCTCCTAAACATCACTAAGCCATTCGGATTCAAACCATAAAGAGCCGATTACAATCGTTCATGATTAATCACATATTATCTGTACCAAGCCGACATTACATCATCATATAACAACAATCTTAATACCGTCTATACAAGAAGGGTGTATTCATCATGCATAAAACTTAACAAGCAAACATATTATCAAATAATCTTCATCATACGTCATCATCAACCGAAATACAACACATTATCATCAACCGAGATATAATACATAACATGAATTACTAACCGGTTAGGTTTTCAAGATGCGAGGATACGAAGGAATCGATGGATAAGCTTCCAATCCGAGAGCCCTTGTTGTCACCGGTTGAATCCGAAAGAGGGGAGAGAAGGCTTGTGTTTCTACGGATTTAGTGAGAGAGAATGTAGGAGAGTGTGTGTGAGAGTGAGTGTGAGTTGCCCAAAGAAATGGCAAGGTTGGTTATCATCAAGGATTATATACTTGTTCCACATTGGTGCACCCTAATGGGCTTTCGGGTAGACTAAAGGGGTGTATGGCCCAACCGGCCCAACCGGCCCAACTGTTGCGCTGTTCACTCGAGACCGCATGGTCTCGAGTCGGGCCCTTGTGTCTCGGGTCATATAAATACACGCATACATACAAGCACAACAGATAATCTCATAAATTCACTTATATCATTCATTAAACCAACAAGTCAATTAGTCACATAACGTTCAAGCATGTTACGTCAAGATACAACGAAGGGTTCTAAATTACGAGTTGTCACAGGTGAGCTCCCCTGGGGTGGTGGCTCCCAAAATGTATCCCTAACAAGTGGGGTCTAGTAATCTATTTATAGTCCCTGAGCCTTGTCCTCCAAGCAAGCCACCCCTTGCTTGGAAAACCTACTAAACAGGCTAAAGCATACAAACCAATAATGTCACTAAACTAATGATATCGTAACTGATAGCATCATTCTCCATTTTGACCCAACACGAACAACAGATTATAAAAGCAATCATGTTCATGAGAGTTCATCGGATTGAAATCTATAGATGTATTTTTACTTATTTTCTTCTACTGTTAAATAAAACACATATGTAACTCAAATTAATATCCCAACTCAATCGTTTTAATGTAATTTTTACTGTACAGAATGTGAATGCCAAACTATCATTGCTATAATTTGTTTTTCTAAACTATTAACAAAATTTATCATTCACTTTACTTGGTTTTTACTGTTTTATACCATATTTGATAATAAAGTAGATATGTAGCTTCTAAAATGAATTGCCCTACTTTTAAACTAGAACAAACTAAATTGAAACGATATTGGATAAATTGTATTAAGCAACTGAAGGAGAAGGGGATGGGAAAATTACAGACTCACAAGAAGGGGATGGAAAAGGGAAGACTCAGATCTAACAAATTCATTCTTACCACTCACACACCAAATAATTACTTAAATAGACTTTCCCTCATTCTGTTATACTTTTGCTGACATGGAACCCATGATGTAATCCTGGAACCGTTTGGGCTTGGACCGGGATCTTTCTTCTCTCTTTTGCTCGGGGATATATATTTGTTGGATTATGATCAGCTATTGGGCCTTCTAGATTCATAACAATACCGGCCTCATTAAGATCCACCTTGTCCTCAAGGTGAAAAGATGGAAACTGAAGTTGCAACTAATCATTATCTTCCCACGTGGCTTCATCCATGGATAACCCGTCCCATTGGATAAGACTTTGAGGTATATTCAGCAAACCTCTTTGCACTCTTCGGGTTTGTAAGATCTTGGATGGTTGAAGGATGAGGGTGGCAGTGGCATCAACCAAATGGAGCGGAGTAATTTGTTGGGTTAGTATTCCAATGCATTTCTGAAGCAAAGAAACATGGAAAACGGGGTGAATTTTAGCAGTGACCGGAAGTCCAACTTGTATGCCACAGCACTGATCTAAGCAAGGATAGGATATGGACCAAAATAACGATGTCCCAACTTGTGGTGGCTCTGCAAACGGACCAAATTCTGCCGGTATGGTTGTAGCTTTACAAACATCCAATCACCAACCTAAAAGTGCACTTCACGACGGTGATTATCGGCTAACAACTTCATTCGGTGTTGTGCTTTCAGCAAATTAATTTTGAGGAAGGATAGAACCGCATCTTGTTCCAAAAATAGTTGCTCCAACAATGGGTCAGTAGTGGAACCCCAAATGTAGCGGGTCACGGTGGGTGGTTTGCGACCATACAAAACCTCAAAGGGAGTCATTTAAGCTGAGGTCTAATAGGACGAATTGTACTAGTACTCAGCCCATGGTAAGAAGTGTAACCATCGACTCAGATTATCAGCTACAAAGCACCGCAGGTACATTTCCAAACACCGGTTAAGGGCCTCAGATTGCCCGTCTATTTGGGGATGGTAAGCGGTACTAAATTTGAGGGTCGTACCATTGAGGCGATGTAAACCTTTCCAAAAGTCCGTCATGAACCGAGCGTCATGGTCCAAAACAATCAACAAGGGTACCTCGTGTAAACGAACAAACTCATTAGTGAAAACGGTGGCCACAGTCGTACAAAGGAATAAAGTGACTGTATTTTGAAAGACGATCCACCACTACCATGGTAACATTTTTGCCTTGAAAAATGGGTAAACAAGTGATAAAATCCATCGCGATATCTTCAAAGACCGCCTGGGAATCGGTATGGGTTGTAGAAGACCCGAAGGAGATAAAAAGGATGGTTTAGTGTGATGACAAACTTGGCAATGAGCAATAAAAGACTTAACATCCGAGCGCATATGTTTCCAGTAATAGGCAACAGCCAAGAGATGATAAGTGCGGGTAACACCCGAGTGATCACCGGAAAGCGAAGAATGATGTTCTACGAGTAGTTGGTCCTGTAAAGACTGTTTCTTGGGAACTACAATTCGGGCTTTGAAAAGCAGCAGTCCGTTTCGGATGGTGTAATCAGGAAATGCATTTGAATCTGCAGTAATCTGAGTCATAAAAGCGGTCAAGTCCGAGTCCAAACAAGTAGCTGCAGCCAAATCTAAGAGTAAAGAGGGAACCGGTGCTGAGATAGCCAAGAGATGACCCGAAGAAACTCGAGAAAGCGCATCAGCAATGCTATTTTGACTGTCAGGCCGATATACAATGTCAAAGTCAAAACCCAAAAGTTTACCCAACCATTTTTGTTGTTCAGGTGTTTGGATGACTTGATCTTGAAGTCGTTTCAACGATTGTTGATCCGTAATAATTGTAAACTTGTAACCCAATAAGTATTGTCTCCACATTGCAATTGCTTGTGTAATGGCATACATTTCCCGGTGATAAGTGGATGCTTGTGGCATTCGCAGGCATAGCTTCTTACTAAAATAAGCTAGTGGATGCTTATCTTGAGACAACACACCACCAATACCCACACCCGAAGCATCGGTTTCAAGAGTAAATGGTTTTGAAAAGTCGGGAAGGTGAAGTATTGGAGTCGAACTAAGGAGTTGTTTAAGCTGTGTGAATGCGTGTAAAGTAGTGTCATTCCAAACAAAAGCATCTTTCTGTAATAGGTCAGTCAACGGACCTGCAATAGGTCAGTCAACGGACCTTCAATATAAGCATAATTTTTAATAAATCGCCGGTAATACCCGGCAAGCCCCAAGAAACTCTGAAATTCGGTGACGTTTACGGGAACCGGCCATCGTTGGATGGAGATAATCTTGTCGAGGTCCATTGCCACTCTCTGGGAAGATATCATATGACCCAAATGGTCTTTCCAAGTTTTGCTATAAATGAGAATGTCGTCAAAGAAGACTAAAATAAATTGACGAAGATATGGATGGAAAACATCATTCATAAGGCGTTGAAAGGTAGAAGGGGCATTGATTAACCCGAAGGGCGTGACCAAAAACTCGTAGTGCCCGTCATGAATCCGAAAGGGGGTTTTCAATGAATCATTACCCGCAATATGAATTTGATGATACCTGGTCAATCAATCAAGCTTGGAGAAGAATTTAGCGTCATGTAACTCATCGAATAACTCATCTATCGATGGTATAGGGAATCGGTCCCGGATGGTAATGGAAATCAATGCTCTATAATCGACGCAAAAGCGCCACGTACCATCCTTTTTGCGCAACAAAAGGACCGGAGAGGAAAAGGCACTCGTTCTAGGGCGAATAATTCCTTGGTCAAACATCTCTTTAACTAACCGTTCAATTTCTTGTTTCTGGAAATGCGGGTACCGTTACAGACGGACAGAAACGGGTGTGCTGTTTGGCAATAAGTCAATATGATGATCCTGAGTACGGGTTGGAGGAAGCCTATGTGGAGCGGTAAACACAACAGAAAACCGTTGCAGAACCGTTTGCAATTCTGGTGGATAAGGCGGCTAGGAAGTATTAGGAGGTAACAAAGACAAATGATATAGTTACCCAACTGCATCTGAGTGAAGTAATTTCCGGAACTCATTGAAATGAATAGCCTGAACTGAGGATGTATCACCTTGTTATTTAACCCATTTACCTTGTAAGGAAAACTCAAATACCGATGTGGAATAGTCCGTCATAGCCGGACCTAATGTAGCCAACCACAAAACCCCCCAAACCATATCCCACCCTACAAGGGAAGAACATAGAAATCAACCACCACTGTATGCCCCTAGATAACTAATTCCATATTACGAGCCAAACCAGAACATGGTAATCGTTTGTCGCTGCCAACAAGAACTGAAAAGGGAGTAATACATTCCACTTAAAATTTCAGAAAATCGGCAATTCGAGTCTGTACAAAACAATGCGTACTACCACTATCCAACAAAACCTGAACCTCTTTACCGGAAACTGTACCTGTAAAACGCAAAGTAGACATAGAGCAACCACCCGATAAAGAATTATAGGAAATAGTGGAATGCGTTTTTACCTCCTCAACCTAAAGTTTGTCCGCTAACACAGCATCAGAATTATCAGAAGAAGGGGAATCCAACGAGCCACCATTATCGACCGAATCATCATCGAATAAGAGGAGCTGAGGAGTCGATTTGCATTTATGCTCCCAAGTATATTTTTCGTCGCAACGATAACCAACCCTTGTGAATGTTTCTGAGCAATTTCCAGTGGTGTTAAGCGATGAAAACCGATATTCTTAGTATTTGGAAAAGCAGAAGAGGTTTTACTGGTGCTAGATGTAGAAGACGATAGAGTAACAGGGGATGGCATTTTAGGGGTAGGTAAGATGGGCATTGAGGAGCCCATAGATTCCCGGCCCATATCTTTTTCAAATTAGATCCGAATCTCATGATGTTGGGCCTTATCCATAGCATCTTCAAGGGTAATAGGTTGATGGATTATGACAGATTGTTTGATATCAGATCTGAGACCTGAGATCTAACAACTAATAAAAAATTCCTTCGCCAATGGAACAATGGTACGATTAGAAATCGTCTCAAACTTAGCACGATAATCAGCGACAGTAGAGCTTTGAGTGAGTTTCGCCAATTGACCCTCAGGTTTCTCCAAATCATGAGGACGGAACCGTTTAGAAAGCGCCTCAGTAAACGCGAGCCACGTGGTGACTCGATGACGAAGTTGGAGCCAATCGAACCAATCGGCAGCGATATCATCCAAATAAAACGACGCAATCGATAAACGATCCACTTTGGGAATGGAATAAAAATCAAAGTAACGAGACACCTAAGCTAACCAACGTTCCGGATTCTCACCGTTAAAACGAGCCAAATAAACCGGCGCCTGTGTATGGCAACCGATTGCGCTAGCTCCAGGCAAGCCATGAGGACTCTGTCTCACGTCGGACAATTTCGGATCTGAACGGCGGATGAGCTCATTGATGGAAGATTGGATAGCAGCGATAGGTGAAACGAATGCATCCAATTCCGTTCGAAACGAGCGGTGATCCTCCTGAACAGATTTAAGGGACTCCTAAAAAACACGAGCTCGAGTTCCGTCTACCATCGGTGTAGAGGAACAATGAAAGCACCAATTGGAACAAACTAAATTGAAAAGATATTGGATAAATTGTATTAAGCAACTGAAGGAGAAGGGGGGTGGGGAAATTACAGACTCATAATAATGGGATAGGAAAAGGGAAGACTCAGATCTAACAAATTCATTCTTACCACTCACACACCAAATAATTACATAAATAGACTTGCCCTCATTCTGTTATGTTTTTGCTAACATGGAACTCATAACGTAATCTTGGAACCTTTTGGGCTTAGACCGGACTCTTTCTTCTCTCTTTTGCTTCCGATCCATATTAGTTAGGTTATGATCAGCTATTGGGCCTTCTGGACTCATAACATAAACTTCAAATTTGCTACCTGGAGTATTTTGATCAAAACACAAAAAAAATGATGTACGGCTTGAAGTTAAACAAGACAAAAGATCAAATACAAATAACTTTAACGTACAAAATGTACGAACTGAAGGTTTTGCTGAAAAAACACGGTGGCATTTTTGTAATTATTTACATTGTAGAGTAATTATCAAAATTATCTACAACTGATCTTGTAGGGTAATTATGATCTTGTAGAGTAATTTTGATCTTGTAGAGTAATTTTAAGTGGTGTTTGTTTTTTCATAAAAACCTCTTCTTGCCTCTTATGCCTGTTCCATGCAGACCACGCGCAGACGTTTAGCTCTGCAGACAGTTTGTTTTTTAGAAGACATTTTATTAAAAAATGTCTTCAAACCTCTGCACGTCCTCTTCTCCACGCAGACATGGTCCAATGTCTTCCCACCTCTTCCAACCTCTTCCCACCCTTCCTACCTCTTCTTCTTTCCTAATCTCAAAACACAAACACCTCTCCTCCACCCCTCTTCTCCTCCCAACCGTCTCCTCCACTTCCTCCGCCACCACCTCCACCTCCACCTCCTCCGACAACCACCTCCACCTCCACCTCCTCCGCCACCACCTCCACCTCCTCCGTCACCACCTCCAATCCATAGAAAATTGTCTTAATCTACCACCAATATCTCGTTTTGGAAAATCATACTCAAATATGCCCAAGACCAATGTCATCTCTTTGGTTAACATGATATAGATAAAATCAGGGATTCCAAATCAATTTTCTTAAACTCTAGTTTCAATAATCTTTGCATAGTTAGCCCCTAAATTCAAGTTTTAACAAACTAAGTCACAAATTCAATATTCAAATTCATAGCACACAAAGATTTACATGTTTGAACTGATTTCTAAATTCATATTTATTGTGACAAATACTTAAACAAGTAACAAATTTCAAGTAATAAACTAAAGAGTAAACCGCCATTTTGGTCCCTGTGGTTTGGGCACTTTTGACATTTTAGTCCAAATCTCAAACTTTTTACATCTGGGTCCCTGTGGTTTGCATTTTGTTGCCATTTTAGTCCAAAACTCAAAATCCCTGATTTTTACTGTTGAAAACTGATTATTTTGTCCTTTAGTGCAGGGGCATTTTGGTCATTTTTAAATATAATTTCATTTGTGCAACCAGCAGATCAAATAAATCATCATCATCCCCAACATAATCACATCTCTCCCTCTCTCTTCTCTCTCTCTCTATAGCACCACCACCACCGCCGCCTCCTCCCTCTCTCTCTTCTCTCTCTCTATAGCACCACCACCACTGTCGTCCCATCCAACAGTCACACCCACACCTCCTTCCTCGTTTTTCGGTGACAGCGGCTCCGCAAATAAAACCCTGAAGTTGTCAATGACGAAGATGAACACCAGCAACAGCAAACACCAGCCACCACCGCCCCCATCTGCCACCACCACCCCCATCTGCCACCACCGCCCCTATCTCTCTACACCACCTCTCAATCCCGCCACCTGCCATCACCCACTCCCACCCCCACAACCACCGTCACCACCACCACCCACCTACAACCACCAACACCACCATCCACCTGCCACCACAACCATCGTGAAAACCCCTCAAATCTGAAAACCCACCATGAAAAACCCTCAAATCCACCACCGTAACCACCCAAAATCCCCAAATATTCACTAGAAACAAAAACTCAAAATCCCTAAATATTCACTAGAAACTTCATAAAACACCCAAAATCCCCAAATACTCACATTATCACTTACCAGACGATGTATCCCTATCACCGGAGTTGCCGCCGTCACCACCTTCACCAAACTCAAAGCAAACCCAAACTCGAGCCACACCATAACCACCTCCACTGCCGTCGTCAACCACCCCCTTACATCATCATCATAATCACCGTCCATCATCATCAGCAGTCATCATCATCATAATCAGTCATCGTCAACCACCCCCTATTTACAGATCTGAAAAGAAAGAAGGATGGAGGAGAGATCTGTGTAGAGAGAGAGAGAGAACTAAGAGAGAGAGAGAGAGAGAGTGTGTGTATGGCGGTGGACGGTGGTGATCTGTGGTGATGACGGTGGTGAACTGTGACAACCGGTGATTTACGGCTCCTAACTACGTGATTAACAGGTGATTAACGCGTTAATAAATAGTGCTTACAGCACAAATTAACTTAATTAGGCCTTTGGAGTGCCCAGGAACGTTTATTCGACTATACAGTGCGCGTACGGTGGTTTACGGAAAAATCTGCTGAATGATAAGCGACAACGGATTGAAACCAAACAGAATACTGGCAACGCCGACAAATATTAAATTGTTACGATATATTTTAGCTTCGTAATTATAATTTAGTGACTACGGTCGTAACCGGACCGAAAAACAGATTAAAACGGCGAACGGCGCCTTTTACGCGAATTTTTACCGTTATCAACGTGCGAACGCGACTACGACGAATACCGGCATTATTTTTACACGAAATATTATTTTACTAGGCCACGGTGATTCCGGTTTTAAAAACGTGTCTCGTAGGAATTACGGGCCACTTGCACACGAGATGGGCTTGTGGGCCCTGGGCCCAAGCCCAACACCCACAAGCCTAAACCTGCTTTATAATGAAAGATCTATACAAGATCTATACAAAATCTTCACAAGATTCATAAATCTTACCAAATCTATAATAAATCTATACAAAATATTTTGTGCAAGATCTAAAGATCCCCAAGATCTCATCAATCTCTATAAAACCCCTAACATTTGACAATACACACACACCCTCAATATTTCCTCACTCCCTCTCGGTTGTATATCAGATTACACCAAACCACTCATCTCTCAAAACACTCCCTCTCTCGATTTCTACTGGACAAAAGAGAAGGGATATGCACTTTTCTTCTTTACATACACAAACAACTCACACAACACCCAAAACCCTTCCCCTCCTCCTCTCGTTCGTCTGACCCGACCACCGGAGCATCACCGGTAGGTCACCGGTCTCCTTTTTCTTTGTTCACCGAAAACACCCACCTACCAGCCCCCCCTCTTCCGAGCAACATGAACGACCACCACCACCACAGTCCGGTGGTGGTGCGACGGCGGAGACAGAGACGGAGACGGAGACGGGAGAGAGTGAGAGACGAGACGGAGAGAGAGAGAGGCTGAAGAGAGAGAGAGAGCCGCCGCTCACGGCGGCGGCGGTAACGGAGTCAGACGGCGACGGGTTAGGCGGTGACGGAGTCAGGCGGCGGTTGTGGCGGTGGTTAGTGTTTCAGACCAGTAGGTTGGGTCTCGGACCAGTAGGTTGGGTATCGGACCAGTGGGTCGTGTCTCGGACCAGCGGCCCATGTCTTTATCTGACGAAATCCACCGGTAAGACCTCGTTCCTTTCATCTTTTGTTTCTGAAAAGTGAAGATGATTGTCTGTTTGGATTTCGGGTTTGACTCGGTTCTGGTTCGGGTCACATGTGGGGCTCGAGTTTCACTGGTCAGTTGGGTTCGAGTGTTCTGGTGCGGTGTTCGGGTCAAGTAACTCGGTTCAGTTTAAACAAGGTCCGGTTCGGTCAGAATTGTCCGCGTCAGGAGCGGTTCGGGTTGACTCGGTCAACTCAACCGAGTCAACTCGGTCAACAGCAGCGAGTCGACTCAGTGTTCGGGTCAACAGGTTCAGGTCAACAGTTGGTTCAAGTCAGCCGGTTCGGGTTAGATTTTGAAGCGGTTTGAGTCAACTCGGTCCAACTGGTCAACTCAGCGAGTTGACTCGGTCAGCTCGGCTTTCGACACAAGAAGATGGTAAAGATTTTACGCCACAATATATTTCATTATTCTTATAATTTTATTTATTTCATGAACGAGCTCGAACCGATACAAATTAGTGCTTAATTTACATTATGTCGCTTTTACGAAAATTATATATAGTGATATTGATTATATTGTTGAATTTTGATAAAATAACGACAACTTGTGTTGTCGGGGGTGTTCAAAAACAGAGGAAACTCTGCCCGTTTTTCGAGAAAACACGTAAAACGAAAAGCATATTTTATTCAAACGACTTTCATACAACAAGACGCAAAGGCATATTGTTCAACGACATTCTACAACTCACGAAAACGACGCTGACGCGAACTATTTTACAAATAAACATAATTAGTATACTTACTTCCAAAGTTGACTACTGTTTTACAAAATAAATATAGTTTTATATATTTATTTCAAATGTCGAACACCACGAATTCGTTTTTATAAAAATAAATATAGCTTGTATATTTATTTCAAGTATCGAACAATACGAAATCTTTTATTGAAATAAATATAGTATATATATTTATTTTTAACATCAAACGACTTGTATTATCATATGAAAGTAAATATAGCTTGTATATTTATTTTCAACCACAAACAACTCGATGATACTTTTGTAAAATGAATATAACCTTTTATATTCATTTCAAACGACATGCACGCATACTTTGACGAATATATACAAGACGCAATATACGATACAAGTTGTTATATGATATTTTCATATAAATATTCTTTTTGTACAAGTACGACTACTCAAGACAGCTAACGTAATTACAACGACATATTTATATATATATATTTTTTTATATATAAATATTTATTTATTTTTAAATCTCTCGAGAATCAAGTCTTTTCAAGACTTGTTAGTTATTACCGACGATAAACGACACTTATCAAATATGACCTAATCATTTCCGATAAGTTAACCACTTACCGTTGAATCGTTCGACTAATGATTCGGTAGAGCTTGGTGACACGTGGACTAGTTACCGCTTTTATTTAGAAACTTATAAAACATTCCGTGTTAGGAATATTGTAGAATCCACGCTAGTGAATCATGCCTTGGAAACGACATCACGAAGTCGTAATTAGCTAGCTTTGCACATGGAAATTCTGGTGAGTTCATAACCCCACCTTTTTACGATTTTACATTTTTGTGAATGTTTTCGGGGTGGAAAGACATGCACGTTTTGCAAGAACATACAAAGTTTTGAACAAACGAAAACTCATATTTCTAAATTATGTTACGAACGGATTTTGAGGAACTCAAATGGTTTACGAATGGATCATACTAAATATACCGGTTTTTATAAAACAAATGCGTATTATCGAAATGGGAATGATTTTCATGACTAGGGATGGGATCGTCAGGTGATAATATAGAGAGACTGGGGAGTCAGCCTTAGAGGCTGGGGAGGTTCATCCTTAGAGGCTAGGGAAAATACATGTTACAATTATTACAGACATTTTATACATCATATGATTAGCTTAAGGAGGGTTTACTACTAGATCATGTGAGGGGTGGGTATAACAATTAAGGCCATCAATCCTCATTATTAGGACCAAGGGACACAAGAGTGATAGATCTATTTGGGTGTAGCGAGCCCACACCCGTGAGGCCGGGGCGGCCCATAGAGGTGACTGTGTCTTACAGCCGAAGCCCGGTAACAAATTTGCTAGGTTTGAGTCTTCCTGCACCTTTTCACACATGCCAGTGGCTTTGCAACCCATTGGTGATCTCTTTTTCCTTCTTGCTACATACCAGGGACATACATACTTACAAAAATACTTGATTTATACAAATTAAATACCATGTTTTATACAAATTCAAAGCATATGATTTATGCGGGCATGGAATCAAAGTCAGGGTGGGCATTGACGGTTATACGAACATTACAAATACGAGAATTTACAAATACATGGTTTTACGAACATAATGCGTTACAAATACAAAGTTTTCAGATAACTTGACAAGAAAATGATTTCTAAATTCGTTTTCTCACTATTATTTCACAAACCGATTATTCAAAAGATTTATTTCAAATCTTTTACAAACAAACTATGAACTCGCTCAACTTTATGTTGACTTTTTCGCATGTTTCTTTCTCAGGTTACTTTTCAAATTATGGCACGGTTGGAATAGGAGAACCACTGGAGATTCGAGTACTTAGTGGGCGTTCGATTTCTAGAAGTCTTAGCTTGTATTTGCTTCTGCTGTGCAATGAAGATACCAGTCCAGTCACGCCAATGCTCTGATATTTCGGGGTGTGACATGAACGGTGTAGAGAGAGAGAGAGAGAACTGAGAGAGAGAGAGAGAGTGTGTGGTGTATCTGTGTTGTTTTAGTGAGAGAGAGATCGAGGGTTATATATATAGAGAAAGTATAATGTACAAAAAGGCTTAACCTACATTAACGTACGCGACAAACATTATAACGTGTGTGATTTTTTTTTACCTTCATAATGTGCGTTATTATACTTTCCCATGCGTGATTATCACCCCATGCGTAATTATCACCAAAAAATGGATCCCATGCGTTATTTTTGTGTCTTATGCGTGATTAGGGTATTGATCCAACGGTTACGCGCGTCGCCTACGTTAATGTACGATAAGCCTTTTTGTATGTTAACCTTTCCCTATATATATATATATATAGGGTGAGGTTCGGCTACAAAGTCTATTTTTCCTACAAAGTGTACAAAGTCATAAAACACCACAATTTCAGCCATAAAACACACTCAAAACCCACGAATAACAAAGTGAAGATCACTAGAACACAATATCCAAACCCTATCAGTCCATAAAAACTTCAAAAACGCCATCGTAGAACTGTGAATATAAAACACAATATGACAATCAATATAAAACACACAAATGTTACTCATTCGATAATCAAAGGCTTATCATCCAAAACACAACACAAAACCCACAAATATGGCGTTTTAGTAATCTCCACTTTGTTATTCGTGGGTTTTGAGTGTGTTTTATAGCTGAAATTGTGGTGTTTTATGACTTTGTACACTTTGTAGGAAAAATGGACTTTGTAGCCAACTCCCACCCTATATATATATATATATATATATTATATAATATATAATTAATTTTGTTTTAATTTATTAGAAGAGTAAAATCAGAATGATCAAAATGCCCCTGCACTAAAGGACAAAATAATCAGTTTTCAACAATAAAAAATCAGGGATTTTGAGTTTTGGACTAAAATGGCAACAAAATGCAAACCACAGGGACCTAGATGTAAAAAGTTTGAGATTTGGACTAAAATGGCAAAAGTGCCCAAACCACAGGGACCAAAATGGCAGTTTACTCTAACCTAAAAAAAAGAAAAAAATAGGTTTACCTTTTGGAGAGGGAGAGCTCCGACAGAAGGTGGCAGCGAGACGGATTGGGCGGCGGTTGGCGGAAGGAGGCGGTCCGGCGCCGATGGAGAGACAGAGGTGAGAGTGAGACTTATGTGCGTGTTGTGTGTTATGTTATGTTGATTTTCTTTAAAACCCTAACCTTTTAATTTACTATGGAAAATATTATTGGGACGTCTATTCACTATGAGGTGGTGGTGGTGTATGATGGTTATGGTGGTGGTTGTTTTTAGAGAGGGAGAGAGAGAGAGAGAGAGAGATCAGTTGTTTGCTTGTAGAAGTTAAAAAACAAACAGTCTTTTTCTTGCAGACTGCAAGACTGCAGAGATTTGGTCAACCTCTTCTGCTACAAATGTTTGCAGATGTGGTCCGCAGACTGCAGACGTTTTACCTCTGAAAAAACAAACAACACCTTAATCTTGTATGGTAATTATCAAAATTACTCTACAAGTGTATCAAAATTACTTTACATCAAAATTACTTTACAAGTGTATTAAAATTACTCTGCTAGTTTATCAAACAATATACAATTCAAAATTACTCTACAAAATTACCATACAAGATTATTTGTCGAGTAATTATTATGCTCTACAAAATTACTTTATAAGATCAAAATTACGCTATAAAAACATTTTACAAAATTACTTTACAAGATCAAAATTACCATACAAGATCATTTATAGAGTAATTTTAATATTTACTCTACAATGTAAATAATTACGAACATGTCACCGTGTTTTTTTTTTTTTTTTTAGTCATGCCTTTCGTACGATAAAACACTTTGTACGTGAACTTAACTTGGTATTTTGTTCAAAACAACCAAAAAAACAAAAAAAGATGTACAGCTTGAAGGTAAACATTAGTAGTTAGCAAGTATACCTTACGTCTCACACACTTAAATCAACATCTTTCAAACAAATACACACTGTAAGTTGATCTTTAAACATTTTTATACCCTATTATCAAGATAAGAAGATCAAGAGAATCAAAAGCATCCTTCTATAAAGATATAAACATTTATATTGTATTTGCGAGTAGTGATTCTATTAAGAAATATAGCAGGCAGTGAAGATAACTCGTGTTTGTAGAACAAGAAGTGGACGTGGATTCGTTACTTCCTTTTGTTCATGTGATAACATAGCTCTTTATCAATTCATTTTTTATCGTCGTACAACTAACTGCAAAGGTTTCTAGATACTAATATTTTGTCTAACAAACAATTATTTTGTACAAAGATTAATCTAAATAAACATCTTCATCTATCTAACCATAACTATTTTCTTGTTTGACATGACTGGCTAGCCATCTTGGGTCAATTTATATTTGTAGATAACATGAACATGCACCAGATCGAAAGATACCAAACTTGAACACAATTTATGTATCCAATCATTGAGATGAAACATAACAATTCATAATCTTTTAAACCTGACTTAATCAAGATAAATTTTGACATCAATACCATTATCAATAAGTGATTGAACGACTGCTCTAATTTTACCTTCAAATTTATCCCTTTCCCTTGGTGTATACGAGGCTGTGAACACATCAGCTTCTCGAGCGCGATCAGACAATATCCTACCGATCGCCAAACAAGCAGGGATATCGGACCTGGATTTAAGTGCTGCTTTGATGTCTTTTGAGTTCGTGCCAGCAACTGCGACTTGTTTGCTTGTTACCCTGTGAGTAACTGAAGCTGAAACAAACCGTTTTGAGATGAAAACATCCAGTGTAAACGGCTCCATGTAAGCTATCGTACGCTGTTTGAATGATATATGCTTGTTTGGATTCTTCGATTTCTTTTCTTTTTTGTAGGTATATGGACGGCTATTATCATCGTCCAAAAAATCCTCTACTCCGAAGAAGCTTCTAGGTCCAAAGGCCTGTAATTCACAATCATTTAAAGCTTTAATGTAGTTTCGAGAGTTGCCAAGATGCACTTATCAACAGCTATTTGGGTTAGGTTTTATATTTAACGGGTTGAGTCCTCAAAAATGTATTTTTATGTTTAAAACCTCCTAATCATTTTGTTAAAAAATATATCTTTTTTGAAATGATCCTGGTTTTAAAAAGTGCAAGGCGTGAGGGTCCCGAAGCTGAGGTGAGAGGCAAAGGCGCATGCATCACAATCGCGAGGCACAAGGTATTTATATAATATTCTATCATCATATATCCAAAATTTAAAATTTAGATATAAACAAATTGCAAGGTTTAAAAAAACGGAAACAAGTTTCGAGGCGTTTTCCCTTCGCCTCACGAGGCGTAAGTATCGAGGCGGAACGAGGCGTAAGGCCGAGGCGGTATTAATAAATAAATATTAAAATTATATATATCATAAAATAATAAATACTAAACATCAAAAAAAGAGTTTTCTCATCAAATTTCATCAGATTCAGTAGTTAAAAACATAAAAAAGATTCAAATTTCATCAAATACTTGACATAAAAAAGCTATTTAAGAAAAGCGCACATAGAGAAAAAAAAATATAAAAAATATGTTATGCTTTGAAAATAAATAAGATTCCACATATAAAATTAAAAAAACTATTATATTATATAAAATTAAAAATGAGTTTCTGAGCTGGAATTTGGTTGAACTCATACGTGCCCGCACCGACGGACACGAATGCAGCTCCGAAAAACCCGGGCCCGCGTGAGGCAGTTTTTTTTTATACGCTACTCCAGTTCAGTTTTTTATTGGCGCCTAAAAAAAACCCTAATCTATGCGCCTCACTCCACTGAGGCGTACGTATAATTTCTGTCCCTGAGGCGCCGCCTCATATGCGTTTTTGCTCCATTCCGACTCGAGGCGCGCCTCGGCCGTTTTTTTAAACCATGACAAATTGTATATACGATTTAATAATAAATAGCCGCTATATACAACCTAAAAAGTTAAATGCACAAATCTGACCATGTACAAGAGGTGCGTGTCAAGCAAATTTGACCTGACACCATTGGAAGCAAATGTCTTTCTCTCCTTAGTGCACCTCAGGTGGGCTTTTTTAAACCAAGGATGTGATACTAAATTCATAATCATATTGGACATATAACCAAATATTGTGGAGAAACAGCGTTTTGGATCAAGCCAACCCAATCCAAAAGAATATGTTGTTCCAAATGTTTTGTTGCGCTAACAGCAATGCTAATCCTTTCTAACAAAAAGATATCACCAAGTACCTGACCACTGTGAATATGTCTGGCAAACAAAACTCGGTCTTTGCACCGCCATGGATAAACGACGCAGGACATACGCGTTTCAACATGACTCACCAACCCCAAATCAAAGTAGGATATCTAGTGAATGCTAAGAACAAGCAACAAGTTGGCTTATTTTTTGTTCAACTGTATTGAAGTAAACAGATAAACAAGGGCAAATGGCACCAAGTAGCAACCAACCTCTTCGTTTTTGACCATTTGGGAAACCAATCCTTTCTTATCCATATTAGCAATTAACTTTTACTCTTTTACCAGTTTTAGAGAAAACCCTGTTATAAATTTATGACAGGTTGCATCGTGCCATGTCACCTGACACGTGTTATGATGATGTGGCAATCTTTATTGGACAAACACAGTCTATTTATTTACATGTAGTATCCATTATAATTTAGAGCTAATCTTTGTTTTGAAGGGTGGGGGCTTGAGGCATGCGGTTGTAAATAAAGTTTATTTGACTGTACATAAAGGAATGCCTCGCAATAAGTACAACTTGTAGTTGTGTATGGTTGCAAATAGAGCAACGCCTCCTCCTGTACACGCCTCGGCTTTTGAGACCCCGCATTATATAACTCCAGTTAAGTCCATATCCAAGATTCACCAATAGCTAGCTAGCTTTTGCTTGGTTATCACAAATCATTAATAATTAACCAGTAGACACAGAAAAGAAACAACTTCATATATCTCCGTTTGAGACCACTAGAAAAGAAGTAAATACCCCCAGGTGCCCTAAACCCTACAAATCCCCCTTCGTATCAGTTTTGTAGAAATAGCAGCAAAACATGACCAATGGGGGCAGTGGCAGACCAAAGGGGTCCATTTTTTTGGTGTTTGATTTTTCACAAAATTATATAATCATTACCCATGAAAGGTTTTCCAAATCAATTTTCATACGAGTATTACTATTACTTGAAAAAGATTAGGCATCAAAGTTTCTTTTCAATGATTCTTACATAGTTTTCCCTAAACTTCAAGTTTTTAGATAATAAGCCACAAATTCTAAAATCAAATTCAAGCATCCAAAGATTCATAGTGTGTAATGCCTTGAACAACTAGTCAAGTAACAAAACTAAAACAAAAAAGATTATAGTTCTTACCTGTGTGGAGAGAGAGGAACGCAGCAGACGGCCGGCGGGTTGTGGACGGGCGGAGAGGGCGGCGGACAGGCGGAAGAAGGCGGCGGACATGCGGAATAGCGGAGGAAGGCGGCAGAAGGGTTGTGGACAATGGACGGTCGATCAACTTTGAAGGAAGAAGGATTTGTTTAAAAAAAATATAGGATTTGTTTTTTAAAAAAAAGAGCGACTTTTGTTTTTGGAAAAATTACAATCTTTATACCATTTTTCAATTACATTTTAACAAATGTTGACAGACGGTGTCTTTTACTAGGTATTTTGTTGAAAGTTTAGTTCTTTACACCTAACCCAGTTAAAAAACCCTGTTAATTGTTGGGTGTAAAAGACTAAACTTGCAACAAAATACCTAGGTAAAGGATTAAACTTGCAACAAAATACCTAGTAAAGGACACCGCCAGTCAACAATTAACATGGTTTTTTAACTGGGTTGGGTGTAAAGGACTAAACTTGCAACAAAATACCTAGTAAGGGACACCGCCTGTCAACATTCGTTAAAAAGAACACCGCCTGAAAAGTGGTATAAAGATAAATGACAAAACTTGTAATTTTTCCTTTGTTTTTGCTTACGTTTTGAAAGTGTAAAAAACTTTGCCTCTGTATGTTTTGAAAGGGTGTAAAAAACCCTAGTTAAAAAATAGTTTACGTTCTGAAAGTGTGTAAAAACTTGCCTCTCTATGTTTTAAAAAGGTGTAAAAAATCCTAGTTAAAAAATAGTTTAAAAAAAAGAGGTTTAACAAGGATCAAACCCAGGACTTTTGTTTGTAAACACGGGGTTTCACCACTACATCACGCACATAGTTATTGTAATGGTGTCCAACTATTTTTATGAGGTCCATAGAAAATTTAATATACCGGTTATACTATTTTTTTTTTTAAAAATAGAGGTCCGGGGACCCCGACCCGCTCAATGTGGGTCCGCCCCTGAATGGGTGTGGTGGTCAATTGGTAAAGACAAAACTTTAAAAACACATAGGTTGGGAAGGGGAAGGTCTTGAGTTTAAGTGCCATAACCTACAAGGGATTAAAAAAATAGAAGTTTAAAAAAATAAGCAAAACATGCATTAATGAAAGCAATTATTAATTTCAGAAGTTTGATCAGCTATTTCGATTTGAGAGGGAGGGTGCACTCGTGGTCGCCCAAATTTAAAACTGCCCTAAACCAAACCAAATAAACTTTAGGCACGCAAGGTAGTTAGACCTAAATTTTCATGTTATCTGGAATTGGTGAATCATTTGAGAGGGAAGGTGCACTCGTGGTCGCCCAAATTTAAAGCTGCCCTAAACCAAACCAAACTCTAAGCAAGCAAGGTAGTTAGACCTAAATTTTCATGTTATCTGGAATTGGCGAATCTCCTTAAGAATATTAAAGAAGGCATTAAAAATTGAAGATCTGAGATAGTTCAGCAAGAAGAAAAAAATTTTCAGGAGGTTTCTAAAGCGATTGAAGACCTTGAAAAACTGGAAAAATCTACAAGTTTAAGTTCGAGTGAAAGACAGCTTCGTGCCTCCTTGAGACTTAAGCTAAAAGAGATCGAGCATGGTAAAGCGAAAGACCTTCTCCAAATGTCTCGATTGCGGTGGATAAAAGATGGAGATGAAAACACTGTGTTCTTCCATAGGGTTATTAAAGCTAACGAGGCCAAAAGAAGTATAAATGGGCTGTTTTTTTAATAATATTTGGGTGGAAGATCCAAACCAAATTAAAGATTTCATGAAGACCTGGTTCAAAAAACACTTTGCTGAACCGATTAGACGGTGTCCAAAATTCAGCAATTTGGGTCTCCGTAGGTTGAATCAGGAGCAGATCTTGGATATTTCTGGTCAGTTTTCAGAAGCGGAGATCAAGAGAGCGTTAGCGGAGATCAAGAGAGCGTTAAAAGACTGCGATGGGGGAAAAGCATCGGGACCAGACAGGTTTACAATGAAATTTTTGAAGACTTTTTGGGACCAGTTGAAACCGTTCATCCTAAGGGTAACGGCTGAATTCTATTCGACAGTGTAACACCCCAAAAATAGTTAATAGCTAAAATGCCATATAATAAAAGTATGAAAGAAAATGATAGTTTAATATTAGTCAAATAAAGAAAACTAGAGGGACTAATTCAGAAAAGTGAGAAACTTGGTTTTTACTAAAATAAATAAAAATCAAGAAAATCACACACACATACACAAATGTGCGTGGGTGTGTGCGACCAGAGGAAGAAAACAGGGACTAAAACCCTAGTTCTTGATCTTGCCCATCAAATTCAACCCTTAAATCACATGATTCTGATTTGCATGTTGCTGAATTAGAGTGCCTAACACCTTCTCTTCATAAGGTATGTTGGGAATTTGATGCATACTTGTGTATTGAATTCTTGATGAAATTTATGATGCAAAATTGAGTAATAATCTGCTGAAATTATGTTAAAAATAGTATAATCTACATGATTTCAAGTAAAGTTTTGATAAATATGAGTAGAACATTTGTTATGACTAGGTAATCAGTTGAATGCACAAGTATGAACAATTGGGTTTTTGATGTATAATCGGAGCTCATGAAATCTGAAGGAAAATAATGATGTTGAAACAAGTATAATCAGAAATTAGATATAAAAAGAGGATAGTAAACATTCTACTTGTTAATAAGGGGTTTTTGTGGTTAGAAAACTTCAATAACAAGAATGATATGGCTAATTGTGAAGTATGCACACAAGATGCTTGATAAAACGCCTAAAAGAAGTTGATAGACACTAATTGTGGTGTTTGGCTAAGTTAACAAGCTTAAGTTATGAGCCGAAAGGTTCTAATGATAATTGGCTTGTGTATTTTAGGCAACACGAGCGAGGCGTCGGGAAGTCAAGCCGGTGCGGACACTCGCTTGAAAGGAAAGCTTTAAGGTACATGGCTAACGCTTCGTTACTATTGTTAATTAGTCTTTTCTATTGATATTTGTTGGTAATTTGGAATGTGAGATTTAAGTGGCTTGGTTTGCTTGAATGATGGACTTCATAACGGCAAACCAAACGGGTTATCAAGGGTAGGTACAAACCGGGTAACGGGAGTACCTTATCCGTAAACTATAAGCCCGGGTGACGGGTAGTAACGTATTAAACACGCAAACCGGTAATGGAAGCGTGAGTGTTGAATATAAAGAACCCAAAGATGGGTCACCTTGATACGAAGTAATATCCCGTATTGTAATTTGATGTTTTAAAAAGCACGAAACGAGAACAAACAGGTCAAAACAGCCAAAATAGCAAAGAAATCGCTACAGACGAGTCTCTGGCGGTCGCGTAAGCTTGGACAGGCTTTTACGCGGGACGCAAGGGAGCTACCGTAAGTTACGGTAGCTACCGTAACTTACGGTAGCTACCGTAACTTACGGTAGCGACTGAAGTTGTTACGCTGGATTTATACTGCCTTACGGCAGCCCCTGAATGCCCAGTGTGTCACACCCCGACCACGTAGAACATACAAAACGTGGCGGAAACGTCGGGGAGTGTTGTAACAGAATTAATGTTTCACAACCATGGAAATTAAAGTTTCGTTTTATTCAATATAAGTGTTACAATGTCTAAACAAACATGGAAATACAACATAATTAACTAGTCTGCATCTTTTATTGTCACTAAGGCCCATGTCCGCCTAAGTGTATCTTGATCATCTTATGCAACAGCTCCTGAAAAACACATGTGAAAATATGGTACGTCAGCATAAAAATGCCGGTGAGATACATAGGTTTTGTGAAAATAGGTTTCATGACTTATGTTTGAGAAAATGTTTAGTCATGAACCTTGTAATTTGCTTTGTTTTGTAAATCATTTGAAAAACGACCAGATCAGATGATATGTATAAATAATAGAATAATGTATGGTTAAATGAATAACCATATAAAATGAGTTTGTAAAAGATAAGTTGTTTGTAAAACAATGTCTTGTGAAAAGTATGTTATTTGTATAAAATGTTCTATGTCTCAAACTGAAATGATTCAAATAACGCTACGATATGTAATACCATACAAACACTTATATATAGGAAGTACCAGCGGCGTATCCACCATGCTTGTATCATATTACACACGCATCGTTACTTAATCACTTAATCAAACCAAACCACCAAAGTAATGTTTAACAATTGTAGAAATGTTCATGTATTGTCAAATGTCTATTGTCAAATGTAAATCATGTTAATGGATACAAACGGTTCAACCATTACAAACGGTTCACACGGTCCAACGGTTACAAACGGTTCACACGGTTCAACGGTTATAAACGGTTCATAGAATCAAAGGGTTACGACGGTTCACATAGTCAAATAGTTACAACGGTTCAAAATGTAGTATAATGTGTTCATATGCTGGATGAGCATATGCAACATAAATGCAATGTAAAACAATGTACTAAATATGCACACAATGGGCATACATAGCATGAAATGTAATGTAAAACGATGTACTAAGTACGCACACAATGGGCATACATAGCATGAAATGTAATGAAATCATGTACTATAATGTACTAACAAACATAGCAGGTATATGATGTGAAAACATGAAAGTAATAAGTAGGCACATGTGTTCCACCCCAAAACGTTTGGAAAACAGTAAAAGAGGGGTCTATGTACTCACTTGAGATTGCTCAGAAGTCCTAGGATAACCACCAAGCAAAGCTAGAGATCGCGGAATATCAAACGGCACCTAATATAGGTAACTACATTAATAAACCGGACCTAAATCGGAAGACTGGGTAGCATGAGGGTTTGTAAACCAAATGAGTGTAGGAACTCATGTGATATGGTTAATCAAATCCTACATACTAAATGAAACTTAACCTAAGTGTCTACGACCCATTACGACCCGTTTAGGTAGCTTATGCTACTTTAACGCGTCGTTCGCGTGGAACGCGTTCGGACCGCCTAACTAGCCCTATGACAAGTGTTATATGCCTAAACATGTTACATAATTAGTTATGTGACAAAAGTTTAGGTTACATATGCTTAATTACCAATTATACATGAAAAGGGTATTATGGTAATTTACCTAAGGCATATAAACTACCTATCATACAACTACTTAAACGATGTGACCATAGGGTATAACCTCGGAAGGTTATTCCCTACACTAAGGTCACCTAATGTATTTGGTCGGATCCTAATGATCGACCAAACTGGGTCGGGTTCGAAGGTATAGGCGATTTATTAGATCGCCTACCCTACGACCCTAGACAACGTGGTAATCAGTGGGCATAGTCCCAAGGGACTATGACCAACGTGATTACACTCACGTTGCGAAGTTCAAACGAACTTCGCATTGACCATTACTGGTCAACGCTGAAAGTCAAACAAAGTTTGACTTTCTGACTCGAAAAGCAATAAAATAAGGAAAAGAACGAAAGAATACTTACGAAGGGTCCCCGAATGCTAACCTCGATTCAAAAATCTCAGGTATGAAACAATAGTTTCAACTTAGAGTTTCTCAAATCAAAGTTCTTGTAAGTTTAGCAATGGGGTGGATGGGTATTTATAGGAATACCCGAACCGTTAGGATCGTTTGTCGAATATTGTGCCTTAATCGTATCCGTACAAGTGTCGGAAGGTTATGGTGCCTAACAATGATCCTTATCAGCTGAGTATGCAAGTGGTGAACTTGTGGTTGTGGTTAAAACAGCTGCAAACAGGCTGTTAGAAACTCTGAATCTGGTCTGAACTTGGCTAGCGCACCGCTACGCTAAAAGTGTAGCGCACCGCTAGGCCATAGTTTGGCAGATTTACACTTTTGGTCCCTGAACTGTATTTAGGCCATTTTCGACACGTTTAAGGCCCGTTAACCCCATTTCAAAGCTCTAAAATGAAGTTAAAGTATAGGGAACTTAAAATGTGCTCAAAAATATCTCGGATGTCGGTTCGTTTAACCGTACGAACGCGATGTTCGCTTAATTACGACGGAATGCGCATAAGCGCGAAAAACGATCCAAATGACGCGACGAATGGATTTTTCTTAAGGCGAACCATAAAATATAATGTAGTCATGCTTACATAAATTTTTGGATGTCCGGATGTATTCAGAACGTAAGTTATGCGCGAAAATGCAAACTTGTGCACTTTTTGACGCTTTTAGTCCCTGAATGACACAAAAGTTTATTTTAGCATACCGAACACCTCAAAGCCTATTTCTAAGCTATGTAAAGGATATTTATGGTATGTTTAACTTATGGTCATGTTCCGGAAGGTCTGTTACAGTTCAAATTGGCATACTTTCGCAGTTTGTCAACTTTAGTCCCTGTAAGCGATTAAACTTTGATTTCACCACACCAAACCTTTCAAAACTTATATCTAAGTTATGTAAAGGTTATTTAAGGTATGTTAAGCCTATTTCACTATTCCGGAGTGTTCGTTGGATTAAACTGGTTATATCTACTCATCAGAGCGCGTATAACCCTCCAGAAAGCGATTTAAAGCTTGAAATCGAACAAGAATTGATATGTGTAAACGATACACATATTTTTACAAATCCCAAGTATGAAATACTATATTTCATTGGTTTGGAATTTGTTTGATGGTTGAAATGACACAGGTGTTACAGTCTCCCCTACTTTAGGAAATTTCGTCCCGAAATTTATTCGTAGGAGTCTGTCTATGACTTTGTGTCAAATAGTCATCAAAGATATGTAAAGCATAATCTGATTATTTTCCTCAACGGATATTTTTCAGAAGTGAAAATGAATGAACAGGGTCATTTTCTTTTCAACGGGTTCTTCGGAAATGGAAAATAAAGGAATTAACTAAACGGATATACATTTCCCTCAACGGATATTCTTCAGAAGTGAGAATGGATGGATGATTCATTCTTTCTCAACGGATTCTTCGTCAGAAATGGGAATGAAGGAATAATCCACGGATATTCATTTCTCTCAACGGATATTCTTCAGAACGAAAATGAACAAACGGGGTCATTTTCCTCAACGGTTTGTTCTTCAGAATTTGAAATGAAAGAAAAATCAACGGATATTCATTTCCTCAACGGATAATCTTCAGAAACGAAAATGAAATAACGGAGTCATTTTCAACGGTTGTTTCCTCAGGTACGGAAATGAAGGACTACACAACGGATATTCATCTCCTCAACGGATAAATCTTCAGAAACGAAAATGAACTAACGGAGTCATTTTCAACGGTTATTTCCTCAGAGTTGGAAATGAAGGATTACACAACGGATATTCATCTCCTCAACGGATAAATCTTCAGAAACGGAAATGAACTAACGGAGTCATTTTCAACGGTTATTTCCTCAGAGTTGGAAATGAAAAGATAAACAACGGGTATTCATTTCCTCAACGGATATTCTTCAGAACAAAAATGAATGCATAATTCATTTTTTTCTCAACGGTTATTCTTCAGAATGGAAATGAAAAGATAAACAACGGATATTCATTTCCTCAACGGATATTCTTCAGAATGAAAATGAATGGATAATTCATTTTTCTCAACGGTTATTCTTCAGAATGGAAATGAAAAGATAAACAACGGATATTCATTTCCTCAACGGATATTCTTCAGAAGTGAAAAATGAATAGCTAGTTCATTTTTCCTCAACGGATGCTTCATCAGAATTGGAAATGAATAGGGTTAACTCTAGATACATGATAGAACTTGCTGTGATTTTCGTGCACTAAATTCCATAATTATGTATGCATCCATAATTACGTAATTCCTTGCACAGTCCGCACAGTTTGTTTTATAATGTTGTGGGGAAGGATGTCGAACTTGTGATGACGGTGACTAGACTACCATAGGGTCCTTTTAATTAGATCAACAGAGGATCTTCTTAATTAGGCCACTAAGGAGTCCTTTCAGCTATATCATCACATGATATCCCTAACCAGATTTTTGGATCAATCTGTTTAACTAGACCACTAAAGGGGTCTAATTATGAAGTAGTACATTAAAATCCAAGGGACTTTAACTACAACGTAGAAGTCCCTTAAGGATTTTAGGTAGTACCTTTGGGTATCCTACTAGGAATCTCTTGCACAAGGATATGTAGGATTCTACGAGGATTTGGATAACATAATTTGAATCACATGACACATAAAAGGGAAACACATAAGCACATAACAACATAATTGTTTAATTGTTACCATCTTGTTATTGATTGCTATTAACTTGGCGCCTCGTACCTTGTTTCTCTTGGAAGAAACGGGTACTTAGGATTTTCGTGGAAACGCAAGAGATTATACAAGGGAAGAAATTTGGGGGGTAGTCTATTCTTCAAGGAATATGGTTCCTTGATTGTCGGTATTGTAGAGGATATGTTGTTTATACATACAATCACATAAATACATTGCGATGTAAATAAAAGATTTATTTATAAACAATGATAACAACAACCGTTTCATGGATCGTGACAACAAAAGAAAATAATACACAAAGCTCGATTATTTTCTAAACAGCGTTATCTTCTGTCGATCAGATACTCATCCCTGCGCTGGATTTGCATTAGCAAGTCTTGGGCAATTCCTACTAAAATGGCCCATCTCGCCACAGTTGTAGCAAGACCCCGGTGGAAAACGAGCTTGAGCAGGATTGTTGTTAATCTGATTTGGTGCTGCTGCTGTTGGGCAAACCCTCGCTGTATGACCTATAAGTCCGCAAATTTGGCATGTGCGGCACTTCACACCAGCATGATGATGTAGGCCACATTGGTTGCACAAGGGTGCAGTTCCGTTGTAGGGTTTCCTGGCAAGAGGTTGAGCTGGTTGGTTGGGGACGGCTTGATCATTGTGAGCGACCACGGCGAAGTTCTGAGAAGCCTTTCGCTTCTTTGACTTCTTAGAGGATCCAGTCTGTTCATCCATGGTCTTTGATTCCTCGATTAGTTTCGATTCCTCGACCAGTTTCTTGTCACCCTTTCGGAAAAGCTTACGTTTCCTGATCTGCGATTCAGTCAAGGTTGCAGATAGCTCAATGGCCTGCCTAACAGTAGTAGGGTTGCTACCAGTCAAAATGTCTTGTATTGAGTCGGGAAGGCCATCAATGTACTTTTCGATTGCCTTATCCAAAGGTGTGACCATGTTTGGGCATAACAGACTTAACTCCTCATAACGGTCCGTGTAGGCCCGATGCTCACCGCTATCTTGCTTAAGATCATCAAATTCCCTTTCCAGAGCCCTGATTTCGTGACGAGGACAAAACTCCTTCATCATAAGGGCTCTAAGTTCAGCCCATGTCTGTGCTAGAGCAACTTCCGCACCACGGTCTCTCATAACCCCGTTCCACCATGTAAGGGCTCTCTTCTGGAACACACTCGAAGCAAACTCGACCTTGCGATTGTCAGGACACTGCACATGGCGGAAAGTATTCTCAATGCTCTCGAACCATTGAAGAAGCCCAGTCGCTCCCTCAGAACCACTAAACTTGAGTGGTTTCGCCGAGTTAAAACTCTTGAAATTGCATGGACCATTGTTGTTGTTGTTGGCTTGATTCCATTGAGCAAAGAGGTTTGGGAATTGAGCAGCCATTTGCTGCGCAATAATTTCTGCCAGTTCGGCAGTCGCTATCTGGTTTTCGCGTCGAGGAGGCATTCTAAAAGAGGAAACATGAAAGGAAACGAGTGAGAGAATTAGACGAAAAGAATGAGATGAAACAAATCTGAAGAAAGCAAGGGTAGTGGTCATTTGTTTGTTACCACAAGGTAAACAAACGACACACAGTGACTAATCAAAGTAAATGGGTCAAAAATAATGTATCGCGAAGACATGCTCGCCTATAAGTGAACACTCATCCCAAGAATTCCCAGGTAAGCACAACTGGTCTCGCGTCTGATGAGATGTATACGAAGTGCTTGCCTAGACAGAAAACCCAGAATACAGGCATTCACCCTTCCAGTTTGCACGTGTTCACATTATTTAAAACCCAAAACCTTGACGAGATTTTTGAAAATTCAAAGGGGTTCAAAACCATATAACAGAGGGTTCAAAACCTAGTAATTAATCATCCTAGAACAGATGATTAGTTTTCAAAGCGGTTTCGAAAATTATGCTCTTGTTGTGGTAGTCGCCTAAGGATAGGTGACGGTATTGTTTTATGACTAAACGCAAGTAAACTCGCGTTAGGGTCCTAAGAAAGTTATAGACTAGGTCAAAGCATTACTAATAACCTAATTCCCTATAACCATTGGCTCTGATACCATCTTTTCTGTCACACCCCGACCACGTAGAACATACAAAACGTGGCGGAAACGTCGGGGAGTGTTGTAACAGAATTAATGTTTCACAACCATGGAAATTAAAGTTTCGTTTTATTCAATATAAGTGTTACAATGTCTAAACAAACATGGAAATACAACATAATTAACTAGTCTGCATCTTTTATTGTCACTAAGGCCCATGTCCGCCTAAGTGTATCTTGATCATCTTATGCAACAGCTCCTGAAAAACACATGTGAAAATATGGTACGTCAGCATAAAAATGCCGGTGAGATACATAGGTTTTGTGAAAATAGGTTTCATGACTTATGTTTGAGAAAATGTTTAGTCATGAACCTTGTAATTTGCTTTGTTTTGTAAATCATTTGAAAAACGATCAGATCAGATGATATGTATAAATAATAGAATAATGTATGGTTAAATGAATAACCATATAAAATGAGTTTGTAAAAGATAAGTTGTTTGTAAAACAATGTCTTGTGAAAAGTATGTTATTTGTATAAAATGTTCTATGTCTCAAACTGAAATGATTCAAATAACGCTACGATATGTAATACCATACAAACACTTATATATAGGAAGTACCAGCGGCGTATCCACCATGCTTGTATCATATTACACACGCATCGTTACTTAATCACTTAATCAAACCAAACCACCAAAGTAATGTTTAACAATTGTAGAAATGTTCATGTATTGTCAAATGTCTATTGTCAAATGTAAATCATGTTAATGGATACAAACGGTTCAACCATTACAAACGGTTCACACGGTCCAACGGTTACAAACGGTTCACACGGTTCAACGGTTATAAACGGTTCATAGAATCAAAGGGTTACGACGGTTCACATAGTCAAATAGTTACAACGGTTCAAAATGTAGTATAATGTGTTCATATGCTGGATGAGCATATGCAACATAAATGCAATGTAAAACAATGTACTAAATATGCACACAATGGGCATACATAGCATGAAATGTAATGTAAAACGATGTACTAAGTACGCACACAATGGGCATACATAGCACATGAAATGTAATGAAATCATGTAATATAATGTACTAACAAACATAGCAGGTATATGATGTGAAAACATGAAAGTAATAAGTAGGCACATGTGTTCCACCCCAAAACGTTCGGAAAACAGTAAAAGAGGGGTCTATGTACTCACTTGAGATTGCTCAGAAGTCCTAGGATAACCACCAAGCAAAGCTAGAGATCGCGGAATATCAAACGGCACCTAATATAGGTAACTACATTAATAAACCGGACCTAAATCGGAAGACTGGGTAGCATGAGGGTTTGTAAACCAAATGAGTGTAGGAACTCATGTGATATGGTTAATCAAAGCCTACATACTAAATGAAACTTAACCTAAGTGTCTACGACCCATTACGACCCGTTTAGGTAGCTTATGCTACTTTAACGCGTCGTTCGCGTGGAACGCGTTCGGACCGCCTAACTAGCCCTATGACAAGTGTTATATGCCTAAACATGTTACATAATTAGTTATGTGACAAAAGTTTAGGTTACATATGCTTAATTACCAATTATACATGAAAAGGGTATTCTGGTAATTTACCTAAGGCATATAAACTACCTATCATACAACTACTTAAACGATGTGACCATAGGGTATAACCTCGGAAGGTTATTCCCTACACTAAGGTCACCTAATGTATTTGGTCGGATCCTAATGATCGACCAAACTGGGTCGGGTTCGAAGGTATAGGCGATTTATTAGATCGCCTACCCTACGACCCTAGACAACGTGGTAATCAGTGGGCATAGTCCCAAGGGACTATGACCAACGTGATTACACTCACGTTGCGAAGTTCAAACGAACTTCGCATTGACCATTACTGGTCAACGCTGAAAGTCAAACAAAGTTTGACTTTCTGACTCGAAAAGCAATAAAATAAGGAAAAGAACGAAAGAATACTTACGAAGGGTCCCCGAATGCTAACCTCGATTCAAAAATCTCAGGTATGAAACAATAGTTTCAACTTAGAGTTTCTCAAATCAAAGTTCTTGTAAGTTTAGCAATGGGGTGGATGGGTATTTATAGGAATACCCGAACCGTTAGGATCGTTTGTCGAATATTGTGCCTTAATCGTATCCGTACAAGTGTCGGAAGGTTATGGTGCCTAACAATGATCCTTATCAGCTGAGTATGCAAGTGGTGAACTTGTGGTTGTGGTTAAAACAGCTGCAAACAGGCTGTTAGAAACTCTGAATCTGGTCTGAACTTGGCTAGCGCACTGCTACGCTAAAAGTGTAGCGCACCGCTAGGCCATAGTTTGGCAGATTTACACTTTTGGTCCCTGAACTGTATTTAGGCCATTTTCGACACGTTTAAGGCCCGTTAACCCCATTTCAAAGCTCTAAAATGAAGTTAAAGTATAGGGAACTTAAAATGTGCTCAAAAATATCTCGGATGTCGGTTCGTTTAACCGTACGAACGCGATGTTCGCTTAATTACGACGGAATGCGCATAAGCGCGAAAAACGATCCAAATGACGCGACGAATGGATTTTTCTTAAGGCGAACCATAAAATATAATGTAGTCATGCTTACATAAATTTTTGGATGTCCGGATGTATTCAGAACGTAAGTTATGCGCGAAAATGCAAACTTGTGCACTTTTTGACGCTTTTAGTCCCTGAATGACACAAAAGTTTATTTTAGCATACCGAACACCTCAAAGCCTATTTCTAAGCTATGTAAAGGATATTTATGGTATGTTTAACTTATGGTCATGTTCCGGAAGGTCTGTTACAGTTCAAATTGGCATACTTTCGCAGTTTGTCAACTTTAGTCCCTGTAAGCGATTAAACTTTGATTTCACCACACCAAACCTTTCAAAACTTATATCTAAGTTATGTAAAGGTTATTTAAGGTATGTTAAGCCTATTTCACTATTCCGGAGTGTTCGTTGGATTAAACTGGTTATATCTACTCATCAGAGCGCGTATAACCCTCCAGAAAGCGATTTAAAGCTTGAAATCGAACAAGAATTGATATGTGTAAACGATACACATATTTTTACAAATCCCAAGTATGAAATACTATATTTCATTGGTTTGGAATTTGTTTGATGGTTGAAATGACACAGGTGTTACACAGTGGCTACCGTAGCTTACGGTGGCCACCGTAAGCTACGGTAGTGCCCAGTATTTTTGGTGAAGTTTTGCATGTTTTAGTTAATCGGATTCGTTTAAAAGCGTAGTTTCGATTATGCTAATTTCTAGGAACCCTTAATACTAATGTTTGTTAAAATTTTCAGTTTTTAGGAAAAGCAAACACGTGGATGATGATCAAGTCAATGCTTCCGAACCGAACACATTCAAGATCTTATTCCGAAACTTTTGTCTTATTTAGTTACTCATAAAACTTATGTAATATAAGGAATACTTATGTATACTAATGTTGTTTTAAATGTTCATTAAACTCGTAAGTACTAAGCTAAGGATAATGTAAATGTTTTGGCTTAACGTTTATTAAGCTTAGTTCTATTTGTTTGGTAAAAGCTTATATTATAAGAGAGAGTGTTACAAGTTGGTATCCGAGCTAAGGTTAAAGACAAATGTGTTCGGTTCAAGGCTTGATCAACATCCGGTAAGAATTTATTTGAAGCAAATTTTAAATTAAAAGATTAGAAGGAATAGTAATTTATTGTGTATGGGAGGAGTATAGTAATATACTCGAACCCGGGAAGTACACTTAGCATAAACGGTTAAGCCAAAGTTGTATACTTGGCCGAATTGTGAGTATGAATTCTCATGTAAAGGCATGAGAGTGATTGAACGAATTATTTATCAAATTATTTTAACATTTCAGTAAGAAGATGTCGGGAGGTGCTAATGAGAATGTCGTATCCCTCACTACCGACGAGTTGAAAGAAAAGATTTCCGAGGAAGTCGGAAGGCCAATTGAAGCTAGCCTACCAAGATTTATGGAAAGGATGCAAAACACATTACTTTCGACTATGGAGGAAAAGATGGGTGAATTAAGAGAAGACCTTACCAATGATAGAGGTAAGGCCAAAGAAAAGAAAGGTTGTTCTTATAACAAGTTCATGGCATGTAAACCCCTGATCTTCAATGGAGAGGTGGATCCAATTGCTTGTCAAAGGTGGATAAGCGATATCGAGGGTGTTTTTGAACGAACGCATTGTGATATAAGCGACTTCGTGGCTTATGGAACTGGCCAACTTAGAGGCCAAGCTAAGGATTGGTGGGACAACCTTAGAAATGAAAGGGGTGTTGAAGCAACAAGGGCGATGACTTGGGAAGATTTTAAAATGCCATTTCTCAAACATCATAGCCCCAAGGCGGTAATCAATAAGATAAAAGAAGAATTCATGCAAATGAGGCAAAAAGGTGAAACCGTCGATAAAATCACGGGGACGTTTATGGATAAACTCAAGTTTTGTGATGAGTTGGTCAAGACCGAAGAACAGAAAATTTACTACCATCACAATATGCTTAGAGTAGAGTATAGGGAGTTTATGACTCCCTCACATTCCAAAAGCCTCACCGACATAATCAATGCGGCGCGTGAGCACGAGATTGAATTGAAAAGACAAGTTGAAAGAGGCGAGAGAAGAGCCTTGGATGAAAACCCAAGTCCCACAAAGAAGTCGAAGGTGGCTGAATCTTCAAAGAAGGGAAATGCGAAAGGAGGTTCCCCGAGTTGTAAGATATGTGGACGCGCTCATAATGGCGAATGTTATTTTAAGAACAAACCTTGTGTTGCATGTGGTAAAACCGGGCATGGGGTTTCAAACTGCCCAGACAAAGTGATGGTGTGCTATAAGTGTTATCAGCCAGGTCATAAAAAGTCAGAATGTCCGGAACTAACGGGAAAGAAAGAGGGTGCTGACTCCAAGAATGAAACCCCAAAGTCTAAGGCAAGGTCGTTCCAAATCACTACTGCTGAGGCAAAGATGGAACCTGATGTGGTTACAGGTATATTTACTGTAAATTCTGTCCTTGCACGTGTTTTATTTGATACGGGTGCGAATAAGTCTTTTGTTTCACATAGATTCATTCAAAACCCTTTGTTTACATTAACAAAATTACCTATGCCAATGGAAGTAGAAGTAGGTAATAACAAAAGTTTTATTGTTTGTGATGTATGTCGGGAATGCAAATTGAATATCGATGGCGAGGAATACTCCATTGATTTAATACCCATGTCCATGGGTGAATTTCAAGTGGTAGTTGGAATGGACTGGCTATCTCGCTACCACACTAAGGTGATATGCTTACGTAAGGAGATACACTTAACGTCTCCGAGCGGAAAGCGTGTCATCATCTATGGGGAGAAGGCTTGTAATCCCATGATATGCTCTATGATAGAAGCCCGCAAGTTTATACTACACGGGTGTAAGGCATATTTAACTTATGTACGTGATGTGGAAAAAGACACGCCAAGGATTGAAGACGTACCCGTGGTGCGTGAATTCGAAGACGTCTTTCCCGAGGATCTTCCGGGAATGCCGCCAGAACGTGAAATAGAGTTCGGGATTGAACTGATTCCGGGTGCTAAACCAGTAGCTAAAGCCCCATACAGACTGGCACCGTCGAAATTGCAAGAATTAATGTCCCAATTACAAGAATTACTTGATAAGGGATTCATCCGGCCTAGTGTATCTCCTTGGGGAGTGCCGGTGCTGTTTGTAAAGAAGAAAGACGGGAGCATGCGGATGTGTATTGATTACCGAGAGTTAAATAAACTCACGGTAAAGAATCGATACCCGCTCCCGAGGATCGACGACCTGTTCGATCAATTACAAGGCGCTAGCTGGTTTTCAAAAATCGATTTGAGATCGGGTTACCACCAATTGAGGGTAAAGGAGGACGATGTACCAAAGACGGCGTTCCGTATGCGATATGGACATTACGAATTCCTCGTGATGTCCTTTGGATTAACAAATGCACCCACGGCTTTCATGGATCTCATGAACCGGGTTTGCAAGCCGATGCTTGATAGGTCGGTGATTGTTTTTATCGACGACATCCTTGTTTATTCAAGAAACGAGGCGGATCATGCTAATCATTTACGAGAAGTGTTAAAGATACTAAGGCGAGAAAGATTATATGCTAAATTCTCGAAATGCGCCTTCTGGTTACGAGAAGTGCAATTCCTAGGGCACGTCATAAGTGCCGAAGGAATATTGGTGGATCCATCGAAGGTGGAAGCAGTATCAAAATGGAACCCTCCATGGAGTCCATCCGAAATTAGAAGTTTCTTAGGGTTGGCAGGTTACTATCGGAGATTCATTCAGGATTTCTCCAAGATTGCATCGCCTTTGACCAAGTTAACCTGCAAGAACGAGAAGTTCGTCTGGGAAGAGGATCAAGAAAAGGCATTTCGGGCATTAAAGGAAAAGTTAACCTGTGCACCGGTGTTGACTTTACCTGAAGGTACGGATGATATGGTAATATATTCATATGCATCACACCTAGGCCTTGGATGCGTGCTGATGCAAAGAGGAAGGGTAATTGCGTCCTGAGATTTCACTTATTGTTATTCTAGTCCCTAATTTATGTCGGATTGTCTATTTTCTTGGGAAGGTCTAAGTCTATGTTGGTAACGCCTAATTCTATATGATTGAGTGTCTAAAACTACGCTTGAATGCCTATCTGGAATGCCTAATGATTAGAATGCCTAAATGAGAAATATCTAAATCTATGATGGAATGCCTAAGTCTATGTTGGAAATGTCTAAATCTATTTGGTGCTCGGCTCTTTAGACTCGTGAGACTTGATTTTTGGTTGAACGAGAGACTAAAGCCTTGTCACTGGCGGAATCTATCAATTTTGTAAAGCTTCTGATGTGTTAGCATTATAACCTAGTTATCCTATTTCCTAAATATCACGCAACGCTTAATCTAACTCGCAAAACAAGCAAGAACTGGAACACAGAAAGGTTGGGTTGGCCAGAGTGGCCATCCGATCGGATAGTCACCCTACCGGATGACCACCCGATCGAACAGCCGTCCGATCGGACTACCATCCGAACCGAACCACCCTCTTCCCTTCTTTTCTCCCTCACCTATAAATAGGCCTGTCACATCACCTTTTCAGTGATGTGACAGCTCTGCTCGACCAAGAACACGCGCAAACGTCCTTTTCCTCATCCTCTCATCGATTTTGGTACGTTTTAGGCTAGATCTTTGTACATTCTTAGTCTACACTTCATTCTCTATGTGATTCTCGCTTGAAATCACATATTTCACCGTGAAATCTCTCAGATCTGAGATCTTGAGGATGATGTCATCATGGTGGTTAGTACAAAATGCCATATGACGACATTCTTGGTGACGATCTAAGTTAGATATAAGGGATTCCATGCGTAATTCTTTAAATCTAAGCTAAATCTAAGGGTTTTTATACTAAAACTTTAGTTCCTTCATTTAATTCTTTGAATAACGGATTTACTTAAGTGTTAAACGAGACTGAACGGAATGTAGACTAGAACGGTGGTCTAGAGTAGGTTTGGGAACGGATTATTCGCTAATAAAGACAATCACGGGATGGATTCCGGCATAAACCCATCACTAACAAACAAACGGGTCAGACTGGGGTGATTCCCGACCGACCAGAATGTCTGTGAGATGATAAGTTACTACGGCCTCAGTCTGTGTCGTGACGTCACCTGTAATTTTCAAACTCAGAATTTTTTCAAAACATTGGTAAACTATCAAGCTTGGAAGTCTAGGCGGACAGCCGTCCGATCGGACAGTCGTCCGATCGAACAGCCGTCCGATTGGAACGACCCAAGTTTCTGCACTAGGACCAAGTGACAAGTCGATCGGATTACCGTCCGATCGGATAGCCACCTTCGTCTTTTTTTCTTAATTGTGAAATTCCATTCGGTTGGCAACTCGATCGGATGGCCATCCGATCGGGCAGCCATCTTTCTCTTACAACACGCATGCCACCCGAACGACCGGCAATCCGATCGGACAGCCGTCCGATCAGACAGTCCTTCGATCCGGTGACTGTTTCAACACTCTGAGCAATCTCGTTATCCAGCCCGACTCTTACCCTATTGTAATCTAATCAGGCTAACTCTAAAAAGAGCTCCCTTTGATCCAATAAAAGTTGCGGCTGTTAAGCAATCACTGTGAGTATACTCGATCCCCTTTTACTTTAAACTTTTGGGGTGTAACATGTATTCTATGAAACTTAAATTTGAATCTTTGAAACTTATACTCTATCCTATGCGAACATGAAACTTGTGATTCTTGATTCTTGACTCTTTGTGCTATGTGACGTTTAATCCAGAGTGTGTAGTTCCGCCTTAACAATAGTAGCGCTATAGGAGATGCACCTCTCCCATTATTCTCGGGGGGGTATTGTTAGGAGGATTCTAGTTTACCTTGAGTCTTAGGTAAACACTAAAGCATCGGGATACTAGGGCTATCACTGCATGGACTGCGACACTAGCACGGCTGAAACTACTTTATTGCTTACATTATGGATATGAGTTGTTTTAATCTATTATTTTATTATCAAACTTGTATACTCGCCAATACTTTTGTATTGATATTTTAATACATGCTGCAGGCTAATAGATTGCAATGGATCATGGAATCAAGCTAGGAGATGCTTAGAAACGTCGCCTAGTTAATTTAGTCTTTTGGACAATTTGAACATTTTATGATTTGGTTTGTAATGTGATACTTGTGATGACGTTTGTTAGACATTTGCACGAAATCAATTAATCTTTATTGAAACAATAGTGTTATGGAATCTCATGAGCAATCTGAACGCTTAGTGCTCGCACCCCGATGTTTCCGCCATCAGTTGGGGTGTGACAGATTGGTATCAGAGCCATAACTATAGGGAATTAGGATAAGTGGGAATACTTGCCCTAGTCTATACTTCTAGGAACTTGATTCTTATGTGTTGTTTAAAACTTATGCGTTCTACCGTATATGCTTCTGTAGGATCGTGTATCGACCCGAACGAGTCGTTCAGAGGAGTTTTATTTCGTTTCAGGTGCGGAATAACAAGAAACGAAGGTAGAAACAACTTATTCTTCACTATAACTACTGATTGTATTGATTGAAATGCAATTACAAGTAGTTCTTCACACCGGCAGCAATTCGGTATGGAATACAAGGAGTGGATATGTGATTTCGCTCATGGACACCTATATATAGGTTCCAGATTTCGCTCCAAGAGGCACAAGGCCACAAGAGCGAAATCCCAACTTGACCACATAAGCGAAATCACCTGTCTAAGACCCTATGAGCGAAATCAGCATATATCTAAAATACAATTCTATTTCAAACGATTTCTATTTTGTCATCTAGTGAGAACATGCAAACTGATTTCATTTGCACATGTAATCTTCACGTGCATTTGTTGTAGACTTGATGTCATTGGAATGATGTCATCATTAATAATGATGACATCATGCTTGATCCGAAACACAACGTATTCAAGACTCGATACAAGACGAAGACGACAGATGTGTGCACTAACAGACTCCCCCTCAGATGTTGACGAGTCTCACGTATCGAGTCTTCGCATCTTTAGTCTTGATCAGTCTCTGAGCTTTACTCTTTCACTCAGCATTAACAGACTCCCCCTAACAATGTGCTAGCATTCCGTTAGTTCTTCAGCATCATCTGCTTCAGGATCGTAATCTGGCTGACTCCTTCTAAGGTTGTTCCAAGATCGTAACCTGGATCTCGATCTGCTCAGGATTGTCACCTAGCTCAAACTTAAACCTGCACAATCTCTACCTCAAAATAAATTTTCTCATTATAACAATTAAAAATGCACTAACACTGACTCTTTCTCAAAAATAACTCAATAATCTTGATGAACCATTTTAAAATTTGATCAGAACACATTTGATTTTCAAACACATACTTCTTTTCACAAGAATGTCGTCATGTTTAGCACTTGGAATTTTGACAATCAGCTCTCCAACATCAGTTGTCAAAAATCTTTTTGGATTTTTCAAAAAATTTATGCTAAAACACACCGAAAATCTTTTTGGAATTTTGAATGCATTAAGAAATGCAGTAAAGAAATATTTACAGACACTATTTTTGTGAGTTTTGTGCAAGAGGATCATATCAGTTTATGACAAATCACGAGTACCGTTGAGCTTAGATACACATTAAGAATTAAACAATTCACTTAGATTGCCAATATACTGATCCACTTAAATTTTCACACAAATTTCAACTGATTCAGGATATGAGTTAGGTGTTTTAAGAACTTAAAATCATTCATGTGTCCCACCTCTTGAATATACTCCCGTATCCATATCCCAATATTCAGTCTTACAGGTGAGTATACCACAGATGATATCTGTAAGGGGTTAAATTGCGAGGGCCGTGAGAGCTCAGGTCGATACTCCCGTATACGCAGAGAGATGACGGCTTCAACTTTTGGTGTGTCCCCTTTAGAGGATCTTTTGATTACAACAGCAGCGACTATCAATTTTATTGTTTCATCAGCTTGCTGAGGGCGATGCTATGTTTCAAGCATTTGCAGAAAGCATTATCCGGGGACTAGGTCAGAACTTCCATTCAGCAGAAGTCCCGGGATAATACCCCAGATATCACTGAGCATAAAGACCTAGTATCTCAGAAAGAGGGACCTTTCAAACGAGATTTCAGGGGTTACCTATATATCCAAGTAGTGTTCCCCACGAAATAAGCAAGTTTGAATTTAAGTTTATATCCCGAAAAAGCTTACTAAATGTGTAAAAACCTATCGGCATATCATCAGTGAGACTGTTTAATGCTATTTAAACATTACATTTCTTTAGCATACTGTGACCGTCTACTGATGTACTATCATTTCCTCTTCTTACGCAAAACTCAAATTTTTATCTTTTATCATGTTTTTGCCTTTTTCAAATTTTCAAATGTTTTTGGATTTTCTGAAAATTTCTACTCCCCCTAAAATGCAAACACATTTTAGGAAATTTGAAAACAAACTGTACAATAAACTTGACAACCGATATCGAATCGCTTCAAATCGCCATCCACTTGGCATAAACAATCAGAACTCCCCCTTACACAAAACTATTTTCTCATTATGATTTCAAAACACTTAAGTTTATTTTAACCAAAATGATTTTTCCGGAAAAAAAGTTTTATTGGTTTTACCACTTGTAAAGTTAGGGGTTTGGTTCATCATTTTGTCCATTCAATCTCTTGTATCAGGATTACGTCAAGTTCAAACAAATGACCTTGAGTAATCACTATGTCAGAATCAACCTCTCACCACTTGTAAGAATATCCAAAACATATAACCACATGTAGGAATAAAACATCTACACAAACCATTTTACTAATCAAGATGCCGATTCCTGCTTCTCACTTACCAACCTGGAAGCTCCGGCAAGTCCTCAATCTGTAAAATTTAACTTTTATAAGATTCAATCACACAATCAATTACTTAAGAAAGATGCCGATTCCTGATCCACGATTACAAACTTGGGATCTCCGGCATAGTCCTAAGACTTTACGGGAAACAAACTTCCATCCAAGTCTTCTCAGACTTGATGGCTTTCAGTTCTTGCGTAGTAGGGTTGTAAGTTGCCTTTTTAGTTGCATAAAAATCTTTAACCCCCTTAGCTTCCCCATTCAACATTTTCCCAAAAATTTTCTTAACACTTCCATTGAATGTTTTCTCGACATCAAACTTAGTATTCTCATTGTAAAACTGATTCGAGATATCAACCTTGCCAACTTTCTGTTTAACTTCTTCAAATTTTAGTGATGGAAACTCATCATCATTCACTGAAATTTTCATCTCAACCTGTTGCTCTTCTGGCTTTGTGGAACCAGATTCATCGCCGACGTTCTCATCAACTTTCTTAACAACCCACACTTGGTTGTCTTTCTCTTTCTTTTTATAAAAATTCTTTTTAGAACACTCACCAACCTCATAAGTTGAGTTTTCAAAAATTTTAAATTTTTCGGTTGGTAGTTCAATATCAACAACTTTTCCTTTCAACTTGTTAGAAACTCCCTGTTTTGACTTGGCATTTTTCAGACAGTTCCATGCAATGTGACCAGCTTCATTGCATTTGTAACAGGTTCTAGTTTCTTTTGAGTGACAAACTTCAGTTCCATTCTTCTTCTTTTCAGCAAGAAACTCTTGATTTGACTGTCTCCAGAATGGTTTCTTCTGTTCCTCTTCTGCACTTCCACCTGACACAAATTCTGTTTTTGTTTTAGAATTTTTCAAATTTTTATGATTTTCTGGTGGAATAAATCCAAGACCTTTCTTTTTGTAGCTACAATTTTGGTTTGATTTCTTTTGAAAACTAGAACCAGAATTGTAACCCTTTTTCTTGTTTAGACGTTGTTGAACTCTTGAAGTGTACTTTTTAGGTTTTTCAGTAAGATTTAAATCTTTTATTACAGAAATATTAATTTCTGTCATTTTGAAAACCTTTTTGATCATGTCAAAATGAACACTTCTTATTGGAAACTCTTTGTCAGAGTATAATTTGTCCGAATCATTTAAAGTGTATGCAACTTCAAATGCTTCATCATCCAAATTTGCTTTCGATAACAAAAATTCTTTACAATAAGACCGTTTGACCGACGACTTTGGACTGTTGACTGACGAATTTGACCCTCCAGACTCAGACTTTGACTCGGATTCCTCCTCAGTATCCAACACCTGATCGACCACCTTTTTGATTAACTCAGACTCATGATCAGTATCAGACGAGGTAAAAGTGACATCAATGTTATCTGGTAAAACGTCAGTTGTGTCGGTTTTTAGCTTTATATTGACTGCTTTTTCAAGTTGCTCCTCATTTGGTTTTCTAGGAGAATACCCTTCCCAAATTGGAGGCGGACACTTGTTATAGCTAACAGTCGGTTTCTTACCACTATCTTTCTTTTTCTTCGGCTTCTCATCTTGAAAAGCTTCCATACCTGCAACAGTTGGGTAAATACGATCAATGAGATAATCAGAACTAGAATAACTTTGTAATAAACGTCTAATTCTCTCATTCTCGATCTTTTCTGTCTCCAACTCTTGCTTCCATTTAGCACTTTCTTCGATGTAAAAGTTGATGGCTTTCTGCTTTGTCATCATTACAGCATTCATCATTGTTAGTGCTTGTTCTCTTTCTGAATTTGTCTTTTGGAGATCAGTTACTGTTCTGTTCAACACATCATATGATTCTTTCACGTAGTTAATATTGAACAGTAATTGCTCTTTCATTTTCTCAAGCTCAGCCAGTTTTTCATCTTTTGCTGCACATTCCTTGCAAGGTTCCAAACAATTTGTGCAAGGCTTGATAACTTCCACAATTTTTTCAACTTCAATGATCTTTTCAACTTCAATCACTTTCTCAGCTTCGGTCATCTTTTCTACTTCGATGATCTTCTCGACTTCAACAACTTTCTCAACTTCAGTCATCTTTTCTGCTTCACCTAACTGCTCAGTCTCAACATTCTTCTCAGCAACACTTTCAGACTTCATTTCTTTTTGTTCTTTTGCAGCCCGTTTCTCCTTCAGTTTCTCCAAGCGATCTGCAAAATCAAAATAAAAATGAAAACTTTCAGGAGAAAGATGAGATTTAGCAATATCGATATGTTTTTCTTCCTCATTATCACTATTGCTATCATCAGTTGGTGACTGATCAAACTGTACAGATTTTTCAGAATCAGCATCTGATAAACCAGAATCTGACGGTGTTTGATCAAATACAACTTCCTTTTCTGAAGTAACATCCTTCTGTACACTCTCATCTGCACTCTGTGAACTTTCATAAGCACTTTCTGAACTTTCATCAGAAACAACAGACTTTTCATCCATGCTTTTCACTGTTTCACCAATAGACTTCATCCACGTGGCAAACATGTCTGGTTCTCTGACAATCTTAGCGATGAAAGCTTTAAAATTCCCATTCTCATCTGCAAACATATTCCAACTGAAGCCTTCAGGTAGCCTTTCATCATCTTGATCGACTATGCATGCTTTGCTATCAGGAGATATATAATTGTTCCAGTCAAAATCCACCACACACGCTCTTTTTGAATCCTCGATTCTTCTACCATGAGCCGTCTGTGAATCTTGTGATTGACCAACCTGTTGATAAATGGCTTTCCGGTAATAATAATCTTTTCCAAACGGATTCTGAGCACCACTAGCTTCCCTGTTCTTGCATTCCCGTTTGAAATGGCCTTTTTCCCTGCATCGAAAACAAGTAACTTTAGATTTATCAAAACCTAAAGTAGAAACGTGAGCATCAAGAAAGTCATTTCTCCCAGTAATTGTCTTAAACTTTTCAGCACGTCTAAGAACACTCGCTAGACACCATTTGATATCCATCAATTCCATCTCTTCGGCGTCTATTTGATCGTAATCCTCTTTGGTGAGCATAGGATTTCCGATCCGACCAGCCACTAGACCCTCATAAGATAACAACACAGAACCAAGTAGAGCCATGTGCTCTTTAGCAGTGTCTTCTGAAAAACTTTGACCTTCTGGAAGATTTAAAGCGATGTTGCACTGAATCACATAACCATTTCCTGTCTTGGTGCTTTGAGACTGAAAGCTTTCTGATGAACTCTTTGGATTGACACTCGGATATAATGAGAAACCGCTGCTGCTTTTGTTTGAACTTTGATCAGCTTTTTCCGATGAATCTCCAGCACTAAAAGCAGTCTGGATTTTCGGGCTTCTCTCAGCTACTGGAACCGGAACACTACCTTTGTAATACATTTTTACATCCTGTTGACCACTTGGACTGTTCATCCTTGCGATCTTCTGCTGTTCCAAATCTTGACCCTCAATCTTTTCAATAAACTGACCAATTGTTAACCCATCATAAACCCCTGTTTTTTTCAGGATCATCAAATAAGTTCCCCACTCTTTTTGCGGTAACGCATCAGCTAATTTGTCTACCCACTCTTCAGGATCCTTTTTTATACTAAGCATTGACATAGATCGCACAAGGTGACAGTATCTTTCAATCAGCTTCTTTGTGTCTTCACCTGGTAGACTGCTGAACAGATCAAACTCTTTCTTTAACAGTGCCTTCTTGCTTTTAATCATATTCTCGCTACCCTCAAATTTGACTTTAAGTGCATCCCAGATTGACTTTGCAGTTTTGTCATGCTGTAGCAGTATGAAAATGTCTTCTTTGATAGCTTGCTGAAGTAGACTAATCATCATCTTTTCAGCTCTATACATATCACGTTCTTGATCACTAAATTCAGATATTCTTTTGTCAACTTTCAAATCAGTCTGTGGCAAAACATATTTCTTCAAAATACACTCCCATGATCTCAGATGATTAGCTTGTACCCAGTTTTCGAACCTATCTTTCCATCCATAATACTCCTCAATGCTCATTAGCTTCGGGGGTTTTTGAGTAGTTCCCGTTTCGTTTTCCAAATTCATGTTCTGAGCAATTGAAGCCGGAGTAGTCGAGGTAGCAAACGCGTTGTAGAAATCGTTATCCATGATTCAGTATCGAGAGTTTACAAAAACACAAGTTTCAAACAAGCTGGACACCAATTCGCTTCGAATCAACTTGTAAAAATTCCCGATTGAACTTGATATGGATCAATATTTGATTGATCAATATTTGAACTTGAATAATCTCAAAAGCTAATTGGGTCGATGTAGTGTATTGTGTGCCTTGGGCCGATTTAAAACTTGGGCTGACAACAAAAACAGATCACTTGCAAATAGACAATTCCAATTCACATAGCCGACACTTTGTCTTTAAAAAAACTTTGATTGGGCCACTGAATCTGACTTCACATGCAATACTTGGAACAAATCAAAACAACCAATTAATTTGTATGTTGACAAAATTGCTTCACGTGATCCTGACACACATCCACTTTCACATGCAAACCGATAATTCAATAAAATCTCATTGGACCTCCAATATTGAAACATTTTCCAATAAACTGAGAATGTCAGATCACATGCAACTTCTAATTTCAATCCCGCTAAGTCGACACCTATTATCTAATCACATAAAATCACATGCAACCTTATAAAAAAATATCCGAAAACTTCATTATAACACGAATATTCTTCTGATGTTGGAGCGAAATCACTGATGTTCACAAGAGCGAAACTGCTGATGTACAAATGAGCGAAACCCTGATTGTGCAAATGAGCAAAACCTCAAAGTAATTTGGAGCGAAACCTTGATGATGTACACAAGAGCGGAACTACAGGATACAATTTGGAGCGAAACCTCTCAATTATGTGACACAGGAGCGAAACTAAGTGTTCAAATAAGCGAAACTATACAATGTTCGTTTGAGCGAAACCTAGTCCGAACCAATTTTAGTCCATTTTTAATTTGAATTTCAACACCAAATTCTCAGGGATTTGTCTATGTCCAATTCTCTACAGTCTGTGAAATTTTGATCCAATTTTGACCGGTAAAATTTTCTAAACTGATGAAAGAAGATGTAGAAGTAAGAAATCTTGATAAATTCTAGCTATTCTCTGCAGAACTCCTCCTCCTGAGCTCTGATACCACTTGTAGGATCGTGTATCGACCCGAACGAGTTGTTCAGAGGAGTTTTATTTCGTTTCAGGTGTGGAATAACAAGAAACGAAGGTAGAAACAACTTATTCTTCACTATAACTACTGATTGTATTGATTGAAATGCAATTACAAGTAGTTCTTCACACCGGCAGCAATTCGGTATGGAATACAAGGAGTGGATATGTGATTTCGCTCATGGACACCTATATATAGGTTCCAGATTTCGCTCCAAGAGACACAAGGCCACAAGAGCGATATCCCAACTTGACCACATAAGCGAAATCACCTGTCTAAGACCCTATGTCACACCCTGGCTTTGCGGAAGCGTGGTTATTTTGGTGTGACTTCTTAATACCATAGCTTAATCATAACAAGCTATATGAAATAAAAACCTTGCAAGATCATCCATAGATTTAAGTTTTAAAACCGAAGTAACATAACATTGTCTTAGGGACTACAACACCAAAACATAAAACATTGTTTTCAAAGACATAAACATCAACATGAATAAAACGCAGTTTAAGATTTGTGACTCGTCCAGGAAAAAGTCACATTTCCTAAACCGGGATGACCTCGGAACCCATATGCAGCGGGAAAACACAACATACCGCGCCAGATCTTTAATTCCCTGAAATACATGTAAGTTGAAAAATCAACAATAATGTTGAGCGAGTTCATGTGTAAGTGAGTAAATAAACCTTTGTATGTATCCTGGTATGTAGCAAATAAGGAAAAAGAGATCACCAATGGTTTGCAAGGCCATTGATATGTGTGAAGTGCAAGTAGGAAGACTCAAACCTAGCAGATTTATGCGTTGGGTACAAAGTCACCCCGAGGTCCGTTCTGTTTGGGCCTGGGGCTGGGCTCGCTATGTCACACCCCCAAATTCCACCTGCGGAGCACCGTCCGCTTGAGGGCGTGACCGACCAGGATCCAGCCACCAATTATACTGAGCATTGGATAATAGTAAGGATGATCACCAACCATAATGGTTAGTAAGCACCATCGTTAAAGTTCAAATGTTTAGGTTCAAATAACAGTTAAGTAAGTAGCGGAAGCATAGGCAAAATAGTTTAAACAAAGTTCAAGTTATTTAGAACCCAACACGCGGGTTTAGACGACCACTACACTTCCCAAGCTGCAAGCTCCTGAGTCACTGGTTACCTGCAAAGCATGCAGTAAGGGGTCAACAATAATGCTGAGTGAGTTCACTAGTTGTCCAGTTTTAATTACCAAAAACTTGTTTCACCAGTTAATTTATCCGTTTATACATGCCATGGGGAGCTACCCCAAAAGTTAGCAACTAAACTGTTTTTCCAATACCGAACACTAGGTGACCGTTGCGTATCCGCAAGAGTGCCCCGATGTCAATGTTCTATCATCATTGACGGATGCCTGAGTACATTAGTTCACGACCGATCCCATACCTTGGCACGGTGTGAGGTTGGTAAGACCTAAATAGCGCTATCAACTAATAACCCGTTCGCCTGGCCCCGGCGACTAATCGGTATTAAGTAGTAGGGACTTTAAGTGATAGAGTTTCGTTTAGTGCCGTTTGTTGCAATCCGTATAAACAGTAATTAACTAAAAGGTTCCCAATAACTGGGGAAGGAAAGTAAGTTTGTTCCCAGTAACTAGGGAAGGAATGTAGATGGTATCCCCTTTACAAGGGGATAGGGTTGTTTTAGTCTCGTGTCCCAAACCACCGGGACGCATGCTTTTAAGTAGTGAACTCACCTTGGGTTGCTCGGTAGATTATTTTACCCGGTCAAGTGTGTTGGTCACCACGCCCTAGCATGGTTACCAAGTATGGGTCAAGTTGGGTACAAATAAACACACAGCGAACATGTACGGCAAACACATATAGCAAACACGTATAACATGCGGAACAACAAACAGTGGGGTTATTGGGCCAGCCCTAAACATACAATCAGCAGTAACAACATGTAGCCCAGTCAACAGAAAGCCCCAACAGTCAAAGCCCAATAACAACAAAGTAGCCCAGTCGAGACAAGGGTGGTTGCGACTCGCAACCGAGGTTACGACTCGCAACCGAGGTCTCGGTTCATCACGTTTTGGTTACGACTCGCAACCAGAGGTTCCGACTCGCAACCGGCGGTTCCGACTTGACAGCAGTGATTACGACTCGCAACCGGATTCGACTCGTGCTGATTGCGACTCGCAACTGGGAGATCTCGACAAGACTTGATGTGGTCTTGAGTAGCAACCAAAGGTTGCGACTCGCAACCGTGATTACGTGCACAAGAAGACCTTCTAGAACCTGCAAACTGTACTAACCAATGATATTGCAATTTCATGAAATCAGTGTACTATACCCACTAAACATGTTTGTTTGTCTAAATTATGTCCGAAACAGATCAAACAAAGCATATTCAAAATATTTAAGTGACCTTCATGCTGTTCATCATGATATTCATACATCATTCAAGCAATATCCAACAACAACTAACAAGAGACTTTAACCGAAAATCCTTATAATCAAACGGACAATCAGATTATTCAACCATCAAGTAGTCACTTTCGTCATACATGTTCATCAACATACAACCTACAATAACAACCTAAAATCATGCAAGATTCTCTAACCAACCCTTTATACCAACCGGATAACAATCAAGCATTTAAAAGCATTTAACTCGGCTGATTTATACTCTATTTCTTAACAAAAACAACAACAACAACAATAATCAATCATCATTTAGTAACAAGACAAACAAGCAAAACAACTATAGGGATATTCATGCTAACCGGTTAGAAGTAGTGGTCCAAGAATTCGATAAACTAAGCTCCGAAAGATGATCTTGAGCTTGAATCCGCGAGCCTTGATGCTATGGTTGGACCCGAGAGAGATGAGATAGTGAGGAAGTGATCTTGGTTGCTAGGATTCTTAGGGTTTTAGGGTTTTAGTGAGGAAGAAGGAGTGAGTGAGGGAGAGTGTTGTAAAAATGGTTAAGGGAGGGGAGGGTTGGTTTATATAATGTCACGAGTGGGCTTAGGGGTTTCCGGGTTGGATTCTCGGTCGCAAGGCCCTAACCGGCCCAAATTCACTGTTCACTCGAGACCATTCCGGGTCCCGAGTCGGGTTGAGGTTTCGGCTCTAATATATAACACACACATATATATCTATATACACATATACATAAATACACATAACATGTAACAACGAATAGTTTCATGAATTTTTCATTTAATAAAACATACGTACACACACGTTACATCGAAAGGTTGTCCGGGAAAATCCGAAGTGTCACATTATCCCCAAGTTTTAAGAACTTTCGTCCCGAAAGTTAAAGCAGCCACTGACAAGCTAGTAAAAGTGAGAGCGTTTCAACGGGGTATCACATCATCCCCCCGTTAGTTTGGAATTTCGTCCCGAAATTCAGTTGTAGCTTCAGTGCTGGGGGTTTCATTTGGGAACAGCTGGGGATACTTGCGCTTCATCTGGTCTTCCCGCTCCCAGGTAAACTCTGGGCCACGGCGTGAGTTCCAACGAACTCGCACGAGGGGTATCTGGCTACGTTTGAGGGTTTTGATCTCACGATCCGTGATCTCAACCGGTTCCTCAGTAAAGTGTAGCTGTTTGTCAATAGTAAGTTCCTTGTAAGGAATGACGAGTGTTTCATCTGACAGGCACTTCTTCAGATTAGACACGTGGAAGACGTTGTGCACAGCACTCAGTTCTTCAGGCAGATTCAATCTGTAAGCGGCCGTGCCTATCTTTTCGGTAACTTCAAAGGGTCCGACATATCTTGGATTAAGCTTGCCCCGTTTTCCAAAACGGACCACACCCTTCCAGGGTGAGACCTTAAGTAGAGCCCGTTCACCAACCTGGAACTCTTGCGGTTTCCTGTCTTTGTCAGCGTAGTACTTTTGACGATCACGAGCTGCCGCCATGCGTTGCCTAATCTGGGCAATCTTTTCTGTGGTGTCAACTACATGTTCCGGGCCTGTGATTTGGCTGTCACCAACCTCAGCCCAGCAGAGAGGCGATCGACATTTACGGCCGTACAATGCCTCAAAGGGTGCTGCCTGAATGCTGGTGTGGTAGCTGTTGTTGTAGGAGAATTCCACCAACGGTAGGTGCTTCTCCCAATTCTTGCCAAAATCGATCACACAAGCCCTAAGCATGTCTTCGAGGGTTTGGATGGTGCGTTCAGACTGCCCATCCGTTTGCGGGTGATAAGCGGTGCTCATGTCTAAACGTGAGCCAAAAGATTTGTGCATGGCTTGCCACAATTCAGAAGTAAAACGCGCGTCTCGATCAGAAATAATAGAGGTAGGCACTCCGTGCTTCGAGACCACTTCTTTTAAGTATACCTCTGCTAGGGTAGAAAACTTGTCTGTTTCTTTTATGGCCAAGAAGTGTGCAGACTTAGTTAAGCGATCCACTATTACCCAAATGGTGTCATTTCCGCGCTGAGACCTAGGCAGGCTAGTAACAAAATCCATGGAAATCTGCTCCCATTTCCATTGCGGGATCTCTGGCTGTTGGAGTAGGCCTGATGGTTTCTGATACTCAGCCTTGACTCTTGCGCAGGTTAAACATTTTCTGACATACGTTGCTATGTGAGCTTTCATGCCAGGCCACCAATAGGTAGCCCTCAAGTCGTGGTACATCTTATCTGAACCCGGATGTACTGAGTAACGGGACTTGTGAGCTTCATCCATCACAAGGTCACGTAAATTTCCATAAAGCGGAACCCATATGCGTCCGGCTACGTAGTAGGCACCGTCTTCTTTTTGTTCCATTCGTTGTCTCGATCCTCGTAGGGACTCGGCCCTGATGTTCTCAGCTTTCAATGCTTCAACCTGAGCATTCCGAATCTGATTAGGGAGGTTTGAGTGGATAGTGAGCTGTAAGGCACGAACACGTTTGGGTTTGGTCTCCTTCCTGCTGAGGGCATCGGCTACCACGTTAGCCTTGCCTGGGTGATATTTGATTGCACACTCGTAGTCATTCAGGAGTTCGACCCATCGGCGTTGCCGCATATTCAACTCCTTTTGTCCCATTATGTGCTGGAGACTCTTGTGATCAGTGTAAATCGTGCACTTAGTTCCGTACAAGTAGTGTCTCCAAAGCTTGAGCGCGAAGACCACAGCTCCAAATTCTAAGTCGTGCGTCGTATAGTTCCGTTCGTGGACCTTGAGTTGTCGCGAGGCGTAAGCAATAACTTTCTCGCGTTGCATCAATACGCAGCCAAGTCCTTGAATAGAAGCGTCGCAGTAGACGACGAAGTCGTCGGTACCTTCAGGTAAGGAAAGAATAGGAGCACTACAAAGATTCTTCTTTAGTTCCTGGAAGGCGGATTCCTGAGCATTACTCCATTTGTAAGCAACACCCTTCTGAGTGAGTGTCGTAAGTGGTTGAGCGATCTTAGAGAATCCCTTGATGAATCTTCGATAGTATCCCGCCAATCCCAAGAATTGGCGAACTTCGGTCGGAGTCTTAGGCACAGGCCAATTCTTAATGGACTCAATCTTAGCGGGGTCAACATGAATCCCTTCCTGATTGACGATGTGTCCAAGGAAATGGACTTCTCTAAGCCAGAAATCACATTTCGAGAATTTGGCGTACAGTTGCTCATTGCGAAGAAGTTCGAGAATAAGACGTAGGTGTTGTTCATGCTCCTCTTGGCTCTTTGAGTAGATTAGGATGTCGTCAATGAATACGATCACGAACTTATCGAGGTAGGGTTTGCATACTCGGTTCATGAGGTCCATGAAGATTGCAGGTGCGTTGGTCATACCGAAAGGCATAACAAGGAATTCGTAGTGACCATAGCGGGTTCTGAAAGCAGTCTTAGAGATGTCCTCATCGCGGACTCTCAGCTGGTGATAACCCGATCTCAGATCGATCTTGGAATAATAGCTCGACCCTTGCAGCTGGTCGAACAGGTCGTCGATACGGGGAAGTGGATAGCGGTTCTTGATGGTAACCTTGTTAAGCTCGCGGTAGTCAATGCACATTCGGAATGAGCCGTCTTTCTTTTTGACGAAGAGCACTGGGGCTCCCCAGGGTGATGAACTAGGACGGATAAAGCCTTTGTCCAAAAGTTCTTGTAGCTGAGTAGAAAGTTCCTTGAGCTCCGCGGGGGCTAATCGATAAGGTGCACGAGCTATAGGCGCTGCTCCGGGAGCTAGCTCGATTTGAAATTCGACCTGACGGTGAGGAGGGAGTCCAGGTAGTTCCTCCGGGAATACCTCGGGATAGTCACGTACAACTGGAAAATCTTCAATCCTGTTTTCCATTTTCTGTGTGTCGGTAATGAGTGCTAAGATAGCGGTGTGCCCCTTTCGTAGGTACTTCTGGGCCTTTAAGAATGAAATGATGCCTGTGACTTCTCCGCTCTTGTCGCCTTGAACTATAAGAGGTTTGCCAGGGGGACGGGGAATACGAATAGCTTTCTCCTGGCAGAGGATTTCAGCTCGATGTTTGGATAACCAATCCATACCAATAATGACGTCGAAGCTTCCAAGAATGATGGGGTAAAGATCGATACAGAAGGTCTGACCGGACAACTCTAATTTGCAGTTACGAATTATGTGTGAGGCCTCGAGGTTTCTACCGTTAGCTATTTCAACGGTGTGCTTAGAGCTCAGCGGCGTAAGAGTGAGCTTAAGTTTCTTACTAATACGTAGGGATACATAACTAGCATCTGCTCCGGAATCAAATAGCATGGAAACATAACGATCATTAAGTAGGAACTTACCCGCTACAATGTTGGGGTCATTCCTTGCTTCCCCAGCTCCAATCACAAAAGCTTTTCCTCTAGCACCATTTCCAGCATTGTTGTTATTGTTCCCAGCACCCTGATTGTTGTTGTTTTGATTCAGTTCAGGGCAATCCTTTCGCATGTGCCCCATTGCTCCACACTTGAAGCATCCACGGTTGTTTCCTTGTTGCTGCTGTTGCTGATTCTGCCTAGCGGGGAACTGGCTTCGGCAGTCTTTGGCTTCATGCCCCATCTTGTTGCATCGCTGACACTGACCCTTTCCACATGGCCCACTGTGATGTCGGTTACATTTGTTACACTTAGGGTGGTTTCCTCGATAGCCACCCTGTTGCTGAGGGCCCTTGTTGCTTTCAGTCTTCCTTTGTTGAACTGGGGCCTGAGTGGGGTTAGCATCCTTTCCCTGACTTCCATCCCACTTTCGCTTGTTATCGCCAGAAGTTCCAGCAGTAGCACCGATCCTCGGGGGCAGCTTGCCCTCTTCCACAGCCTGATTGGTGAGTTTGTGAGCAAGACGAACCACAGGCTGTATAGTATTGAGGTTGGCTGAGGTCACATGACTTCTGATTTCTGGGACCAAGCCTTTGATGTACAATTCAATCCTTCGGTACATAGGTCGGGACATGTTTGGGCAAAGTGCAGCATAGTCGTTGGACTGCTTAGTGTAGGTCTCAATCTCTGATCCGACCATCTTGAGCGCATAGTACTCGTTCTCGAGTTTATGGATGTCATCCCTGTGACAGTACTCCTCTTTGATCATGTCCTTGAAATCTTCCCACGCAGTAGCATTAGCAGTTTCCAGACCAAGCATCTGAATCTGTGCTTTCCACCACGAAAGCGCGTTTCCTTCAAGCGTACCAGTTGCGTACTTAACCCAGTTAGCAGGGGGACACTCGCAGACAGTGAAGACAGCTTCGGCCTTTTCAATCCAGTGCAAAAGGCCTATGGCACCCTCAGTGCCGTTGAAAGGGAGAGGCTTGCCATCCATGAAGGTTTTGAAAGTACAAACACGTGGTTGCGCAGGCGCAGGCTGACCTGTTGTGAGAAATGGAGCGAATAGGTTTAGAGGTGAAAAGACGATGTGGGGGTAGGATCTAAACATCCTATAGCAGCGAGTTTACCTCCAGGGTGAGCTGCGAAAGCTGCAGCCACCGTGTTGAGCAAGTTGGCGAATTGAGCCTGAGTCATGTTAACGCTTCCTCTTCCGCGTCCACTCATTGTCTTCATAACCAGAAAACATAGTATGAGTGTGGTGTCGTAACATAGCGAGAATGAGACAGAAGAGGGAAGGCGTATCTATCTAATCTGGCAAACTAGTATGTATAATAGAGCAGTTAACATAAGACAAGCAAGTAATCACAAGTCCGAGCTACGGGGTCAGATAAGTCGAGCCTTGCACTTGGAGTGTAGTGTCGTCACGAGTCACGGGTTATAGTCTGGTTTTTCCCAAAAAGATTTTCCCCTCTTTAAAACCAAGTTCACTATAACCAATGGCTCTGATACCAATCTGTCACACCCCCAAATTCCACCTACGGAGCACCGTCCGCTTGAGGGCGTGACCGACCAGGATCCAGCCACCAATTATACTGAGCATTGGATAATAGTAAGGATGATCACCAACCATAATGGTTAGTAAGCACCATCGTTAAAGTTCAAATGTTTAGGTTCAAATAACAGTTAAGTAAGTAGCGGAAGCATAGGCAAAATAGTTTAAACAAAGTTCATAGTTCAAGTTATTTAGAACCCAACACGCGGGTTTAGACGACCACTACACTTCCCAAGCTGCAAGCTCCTGAGTCACTGGTTACCTGCAAAGCATGCAGTAAGGGGTCAACAATAATGCTGAGTGAGTTCACTAGTTGTCCAGTTTTAATTACCAAAAACTTGTTTCACCAGTTAATTTATCCGTTTATACATGCCATGGGGAGCTACCCCAAAAGTTAGCAACTAAACTGTTTTTCCAATACCGAACACTAGGTGACCGTTGCGTATCCGCAAGAGTGCCCCGATGTCAATGTTCTATCATCATTGACGGATGCCTGAGTACATTAGTTCACGACCGATCCCATACCTTGGCACGGTGTGAGGTTGGTAAGACCTAAATAGCGCTATCAACTAATAACCCGTTCGCCTGGCCCCGGCGACTAATCGGTATTAAGTAGTAGGGACTTTAAGTGATAGAGTTTCGTTTAGTGCCGTTTGTTGCAATCCGTATAAACAGTAATTAACTAAAAGGTTCCCAATAACAGGGGAAGGAAAGTAAGTTTGTTCCCAGTAACTAGGGAAGGAATGTAGATGGTATCCCCTTTACAAGGGGATAGGGTTGTTTTAGTCTCGTGTCCCAAACCACCGGGACGCATGCTTTTAAGTAGTGAACTCACCTTGGGTTGCTCGGTAGATTATTTTACCCGGTCAAGTGTGTTGGTCACCACGCCCTAGCATGGTTACCAAGTATGGGTCAAGTTGGGTACAAATAAACACACAGCGAACATGTACGGCAAACACATATAGCAAACACGTATAACATGCGGAACAACAAACAGTGGGGTTATTGGGCCAGCCCTAAACATACAATCAGCAGTAACAACATGTAGCCCAGTCAACAGAAAGCCCCAACAGTCAAAGCCCAATAACAACAAAGTAGCCCAGTCGAGACAAGGGTGGTTGCGACTCGCAACCGAGGTTACGACTCGCAAACGAGGTCTCGGTTCATCACGTTTTGGTTACGACTCGCAACCAGAGGTTCCGACTCGCAACCGGCGGTTCCGACTTGACAGCAGTGATTACGACTCGCAACCGGATTCGACTCGTGCTGATTGCGACTCGCAACTGGGAGATCTCGACAAGACTTGATGTGGTCTTGAGTAGCAACCAAAGGTTGCGACTCGCAACCGTGATTACGTGCACAAGAAGACCTTCTAGAACCTGCAAACTGTACTAACCAATGATATTGCAATTTCATGAAATCAGTGTACTATACCCACTAAACATGTTTGTTTGTCTAAATTATGTCCGAAACAGATCAAACAAAGCATATTCAAAATATTTAAGTGACCTTCATGCTGTTCATCATGATATTCATACATCATTCAAGCAATATCCAACAACAACTAACAAGAGACTTTAACCGAAAATCCTTATAATCAAACGGACAATCAGATTATTCAACCATCAAGTAGTCACTTTCGTCATACATGTTCATCAACATACAACCTACAATAACAACCTAAAATCATGCAAGATTCTCTAACCAACCCTTTATACCAACCGGATAACAATCAAGCATTTAAAAGCATTTAACTCGGCTGATTTATACTCTATTTCTTAACAAAAACAACAACAACAACAATAATCAATCATCATTTAGTAACAAGACAAACAAGCAAAACAACTATAGGGATATTCATGCTAACCGGTTAGAAGTAGTGGTCCAAGAATTCGATAAACTAAGCTCCGAAAGATGATCTTGAGCTTGAATCCGCGAGCCTTGATGCTATGGTTGGACCCGAGAGAGATGAGATAGTGAGGAAGTGATCTTGGTTGCTAGGATTCTTAGGGTTTTAGGGTTTTAGTGAGGAAGAAGGAGTGAGTGAGGGAGAGTGTTGTAAAAATGGTTAAGGGAGGGGAGGGTTGGTTTATATAATGTCACGAGTGGGCTTAGGGGTTTCCGGGTTGGGTTCTCGGTCGCAAGGCCCTAACCGGCCCAAATTCACTGTTCACTCGAGACCATTCCGGGTCTCGAGTCGGGTTGAGGTTTCGGCTCTAATATATAACACACACATATATATCTATATACACATATACATAAATACACATAACATGTAACAACGAATAGTTTCATGAATTTTTCATTTAATAAAACATACGTACACACACGTTACATCGAAAGGTTGTCCGGGAAAATCCGAAGTGTCACACGCTACACCCAGATAGATCTACCGCTCCTGCCCCTCGGTCCTACCCTGAGGATTAATGGCCTAGTTTCTACCTACCCACTCACATGATCTGAATAATAATAACCCTCCTTACGCTAACCATACCATGTAAGAATTATTCGTAACCATAGTAACATGTATTTCACCCCCGCAGTTTAGAAAACTGAAAACAGTTAGAGAAAAGGGGGACATGAACTCACAGTGGTGCGTCTCTACCAAGTATATCTCCTGATCAAGCAGCTGTGCGACGACCTACACGTACTAAGTCTATTAGACGGACGGCCATGCCTTAGCTTAAGGTTTAAGTTTTTGGGAAATAATTAGACAACTATTTCGTGTTTTCATTTTTGTAAATACTTGGTAATTATTCTCCTTCCCAGGGATGGGGGATTTAATACATGCGTGCTCGTAAAATTCGAAATACATTATTAAGTCTCACTTAATATATTTTATTTCTTACTTCAAAATATAAATATTCTTCCCAAAATAATATTTTGACAAAAATACGCGCTCATAAGTATTTTCTTAAAATGCGTAAGTTACGTTTTAAAGATCGGGTGGTAATAATTATACCGTTGTAACTTATTATTAATTATGAAGGCGTTGTATTATTTTTGGAATCGTTATCATTCGGTAATATTATTTTTACCCTAAAAATAATATTTGTATAGTTCACAAAATAATCATAAAAATTCACAAGTGTTGTTACTAAATATATACTAAATATATATTTTAGCAAGTTTTTATTTTGTGAAAATCCCACCTCCGATAATTAGAAATCTTGTAATAAAGTCATGGCGAAATCTATAATTCGAAAACACGTTAAAAATGTATTTCTAACACTTGTAGTGACAATATTTCTAAGTGTTAGGTTTTTGGAAAAATTTCGCCAGAGTTTCCTCTGTAACTGGAGGTGGCCACGCTTTCAAGCGTATCATTTTCTTTTACAAATCAAACCAACAATTTTCTCATTCAATCAAAACAATGTTCAAAGCATCAAACTAGTCAATATATATGTAAATCGCAAGAATTACATGAACTTGTAGTTTTTCCAAAAATATGTAGTAAAGCTCCTTACTTTTAATGTATCTTTATATAAATCCATCCGGTTTCGTAAAAGCCTCGCTTTTAAAGAAATTCCATCTTTACAACTTCTTGTAAAATTTGACAAAACTAGTTCTTTGTCGAAACTTAGTGTTACACAAGTGTTTACACACTTGTGTGTTTAAAAATCATTCTTGTTCATGTAAGATCCGTCTTTAAAAGTATGTTTTCTCTTGACACGTGGTCCTTTGAAAATACCGTTTGTAGATCCGTAGATCTACTAGTTTTAAACACTATTTCGTAAGTAAAGTCGATTTTACACAAGTTCATGTTTAGTGTGTGGTAGAGTTTCATCATTTAACCCATTGTATACTCAAACAAACTCTATGCCATGATTCTTGATCATGACTAATCCGGGTTAGATGATGATCCGAGCTACCACATCATAGATCGGCACTAAATAATCACATAAAACAAATCTTACAAGATTTACACAACCCTTGTGCTATTAACCAACATTTTTAACATTTTAGTAAACTTTTAGCATGTCTTCTTGTATGTTCATAGATTTTAACCGACAAAGTTCTTTTTAACCACTTTAAAATAGATCGAGAGTGTGTTTAAAGCAACTTACTACTAGCTCGAGGCCAGGGAAGAAACTAGTCGAAGAATGAGTGGATAAAAGAAATGAGAAGAGGTCCTTCGCATTCCGAATGCACCAAGCCTCCTCGTATGTGATCCTCAACACTTGTATGCTCTTGGAATGAGAAGATCAAAACCGAAAAATGGATGGATGGTGTAGGGGGTTTCGGCCGAGAGCTTTGGAGAGGAGAGGAGAGAGTTTTGTGTTGGTGAAATGTTAAGTGAAAGAATGAGGGGTTTAGTGGTGATCTTATAGGCAAAGTTTAGGATTATGGTCCAATGGATTATGTGTCTCTTAGATATTAGACATAAGAGATTTGTTTAATCAAAATAGGACATGAGGTGTCCCCCTTGGGGACGGTTTGGTTGAGGGGGGGGGGGGGTAATCCGGTTGGTTTCCAACGATTAGTTAAGTATTAGTTAAGTTAGTTTAGGGATTAACCCGGTTACTAATGTGTTATGCGTTAAAGCGGGTGTCAGGGTATTCAGGGACCCTAACTGGCTCAGAAAAAGCTAGATAATGTAAATGGCAATATTTTCATGTTCCGGGTAAAGTCCGGTTGTTCGGTTGGATAGAGATCCGTTAAAGCGCTTAACAAAGCTTTAAAGTGTCGTTATTATTATTTTTAATGACACAACTTATTCCCGACACTTTGGAAAGTGTCTAGTAACATTTTTCTCATGTTTTGGCACTTTATTAGGTAGCTTAATGCTGAATTTTTATTTAAAGTGCAGAATTTTGTACCTAGAGTACGTTTTAGGCACATCCGGTCACTGTAACTTATTCCTAGTGACGCAGTTCTACAACCCATATATCCCTACACTCACCACTAGTGTAGCAAACTATCTCAGGCTCTTACAGGCCTTAGAGGCAGTACCTTCCTGGTGCTAGTTATGACAGCACGTTTAATAGGTTATCCGTTCATTGTGCTACTGTGCTTTTGGTGCATCAAGGTTGTCACAAAGGTGCTGTAAGCAAAACATGGAGTGACAACAAGTAAAGTATGATGCAAATAAGTACATGTATCAGTATTCAAGTAGCAGTTTATCCACAAGTTCAAGTAAGCACAGTAATTAAGCAGTAATTAATTATTAATTAAGTCGTACGGATACCTGGTTTAGTGAGGGTTGTCACATTCTCCCCCCGTTAGAAAAATTTCGTCCCGAAATTTTAAGTTCTGCTTGTAGATGCAGGGTTCTTAGGAAATAGGTGGGGGTATTTCTCTTTCATCCGGTCCTCACGCTCCCAGGTGTATTCAGGACCATGTCTGGCATTCCAACGAACTTTGACAAGCTTGACACTGCTCCGGCGGGTCTTGTTTACTTTCCAATCCGTAACCTCAACCGGTTCTTCAACGAAATGGAGCGTGTCGTCAACATGAATCTCATCGGTGGGAATGGAAACGGTATCTTGAGTTGGACTTTTCTTCAGGTTGGATACATGAAATGTATCGTGAACTCCATTCAGTTCAGCAGGTAAGTCCAGCTTGTATGCTACTAGCCCTATTCTTTCCAAAATTCTGAAAGGGCCAATGTAACGCGGATTCAACTTCCCACGCTTTCCGAAGCGTGCCACACCCTTCCAGGGTGAAACTTTCAATGTAACGCGGAACTCCAAATGTTTCCGGTTTGGATCTGCATAGGCTTTCTGTCTTTCGCGAGCTGCTTCGATGCGTTTTCGAATCTGCGCAATCTTGTCTGTCGTCTCTTGGACGATTTCGGGACCAACAAGCTGCCTATCACCTGCGTCAGCCCAGTATAGGGGTGATCGACACTTGCGTCCGTAAAGAGCTTCGAATGGCGCAGCTCCAATACTGGTGTGGTAGCTGTTGTTGTATGAAAATTCGACCACTGGCAAATGCTTATCCCAGCTACCGCCCAAATCTATAACACATGCTCTCAGCATATCTTCCAAGGTCTGAATAGTCCGCTCGCTTTGACCGTCGGCCTGAGGGTGAAATGCAGTGCTCAGATTTAATTGTGAGCCAAAAGCTTCTTGGAAGGATTGCCATATCCTTGACACAAACCTTCCGTCTCTATCAGAGATGATCGAGAGAGGCACTCCATGACGTGCGACGATCTCTCTCATGTATATTTCTGCCAGTTTGTTGGTGTTATCCTTCCCTTTGATTGGCAGAAAGTGTGCGGACTTTGTTAGGCGGTCAACTATCACCCAGATAGTGTCATGACCTCTTGGCGTTCTTGGCAACTTTGTAACAAAATCCATGGAGATTTGTTCCCATTTCCATTTGGGAATCTCAGGTTGTTGCAGAAGTCCTGAAGGCTTCTGGTATTCCGCTTTCACCTTAGCACACGTTAGACACTTGCTCACATAAACAGCAACATCGCCCTTCATCCTAGGCCACCAATAGTAATCCTTGAGATCTTGGTACATCTTATCCGCTCCTGGATGGATAGAGTACCGCGATTTGTGAGCTTCATCAAAAATAACTTTTCTCAAACCACCAAACAGAGGAACCCTAATCCTTTTCTCAAAACATAACGTTCCTTCCTCGTTTGGTACTAATAGCTTCTCCATCCCACGAAGGTATTCTTCTTCAAGATTTCTTTCCTTAAGAGCTTCTTTCTGCGCGGCACGAATGCGCAAGGAAAGATCGGTTTGGATAATCATTTCTAAAGCCCTAACCCTTATGGGCTTGATCCTCTCTTTTCGACTTAGGGCGTCGGCAACCACATTCGCCTTCCCTGGATGATACTTTATCTCGCAATCGTAATCATTTAACAACTCAACCCATCGTCTTTGTCTCATATTCAACTTCTTCTGGTTGAATATGTGTTGTAGGCTCTTATGATCTGTAAAAATTGTACATTTCGTACCATATAGGTAGTGTCTCCAGATCTTTAAAGCAAATATCACTGCGCCTAGCTCCAAATCGTGCGTGGTATAGTTCTTCTCGTGTACCTTCAACTGACGTGATGCGTAAGCAATAACCTTCTGGCGTTGCATCAACACGCAACCCAATCCTTGACGCGAGGCGTCACAGTATACCACGAAATCGTCAGTACCTTCCGGTAGTGCTAGGATTGGCGCATTGCAGAGCTTATCCTTCAACAGCTGAAACGCTTCTTCTTGTTTGATTCCCCAATCAAACTTCTTATCTTTCTGGGTGAGGAGCGTCAATGGTTGAGCGATCTTCGAAAAATCCTCAATGAACCTTCGATAGTAGCCAGCCAAACCCAAGAATTGTCGAATCTCGGTTGGCGTCTTTGGCGTTTCCCAATTCTTGATCGCTTCGATCTTGGTTGGATCCACATGGATTCCATCTCCATTTACCACATGTCCAAGAAATTGGACTTCACGTAGCCAAAATTCACACTTAGAGAATTTGGCATACAGCTGTTCTTTCTTCAGCAGCTCCAAAATAGCTCTTAGATGCTGTTCGTGCTCAGCCTTTGTCCTTGAATAAATCAAGATGTCGTCGATAAACACAATCACGAACTTGTCCAAGTACGGCTTACAAACTCTATTCATCAAATCCATAAAGACTGCAGGTGCGTTTGTCAATCCAAACGGCATAACAAGGAACTCGTAGTGTCCATAACGAGTTCTGAAGGCTGTCTTCGGGATACTCTCCTCTTGTATCCTTAACTGATGGTATCCAGATCGCATATCGATCTTTGAGTAAAAGCTTGAACCTTGCAGTTGATCAAACAGATCATCAATTCTTGGCAGAGGATATCTATTCTTGATCGTCAGCTTGTTCAGCTCCCGGTAGTCTATGCACATTCGAAAACTACCGTCCTTCTTTTTGACAAACAGGACCGGAGCTCCCCAAGGCGAGAAGCTTGGTCGGATAAATCCCTTGTCTAACAACTCTTGAAGTTGTGTCGACAATTCTTGCATCTCAGACGGGGCGAGTCTATAAGGTGCCTTAGCCACAGGCGTGGCGCGTGGGACTAAATCGATGTGAAACTCCACTTCCCTTTGAGGCGGCAGTCCAGGCAAGTCCTCCGGGAAGACTTCCGGATACTCCCTCACGACAGGGATGTCTTCGATCTTTGGTTCCGCAGCTTCCTTGTCTACAATGTGTGCCAGGAAGGCAGCACACCCTTTTTGCAAACACTTTCGCGCTTTGAGGCAGCTGATAATTCTAAACGGTGTATCGCGCTTTTCGCCATGAACCACAATCGTTTCTCCATCTTCTGTCGGGATACGAACGACCTTTTCGTGACAAACAACTTCTGCCTTGTTGCTTGATAACCAATCCATTCCTACTACTACGTCAAAGCTCCCCAGCTGGACTGGTAGTAGATCCAAAGTAAACTCACGTTCTCCCAACTCGATTGCACAACCTCTGATCACTTCATTGGCTTCTACTAACTTCCCATTAGCCAATTCGATTGAGTAGGGAATATCTAACTTACTAGCGGCTAAACCAAGCATATTCTTAAATTCTAATGATACGAAGCTATAGTCGGCACCAGTATCAAATAAAACGGATGCATAGCGTTGGTTTACAGGGAACGTACCAGTAACGACATTGGGATCCTGGCGCGCTTCCCTCGCTTCGATATGGAACACTCTTCCACGGGCTTGGTTCAACTCTGGGCAGTTCCTCTTAAAGTGCCCGATATTACCACAGTTAAAGCATCCAGGTCTTTGCCCGTTTCCACCTCCATTTCCAGCTTGGTTATTCCTTTGGTTATGATTTACAGCGCCTGCTTGATTCGCATTGTTGCCTCGATTCCCATTACCTCCATTGTTTCCTTGTGGGCGATTTCCAATTCCACCCCGGTTATTGTTTCTGTTTCCAAATCCTCCTTGGCCTCCCTGACCAACAGTGGCCCAACAAGAATCCTTCAAGTGGCCAGGTTTCCCACACGCTTCACATACCTTCAAACCACATCGGCCAGAATGGTGACGCTGGCAGGTGTTGCACTTGGGCTGGGTGCCCATATATCCCTTTCCTTTCTTTCCACCACCAGCTGCACCCTGAGCTGGCGCGTTTGGCTCTCCTTTCTTAACAACACCACTAGTGCCTTGTTTAAAGTTAGAGAACTTTCGTTTGTTATCTCCGGATGACTCGACGTGAGTCTCTTTCTTCTTTGTCTCGATCTCACCAAACTTGTTCAGGCGGATAGCCTCCTCTGTGAGAGCTACGCTCAAATCGATTGCCTCAGTAATTGTTGCAGGCTTGGAGGAGGTCATCATGCTTATGATTTGAGGAGCTAATCCCCAAATGAAGCGTTCAATCCGCTTGAATTCTGGAGTGACCATATAGGGTACCACATGCGACAGGTCGTGAAACCTCTGAACATATTCCGCGATCTTCGGACCTTCCATCTTCAAATGCCAGAAATCAGTTTACAATCTTTGGATTTCAGCGCGAGAACAATACTTTTTGCGCATTAGTTCCTTCAGTTCGGTCCATGTTAGTGCGTAGGCAGCAGCTTCACCAAGTGTCTGTACTTGAAAATTCCACCAAGATAGGGCTCCATCCAGAAATAGCCCAGAAATGTAGGTGACTTGCTGGTTTGGTGCACATTTGCTCATGCGGAGAACAGATTCAGTCTTCTTGGCCCAACGAACAAAAGCGACAGCACCTCCGGTGCCATCAAAGTTGACAGGCTTGCAGTCTAGAAACTGCTTGTAGGTGCACCCTGCACATACGTTACAACATATGAATGGCATTAGCATCCTTGCTAGAGATATCCAATTAGATCATGGTATGTCTCAATGACTTAGTATTACCATGAGGTGGATTGTTGTTGCCATTGTTGTTTGAGCTGCTTCCGCTGGGTCCTCCTTGCGAGGCGGCGTATTGCGCGATGGCAGCAGCGATGACTTGTTGGAGTTCTGCCTCATTGGTAGGCATCGGCGTTTGACGTCTCGGCGGCATCTTCTAAAAGATGGGTTCACGTCGGTCAGGCCAAAATAAAGCGTACGTATATAATGATAGTAATAGTACATAACATCTCATGTTATAATCATATCAATCACACAATATCCCATGTTATAAAACATAAATAATCAATCAAACATCACATATGATGAGAATACTGCGATTGTATTGCCAAACTCGAGACCACATGGTAGAGTGTACAAGTACATAAGAGCGTCATACATCATCATCGACTAAGGGCTACATCACCCCAGTCCAAAAGAATATCAAATCAGTGTCAATACATCCCATATACATGATCAACAAAAGTCAGAATCAGAGTGCAGTCTCCAAAAATGCTGTATGGTCGGAGCAATCGCCTTCTTCTCACCAACGTCCACCCACGCTGTACTAAAGATGCCCTAAACTGATGGTGGTGGTGGAGGGGGAAAATGGGTGTAGAACAAACGTCGCAAATGGAGCCAGTCCTCCTCCATGGCTCTCTGGGTACGCAACCAAGAAGCAACCTGCTGCTCAAGTGCCAAAAGGCGTGCAGCATAGTCAGGCAACAATGGTCGAGGGTGCTGCGAAGAAGCAGGGTGGGTCTGACCCTGACACTGGCACGGCGGTGGCTGAGCTCTCTCAAGCTCCTGAATACGCCGTGTGAGTGCCTCCTGCTGGACAACAAACGACATCAGAACGTCCTCAATAGAATACCCCATATGGAAAGAATGGTAGGGGTCGGTCGGTGGCATAACAGAAGGTGACGTCCAGTGAAACGGCTCGCTGGCTGGATCAAAAGGTGGCACAAAGAACGGTGATACAGGGGGAATAGCAGATGAAGACTGTGGCATAACTGGAATATATGTCGGCACATGTCCAAAGGGACGAGCCGAGGAACCCTCTCTAGGTCGAGCTGGAGGTGTGTACTGTGCAAATGAAAAAGAGAAATCAACGTGACGTGCATCGGTGGTATGAGGAGGAATAGGTGGAAGCTCATCATCCGCAGGAATCCACCCATGCTGGGCGTGCTCATCTCGTGGGTCAATCTGTGCCTCAAAAGGTGCTCGATCAAACTGTACAGGCATAGGGTCAAGATGGGGTGCAACAAGAGGGTCAACAGGTATATCAACGATAAGTGGGGGATCAACAAGATCAGCAGCAATAACATGGTCACCCTCCAGTAGTGGTGCATCAGCAGGGTGATCATCAATGGGTGGGTCAGCAATCATAGGATCAATAGGTATGCCAGCATGAGCAGGGTCATGCTCAAGCACTGGGTCAGGAGCAGCTACTGGCTCAAGGGCCATGGTAGGCTCGGGATCAATGAACTCCATATCAAAATCTGCATGATCAGCGAATGCAGGGTCAACTGGGTCTACTGGGTCAACCATAGGCTGATCCAAGTGGATGAACTCTACCTCCCGGTCCGGGTCAAATCCAGGGGGAAAAACAGGGTCTGAATCCTCATCGAGGTCGTGATCGAAAGCAAATCTAGGAGCAGAGGCAGCAGATGATGCCCTGTCAGGATCTGAACCGTGTGAATAGTGATGTGCGCTCCGAGTGTGTGACGGTGCGGAGGCCACAGACTCGAAGGAGTCTGGAGCGGGTAAGTGTGCAGGTGACTCCTCAGCTGGAGCATCTGCGAGTAACAAAAGATCACCGTCAGCTAGAAGGGCCTCGCCCTCAACATCGTCCTCCAGGGGCTCATCATCAAATAGATCGACGTCGTCGTCAACGTCGGCGTCGAGGAGCATATCGTAAGCAGGATAAACGGCCAAAGGTATGGGAGCAGGGACCTCTACGAGTGGTAGGTACCCAGCAAAAGGACCATCAGCGGGCTCATCGACAGCGTCGGGCAGCGCAAAGGGCTGAAAGTCGTCCTCGTCTGTGCTGGTAACATCTGATGTGTGAACCTCGTGCTCTGAAGACTCTAAGTCGTCTGATACTATGGGTCTAGGGCCCGTGGTGTCCGAATCACCTGTGCCGGGGAGTCCATGGTGTCTGTAACACGAACACAAATATGTACAAATAGTCAATCATACAATCAGATAAGCACATTAGTCACCAAGTAAGCAATCAAATAATTCTCCTAGTCCCACTAGCCTCCCAGCCTCTCAGACTGCTCTTCCTAGTCCTACTAGCCAAATTCTCCCAGCCTCTCAGACTACTCTTCCTAGTCCCACTAGCCTATTCTCCCAACCTCTTAGACTGCTCTCCCTAGTCCTACTAGGCAACTACCTCGGTCTCCTAGACCGAGCCTCGGTACTCCAGACCGAGCCTCAGCCTCTCAGACTGAGCCAATAAATAATAAATAAATGTGCTCAACATTTGTTTGTAAAAAGCTTTGGATCTGGACTTGAGTGGTATGCAGTGTAAAAATGTTTTCGTGAGAGCCCTAGTGATCATAGTCTAGACTCGAGAGGGAATCCTAGTTCGCTATGATCAGAGCTCTGATACCAAGCTGTCACACCCTGGCTTTGCGGAAGCGTGGTTATTTTGGTGTGACTTCTTAATACCATAGCTTAATCATAACAAGCTATATGAAATAAAAACCATGCAAGATCATCCATAGATTTAAGTTTTAAAACCGAAGTAACATAACATTGTCTTAGGGACTACAACACCAAAACATAAAACATTGTTTTGAAAGACATAAACATCAACATGAATAAAACGCAGTTTAAGATTTGTGACTCGTCCAGGAAAAAGTCACATTTCCTAAACCGGGATAACCTCGGAACCCATATGCAGCGGGAAAACACAACATACCGCGCCAGATCTTTAATTCCCTGAAATACATCTAAGTTGAAAAATCAACAATAATGATGAGCGAGTTCATGTGTAAGTGAGTAAATAAACCTTTGTATGTATCCTGGTATGTAGCAAATAAGGAAAAAGAGATCACCAATGGTTTGCAAGGCCATTGATATGTGTGAAGTGTGAAGTGCAAGTAGGAAGACTCAAACCTAGCAGATTTATGCGTTGGGTACAAAGTCACCCCAAGGTCCATTCTGTTTGGGCCTGGGGCTGGGCTCGCTACACCCAGATAGATCTACCGCTCCTGCCCCTCGGTCCTACCCTGAGGATTAATGGCCTCAAGTTTCTGCCTACCCACTCACATGATCTGAATAATAATAACCCTCCTTACGCTAACCATACCATGTAAGAATTATTTGTAACCATAGTAACATGTATTTCACCCCCGCAGTTTAGAAAACTGAAAACAGTTAGAGAAAAGGGGGACATGAACTCACAGTGGTGCGTCTCTACCAAGTATATCTCCTGATCAAGCAGCTGTGCGACGACCTACACGTACTAAGTCTATTAGACGGACGGCCGTGCCTTAGCTTAAGGTTTAAGTTTTTGGGAAATAGTTAGACAACTATTTCGTGTTTTCATTTTTGTAAATACTTGGTAATTATTCTCCTTCCCAGGGATGGGGGATTTAATACATGCGTGCTCGTAAAATTCGAAATACATTATTAAGTCTCACTTAATATATTTTATTTCTTACTTCAAAATATAAATATTCTTCCCAAAATAATATTTTGACAAAAATACGCGCTCATAAGTATTTTCTTAAAATGCGTAAGTTACGTTTTAAAGATCGGGTGGTAATAATTATACCGTTGTAACTTATTATTAATTATGAAGGCGTTTGTATTATTTTTGGAATCGTTATCATTCGGTAATATTATTTTTACCCTAAAAATAATATTTGTATAGTTCACAAAATAATCATAAAAATTCACAAGTGTTGTTACTAAATATATACTAAATATATATTTTAGCAAGTTTTTATTTTGTGAAAATCCCACCTCCGATAATTAGAAATCTTGTAATAAAGTCATGGCGAAATCTATAATTCGAAAACACGTTAAAAATGTATTTCTAACACTTGTAGTGACAATATTTCTAAGTGTTAGGTTTTTGGAAAAATTTCGCCAGAGTTTCCTCTGTAACTGGAGGTGGCCACGCTTTCAAGCGTATCATTTTCTTTTACAAATCAAACCAACAATTTTCTCATTCAATCAAAACAATGTTCAAAGCATCAAACTAGTCAATATATATATGTAAATCGCAAGAATTACATGAACTTGTAGTTTTTCCAAAAATATGTAGTAAGGCTCCTTACTTTTAATGTATCTTTATATAAATCCATCCGGTTTCGTAAAAGCCTCGCTTTTAAAGAAATTCCATCTTTACAACTTCTTGTAAAATTTGACAAAACTAGTTCTTTGTCGAAACTTAGTGTTACACAAGTGTTTACACACTTGTGTGTTTAAAAATCATTCTTGTTCATGTAAGATCCGTCTTTAAAAGTATGTTTTCTCTTGACACGTGGTCCTTTGAAAATACCATTTGTAGATCCGTAGATCTACTAGTTTTAAACACTATTTCGTAAGTAAAGTCGATTTTACACAAGTTCATGTTTAGTGTGTGGTAGAGTTTCATCATTTAACCCTTTGTATACTCAAACAAACTCTATGCCATGATTCTTGATCATGACTAATCCGGGTTAGATGATGATCCGAGCTACCACATCATAGATCGGCACTAAATAATCACACAAAACAAATCTTACAAGATTTACACAACCCTTGTGCTATTAACCAACATTTTTAACATTTTAGTAAACTTTTAGCATGTCTTCTTGTATGTTCATAGATTTTAACCGACAAAGTTCTTTTTAACCACTTTAAAATAGATCGAGAGTGTGTTTAAAGTAACTTACTACTAGCTCGAGGCTAGGGAAGAAACTAGTCGAAGAATGAGTGGATAAAAGAAATGAGAAGAGGTCCTTCGCGTTCCGAATGCACCAAGCCTCCTCGTATGTGATCCTCAACACTTGTATGCTCTTGGAATGAGAAGATCAAAACCGAAAAATGGATGGATGGTGTAGGGGGTTTCGGCCGAGAGCTTTGGAGAGGAGAGGAGAGAGTTTTGTGTTGGTGAAATGTTAAGTGAAAGAATGAGGGGTTTAGTGGTGATCTTATAGGCAAAGTTTAGGATTATGGTCCAATGGATTATGTGTCTCTTAGATATTAGACATAAGAGATTAGTTTAATCAAAATAGGACATGAGGTGTCCCCCTTGGGGACGGTTTGGTTGAGGGGGGGGGGGGTAATCCGGTTGGTTTCCAACGATTAGTTAAGTATTAGTTAAGTTAGTTTAGGGATTAACCCGGTTACTAATGTGTTATGCGTTAAAGCGGGTGTCAGGGTATTCAGGGACCCTAACTGGCTCAGAAAAAGCTAGACAATGTAAATGGCAATATTTTCATGTTCCGGGTAAAGTCCGGTTGTTCGGTTGGGTAGAGATCCGTTAAAGCGCTTAACAAAGCTTTAAAGTGTCGTTATTATTATTTTTAATGACACAACTTATTCCCGACACTTTGGAAAGTGTCTAGTAACATTTTTCTCATGTTTTGGCACTTTATTAGGTAGCTTAATGCTGAATTTTTATTTAATGTGCAGAATTTTGTACCTAGAGTACGTTTTAGGCACATCCGGTCACTGTAACTTATTCCTAGTGACGCAGTTCTACAACCCTTATATCCCTACACTCACCACTAGTGTAGCAACCTATCTCAGGCTCTTACAGGCCTTAGAGGCAGTACCTGCCTGGTGCTAGTTATGACAGCACGTTTAATAGGTTATCCGTTCATTGTGCTACTGTGCTTTTGGTGCATCAAGGTTGTCACAAAGGTGCTGTAAGCAAAACATGGAGTGACAGCAAGTAAAGTATGATGCAAGTAAGTACATGTATCAGTATTCAAGTAGCAGTTTATCCACAAGTTCAAGTAAGCACAGTAATTAAGCAGTAATTAATTATTAATTAAGTCGTACGGATACCTGGTTTAGTGAGGGTTGTCACACCCTATGAGCGAAATCAACATATATCTAAAATACAATTCTATTTCAAACGATTTCTATTTTGTCATCTAGTGAGAACATGCAAACTGATTTCATTTGCACATGTAATCTTCACGTGCATTTGTTGTAGACTTGATGTCATTGGAATGATGTCATCATTAATAATGATGACATCATGCTTGATCCGAACCGCAACGTATTCAAGACTCGATACAAGACGAAGACGACAGATGTGTGCACTAACAGCTTCCTAGTAGCACATGTTCCCATTTAAAAATTACATGCCTTTCCTAAGGCTGATACAAGGTACACGATATACTATGAAAACACTGTTACACAGTGTTCCTATTTTGCACGAGATTTGCCAACAGGATAGGAGTGACATCCAAACCTTGATAGGAATTATCCATATCATTCTCGTAGGTCTTATCTATGGATAAGCACCAACGCTAGTGAGGGTACGACGTCGTCAAGATAGAGGTGAAACTTAGACCTTGATAACTAGTCCCACTCCCTGATGATTTTATATCTCACCAAAGTCTCGTGACTTCCGACCAATTGGGTACGTGAAATGACCAAAAGGATGAATATTGTAGGCTTAACATCGATGATGTATTTGTCTAAGTAAGTCAAGACACGTTATCTCAATTCGAAAGGGGTTCGAATCACTTTGGTTAGTCGCCATTCCTCTACCCGGAACAATCCTGTGTTTTATAAGCCTATCTTGCTTTTATGTTGTCTTGATTTCTTAGGAATGCGGTTTTATCTATGAGGTTTTGAACTTGACTCTTCGTTTGTTTTGAAATGTTCTACACAAATTTTCACGTTGTCCGCAATCTAAAACGTTAATTCTAATCTCAGATCGAACTAAATTTATGAAGCCTTATTCTATGTAATCTATGTGGTAAACTTGATTGACTATTGTATTATGATGTGTTGTTGTGGGTATGAAACACTTGGATGACATGGAAGTACGAGACAGAAGTGGCATGTCCTAAGCATGGTGGATACGCCGCTGGTACTTCCTATATATAAGTGCTTCCGGCATGTTACCAACTTTCGTACCAAGTGCCATACGAGATTAGTGTTTGCAGACCTGTATGGAAAGCCTATGTAATCTACGGAATGTCTATGCAAACTATGGAAAGCCTATGCAATTTATGGGCAGACTATGTAATCTATGAAAGTCTATGTAATCTACGTAAACTCTAAGGCTAGTCATCAAGCATATGGGAAATCTACGTACAAACTAATGTGTGCTCTAGCATGTTCTATATCGATCTTTAGTGTTAATCGGCTGAGTTAATCTATGTTAATTTATTAAGTTAATCTATGGTGAACTGCCAAGCTAATCTAAGTAACCCATTTGAGCAATCTATGATATTGATGATGATGAGTAAATTGTTATGGGTGGAGATTGCGACATGTAGCATGACACCGAGTACGAGGCCAGGCGATGTGTCCGAAGCGTGGTGGATACGCCGCTGGTACTTCCTATATATAAGCGTTTTTGGCATGTTGACCAAACTTCGTACAACGTGCCATGTGAAGGCCGTAAAATTTTGTGATGGTTCAATCTAGATTCTTAAATCTATCATGGGTGTAATCTATATTGTGAGGAATTCGTAATTTAGACTTATACGATCCCGTTTGTCGGATCTGTAGATGTCTGCTCGTAGAACATCTGACGCTCTCAGGAGATCCAGAGAGAAGTCTCAGAAGAAGATGATGTCTTTCATGGCCGATCAGATCGCTCGAGTCATGCCAAGAATCTTCACTGAGCTTCAAGGATCAAACACTCCGCCATCCTCTGCGGACTCCAAGGCTGAGAAACAGAAACCTACCAAGTTCAACTACAAACATTTCATATCTTGCAACCCTAAGCCTTTCACGGGCAGCGATGGGGTGACTGCTATGTGAGAGAGAGTGTGAAACATGGGTGTTTAAGTGTTTATTCTACGTGGTTTAGCTTGTTTTGCACGATCATATGCTTGGAATTGTTTTATTGCGAGTGTTTATATGTTTGCAGGTACGAATGTGTAATACGGCGAACTTAGAAAGCTTAGTGACGAAACGGGACAAAGTATAGCTTGTATATTCAAGAAACACGAAATAATGAACTTGAGAGTGAGAGACTCGGGACTCTAAAAAGACGGCTTGGAATTCTTGATACATCAAAGATCATTTGACCTTTTGATTGCAGCCCATGCATGGGATGGGACGCAGACTTTAACACAAACAAAGAAAAAATGAAGACCTTTGGAGTGTGATTAATTGGATAAAAAGATTAAAAGTCAACACAACAATAATCATCATCATTATCGCAGACTTTGTGAAGAGAGAGAGAGAGAGCATTATTGAAAGATCACATCATACATCCATCCATCCAAGAGAAGCATCATCAGAAAAGGACATCATAGTTACTTGAAAAAGGAAATTGGTTTTGTTTTCTTGGAATATTTAAAAAGGAAACGGCGCAAAGGAGTGGGTTGGCACGTGATTGTTTAATGCAAGGTTTTAAAGTTTTTTTTAAAACCTAGTTCGTGGACTCCTTCACGAGGGACTAGTTTGGCAGCAACAATCCACGAAAGATTGGCAGGCCCCTTAGTTACTTTTGGGCTTTTGATAACCACTAGACATAATCAAGGCCCAACATCATACCATCAATTTTTGAGCAGCCGTCAATACATCTTTTGGAGGGGATATACATCCTTTTTATCACACATCTCCCACCAATCATCATAACATCATCATGTCTTCATCACTATCTCAAGCTTATGATCACGTCCATTCAACAATGAGCCGCTAGTCTCGTCGGTTTCACCCCAGTGTAGATGTTGTAAGATTTCTAGGGTTTATACATTTGTATTTTAATTTGGTTTTGTGACAAATTGTTTAGTATTTGAAACTTATTATAATTGTCGTGCATTTGAATTGAATTTGTGAATTGTCGAACGATGATAAAGTTATGACTTTGCGAAATGAATTTGTGCACTTATGCCTTATCGTAGGTTAGGATTTACATGTCCGAGGCAACGAAGTGCATTACGGTCCGTTCTCTATGACGTTGATAGCAATTGGAACCTGAGCTTCATGATAGTAATCCGTTAATCACTATATGCAATTGAATCAAGTTAAAACATTTAGGAACCCTAGGTCTTGCAATTATCGAACCGGGTGTGATCCATATTCTCAATTCTTGTTTCAACTTTCTAGTTAGTATTTTAGTTAATCAAAAGTGTTTTAGATAATACCCATTGTCGGTTCACTCCGATTTATTTTCAAATCAATTGAACAAATAAAATTAGCAAACTTCATAATCACGTTGTACATTGTTTGTAAATAGTCTAACTAATCGAACGGGTCGTGCGATACTGACCACATGCTCTTCGTGGATACGATACCCGACTTACCCTAGCTACCTAGGTTTAATTGGGGTTTTGACTTATCGGAACGACACGGTCACGTCAAAACGGCGCCGTTGCCGGGGAGCTAGTGCGCTTAGTATTTCATTGCTTGTTCGATTTTAGTTTAGTTTTTCTTTCTTGTATTTTTGTGATTTTACTTTGGGTAGTCGAGCTTGTTTGTGCAGGTACATGTTTTGCAGGTACCATCTTTCAATATGAATTGGGTAGATGATGATCCGTGTGAGTGTTGCGGAAGCGGAGAGCACTGTTTAGAGGATTGCTCTGTTTTCTACGAAAAAGTTCAAGCCAACAAGGAACGGGAAGACTACCTCAGCGGATTGTTTGAATATAGGAGGGCGGATTATGAAGATTTCAATGGTCCATCCTCATCTTATCCATGCGGTAATCCACCACCACCACCACATTATCAAGAATACTACTATGAACCCAAATCACCATATTTCTCAAGTTACCGGGAAGAGGAGTATGATGATTATTATAATGAATACCCTCAACCGGCATACGACGAACCTCAAGACTCAATAAGTTCCAAATTTGATGCCCTCATGAATGCTATGAGTGCTCTTACTAATTCACATCAAGAGTTCAAAGCCGAAATGAAGAAAAAGTTTGAAGTAAGAGATAAAGCTCATGAAGACTTGGCAAAGAAAGTGGGTCATCTCGCCGAAGAACTGGCTCAATTTAGACGAGACCAAGAGGTGTTGGCTAGTGGTACAGTGGTGGATGGTGATGTGGTGGAAGAGGTTATTGAACTTCCAAAGCAAGTAATTGAATGTTTGAACCGAGCGGAAGACATGACAACGCAAGACGAATCGGATTTGAAAGAAGCTCCCGTTCATATTCATCCTTCTTCCAAACATATCACTCCAACCAACAAAGTTAGTGATGCGGGTTCGGGCATAAGGATTCGAAAGGTAGCGTTGCAAGACATTGGCCATGTTGTTAAGAGACGACCCCGAAGTTGTACATTGCGTATGCCGAATATAATAAAAAGAGTATGGATTCGGCATGCTAATTACCGAGCGTATGTTGGAAACTCGGTAGGCAAATGTGCACTTCGACCACCATGAGAGGTAAATCAGGTATGATTGTTGTAGAGTTTGTATTATTATTTGTTTTATTTTATTTTAGTAGTTAAATGAACGTTGTGGGTGTGTTCCCTATATAACCCTCACGAGACCTACTCGTCCTCCCGAGCTATCGGGAGGTTTAAAAGGACTTGTTGCATATGCTAAATGCAACCGTGATTCCTACGAAAGTGAGTTAGGCTTGTTATTATTGTAAATTATTTTTCCACATAAATCAAAGTAAATTAATGTATGACTTGGTAATGTTTTCATAAAAGTGGTAGAACTAGGTCACTAACAAATTTTGATGGTTGTGAGAAGCATGCTTCTACACAAGGGTTGAGATTTGTAGGTACATCATATTCGTGAGGCGACCACTTTGTTGAAAGATGAAGAGCACACGAGGAATGAGCTCAAAAATCAGGTGCATACGTTCCCTTTTTTACTTTTGATTTTTAGTTAGCAAATAAGTGGATTGTAAATTGTATTTTATTTTCCGGGGTGAAATTTTGGGGAGGTTAGCCGTGTCAAATCCTTTGTGCGATTTAAAAACTCTAGTTCTCACACTGAGGACAATGTTTGCCTCAAGTGTGGGGATGGGGGAGTTAGTAAAAGTTTTCAATTTTTGACCTGTTCATTTAAACACTACACATTGAGGACAATGTTACCTCAAGTGTGGGGATGGGGGAAAAAGTTCAATTTTTTTTTAAAAAATGTCTTTGTTTGAAGCGATCTAAAAAGCACAAATAACTAAGTCAACGAGGGATGACACAACCCATTTGGTCTATTGTCATGGTCAAGTTCAAACAATTAGCATGACGGGTATTTAGCGGGTGGTTATTTGGGAATAATCCGCCTGAGAAACTAGTACATTATGCATGTCACATACCACACCCTTTATATACGTGAGGTTTTGAGCCACTTTTATATCATAGATTTACATATACATGTTTCTTTGTTTGAGTGGACCATTGGTCGCGTATTGTAGAACTTGCAATTTTTGATACGTTCGAGACCATAGACCGAATACAAGCACGAGAATGATTAAGGCATTAGGTGAACCTTTTCCTTTAAAACCAATTATCTATCCTTACCCAAACAAATCCCCTAGTCGCCCACTTTGAGCCTAAACCTTTCGTTTGACCAACCCAATTATCCTATAACCGTAAACCTTTTCTTTTTAAACCCGTGTGATGAAAATTCGATTGTAGGAGTATATGTTTGTATAGTTGTGATTTACTTATGCAAAAAAAAAATCAGAAAATGTTGAGAAAAATACCAAAATATGAAGTTAGTAGTTGTTGAATAAAAGGCTAAAGTTGTTGCCTTGTAGTTGATGTTTATAGTTTAGTTTTGTTTTGTTTAGAGTAGTCGTTTGTAATAAAAATCGAATTTTTCATCACCTTAGCCACTTAAAAAAAAAATCCTATTCCATACCCTTAACCTAGCCCCGTTACAACCCTCCAAAGACCTTATGACTTGTTCTTAATATTCGTGTTCGGTGGTGGAGAACGATTGAGTTGCAAGCCTATGCGGATACGTGTTCTAATCGGTTTGAGTGATTATTTCAAAAGCGCTAATGCATCAACTATTAGCAAATTTTAAACCAAGTGGAGAGAACATTGTGAGGGATGTGTATGATTTATTGGTTTCAAGGGCGGGTTAATCTTGGATAACAATTTTATATGTGATTATTCACTTTACCGTTAGATATTTTGTAAATTGTAAAAAAGTTTGAATCGGGCATGACATTAAACCTTAACCTTAGTCTCGGGAATGGGATGTGTGTTTCTTGTTCGACCCACGTGAAAGTGAAAAAACAGATTTGCTTGAGGGCAAGCAAACGACAAGTGTGGGGATGTGATGGAGAGTGTGAAACATGGGTGTTTAAGTGTTTATTCTACGTGGTTTAGCTTGTTTTGCACGATCATATGCTTGGAATTATTTTATTGCGAGTGTTTATATGTTTGCGGGTACGAAGGTGTAATACGGCGAACTTAGAAAGCTTAGTGATGAAACGGGACAAAGTATAGCTTGCATATTCAAGAAACACAAAATAATGAACTCGAGAGTGAGAGACTTGGGACTCTAAAAAGACGGCTTGGAATTCTTGATACATCAGAGATCATGTGACCTTTTGATGGCAGCCCATGCATGGGATGGGACGCAGACTTTAACACAAACAAAGAAAAAATGAAGACCTTTGGAGTGTGATTAATTGGATAAAAAGATTAAAAGTCAACACAACAATAATTATCATCATTATCGCAGACTTTGTGAAGAGAGAGAGAGAGAGCATTATTGAAATATCACATCATCCATCCATCCATCCATCCAAGAGAAGCATCATCAGAAAAGGACATCATAGTTACTTGAAAAAGGAAATTGGTTTTGTTTTCTTGGAATATTTAAAAAGGAAACGACGCAAAGGAGTGGGTTGGCACGTGATTGTTTAATGCAAGGTTTTAAAGTTTTTTTAAAACCTAGTTCGTGGACTCCTTCATGAGGGACTGGTTTGGCAGCAACAATCCACGAAAGATTGGCAGGCCCCTTAGTTACTTTTGGGCTTTTGATAACCACTAGACATAATCAAGGCCCAACATCATACCATCAATTTTTGAGCAGCCGTCAATACATCTTTTGGAGGGGATATACATCCTTTTTATCAAACATCTCCCACCAATCATCATAACATCATCATGTCTTCATCACTATCTCAAGCTTGTGATCGCGCCCATTCAACAATGAGCCGCTAGTCTCATCAGTTTCACCCCGGTGTAGATGTTGTAAGATTTCTAGGGTTTATACATTTGTATTTTAATTTGGTTTTGTGACAAATTGTTTAGTATTTGAAACTTATGATAATTGTCGTGCATTTGAATTGAATTTGTGAATTGTCGAACGATGATAAAGTTATGACTTTGCGAAATGAATTTGTGCACTTATGCCTTATCGTAGGTTAGGATTTACATGTCCGAGGCAACGAAGTGCATTACGGTCCGTTGTCTATGACGTTGATAGCAATTGGAACCTAAGCTTCGTGATAGTAATCCGTTAATCACTATATGCAATTGAATCAAGTTAAAACATGTAGGAACCCTAGGTCTTGCAATTATCGAACCGGGTGTGATCCGTATTCTCAATTCTTGTTTCAACTTTCTAGTTAGTATTTTAGTTGCAATTTTAGTTAATCAAAAGTGTTTTAGATAATACCCATTGTCGGTTCACTCTGATTTATTTTCAAATTAATTGAACAAATAAAATTAGCAAACTTCATAATCACGTTGTACATTGTTTGTAAATAGTCTAACTAATCGAACGGGTCGTGCGATACTGACCACATGCTCTTCGTGGATACGATACCCGACTTACCCTAGCTACCTAGGTTTAATTGGGTTTTTTACTGATCGGAACGACACGGTCATGTCACTATGCTCGAGTGGTTCGACAGCATTGAAGTTACCTTCATTAACAGCGAGTGCGCAGATCATTTAAAAACTAGGAGTGCGACTAGAATGTCTCAAGGCAGAGCGTTGGAGTGGTGGTCGAATGAGAGGAACATCCATTCTAATGAAGAAGCCTATGCTCTCCCGTGGGCTGAGGTGCGTGAACTCATGATGCTTGAGTTCTGCCCTCCCCATGAGCAGCTAAAGCTGGAAGAAGAGTTTTGGCATTTGAAGCAGGTTGGTGATGATAACCTGGCTTATACTACCCGGTTCAAGCAGCTAAGTCTTATCGTCCCCCATTTGGTCTCGACTCCGAAGCGAATGATAACTAAGTACATCAATGGTCTACCTCCTGCTATGCGTGATTCCATTGAAGCAGCTCAGCTGGAAACTATTGAAGAAGTCTATCGTCTAGCAGTGAGTTTGAACAACAACCGTGTGCGTGATAAGCAGTTTGCTACTCCTGCTCCCTCCAAGTCTGCGAATCAAGTTACTCAGCAGACAAGCGGCAGCAAGAACAAGAAACGGAAATCCCAGGGTTCTAGATGTAATGTTATTACTCCTGCTGCAAACCTTGTGGCTAAACATGCTCCTACTACTGCTGCTGTTAACCCTGCTGCTCCCGAAGCTAAGAAGCAATACACTGGGCCTCATCCCAAGTGTGCAACTTGCAACTACCATCATCCCGCTACTTCTGCATGTCGTCTGTGCACCAACTGTAATCGCTACGGTCACACGAATCCCTACCGTCGTCAAGCTAACCCTGCACCGCAAGCTTAGCAAGCCCCAGCTCAGGCAGCTCTACCTGCCCCTCCAGCACCTCTGCAGAACCCAAGGCCAGTCAATGCTGTTCGTGTATGCTACAAGTGTGGAGATACTACCCACCTCCGTAACCAGTGTCCTCAGCTGAACCAGGACCAGCAGCCAGCCGCTCGTGGACGAGCGTTTAACCTTAACGCGAATCAGACTCGCAATGACAATGACATCGTCAATGGTATGTTTCTTGTTAATAACCTTTATGCTTCGATACTATTTGATATTGGTGCCGATAAAAGCTTTGTGTCCATGGAATTTGAGTCTTTGATAAATTGTACACGCTCCAAGTTACCTGAGTCATTCTCTGTTGAGGTCGCTAATGGTAAGTCGATTCTGGTGAATTCGATCGTGTGTGATTGTTCTTTGACTCTTAACGACCACGTCTTCACTATTGATCTTATACCCATGTGATTGGGTAGTTTTGATGTTATCATCGGTATGGATTGGTTGCGTAAGAACCATGCTGAAATTGTGTGTCACAAGAAACTTGTTCGTCTTCCTCTTCCCTCTGGTGATACTTTGATCATCTATGGAGGCCGACCTTCGAAGGTACTGAGGTTGATGTCATGCACACAAGCGAGCCGAAGCTTACGTAAACAGAACCCTGCCTTCTTAGCTCACGTGGTAGAACAAAAAGGCAAGGGGAAGAACATAAGCGACGTTCTAATTGTGTGTGACTTCACTGATGTCTTCCCGAAAGATCTTCCTGGTCTTCCTCCTCTCAGATCCGTTGACTTTCGTATTGATCTCGTACCTGGTGCGACTCCTGTCGCCAGGGCCCCATACCGTCTTGCACCTTCCGAGATGCAAGAGTTATCTAGTCAACTCCAGAAGCTACTCGATAAGGGTTTTATTCATCCAAGTACCTCCCCGTGGGGTGCTCCCGTTTTATTCGTCAAGAAGAAGGATGGTTCATTCCGTATGTGTATTGACTATCGTGAACTGAATAAGCTTACCGTGAAGAATCGTTACCCGCTCCCTCATATTGATGACCTATTTGACCAACTACAAGGCGCATCGTGTTTCTCAAAGATTGACTTATGTTCAAGATATCATCAACTACGTGTCCTCGAAGATGATATTCCTAAGACTGCGTTTCGTACTCGATATGTGTCACACCCCGACCGTGTTAAAACAACAAAACCGCGGCGGAAACGTCGGGGAGTGTCGTGGCAGAATTATCGTTTCATAACCATGGATACAAAAAGTGTTTCGTTTTATTGATAATATTAAACATTAACATTGTCTTAACACAACACAAACAAGTTACATATCGACTAATATTGTTATTATGTCACTAAGGCCTCATCCAGATCCTATGTGACTCATGCATCCTAGTAATCATCATCAAGCATCAACACCTGAAACATATGTAAAAACAAAGTCAGCAAAGAAATGCTGGCGAGTACATAGGTTTTATAGGAGTGTCGGATTCATGGCTAGTTTAAATGTTGCAATACTTTATTAAAAACCTTGTTTTGAAAAGATTATAATATTGCAACTTAATTAACCAACTCAAATCAAGCGGGCTATAGTTTATAAAACCTCGTAGCCATGATTCTTAACCCAAAAACATTTGTTTTAGTAAAGCAAATTGTAAAACATCTCGTATTAAATCGTTAATAAAACTCGTTAATAAATCTCGTTAATAAAACTCGTATGGTTTATATCATTTCGAAAACCTCGTTTGTGTGACATCGTTCCAAAATCGTTTACCCAAGCGAACTAAATAACGCCACGGTATGTAATATGTTGAAAACACTTATGTATAAGAAGTACCAGCGGTGTATCTACCATGTTTTCATCACATCACCCCCGTCCCGTTATCTAAACACTTAACCAAAAACCAATCGTTTATCCAACTCGTTTAATCTCGTATGATTCGTTCCCAAATCGATAATTCGTTTAAATCGTTTAAATCATCCTCGTTTTAAGTGTGAAAACTATTTATGGTCGCCTCGCTAATAACATTCAAACCTTCGTGACTCGACTACCTCGCTTCTCGCATTAATAAACCACCAAAGGGTAAATTAACATTCAGATTCAGTCATTACCCACCTAACCCACACATAATCATGGGTGCAGTACGATAATGGGATTTGTCAGATCCTATGGTACCATAACCTAATACTGGTCGGCTTGATCAATGCTAATGAATGCCATTCGTTATGTAATTACAACCAACTAGTTTATTCACTTTATTGAAATCGTTATTAGTTTAGTATAAACCATCTTAATCGTTTTTGAAATCATCGTTTAAACCTTGAAATCATTTTGTACATATGAATCACCCCAAAACAATTGAAAACAGTAAAATAGGGGAACTATGTACTCACTTGGAGTGCAAAGTATCCTCAATCAATAGAACTTCAACAACTCGAGCAAACCAGAGAAATCAAACAGCACCTAGTAATCGAATCAATAGTCAAACAATAGACACCTAAATCGGAAGATCGGATAGAATGAGGTCTTGTAAACCAAATGAGTGTTGGAACTCATGTGATATGGTTTAACAAAGTCTACATCCTAAATCGGAACCTAACCTAAGTGCTTTCGACCCGTTGCGACCCATTAAGATAACTGCTACTTTAACGCGTCGTGCGCGCAAAAGCGCATTCGAGACGTCTAACTAGCCCTATGACAAGTGTTATATGCCTAAGCATGTTTAAATATGTTGCATAATCAGTTACGTGACAAAAGTTTATGTTACATATGCTTAATTACCAATTATGCATGAAAAGGGCATTTTGGTCATTTACCTAAGGCATATAGACTACTTATCATACAACTACATTAAACTAGGTGACCATAAGGTATAACCTCAGAAGGTTATTCCCTATGCAACTATGGTCACTAAACATGTTTGGTCGGATCCTAATGATCAACCAAACGGGTCAAGTTTGAAAGTCTAAGCGGGTGTTTAGTCCGCTTGACTTACGACTCTACACAAGCACTAAACTAAAAGTGACGAGCTAAACATGCTAGAACATGTTTAGTTAAGTTAGAAAGCAGGTTTTGATATCAAAACAAACGGTTTTGATACCCAAGAGTAGTTTGGTTACAAAATACGCATAAATACGCATTTTGGCCGAAACTACGACTCGTCACTACGCCTAGTCAACGTGGTAATCAGTAGGTATAGTCACAAGGGACTATAACCATCGTGATTACGCTCACGTTGCAAAGTTCAATAGAACTTTGTGTTGACCATTGACTGGTCAAAGCTGAAAGTCAAACTTGTTTGACTTTCATGCTTGAAACTCAAGAACAAGCAAGAAGAGGACTTACAAAGGGTCCAAGAAGGATGTTTGATCTAAAATAGCTCAGGTATGAAGTGCAAACACCCCAACTTAGAGATGATTTCAGATCAAGTGTGAGAATGAAGTGAAGTGGGGGTTGCTATTATAGTAAGTTAGGATCAATAGGATGATTCCAAGTGGTTTGAGGGAGTGATCTTGGCCATACATTTGGGTTAATGGTATTAGAATACAATGGGGGCCGAAAACCAGCTCCAGGTATTGCAAATATTACATTAAAACCCCTGAATTTAGCCCAGATTGCTGTTTCTGAACATTCTGTCTGACAAGGCCACGCGGCCCGCTTAGATATACATGAAACCTTATGCGGCCCGCTTAAGGATGTTTCACAGATTGTCAAAACAGGTCCCTGCACTTCAGAATCTTGCATTTCAGCTCATTTTTGACACGTTTAAGCCCCGTTAACCTCATTTCAAGGCTCTAAAATGAAGTTAAAGTATAGGGAACTCAAAACATGCTTAAAAATATCTCGGATGTCGGCTCGTTTGGTCGTACGGTTGCGTTGTTCGGTTAATTACGACGGACGTCATAACGAACGCAAAAACGATCCAAATTAAGCGACGAATGGAATTTTATCATGCCAATCACTAAAATAAAATATTTTAATGATTACATAAATTTTTGGATGTCCGGATATATTCAGAACGTAAGATATGCACGAAAATGCAAACTTGTGCACTTTTTGACGCTTTTAGTCCCTGAATGACCAATAAAGTTTGTTTTAGCATACCGAACCCCTCAAAGCCTATTTCTAAGCTATGTAAAGGATATTTAGGGTATGTTTAACTTATGATCAAGTTACAGAGTGTTCGTTACTATACAAATCAGTATAGTTTTGCAGTTTGACACAAATAGTCCCTGCGATCGAACAAAGTTGATTTCAACACACCAAACCATTCAAAACTTATTTCTAAGTTATGTGGAGATTATTTAAGGTATGTTAAGCCTATGTCACTATTCCAGAGTGTTTTTCGCGTTATACTGATTGCTTTTACACACCAGTTTGCGTATAACCTTCCAGAAAGCGATTTAAAGCTTGAAATTGGAGTCGAATCTAATTGAAATTTCACCAAACACAAATACACACATAATAACATCAAAAAACATATAGTAACACCAAATCACATTGTTTTATTAATAATCATCATTGTTTTACATCGTACATCGATTACAGAGTACAGTTGTCACAATATGGGCACTACGAGTTCGTAGTCATGCCTTTTGGCTTGACCAACGCACCTGCAGTGTTCATGGACCTTATGAATCGTGTTTGTAAACCCTATTTGTATCGTTTTGTGATAGTCTTTATTGATGATATTCTTATTTATTCTAAGTCTAAAGCTGATCATGCTTGCCACCTACGTCTTATGCATGAACTTCTACGTGGTGAACGTCTGTATGCTAAGTTCTCTAAGTGTGAGTTTTGGATTAATGAAGTACAATTTCTTGGTCATATTGTTAGTAGTCAGGGTATTCATGTTGACCCTACTAAGATTGAGGCAGTGAAGAATTGGTGTACGCCTAAATCCGTGTCTGAGATTCGTTCTTTCCTAGGACTGGCGGGTTATTACCACCGATTCATCGTGGATTTTTCTAAAATCGATGTTCCTCTTACTACGCTAACCCAAAAGGAGAAACCTTTTGTTTGGGGTCCCGAACAAGAGGAATCCTTTCAAACTCTTAAGAACCTTTTGTGTAATGCTCATGTGTTAACTCTACCTGATTGCAATGACGATTTTGTGGTATACTGTGATACCTCGAATCGTGGATTGGGCTGTGTGCTCATGCAACGAGACAAGGTTATAGCTTATGCCTCTCGTCAGCTCAAGATGCATGAGAAGAACTGCACTACTCACGATCTGGAGCTTGGTGCGGTTATTTTTGCGTTAAAGATCTGACGACACTACCTTTATGGTACTAAGTGTGTGGTCTTCATCGACCATAGGAGCCTTCAGCATATCTTTGACCAAAAAGAGCTGAACATGCGACAGAGACATTGGGTGGAATTTCTTAACGATTACGACTGTGAAATTCGCTATCATCCTGGCAAGGCGAATGTAGTAGCTGACGCCCTTAGTCGTAAGACCCATTTCAAGGCTATTCGCATCTCTAGTGATCTGCATGCTTGTATTCGTGAAGCTCAGTATTCATCAGCAAATGAAGGAAGTTTAGAAGAAGAAATCCACGGCGCTAGGATGGACTAGCTCGAAACTAAATCTGATGGCCTGTAGTATTATCTAAATTGTATCTGGGTGCTAGATCGCGATAATCTTCGTGAGCTCATTATGACTGAGGCTCACAAATCCCGTTACTCTATCCATCCAGGTGCCGATAAGATGTATCAGGATTTGCGTACAACTTATTGGTGGCCTGGCATGAAGAGGGACATTGCGGTGTATGTGTCTAAGTGCCTTACTTGCTCGAAGGTAAAGGCTGAACACCAGCGTCCTTCTGGACTCTTGGAACAACCTAAGATCCCTGTCAGGAAATGGGATAGCATTGCCATGGACTTTATTACTAAGCTACCCCGTACCTATAAAGGTCACGACAGTATTTGGGTGATCATTGATCGTTTGACCAAATCCGCTCACTTCCTTCCCATTCGGGAGGATTACAAGGTGGGGAAACTTGCTCGAGTCTATACTGATGAGATTATATGCCATCATGGCATACCTCTTGACATAATCTCGGACCATGATGGTCGTTTTACTTCGTGTCTTTGGCAAACGTTTCAGTTCGCTATGGGTTCGCACTTGAATCTTAGCACGGCCTTCCATCCTCAGACGGACGGGCAGACCGAGCGTACTATTCAAACCCTAGAGGACATGCTCCATTCTTGTGTCATCGAATTTGGTGGTAAATGGGATGTACATTTACCATTGATAGAATTCTCGTACAACAATAGCTACCATTCCAGTATTCAGATGGCTCATTTCGAAGCTTTATATGGGTGAAAATGCCGATCTCCTCTCAGCTAGCATGAGGTTGGGGAAAATCAGTTCACTGGCCCTGAGATTGTTCAAGAGACAATGGATAAGATTCTTCAGATCCGTGATAACTTGATCAAGGCTAGGAGCAGACAAAAGAGCTATGCTGATAACAGGCGGAAGCCTATGGAGTTTGTTGTTGGTGACCGAGTTTTACTCAAGGTATCTCCCTGGAAGGGAGTAGTTCGTTTTGGGAAGAAGGGAAAGCTTGCTCCTTGCTATGTGGGTCCTTTCGTGATACTTAAAAGGATTGGCAAGGTAGCATACAAACTCGACTTACCACAAGAGCTAAACAACGTGCATCCAGTGTTCCACGTATCTAACCTACGGAAATGCCTAGCCGACGAAGGACTGCAAGTTCCTCTTAAAGACATGCAAATAAATGAGGCTGTTCAATTTGTGGAGAAACCGGTCGAAATCATGGATCAAACTATCAATCGTCTGAGGTGCAACAAAATTTACATTGTTAAGGTTCGGTGGGAAGGAAAGCGTGGCGCCGAATTCACTTGGGAATTGAAAAGTGATATAAAGGACAAGTACCCGCATCTCTTCAAATAGTCTTCTTCTAAGATTTCGGGGATGAAATATCCTAAAGGAGGGGAGACTGTAACGCCCAGCATCCCTAAACTTTAGGATCTTGTCAAGATTAGCCCCTGAGATTTCACTTATTGTTATTCTAGTCCCTAATTTATGTCGGATTATCTATTTTCTTGGGAAGGTCTAAGTCTATGTTGGTAACGCCTAATTCTATATGATTGAGTGTCTAAAACTACGCTTGAATGCCTATCTAGAATGCCTAATGATTAGAATGCCTAAATGAGAAATATCTAAATCTATGATGGAATGCCTAAGTCTATGTTGGAAATGTCTAAATCTATTTGGTGCTCGGCTCTTTAGACTCGTGAGACTTGATTTTTGGTTGAACGAGAGACTAGAGCCTTGTCACTGGCGGAATCTATCAATTTTGTAAAGCTTCTGATGTGTTAGCATTATAACCTAGTTATCCTATTTCCTAAATATCATGCAACGCTTAATCTAACTCGCAAAACAAGCAAGAACTGGAACACGGAAAGGTTGGGTTGGCCAGAGTGGCCATCCGATCGGACTGCCATCCGATCGGATAGTCACCCTACCGGATGACCACCCGATCGGACAGCCGTCCGATCGGACTACCATCCGAACCAAACCACCATCTTCCCTTCTTTTCTCCCTCACCTATAAATAGGCCTGTCACATCACCTTTTCAGTGATGTGACAGCTCTGCTCGACCAAGAACATGCGCACACGTCCTTTTCCTCATCCTCTCATCGATTTCGGTACGTTTTAGGCTAGATCTTTGTACATTCTTAGTCTACACTTCATTCTCTACGTGATTCTCGCTTGAAATCACATATTTCACCGTGAAATCTCTCAGATCTGAGATCTTGAGGATGATGTCATCATGGTGGTTAGTACAAAATGCCATATGACGACATTCTTGGTGATGATCTAAGTTAGATCTAAGGGATTCCATGCGTAATTCTTCAAATCTAAGCTAAATCTAAGGTATACTAAAACTTGAGTTCCTTCATTTAATTCTTTGAATAACGGATTTACTTCGGTGTTAAACGGGACTGAACGGACTGTAGACTAGAACGGTGGTCTAGAGTAGGTTTGGTTATTCGCTAATAAAGACGATCACGGGATGGATTCCGGCATAAACCCGTCACTAACAAACAAACGGGTCGGACTGGGGTGATTCTCGACCGACCAGAATGTCTGTGAGATGATAAGTTACTACGGCCTCAGTCTGTGTCGTGACGTCACCTGTAATTTTCAAGGTCAGAATTTTTGCAAAACATTGGTAAACTATCAAGCTTGGAAGTCTAGGTGGACAGCCGTCCGATCGGACAGTCGTCCGATTGGAACGACCCAAGTTTCTGCACTAGGACCAAGTGACAAGCCGATCGGATTACCGTCCGATCGGATAGCCACCTTCGTCTTTTTTTCTTAATTGTGAAATTCCACTCGGTTGGCAACCAGATCGGATGGCCATCCGATCGGGCAGCCATCTCAACACGCATGCCACCCGAACGACCGGTAATCCGATCGGACAGCCGTCCGATCGTACAGTCCTTCAATCCGGTGACTGTTTCAACACTCTGAGCAATCTCGTTATCCTGCCCGACTCTTACCCTATTGTAATCTAATCAGGCTAACTCTAAAAAGAGCTCCCTTTGATCCAATAACAGTTGCGACTGTTAAGCAATCACTGTGAGTATACTCGATCCCCTTTTACTTTAAACTTTTGGGGTGTAACATGTATTCTATGAAACATAAATTTGAATCTTTGAAACTTATACTCTATCCTATGCGAACATGAAACTTGTGATTCTTGATTCTTGACTCTTTGTGCTATGTGACGTTTAATCCAGAGTGTGTAGTTCCGCCTTAACAATAGTAGCGCTATAGGAGATGCACCTCTCCCATTATGCAGTTGGTAGTAACTTCAGGCTTGCTTGAACGAATCCGAGAAGCCCAGATCGAAGCAGTAAGGGAAAAGAATTGGAAGAAAGAGCGTATAAAAGGGTTGATAAAAGATCTTGTGGAAGGAAGTAATGGGATGAAATACCGGTATGGTAGGATTTGGGTCCCAAACACATGTGGTGTTAAGGATCTTCTACTTGACGAGGCTCACAAGTCTCGCTATTCGATCCATCCTGGGGCGACCAAAATGTATAGAGATTTGAAGCAAAACTACTGGTGGCCAGGGATGAAAAGAGATGTGGTTAAATACGTGGAAAAGTGCATGACTTATTTACAAGTCAAAGCGGAGCATCAAAAACCTTATGGCAAACTCCAACCACTAGATATTCCAGTTTGGAAATGGGAACATGTTACTATGGACCTGTTGACGAAATTGCCAAGAACAGCTCGGGGATTTGATGCCATTTGGGTAGTTGTAGATAGACTAACCAAGAGCGCTCACTTTATCCCTATTCGAGAAACCTACACCTCTGAGAAGATGTCGGAAGTATACGTGAACGAGATCATAGCACGCCACGGAGTGCCTGCAACTATCGTGTCCGATAGAGATACCCGGTTTACTTCGAATTTCTGGCAGGAATTTCAAGAACAAATGGGTACCAAGCTGTTGATTAGTACCGTATATCACCCGCAAACCGACGGGAAAAGTGAGCGAACGATACAGACGTTAGAGGATATGCTTCGAGCATGTATAATAGATTTCGGCGGTAGTTGGGATGCGTATCTGCCGTTAGTGGAATTTTCGTATAACAACAGCTACCATTCAAGTATTGGTGGAGCCCCATATGAAATGCTTTACGGTAGAAAATGTAGGACGCCGATATGCTGGGAAGAAGTAGGCCCTCGAGAGCTTGCTCATAAAGATGTGCTTCGGGTTACGAACGAGAAAATTGATATGATCCGAGCACATTTAAAGGCTGCTCAGGATCGGCAAAAATCATATGCAGATAAGAGACGAACGGCCATCGAATTTCAAATTGGCGATAGGGTGATGCTTATGGTGTCTCCATGGAAGGGAGTTATCCGATTCAGAAAACGAGGAAAGTTGAGTCCGCGATTTATAGTCTTTTGAAATTTTGGAGCGAGTGGGTAAGGTGGCATACCGACTAGAATTACCGGAGGAACTAAGTGGGATACATAACACGTTCCATGTCTCGCATATGCGGAAGTGTTTAGTGGATGATGCGGCCTATGTTCCCCTCAATGATATAGAAATTGATAATAAACTCAACTACGTAGCGAGGCCTATCATAATTCTAGACCGTAAAGTTAAGGGTTTAAGGAATAAAGAAATCGACCAAGTAAAGGTCAAATGGGAACACCGGAAAGGACCAGACACCACTTGGGAGTCTGAAGAGGAAATGAGACGGCTCTACCCTTCACTTTTCGGTACGTATATACATTATGACTTTCGTGTGTAAAATGGTTTCGGGGACGAAACCCTCTTTAAGGAGGGTGGACTTGTAACACCCCAAAAATAGTTAATAGCTAAAATGCCATATAATAAAAGTATGAAAGAAAATGATAGTTTAATACAAGTCAAATAAAGAAAACCAGAGGGACTAATTCAGCAAAAGTGAGAAACTTGGTTTTTACTAAAATAAATATAAATCAAGAAAATCACGCACACACACAAACGTGCGTGGGTGTGTGCGACCAGAGGAAGAAAACAGGGACTAAAACCCTAGTTCTTGATCTTGCCCATCAAATTCAACCCTTAAATCACATGATTCTGATTTGCATGTTGCTGAATTAGAGTGCCTAACACCTTCTCTTCATAAGATATATTGGGAATTTGATGCATACTTGTGTATTGAATTCTTGATGAAATTTATGATGCAAAATTGAGTAATAATCTGCTGAAATTATGTTAAAAATAGTATAATCTACATGATTTCAAGTAAAGTTTTGATAAATATGAGTAGAACATTTGTTATGACTAGGTAATCGGTTGAATGCACAAGTATGAACAATCGGGTTTTTGATGTATAATCGGAGCTCATGAAATCTGAAGGTAAATAATGATGTTGAAACAAGTATAATCAGAAATTAGATATAAAATGAGGATAGTAAACATTCTACTTGTTAATAAGGGGTTTTTGTGGTTAGAAAACTTCAATAACAAGAATGATATGGCTAATTGTGAAGTATGCACACAAGATGCTTGATAAAACGCCTAAAAGAAGTTGATAGACACTAATTGTGGTGTTTGGCTAAGTTAACAAGCTTAAGTTATGAGCCGAAAGGTTCTAATGATAATTGGATTGTGTATTTTAGGCAACACGAGCGAGGTGTCGGGAAGTCAAGCCGGTGCGGACACTCGCTTGAAAGGAAAGCTTTAAGGTACGTGGCTAACGCTTTGTTACTATTGTTAATTAGTCTTTGTTATTGATATTTGTTGGTAATTTGGAATGTGAGATTTAAGTGGCTTGGTTTGCTTGAATGATGGACTTCATAACGGCAAACCAAACGGGTTATCAAGGGTAGGTACAAACCGGGTAACGAGAGTACCTTATCCGTAAACTATAAGCCCGGGTGACGGGTAGTAACGTATTAAACACGCAAACCGGTAATGGGAGCGTGAGTGTTGAATATAAAGAACCCAAAGGTGGGTCACCTTGATACGAAGTAATATCCTGTATTGTAATTTGATGTTTTAAAAAGCACGAAACGAGAATAAACAGGTCAAAACAGCCAAAATAGCAAAGAAATCGCTACAGACGAGTCTCTGGCGGCCGCGTAAGCTTGGCCAGGCTTTCACGCGGGACGCGAGGGAGCTACCGTATGTTACGGTAGCTACGGTAACTTATGGTAGCGACTGAAGTTGTTACGCTAGATTTATACTGCCTTAAGGCAGCCCCTGAATGCCCAGTGGCTACCGTAGCTTACGGTGGCCACCGTAAGCTACGGTAGTGCCCATTATTTTTGGTGAAGTTTTGCATGTTTTAGTTAATCGGATTCGTTTAAAAGCGTAGTTTCTATTATGCTAATTTCTAGGAACCCTTAATACTAATGTTTGTTAAAATTTTCAGTTTTTAGGAAAAGCAAACACGTGGACGATGATCAAGTCAATGCTTCCGAACCGAACACATTCAAGATCTTATTCCGCAACTTTTGTCTTATTTAGTTACTCGTAAAAATTATGTAATATAAGGAATACTTATGTATCCTAATGTTGTTTTAAATGTTCATTAAACTCGTAAGTACTAAGCTAAGGATAATGTAAATGTTTTGGCTTAACGTTTATTAAGCTTAGTTCTATTTGTTTGGTAAACGCTTATATTATAAGAGAGAGTGTTACAGACAGGTACCATTTCTCATGGCTGTAATGCTTCTTTTGTGGCCCTTATACCCAAAAATCTCGACCCGCAAGGAGTTAAAGATTTTTGCCCAATATCGTTGGTGTGTTCGGTCTATAAAATCATTTCAAAGGTCCTTTCAAACCGACTGAAAAGGGTCATGGAGTCTTAAATCTCCCTAAATCAATCGGCGTTTGTAAGTGGGGGATATATTTTGGATAGCGCCTTGATTGTTAGCGAAACGATATCGGCAAGGAAGAGTAAAACTAAGCTATTGATTTTTAAAGTGGACTTCGAGAACGCCTATGACTTGCTGAATTGGAAGTGCCTTTTTAGAATACATGTCCTTTTTGGAAGAATGGGTTATTTGGATAAAGGGATGCCTTGCTTCTAATCGAGAATCTTTGCTTGTCAATGGCTCCCCGTCGAGAGAGTTCCCGTTTTAGAGAGGGTTAAGACAAGGTGACCCTATCCCCATTTTTATTTATCTTAGCTATGGAAGTTCTCGATATGCTTATGAAGATAGCGGTAGATATTGGGCTTTTTCATGGCATTACTCTCCCAAACAATGGCTCGACCCTTAGCCATTTATGCTACGCGGATGATGTCTTGTTCATTGGAGAATGGTCCGAACATAACGTGTTGAGCTTGAGCCGGTTCCTTAGATGGATTAATCTTGTAACCGGGATTAAAGTTAACTACCAAAAATGCCATCTCTTTGGTGTGGGTATGGACGGTGATGAGGTTTCTAGGCTCTCTCGTATCGTAAATTGTGGAGTTGGATCTTTCCCATTCACCTATCTTTGTATTCCTATCAGAGCTAATATGAAGCATGCAAAATATTGGGATCCTGTCATTGAAAAATTCAAAAGAAAGCTTTCGACATGGAAGGCTAAAACCCTCTCACTAGCTGGGAGGGTTACTTTGGCGAAATCCGTCCTTGGGAATTTACCATCCTACTACCGTTCTCTATTCAAAGCTCCTAAAAAAGTGCTGAACTTATTAGAAGGTTTGAGAAGATCGTTCATTTGGGGTAGATCGAACATGGGGCACAGAATTAATGGGTTCGGTGGGACAAAATTATTAAGCCAAATGCCCTTAGTAGAGCGGGCATCGGTGGGATTAAAGACTTCAACATCGCCATGATGTCGAAGTGGTGGTGAAACCTAAGAAACGATCCAGACCAATTTTGGGCCATGGTTATTCGCTCTATTAATAAATACCACTTGCAAGAAAAAATGGTGCCGGTAAAAAATTCTAATCTAGGCATGTGGAAAGATATTGTATCCATGGACAAGGTGCTTAAGGAGGATGACATTATCATTCATAATCGGTTGAAAGTCGCAGTCAGAAACGGGCAAACCATTCAGTTTTGGAATGATCGGTGGGCATCTACGAACCCCTTTTCTAGTATGTTTCCAGCCTTGTATAGGATAGCAAAGGACAAGTTGGGTTCTGTCACACTGTCACACCCTGACTTTTGCGGAAGCGTGGTTATTGGTGTGACTTCTTAATACCATAGCATTCAATCATAACAACGCTATATGATAAAACCATAAGATGTTCATCCATAAAATTTAGTTTGAAAACAACATAGCATAATTGTCTGAAACGTTGACACCGAATTTAAGTTACAAACCATAATATGTTTTAATGAGTTCACGAAGACTTGACAACATGACTTAAACCAACCCGAGCTTAGGACCATGTATCTCGTCCAGGAGTAAGATACCTCTCCTAAACCCTAGCGACTCGGATGACATCTTTTATTTGTAACGCAGCTGGAAAACATGCAACACCTGCCAGATCCACTTAGCTCCCTGAAATACATGTAATTTGAAAAACATCAATAAAAGTTGAGTGAGTTCATGTGTGTGTGTATGAATAAACCTTAAAGTATGTCTGTAAGAATGTATGTCCCTGGTATGTAGCAATAAGGAAAAAGAGATCACCAATGGGTTGCAAAGCCAATGGTATGTGTGAAAATGGTGCAGGAAGACTCAAACCTAGCGGATTTTGCCACGGCTTCAGTTTGTGGACATAGTCACCACATGGGCCACCCTGGTCCTCATGGGTGTGGGCTCGCTACACCCAAATAGATCTATCACTCATGTCCCTCGGTTCTACGACGAGGATTAATGGCCTTAAGTGTTATACCCAACTTTCACATGATCAAGCAGTATACCCTCCCTAAGCTATTCATACCATGTATAAAACGTTTGTAATAATTGTAACATGTATTTCACCCCCGAAGTATAAAACTGAAAACAGTTAAAGAAAAGGGGGACATGAACTCACAGTATTGCGTCTTCAGAATCGTAAGCCAAATCTCCTCAGCAAACACGACTACCTACAATGTTCTAAGGTCTATTAGACGAACGGGCCGTACCTTGCCTTATTATATACGTTTTTCAGTTACGTTTCTTTTATGTCGTTAACATTATCCCAAGTTATAATTATTTGTCAAAATAATAATTATTTTAACCTAAATTATATTTTATTTTGGAATAATTTTTTAAACAATCTTTCTGTATTAATACTTCTCAAGTATTTATTTTCGTATTTCCTTCCCAAGGATGGGGTATCTCATACAGGTACATTTGCATTCTCATATTTGTATAACTTGCCATGTATTGGCGTCGTATTTCGGTGTATTATTCCAAATATGCCAATATATTCTCAATATATATCTTCAAAACAATATATTTTCAAGCCTCACTTAGAAAATATATATAAGCTTATTTTGTCCAAAAATAATGTATTTCAAGAAAATATATATTTTTCTCAAAAATCATATATCTTCTAAACATTAAAGAAAATATATTTTTACTTCCAAAAATAATATATTTTCTCTTTGTCGAAAATACAATATTACTTTTGTAGTATTTACAAAAATCATATTTTCATTTCTTGTATCCAAAACAATATTTACCAAAAATACATTTATAACGGTATTTTCCGGAATATTTCATGAGTTACGCTCTTGTATTTGGTTTCACAACATTTAGTGGGTAACTTATATATTTATTCCTTGTGATCTTTGGTATTATTTCGGATTTGTAAGTTTTTGGTATTTTTTGTTAAGTTATATTATTTTACCCTAAAATAATATAACTATTTCACAAAGTACACAAATATTCACACAAGTGTCTTAATATAAATATATATTCTAAATATATATTCACCCATTTTTATTTACAAAAACCAACCTCCAATATTTGTATTGAAAACCATAGTCAAAATACACTAGTAAATATTTGTTAGAAAATATTTCTTTATGTGTTTATATTTTTAGAAAATTTTGCCATAGTTTCCTTTGAAAATGGAGGTGTCCATGCTATTAAAGCATATCATTTTCTTTTCCAAAAATCATCATAACAATCAACAATCAAACCCTAAACATCTTACATTCACCAAGTGTAAAAAACTATTCAATTTACATATCAACATGAACTTGATCTTTCATAAAAACTTGTAGTAACTTGGTAAAGTGTTTAGTGAGTTTAGTTACCCTTTAAAGTGTGTTTATTCCTCCAAAAATCCCATTCTTAAAGAAACTAGGTGTTTACAACTTGTAAACATATTTTACAAAAAAAATGTTTATTTATTAGATCTTCTTGTTTCATAGGTGTTTATACACTTGTTTTTCCACTAAAAATTAGTGTAGGTTTAAGTAAGAATCCAGTTCTACTAAAAAACATATTTTGAACTTGGTTCTCTTGGAAAATCATTTGTAAATCTTGGATCCATAAGACTACCAACTCACTTTGTTTATTATTTGTCAAGAAATCATCTTTTTATTGAAGTTCATGCTTATATATGAGGATGGTCTCCTTGTGTTAACACATAATCATCCTCTAACTTGCTAGATCATGTGTTTAATCACAATCTAGCAAGCTTCTTATGATGATCAACATCATAATCTCAAGTAAATAACAAGCAAACATCATACATACACTAAACAACATTATTTCACCAATATATCAACATATGTTAAGCTTATGTTCAAGATTCAAGATTATGTCTTTTAGTGTTCTTGTGATTAATCATCAAAATACATCTTTTAACCAACTAAAATAGAAGTAAACAAGGGTTTTGAGAGTCTTACAACCAGCACAAAGCTAGGGAAGAACACAAGATGAAAATGGAGTGGATAAAAGCAATTGATGGAGGTCCTTCAAGTTCTACAAGCACCAAGCTTCATAAAACACCTTCTAACACCTTGGAATAATCTTGTATTGAATGGACTTGAAAGGAAAATGATGATGGTGGTGGTGGTTACCTACGGTCGAGAGGGAGGGAGAGAGTAGAAGAGATGTGGTGTTGTGAAGATGAAGATGTTGATGGTTACTTATAACCATGTTTAACTAATGTCCAATGGATCATATGTCTCAAGAAGTACAATACAAGATCTATGTCAAATCAAAGAAGATTAAGCAATATCTAGTGAGATTGGGGGATCATGGGTGGGCCACCCTTGGGGCCGTAAATCATGAGGGGGGGGGGGTATGTGACAACTCTGCTCTGTAATCGATGTATAATATAAAACAATGTCAATCATCAATAAAACAATGTGCTTTGGTGTTATTATATGTGTTTTGGCGTTATTATGTGTGTATTTGTGTTTGATGATTTTACGATTTGATTCGATTCGGATTTCAAGCTTTAAATAGCTTTCTGGAAGGTTATACGCAAACTGGTGCGTAAACGCAGTTAGTTTAACGCAACAAACACTCTGGAATAGTGACATAGGCTTAACATACCATAAATAACCTTTACATAACTTAGAAATAAGTTTTGGAGGGTTTGGTGTGGCGAAATCAAGTTTATTCGCTTACAGGGACTAATTTCGACAAACTTTGAAAGTATGCCGATTTGTACTGTAACAAACATTCCGGAACATGACCATAAGTTAAAAATACCCTAAATATCCTTTACATAGCTTAGAAATAGGCTTTGAGGGGTTCGGTGTGCTAAAATAAACTTTTTGGTCATTCAGGGACTAAAAGCGTCAAAAAGTGCATAAGTTTGCATTTTCGCGCATATCTTACGTTCTGAATACATCCGGACATCCAAAACTTTATGTAATCATTAAAATATTTTATTTTAGTGATTGGCATGATAAAATTCCATTCGTCGCGTAATTTGGATCGTTTTTCGCATTCGTTCGTGTTTCGTCGTAATTAACCGAACAACGCAACCGTACGACCAAACGAACCGACATCTGTGATATTTTTTAGCATGTTTCATGTTCCCTATACTTTAACTTCATTTTAGAGCCTTGAAATGGGATTAACGGGGCTTACACGTGTCAAAAATGCATCAAAAAACATGTTTTGCACATTCAGGGACCAAAATTGACATTCTGCCATAGTTATCTTAGGAGGGGACCAAAATGAAAAATCTAAATTCCAGCTTGTTCCAGCTGTTCCCCTCATTTGCACATGGTTTTAATGAAACTAGGGGCTCTCATGGTTTCACAAAATCATGGGCACATGTGTACGGATGAGATCGAAGCTCTTTTTTCGAGGAACGATCCTAACGGTCCTATAAATACCCATGCTCCTCATTGTTGCAACTCACATAATCTGATCTATTTTCTCTAAGTTGGGGCTTAGCACCTCATACCTGAGCAAGTTGGATCTAGATTTCCATTCTTGGACCCGTTGTAAGTCCTCTTTCGTTCTTTTTTTCGCGTGAAAGTCAAACTGTGTTTGACTTTCTCCTTTGACCAGTTTATGGTCAACATGAAGTTCGTTTGAACTTCATAACGTGAGCGTAATCACGATGGTTTTAGTCTCTTGTGACTATACCTACTGATTACCACGTTATCTAGGCATAGTGGCGAGTCGTAGTTTCGGCCAAAATGCGTATTCTTGCGTATTTTGTAACCAAACTACTTTTAGGTATCAAAACCGTTTGTTTTGATACCAAACCTGTTTTCAAACCTCATTAAGCATGTTTTAACATGTTTATCTCGTCACTTTAGGTTTAGTTCTTATGTAGGGTCGTAAGGTAAGCGGTCTAAACAACCGCTTATACTTTCGAACCCGACCCGTTTGGTCGATCATTAGGATCCGACCAAACACATTAGGTGACCATAGTTGTATAGGTAATAACCTTCCGAGGTTATACCTGATGGTCACTATGTTTAGCTAGTTGTATGATAGGTAGTTTATATGCCTTAGGAAAATTACCAAAATGCCCTTTTTATGCATAAATTCATTTTAAGCATATGTAACCTAAATTTTGACATCTAAATTGATTAGCCAACATTATTAGACATGTTAAGGCATATAATACTTGTCATAGGACTAGTTAGGCGGTCCGAACGCGCTTATGCGCGCACGACGCGTTAAAGTAGCGTAAGCTACCTTAATGGGTCGTAACGGGTCGAAAGCACTTAGGTTAGGTTCCGATCTAGAATGTAGACTTTGTTAAACCATATCACATGAGTTCCAACACTCATTTGGTTTACAAGACCTCATTCTATCCGATCTTCCGATTGAGGTGTCAATTTATTTACTAGTGATTCGATTACTAGGTGCCGCTTGATTTCTCTGGTTTACTTGAGTTTGTTGAATTTCTATTGATTGAGGATACTTTGCACTTCATGTGAGTACATAGTTCCCCTATTTTACTGTTTTCAATTGTTTTGGGGTGATTCATATGTATCAAAACGATTTTCGATATTATAACGATGATTTCAAAAACGATTAAGATGGTTTATACTAAACTAATAACGATTTTGATAATGTGAACGAACTTGTTGGTTGTAGTTACATAACGAATGATATTCATGAACCGACCAGTATTAGGTTATGGTACCATAGGATCTGACAAATCCCGTTATCAGACTGCACCCATGGTTATGTGTGGGTTAGGTGGGTAACGACTGAATCTGTGATTGTTAACTTACCCTTTGGTGGTTTGTTAATGCGAGAAGCGAGATAGTTGAGTCACGAAGGTTTGAATGTTATTAGCGAGGCGACCAAAAATAGTTTTCACAATTAAAACGAGGATGATTTAAATGATTTAAACGAGTTAACGATTTGGAAACGATTTGAACAAGATTAAACGTGTTGGATAAACGATTGGTTTTTGGTTAAGTGTTTAGATAACGGGACGGGTGTAATATGGTGAAAACATAGTAGATACGCCGCTGGTACTTCTTATATATAAGTGTTTTCAACATATTACATACCGTGGCGTTATTTAGTTCACTTGGGTAAATGATTTTGAAACAATGTCACATAACGATGTTTTCGAAAGGATATAAACCATACGAGATTTATTAAACGAGTTAATATGAAATGTTTTACAATTTGGTTTACTAAAACAAATGTTTTTGGGTTAAGAATCATGGCTATGAGGTTTTATAAATTATAACCCGCTTGATTTGAGTTGGTTAATTAAGTTGCAATGTTATACTCTTTTCAAAACAAGGTTTTTAATAAGGTATTGCAACATGTAAACCAGCCATGATTCCGATACTCTCATAAAACCAGTTGGTTAATTAAGTTTCAGGTGTTGTTGCTTGATTGATTTCTAGGATGCATGCGTCACATAGGATCTGGACGAGGCCTTAGTGACATAATAATAATGATAGACGATATGTACTTGGTTGTTGTGTGTTAAGACAATGTAAATGTTTAATTTTATCAATAAAACAAAACTCTTTTTGCATCCATGGTTATGAAACGATAATTCTGCCACGACACTCCCCGACGTTTCCACCACGGTTTGTTGTTTTAACGTGGTCGGGGTGTGACAGGGTAAGTGTAACTTTGAATGGTAACTTGTGTAATTAGTTGGAGGTTAAGTGTAAAGTCTAGTGTTTTAAGTGTAAGATGCATTATGTAGTATGTTAGGGCGTTCGGGGACTATAACTAGCTAAGAAATAATAAAACAATGCTTCTAGCAATATTTTGGTGTTCCGGGTAATGTCCGGTTGTTCGGTTAGTTACCGGTTCGTTAAAGTGTCAAGTTATTCCGTTTAGTGTTCATTAAGTACCCTTTTGTGACACTTTTAATTCGTGACACTTAGGAAAGCATTCAGGACCATTTTGCCATGTTTTTGCATGTTACTAGCTTGTTAAAAAGCTGAATTTTGCTGAAATATGCAGGATTATGCATTTTGAGTGGGTTTTAGGCACTTTCCGACACTTAAACTATCACCTAGTGATGCAGTTTTATGGTCCTTACTTCCCTACACACCATACTAGTGTAGTATCTTGTCTCTGGCTCATACTGGGTCTCAAAACATTGTATGTCTATGTATTGACATTGTCAGCATATTTCTGTGTTATCCGCTAACTATGCTAACCGTGCTTTGTGCATCGTTTATGTCACTAAAGTTTATACGTGATAAATGATGTGACAATATGAAATGTGATGCACATGTATGTATGATACAGAAATCAGAAAGCAGTTTAAGTCATCAGTTGTAATTAAGCATAGTCATTAAGCATTAATCAATATTAATTAATTGTATGGATACCTGGATTTATGAGGGTTGTCACACACACCCCAACCAATGGCGGAATCATCGGAGTGGGACGAAAATAGATTGCTCATCACACATAACGCTAATTGTGACGATAATTAGATCAAAATCTTTTTCATTTTATAACTCAAATTGTCATTACAATACATGGAATTCAAATTACGACAAATAAAAAACGAATACAACGAGTTCAACATAACATAAATATTCAAATCTAGTAATTTCTTGAGCGTGTTTCTAGTCATCCCTACTAGATTTCACACGATCGTCACCATCAACTTGTAACATGTTTAAAATAAAGTTCAATGCAAAACAAAGGAGAGTATGCAGGTTTTCGTACATAGCATAAAAATATATGTTTTAAACAATTCCACATGGCAAGCTAGTCGAAACAAGATAAACAATAAACTGGCATGTGCATAACTAATGAAACCAAGATGAAACGCAAATGAGCTCTTAACATAACCCAACGTTCACAGGCGGTGCGTTAATCCTATAGCGCTATATATGTCAAGGATAGGCTCGTATGAAGTTAATGATAAGTCTAACACAAAACGTTCAAACCCAAATTTAAAGTATCAAGTAATCAACGTATGCATGCACGTATAAGGAATGTTTGTGCATTTAGGAATAAGGTTTAAGTGTAAGTTCATAGTTTAACATGTTACACCCTAAAAGGTGGTAAACGAAAAAGGGGGTTTCAAGTATACTCATGGTTTTGCAAGCTTCAACTTGTTAATCCGCGAGGAGTTTGTTGGTTGTGGGAGGATGAAACACCAAGTCCTTCTACATGAGGAAACGTAGGTGTATGAGTATTGGATGTTATACTTAACGGGTTAAAGTACCTAATAGAATCATAACGAGAATAAAGTTCTTAGATGACGTAACTTAGTATTTTGACAAACAATCATTAGATTATCATCAAAGGTTCGGTTACTATAGGTATTATATATTCTATATAGTATATATCATAAGTTTTAGCCCATTAAGTATAACAAGATCATCATAGAAGTCATGCATAGAGGTAGGAAGATAAATCTTCCATTTTAAAACCTCTTTGTATTCACTAATTGTGACAATTGTGCCTACAATTATCACTAACCAATCCCAAACAATTTCATAAGCAATAAAACCTTGTGTTTTATTTATTGGATTGTGTAGTTATCCATGATATTTGCACATTTTCAATCCTTATTCAATTTCAAACTCTTTAACCTTTTCTGGAAAGTTATACATAAAGTGTTACGTAAACGTAATCAATTTAACGCAACGTACACTCCGGAACAATGACATAAGCTAAACCTACCTTAAATACCCTTAACATAACTTAGAAATAAGTTTTGGAGAGTTCGGTATGTGAAAAATATGCTTATTTGATCACAAGGACTATTTACAAAAAAACTACGAAAGTCTGCCAATTTTCGTAGCAACGTACACTCCGGAACAAGAAATAAGTTAAACATACCCTAAATACCTTTAATATAACTTAGAAATAAGTTTTGAAGGGTTCGGTATAGCAAAAACATGTTATTTCATGCACAGGGACTATTTGTGACAAACTGCGAAAGTATGCCAATTCTCGTAGCAGCGTACACTCCGGAATAGTGACATAAGCTAAACATACCCTAAATACCCTTTACATAACTTAGAAATAAGTTTTGAGGGGTTTGGTATGTGAAAAATATGCTTATTTGATCACAGGGACTATTTGCGACAAACAGTGCCAATTCTCGTAGCGACGTACACTCTGGAACAGTGACATAATCTAAACATACCCTAAATACCCTTTACATAACTTAGAAATAAGTTTTGAGGGGTTCGGTATGTGAAAAATATGCTTATTTGGTCATAGGGACTAAATGCGTCAAAACTACGAAAGTATGCCAATTCGCGTATATTCTGCATTCAGAGCATATCAGGACATCCAAAATTTTTTTAATCTTTAAAATATTGTATTTTAGTGATGGGAATGCGAAAATTTCATTCGTTTCGCAATTTCGGTCGTTTTCGCGTTCGTTACAACTTTCGTCGTAATTAAGCGAAAAACGCAACCGTACAGCCGAAGGAACAGACATCCATGACATTTTTTAGCATAATTCAAGTTAAATATACTTTAACTTCCTTGTGGAGCTTAAAATGGGCTTAACGGGTGTTAGAAGTGCCAAAACGCGATAAAACAAGTTCAGGGACCAAAGCTATAAAAAATGAAACTTTTGCCTTGCTGCAGCCTTTAGGGTCCTCAAAGCTGGACCTTTGTGGTCCGTAAACAGTCCCCAGCAACAGCAGAACCTTCCAAATAGCTTCCTAGTTGTTGCAACTTGTTTTCCTTCCATTGCTTTGCAATATTGTGGGCAATTTATATGTTCTCTAGGGCTTGCAATCTGATCCTGTGCTTCATGAATTAGTATAAATAGCCCATCCATTTCATTCTTCCAACTTGCTCATTCATTCTTTTCTTCATCACCTGCTCTACTTGGAGGCTACCACTTTGTTGGAGGCTTCCTAATTGAGTTTTCTTCATCCTAGAACACAAATGAGTGTTCTAACTAGTCTTGTTTATTTATTTTAGCTCTTTCAAGCTAAAAGTCAAACAAAGTTTGACTTTCGACTTTGACCATGAATTGGTCAAAAAAAAGTTCAATTGAACTTTGCAACGTGATCGTAATCACGATGGTTATAATCCCTTGCGATTATACCTACTGATTACCACGTTTACTAGTCGTAGTGACGAGTCAAAGTTTCGGTCAAAATGCATGTTTATGTGCATTTTACGACGGAACTATTTTCGGGTATCAAAACAAAACAAAACACTTTGTTTTGATACCAAAACAGTTTTCCAACTAAGTTAAACATGTTTTGACATGTTTAACTCGTCACTTCTAGTTTAGTGCTTATTTAGGGTCGTAAGTCGAGCGGTCTTGACCACCGCTTTGACTTTCGAATCTGACCTGTTTGGTCGATCTTAGGATCCAACCGAACACATGTAGGTGACCATATTTGTATAGGGAATAACCTACTGAGGTTATACCATAGGGTCATTCGTTTGGTTAGTTATTTGATAAGTCGTTTATATGCCCTTTAAAAATGACCAAAATGCCCTTTTTGAGCATTAATTCATTTTAAGCATATGTAATCAAACTTTTCGTATCTAAACTGATGTAATAACATTTTCAACCATGTTTGGGCATATAACACTTATCATATGACATATATAACCATCCGACCATACTTTTACGCAAACGACACGTTAAGTAGCGTAAACTACCTTAACGAGTCTTAACGGGTCAAAAGCACTTTGGATTACTTTCTAATCAGAATGGTTGGTTCATTAAATCATGCCATATGAGTTCCAATACTCATTTGATTTATAGAACTTCATTTTATCCTATCCGCGGTTTAGGACCCGACATATTAACATAGTTATCGATACTAGGTGCCACTTGATTCCTTGATTCCCCGAGCTTTGTAGTTTGCTTGATTCAAGGATACTTTGCAATCCCAAGTGACTAGATAGACCCCTCTTTTATTTTTTGCAAATATTTTTGGGTGAAACACTTGTGCCTATTTGTTACTTTCATGCTTTCATGACATATATGTTCATCTAATACACATATAGTACATGATTTCAATTATGTTTTGCTATGTATGTTGACTTAGCATGCTAGCACATTGATTTCTAGGATACTTTTTGTGGCATATGTTGACTTAGCATATGAGCACATTGATTTACATTACATTTTTGCGGCATATGTTGACTTAGCATATGGGCACATTGATTTACATTACATTACATTTTGCTTCATTTGTTGACTTAGCATGCCTAGAACATTGATTTAAAGGACCCATTTTGCTTCATATGTTGACTTAGCATATTTAGCACCTTGATTTCATGAACCTTTTACTTCATATGTTGACTTAGCATACTTAGTACATGGTTTACAAAGACATTTTACATGACATGCTTACATTGATTATGACATTTTGGTATGTTGTGTTGGTGCATATGTCTGTCGACTTCGTCTTGTATCAAGTCTTGTATTGTATTGTATTAGATAGAACAGGGCACAAAATACTAGAAAAGTATGTTTGTAGGTATTTCGCACGAAATGAGAAGATAGCCATTTCGCACGAAATGACATGACGTAGTCATTTCGTACGAAATAAGCAAGCTATTTCGTTTGGGCCATTTTGTGCGAAATCAGTCAGCCTATAAATATGTGTCTTGCCTTGTCAATTATAACTTTCCGGTTTCAGAGTCGAACTGCTGCCGAAGTGTCTACTCGTTGTAAATTATTGTTATATCAATCAAAAGACAGTTTAAAGTGAATTGCAAGCTGAATTACCTCAATACGTTTGTTTCTGCCTCTCGTATTGAGTAAAAACTCTTCTGAACGACTCATTAAGGTCGCACGACGATCCTACAAGTGGTATCAGAGCTCAGGAGGAAGAGTTCTTACAATTTCAGCTGCAAATTCTGTTTTCTACATCTTCTTTTCAAAATTAAACAAGTTTTCACGGATAAAATGGATTGATTTTCTCACATTATAAGTGAAATTGTGTTTTAACAAAGCCTTGAAAGAAATAGATCTAAAATCGGACTAAAACCTGTTCAATTTGACAAAAACATGGCCGAATTGATGACATCAGCAGCATTTCGCACGGAATAGTATTGGTTTCATCCATTTCGCATGAAATACCACACTCATTTCGCACGAAATAGCTTAGGTTACTTCCATTTCGCCCGAAAAGGGCATTTCACTTGAAACTTCACATCAGAATTTTCATTTCGTACGAAATCAGCTTATTTCGTACCAAGTTGTCATTTCGTTTGAACTGTTTCACACGAAATCAGTATTTCGTTTGAGAGTGCTATTTCGCATAAAAGTTCATTTCGTTTGAAAGTCTGAATTTGTAAAAGTTTGATACCGAATCATGGAAGAAGAATTTTACAACGCCTTTGCTACTCCGATTACCATTGCACAACACACAATGTTAGAAAATGAAACGGGCACCATGCAAAAACCGCCAAAGCTCATGAATATTGAGGAGTATAAGGGTTGGGAGGAATGATTCGAAAATTGGGTTCAAGCAAATTACTTGGACGCTTGGGAATGTGTTGAAACAAAATATGTTAGACCGATGAATGATGATGAAGAGGTTATTGCTATTAAAGATCTAAGTGCTGAGGAGAAAAAGAAATACAAAGATGAAAAGATGATGACTAGTTTATTGCATCAAGCTGTTAAGGAAGATATCTTGGTTTTATTGCAACATAATGGAAGTGCCTATTCAATTTGGAAAGCATTAAAATCGAAGTTTGTTGGAAGTAAAGAGATGATTAAGAACAAAAAAATCACTTTTGAAAAAAGAGTTTGATTTATTTCGTGGTTTAAGAATTGAAAACACTAAGCAAATCATAGAAAGATATTACAATCTGTTAGTTAACATGAAGAGGGTGAGCATCACAAAAGATAATGAAGAGTTGATTGAAAAGCTGGCTGATGCATTGCCACATGAAACTTGGGGCACGTATCTTATGATATTGAGAAATAAAAAAGATTTTGGGAATCTAACACTGGGAAAGTTCATTGAAAAACTTGAAGCTCAAGAGATGGAACAAAGGAAGATTTCAAGAATGAAGGATTTTGATGGTGAACAAGATATTGGGCTTTATTACAAAGGAGGTATCAATGATAAAACCAACATGTCACCAAAGAACGAAACTGCATTCAATGCTAAAAGTTCTTCTGGAGGGTCTTCTCAAGGATCAAACAGCAAAACAGGATTTTCTTCATATCCATCATTTAATCCAAATTTTTCAACGACAAAGAATGGCAAAGTTCTACAATGCAACATTGCACTAAATCTTGAAAATGATCAAAACTACTCGGAAGAAGTTGCAAAAAGTCACATGTCTTTGTTAGTGACTGTGTTAGAGTCGTATGGGAGTTTAGTAGCAGGAAGGATCAGAAATCCAATGTTGACAAAAGAGGATTACGATCAAATTGATGCTGAAGAGATGGAATTAATGGACATAAAATGGTGTATGGCAAGTGTGTTGAGAAGAGCTGAGAAATTTAAACAGATCACAGGAAGAGATGATTTCCGTGATGCAAATGTTTCTACTTTAGGTTTTGATAAATCTAAAGTTACTTGTTTTCGTTGTAGGGAAAAAGGGCATTTCAAGCGTGAATGCACAAATCGCGAAGCAAATGGAGCTCAAAATCCATTCAACAACAATGATTACTATCGGAAAGCGATTTATCATCAAGTTGCTCAACAACCACATCAACAACAACCACAAACTGCTCATGCTAAGAAGGAGATTGAAGAGTCAAAGAAAGCATATTTGATGAGCAAATTGATCGATCAAGATGATGAAAGATTACCAGAAGGTTTTAGCTGGGACAATTACTGTCCAGATAAAGAATTCTTGGCTAAAGCATTTGTTGCTAGAGTTGCTGAAGACGGTGATAATGATAATGATTATTATGCAAACAGAATGAAAGAGCACTTAAGAATGCTAGAAGAGAGTGATAGTGATGATGGAAAAGTTCGAAAGAAAAAGAAGAAAGTTAAAAAACAAGTTAGCAGTGATGATGAAGAAGTCCGTGTGATAAAGAAAAAGGCAAAAAAAGTTCCAGCTTTCACAGTTGAAGCAGAAGCTGATGCACGAAAAAATCCTGTGAAATGTGAAACCTGTGAAATAGTGAAAAAGCAAAACAGTACTTTGATTCATAACATGAACAGATTGAAAGAATCCTATGATGTTCTGAACAAAGCTATGAATCAATACAATCAATCAAGCAGTGAACAAGCAACAGCTATGAAAACACTTCAAGGAGCTTTCATGACAAAGCAGAAAATCGTCAACAATTACATTGAGAAGTGTGATGTTCTGGAACAAAAACTGGAAACTCAGAGGATTGAAATAGAAAGAGTGAATAGGTTTTTAAAAAGTTACTCATGTACTTCTTATGTTATTGACAGGATTTATCCAACAGTGGAAGGAATGAAGGCATTTGATGAAGAAATATCTGAAGAAAAGAAGAAGAATACTGAAGTGAATGATTCTGGTAAGAAACAAGGTTTCAATTACAACAAGTGTCCACCCCCGCTTGAAAATGGTTATTCTTCACGAAATCCAAATTCAGAAAGAGTCAAAAAGGCAACCAACTTACAGTGGGAATCTGAGCCTTCAGATAACTTGCCAGAAAACATTGATGTTACTTTCACTTCATCTGATACTGATCATGAGTCAGAATTAATAAAGAAAGTGGTCGATCAGGTGTTGGATAAAGATGAAACCGAGGAGTCAAATTCGGAGTCAAATTCAGAGTCAGAGTCTGAAACGTCAAGTTCAATTGTCAAAAAGGACAAACGGGTTTATAATAAAGAATTTATGTTATCAAAAAATAATTTGAATGAGGAAACATTCAAAGTGGCTTATACTTTGAATGATTCTGACAAATTATATCCTGATGAAGAATTTCCAATAAGAGGTGTCAAAACTGAAATGATCAAAAAGGTTTTTAAATTAACAGAAATTAATATTTCTGAAATAAAAGATGTAAGATTTTCTGAAAAACCTAAACCTTACACCTCAAGAGTTCAACAAAGGTTAAACAAGAAAAAGGGTTACAGTTCTGGTTCTGGTTTTCAAAAGAAACCAAACCATAACGGTAATTTCAAAAGGAAAGGTCTTGGTTTTATTCCACTGAAAAATCATAAAAATGAGAAAACTTATAAACCAAAAACTGTTTTTGTTTTAGGAATATCACCTGTCACACCCCGACCACGTAGAACATACAAAACGTGGCGGAAATGTCGGGGAGTGTTGTAACAGAATTAATTGTTTCAAATCCATGGCAATTGAAGTTTCGTTTTATTGATTAAAAGTGTTACAATGTCTTAACAAACAAGGAAATACAACATAATTAACTAGTCTTGCATCTTGTATTTGTCACTAAAGCCCAAGTCTGCCTATGTGTATCTTGATCATCTTATGCAACAGCTCCTGAAAACACATGTGAAAATAGGTACGTCAGCATAAAAATGCCTGTGAGATACATAGGTTTTGTGAAAATAGGTTTCATGACTTATGTTTGAGAAAATGTTTAGTCATGAACCTTGTAATTTGCTTTGTTTTGTAAATCATTTGAAAAACGATAAGATCAGATGATATGTATAAATAAGAGAATAATGTATGGTTAAATGAATAACCATTGTAAAATGAGTTTGTATAAGATAAGTTGTTTGTAAATCAATGTCTTGTGAAAAGTATGTTATTTGTATAAAATGTTATATGTCTCAAACTGAAATGATTCAAATAACGCTACGATATGTAATACCATACAAACACTTATATATAGGAAGTACCAGCGGCGTATCCACCATGCTTGTAACACCCCAACCCGGAAGGGCTGACGTGTCACAATAACAGTGATATCATAAACAAAAAGTCATAATTCCATTTATTTATTTGACAAGGATACTACCACATAACAACGAAACTTAAGGTTAATATACAAGCGGAAACATTCGACTTCATTAACTAATATCTTCAGATTTATTCCTAGGCTTTATTCTTCTCTCTTTTCCCCGCCCAAAATAACATGCAGACCTGTATATACAAAAATTTACGGAATGAGCCGAATGCTCAGTACGGAATAATAGGCTCAAATAACAATTAAAGCTTTATAGAAATGTTATCCGAATGGAACTTATTGTGAAAATGATACAATGCAAAAACATAATTTCATAATCATATCTTACGGATGTACCCATGAGCAAACTTAAAACGTGACAATACACAGGTAGCTACTCCTGCATAATTATCACATGAGATGGCGAATTGGCATACCCGTTATCCACCTCCTTATACTTAAATCCTAGGATCGATCCATACGCCTCCTAATAGCCTTATGTACCACAATTGTACTTAAGAGACGCCGTGAACTGATCTCTCCGTCACGGATGGAGCACATGATGTCGATGTCGTAACAACATGCTCGTGGGACACTCCACGAGAAGCGATACTCAGGGTATCAGAGTACAAATGGACTTATTCACATAACTTATAAAACTTATTTTCATAACAAGACGTAACATATATTGGAACATGCGATAATGAGTACAACAACATAATACTATCGCATGACATGAAAGCTAAATCAAATTATTAGAATAGGAATTCAACGGACTGTCAAATGAATCGATAATCAAAGACGTGAGGAGTTTTTAAAAGATATAGTAATTTAGTGGGTTATAACAATTTGAATATGAATCAATAAGGAGTGGGGTAAGGATCCGTACCTTAATAACTCCAAAGTGAAGCTACCTTGTGCTAATATTTTAGATTTATACGGGCAGAGTTTAGACTACTGATTAGTCTTTTAACCTAATTTAAATAACATGCACACAAACTAGGTTAGTAACTTAATACAGCATTTACGATAACTCACGAGATCAAATTCTCACAACGAACGACAAAGTGCGATACTTAAACATCCATCGAATTAACGACGAACGAAAAAGTACGATACTTAAACTCATTCATCGAATTAATGACGAACGACAAAGTATAACCCTAATGTGGGCAGCACTTAAACATCCATTGGATATATTGATCGATCGGACAATGAATCGTAATAGCGATCGAGTTATTACCCTGTTCTGCAGCACCCCGCTATACTTAATTAGTGTTTCGTGTGTGTTTTGAGAGTATATGAACGATATCTCAGCGTATATTTGGAGTTTCTTCGTCGTTTTTGTGCCCAGAATCAAGTCCCAACATCCTCTATTTATACTCGAATTTTGACCTTGTCGCGGCCCGCGTGAAATTAAGACTATTCTTACGCGGCCCGCGTGGCAACTTATTTTATGCATAGGATTGCCACGTGTGAGACTAGCCTAGCTGAGTCGACAGTTTTTACAATTTCAACTTCGTCCGCAAGTTATTTAAGATAATTATCAAGTAGGGAATACCCCCCCTGAGTTTTAGGGGCCCTAATCCTGATTCTGAAAATTCTAAAAATTCTAGGGTTTGTACAGAATTACTTGGGTGTCTTAATCAGGGTTTTCTAGTGGGTAATTTATAAATTATTAATAATATTTTTGGTTGATATACAGAAAGATGGATCATAAAATAAATATATATTATTATTATTCTTTTATTTCTAGAATAATGATTTTTAAATTTTGGGTTATTACAACTATTACCCCCTTAAAAGAAATTTCGTCCTCGAAATTTTTCAAATAAGAATATAACATATTGCATAAGTAACGGAAATGGAATTTTCATTATCAGAGTTACTAACTTATATAACAAGAATCTTCTAAACACACATGTGTATCTGAAATTCATAATTACGTTTATGATCAAAATTCTTAATTACCTTACCATCATATCCTAATGGTTCTTCCACTACGTATCTTAATAACATTTTTAATCATGTAGAAAATCAACATATACTTGCAGATAACAAGAGTGACTTATTGATACTGATATCTCCTCTATAAACATGTTTAATCATAACTAAGATATATTCACATAAAGCAAAGCAGGAATGATCACAAACATAACTAAATGAACATAGATTAAAGAACAAGGTTCACCGTTACCTTGACTAAAATTCTATTGTTCGAATAGATTAGGGTATAGAGAGCGAATTGATTCTTCTGACTCCCATGTTGCTTCGCGTTCAGAGTGATTTTTCCAGAGGATTTTAACAAACGGAATTACTTTCCCACGCAGAACTCTTTCTTGTCGATCTAAGATGGCTTCTGGTTCCTCTTCGTAGGACAAATCCTCGTGAATTGTAAGTAACGGATAACTAAGGACATGAAGTGGATGATAATTATATCCTCTTAACGAGGAGACATGAAAAACGTTATGAATGTGAGAGAGCTGAGGAGGTAAAGCCAGTCGATATGACACTTCTCCAACTCTTTCAAGGATTTCAAACGGACCGATGAAACGGGGACTAAGCTTCCCTTTAATTCCAAATCTACGAACGCCACGCCAAGGTGATACCTTTAAGAATACGTGGTCACCAATTTTAAATTCGAGTGGTCGTCTATCTTGATTTGCATAGCTCTTTTGTCTGCTCTGAGCTTCTTTCAGTTTTTCTCGTGCCATAGTGACTTTTTCATTTGAAATCTGAACTAGTTCTGGTCCTTCAATAATCTTTTCTCCAACTTCATCCCAGCAGATCGGTGCACGACATTTTCGACCGTACAAAAGTTCAAAAGGTGCCATGCCAATACTTGCTTGCCAACTATTGTTGTAAGCGAACTCAACAAGGCATAGATATTCATCCCAGTTTCCAGACCATTCAAGTGCACATGCTCGGAGCATGTCTTCCAAGGTCTGAATCGTGCGTTCCGACTGCCCATCTGTTTGTGGATGGAAAGCCGTACTAAACTTCAGTCGTGTACCCCAAGCTGCCTGAAATCCTTTCCAAAATCGTGAGGTGAAACGTGGGTCTCTATCGGAAACAATGGAAGATGGTGTGCCATGGAGTCGAATAATTTCTTGAAGAAATATTTCGGATAACTTATTAACCGAAATTCCTTGCTGAATTGGTATAAAATGTGCTGATTTCGACAATCTATCTACAACAACCCATACCACATTATTCTTTTTGAATGTCTTAGGCAAACCGGTAACAAAGTCCATTGTAATCTCATCCCACTTCCATATGGGAATATCCAATGGCTGCAATAGACCGCTTGCTCGTTTGTGTTCAATTTTCACTTGTTGGCAAGTGAGGCATTTGCTTACATATCGAGCAACGTCTTCCTTCATGCCATTCCACCAGAAGTTCTATCTTAAGTCTCGATACATCTTGGTAGATCCTGGGTGAATTGAAAATGGTGAGCTGTGAGCTTCGGCTAACAATGACTCACGAAGGGTGGAGTCATCGGGTATACAAAGTCTCTTACCGCACCAAATCACCCCATGATGGTCTATACGAAATTCAGATTGCTTACCCACCTCAAGATTTTGTACAATTGCCCAAAGCTCTCCATCTTGCTTCTGTGCATCTTTGATCCGTGATATGAGGTCGGGTTCAATCTGCATTCTAGCTAGATATCCATCAGATTTACTAACCTGAAGCCAAATGTTCATTCTTTCGAGATCCCTCCTAATACGAGGCTGAATTTGTAAGCAAGATATAGTCCCGGAATTCTTTCGGCTCAACGCGTCAGCTACAACATTGGCTTTACCTGGATGGTATTGAATATTTGCGTCGTAATCTTTTAAAAGTTCTAACCACCTTCTTTGCCTCATATTTAGCTCTTTCTGGGTGAATATGTATTTGAGGCTCTTATGGTTGGTAAAAATGTCACAACTTTCACCATACAGATAGTGTCGCCAAATCTTAAGTGCAAAGACGACTGCGGCTAGTTCTAAATCATGTGTAGGGTAGTTAACTTCATAAGGCTTCAACTGACGGGAGGCATAAGCGATAACCTTCCCATGTTGCATTAGCACACAACCTAATCCTTTCTTTGAGGCATCACTGTAGACTTGGTAACCTCCTGATCCAGAAGGGAGAGCGAGTATCGGAGAGGATACGAGTCGCTTCTTCAATTCTTCAAAACTTTTCTCTTGTTCCTCATTCCATGAGTACTTCACCCCTTTCCTTAGGAGTTTTGTGAGTGGTAAAGCAATTACCGAGAATCTTTCAACAAATCTTCGGTAATAGCCAGCAAGACCTAAGAAACTTCGTATTTCGGTAACAGAAGTAGGTCTTGGCCATTTTGTAATAGCTTCAACCTTTGTTGGGTCTACCATAATTCCCTCTGCTGATATGACATGACCTAGAAATGCCACTTGGCTAAGCCAAAAGTCACATTTGGAAAATTTCGCGTACAACTTCTCATGCCGCAAGGTTCCAAGTACTACATGTAGATGTGCTTCATGCTCTTCACGACTTTTAGAATACACCAGAATGTCATCGATAAAGACAATAACGAATTTGTCTAAGAATTTGTGAAATACGCGATTCATTAAATCCATGAAGACTGCGGGTGCATTGGTTAGCCCAAAGGGCATAACCAAAAATTCGTAATGACCATATCGAGTACGAAAGGCGGTCTTGGGAACATCATCATTTTTTATCTTTAGCTGATGATACCCGGACCTTAGGTCGATTTTTGAAAAGAACTGAGCCCCCTGAAGTTGATCAAAGAGATCATCAATGCGCGGCAGAGGATACTGATTACGAATAGTAATCTTGTTCAGCTCTCGGTAGTCAATACATAAGCGCATACTACCGTCTTTCTTCTTCACAAATAAGACCGGAACACCCCAAGGTGAAACACTGGGTCTTATGAATCCTAGATCTAATAATCCTTGCAATTGTTCCTTCAACTCCTTCAGTTCCATTGGAGCCATACGGTATGGAGCTTTAGAAATAGGTTCGGCACCAGGGATCAAGTCGATGGTGAATTCTACCTGACGGTCGGGTGGTAATCCTGGTAGTTCATTCGGAAATACATCAGGATATTCACGAACAACGGAATGGCTATCGATACTCTTAACACTAGCAGAAGTATCCTTAATCGATGCTAGGAATCCAGCACAGTCGTTTGATATAAATTTTCGAACTTTGAGCGCAGAGATAATCTTAAGAGATTTATGAGCTTGAGTTCCCTGATATATAATATCAGGATGATGAAGATCACCGAAAATAACACGTCGGGAATGACAATCTATAGTTACGCGATGTCGAGACAACCAATCTATTCCTAGAATAACATCAAAGTCACACATATGTATTGGAAATAGGTCTGCCTTACACACAATAGATTCAATACGGATCGGACAATCTTTATATACGTAAGTGATTACGGATGAATTTTCCATGGGAGTGGAAATGGTTAAGGTATGATTTAAGAGAGTTGGTCTTATCGGAAGGTACTTAGTAAACGAGTGGGATACTAAAGAATGGGTCGCTCCTGTATCGAATAACATATAGATACTATGTTTACCAAGCTGAAGGGTTCCCGACACAGTACCTGGGGCATTAGCAGCATCAGTAGCAGAAAGTGCAAAAACTCTTCCTCCAACATTGGGTGGTGCAACGTTTGGTCGGTTATTCTTCTTAGTGTCTTTCTTTGTACACTCCTTGATCATGTGTCCAGTTTGGCCACATCTAAAGCATGCTCCTGTACTTCGGTGACATACGCCCTGATGTCGCTTACCACAAGTTTTACATAGAGGATATGTAATCTGATTCGGGTTTACATGTTGATTCAGTGGTTGAGCTCTAATAGGTTCTGCATACAACTGAATCTGGTTTTGAGCAGGCCTTGGGTTTTGCAGTCTAGGTTGCCATAGACGTGCCTGATTTCCAGAGTTTTGATTTCCTTGCACTTTGTATTCTTGATGCTGTGGCGTAGTGGATGATTGGCTGATTTCCTGCTTAAATTGTCCTTCCCTATTTCTCTTCTTATTATCCCCAGTTCGAGATAAAAATTCTTTCCTTTCGAACTCAAAAGTTTTGATTGCATCAGCAACTTCGGTGATATCCTTAAATTTCATGTACATGATCGACTTCCGAATTCGATCATTAACTGCCCACTTGCATTTTTCTGCCTGGACTTCTGCTGATCCTACAACATCTCCTACAATACTAGCCAACCTTGAAAATCGAGTAATGAACTCAGAGGCTGGTTCATCACTTCCCTGTCGAATCACTGCATACTCCCTGATATAAGCTTCTTTATCAGCGGTCGAAAAATACTTGTCGTAAAAGATGGTACGAAAGTCGACCCATGAAAGATTAGCGTCAAAATCATCCCCTCCTTTGACATGCTTATATCCTTCCCACCAAGTTTGTGCGTCATCTTCAAATTTGTAGGTAGCCAATCTAACTTTGTATTGCTCTGGAACTCCAAGAACTCCGAAGATCTTTTCAATATGAGCTATCCAGTTCCTTGCTTCGACTGGATTATTAGCGTGACTAAAGGATTTCGGCTTTTGTTTTTGGAATTTAGCGATCCATATGTCTATACTATAGGTAGTATGGTTCGTGGTATTCTCACGAATTTCTACACCAGAAATTGGATTCGTGTTATTACGTTCTGGCTAACGAGTTTGTTGAATAACGGCCTCAGCTGTTTGAGCAACAAGGTTTAGAAGCAACCCGACAACAGCCTGGTTGATAGCATTAATTACGTTTGGATCAACTGGAGTCTCATTCGAAGAAGTGTTGTTACGTACATGGTTAGTACGAGTACTCCTACGTAGCGGACGACGAGGAGGCATCTATACGAATAGACATAGGAGTTAAACCAAATAAGAGATCAAGTTGAATCCTATCATAGATATCTACCCATTCCTCACAGGTTTTAATTACTATCTTCAAGTTTTCTACAGGAAAGAGCCTTTGCTCTGATACCATAGCTGTAACACCCCAACCCGGAAGGGCTGACGTGTCACAATAACAGTGATATCATAAACAAAAAGTCATAATTCCATTTATTTATTTGACAAGGATACTACCACATAACAACGAAACTTAAGGTTAATATACAAGCGGAAACATTCGACTTCATTAACTAATATCTTCAGATTTATTCCTAGGCTTTATTCTTCTCTCTTTTCCCCGCCCAAAATAACATGCAGACCTGTATATACAAAAATTTACGAAATGAGCCGAATGCTCAGTACGGAATAATAGGCTCAAATAACAATTAAAGCTTTATAGAAATGTTATCCGAATGGAACTTATTGTGAAAATGATACAATGCAAAAACATAATTTCATAATCATATCTTACGGATGTACCCATGAGCAAACTTAAAACGTGACAATACACAGGTAGCTACTCCTGCATAATTATCACATGAGATGGCGAATTGGCATACCCGTTATCCACCTCCTTATACTTAAATCCTAGGATCGATCCATACGCCTCCTAATAGCCTTATGTACCACAATTGTACTTAAGAGACGCCGTGAACTGATCTCTCCGTCACGGATGGAGCACATGATGTCGATGCCGCAACAACATGCTCGTGGGACACTCCACGAGAAGCGATACTCAGGGTATCAGAGTACAAATGGACTTATTCACATAACTTATAAAACTTATTTTCATAACAAGACGTAACATATATTGGAACATGCGATAATGAGTACAACAACATAATACTATCGCATGACATGAAAGCTAAATCAAATTATTAGAATAGGAATTCAACGGACTGTCAAATGAATCGATAATCAAAGATGTGAGGAGTTTTTAAAAGATATAGTAATTTAGTGGGTTATAACAATTTGAATATGAATCAATAAGGAGTGGGGTAAGGATCCGTACCTTAATAACTCCAAAGTGAAGCTACCTTGTGCTAATATTTTAGATTTATACGGGCAGAGTTTAGACTACTGATTAGTCTTTTAACCTAATTTAAATAACATGCACACAAACTAGGTTAGTAACTTAATACAGCATTTACGATAACTCACGAGATCAAATTCTCACAACAAACGACAAAGTGCGATACTTAAACATCCATCGAATTAACGACGAACGACAAAGTACGATACTTAAACTCATTCATCGAATTAATGACGAACGACAAAGTATAACCCTAATGTGGGCAGCACTTAAACATCCATTGGATATATTGATCGATCGGACAATGAATCGTAATAGCGATCGAGTTATTACCCTGTTCTGCAGCACCCCGCTATACTTAATTAGTGTTTCGTGTGTGTTTTGAGAGTATATGAACGATATCTCAGCGTATATTTGGAGTTTCTTCGTCGTTTTTGTGCCCAGAATCAAGTCCCAACATCCTCTATTTATAGTCGAATTTTGACCTTGTCGCGGCTCGCGTGAAATTAAGACTATTCTTACGCGGCCCGCGTGGCAACTTATTTTATGCATAGGATTGCCACGTGTGGGACTAGCCTAGCTGAGTCGACAGTTTTTACAATTTCAACTTCGTCCGCAAGTTATTTAAGATAATTATCAAGTAGGGAATACCCCCCCCCCCCCTGAGTTTTAGGGGCCCTAATCCTGATTCTGAAAATTCTAAAAATTCTAGGGTTTGTACAGAATTACTTGGGTGTCTTAATTAGGGTTTTCTAGTGGGTAATTTATAAATTATTAATAATATTTTTGGTTGATATACAGAAAGATGGATCATAAAATAAATAAATATTATTATTCTTTTATTTCTAGAATAATGATTTTTAAATTTTGGGTTATTACAATGCTTGTATCATATTACACACGCATCATTACTTAATCACTTAATCAAACCAAACCAACAATGTAAGATGTCTATGTTTAAACCAATTGCCAAATGTATTGAATAATATGTCAAAATGTTTATGTCAAGATGTAAATCATGTAATGTGTATATAAATGTCAGAATGTAAGCATGTGATGAATAACAAATGTACTAAGTATGCAACAAAGGACATACATAGCATATAGTGTAATGTATAACAATGTACTAAGTACGCACACAATGGGCATACATAGCATAAAATGTAACGTAGAACAATGTACTAAGTACGCACACAATAGGCATACATAGCATGTAATGTAAGGCAATGTACTAAGTACGCACACAACGGGCATACATAGCATAGAATGTAATGTAAAACAATGTACTAAGTACGCACACAATGGGCATACATAGCATAAAATGTAACGTAGAACAATGTACTAAGTACGCACACAATAGGCATACATAGCATGTAATGTAAGGCAATGTACTAAGTACGCACACAATGGGCATACATAGCATAGAATGTAATGTACGACAATGTACTATAATGTACTAATGAACATAGGAAGTATATGATGTGAAAACAGGAAAGCATGAAAGTAACAAGTAGGCACATGTGTTTCACCCCAAAACAGTTTTAAAAGAGGGGGTTCTATGTACTCACTTGAGATTGCTCAGAAGTCCTAAGATAACCACCAAGCAATGCTAGAGATCTCGGAATATCAAACGGCACCTAATATAGGTAACTACATTAATAAACCGGACCTAAATCGGAAGATCGGGTAGCATGAGGGTTTGTAAACCAAATGAGTGTAGGAACTCATGTAATATGGTTTAACAAAGCCTACATACTAAATGAAACCTAACCTAAGTGCTTAGACCCATTACGACCTGTTTAGGTAGCTTATGCTACTTTAACGTGTCGTTCGCGTAAAACGCGTTCGGACCGCCTAACTAGTCCTATGACAAGTAACATATGCCTTAACATGTCTAATATTGTTGTCAAATCAGTTTAGATGTCAAAAGTTATGTTACATATGTTTAAAATGAATTTCGGCATCAAAGGGGTATTTTGGTAATTTACCTAAGGCATATAAACTACTTATCATACAATTACTTAAACGAAGCGACCATAAGGTATAACCTCGGAAGGTTATTCCCTATATACTATGGTCACCTATAGTGTTTGGTCGGATCCTAATGATCGACCAAATGGGTCGGGTTCGAAAGTATAAGCGAATGATTAGATCGCTTACCTTTACGACCCTAGACAAGCACAAAACTAAAAGTGACGAGCTAAGCATGTTAAAACATGCTTAACTAAGTTTAGAAAACAGGTTTGGTATCAAAACAAACAGTTTTGATACCCATAAGTAGTTTGGTTACAAAATACGCAAGAATACGTATTCTGACCGAAACTACGGCTCGTCACTAAGCCTAGATAACGTGGTAATCAGTAGGTATAGTCACTAGGGACTATAACCATCGTGATCACGCTCACGTTATGAAGTTCAAACGAACTTCGCATCGACCATAAACTGGTCAATGCAAAAAGTCAAACAAAGTTTGACTTTCGGACTTGAAAAGCAATAAAAGAACGAAGGAACACTTACGAAGGGTCCCCGAATGCTAATCTAGATCAAAATAGCTCAGGTATGAAACAAAGGTTTCAACTTAGAGCACAATTGATCAGATTCTAGTGAGAAAAGAAGTGAAATGGGTTGGGTATTTATAGTTTTCGGTTCACCGTTAGGATCGTTTCTTGGAGAAGAGGGAATGATCTAGCCCGTACACTTGTCAAGATGTTATGGTAACTGATTTTGGCCACCACAAGAGTTTAACAAGTGGCACTTGACCTTTGGGGAATGTTTAGGGGCAGATAACAGCAGCCAAAATCGATTTGCTGCATCTGGACACTGCTTGCGCACCGTAACAAAAAACCCTTACGGTGCGCAAGGGCCAAGTTTGGCAGATTTACCATTTTGGTCCCTGTTGTGCTATAAGGTCATTTCCGACGCGTTTAAGGCCCGTTAACCCCATTTCAAAGCTCAAAAATGAAGTTAAAGTATAGGGAACTTAAAATGTGCTCAAAAATATCTTGGATGTCGGTTCGTTTAGCCGTACGGTTGCGATGTTCGGTTAATTACGACGGAATGCGCATAAGCGCGAAAAACGATCCAAATGGCGTGACGAATGGATTTTTCTTATGCCGAACACTAAAATAAAATATTTTAGTGCTTACATAAAATTTTGGATGTCCGGATATATTCAGAACGTAAGTTATGCGCGAAAATGCAAACTTGTGCACTTTTTGACACTTTTAGTCCCTGAATGACCCAAAAATTTATTTTAGCACACCGAACCCCTCAAAGCCTATTTCTAAGCTATGTAAAGGATATTTATGGTATGTTTAACTTATGGCTATGTTCCGGAATGTCTGTTACTGTTCAAATTGGCATACTTTCGCAGTTTGTCAACTTTAGTCCCTGTAAGCGATTTAACTTGATTTTGCCATACCAAAGCCTTCAAAACTTATTTCTAAGTTATGTAAAGGTTATTTAAGGTATGTTAAGCCTATTTCACTATTCCGGAGTGTTTGTTGCATTAAACTGGTTATATTTACGCATTTGTGCGCGTATAACCTTCCAGAAAGCGATTTAGAGCTTGAAGTCGAACAAGAGTTGATATGTGCAAAAGATACACATATTTATACAAGTCCAAAGTATGAAATACAATATTTCATTGGTTTGGTATTTGCTTGATGGTCGCAGTGACACAGGTGTCACATCACCTGAAGAAGAAAAAGAGCAATTGTTCAGAAAGCAGACAAACAAAGAATTCCTTGCTAAAAAGCAAGAAGAAATGAAGAAGGAAGTTGCTCAGAAAAAGGAAACGAGAACCTGTTTTCAATGCAAAACAATTGGTCATATTGCCAGGAATTGTCCAAAGGCAATCCAAACAAAACAGGGAGTTTGTTTTAAACTGTAAGAAAAGATGGTTGAAAATGAACCACTAACCAAACCTTTTATAGTTTTCAAAAACTCGAAATTTGAGGTTGGTGAATGTTCAAAAGGTTTTTACAAAAGAAAAGCAAATCTTGACAACCAAAAGTGGGTCGTTAAGAAATCTGATGATAGTTCTAGCAATGATTCTGATTCGTCAAAATCAGAGGAGCTATTTTCTGGCTATGAATCTGATTCCACAAAGTCAGAGGAGCCACAAGTTGAACCAAAAGTTGAAAAATCAGTACCGCCAATGGATGATGCAAATTTTCCACCATTGAGGGCTGAAAATTTTAAACAAAAAGTTGGTAAAGTTGAGATTTCGAATTAATTCTTTTCTAAAAAGAAAGAATTTGATGTTGAAAAAGCCTTTAACTCCAAAGTGCAATATTTTTTTGGAAAAATGATTGATGGGAAGGTCAAAGGGGTAAAGGAATTTTATGAGAAGAAGATGAAAGGAAAGAAACTGAGTGTTGATCACTCGGAATCTCCCAAGGTCTGTCAGGCTTGGGAGAACCTCTTTAACTGAAAAACCTGACTTGCCGGAGCTCCCAAGTTGGTAATCGTGGAGCAGGAATCGGCATCTTTCTTGAATTTTGTATGTTTGAGAAAACCTACAAGTGGTGAACCAGGGACATTAAATTGTACTTGATTTCCTACAAGTGGTATTAGTTGATTGAACTTAAAACTGGTATATTTTTCAAAAGGTTGAAGATGAACGAACAAGGTGATGAATTGATCCCCTAACCTACAAATGGTTTGAGAATATCAACAAAACTACTTTTCCGGAAAAACCATTTGATGAAAACAAACTTAAGTGTTTTGAAATCATAATGGGAAAATAGTTTGTTGTAAGGGGGAGTTCTGATTGTTTATGCTAAGTGGATGGCGAATTGAAGTAATTCGATATCAGTTGTCACTTTATTTGTACAGTTTGTTTTCAAATTTCCGTTTAATGGTTTTGAATTTTAGGGAGAGTAAGAAATTTTCATAAAATCCAAAAACATTAGAAAATTTGAAAAAATCAAAAACTTTGATAAATGTAAAAAACGAGTTTTGTTGTGAAAAAGAAGAAATGATAGTACATCAGTGGACTATCACAACATGCTAAAGAATTGGAAAGATAAAATGTGATAAACGGTCTCACTGATGATGTGCCAGTAAGTTTTTGCACATTTAGTAGATTGTGTCGAGATTTAAACCTAAATATCAAACTTACTTATCTCGTGGGGAACATTTTGACATCTTACAAATAAACTACATTTACAAGACCTAGTGACTCAAATGGGGAATACAAAGTACCTTCATATGTGTGAACACATGGCTAAACTGATGCAACACATAAATTATAAACTAGAATTATTATATGTGCGAGTCCCCATGGCTAGACACAAACAACCTAACTTTACAGGTGTGCTCATGGCAGAATATGCACATGGGTGATGGGAAACCATCTTCAGGTACGAGTCTGCCAGTAGTTGAATCAACTTTCACATTGATTCCGACCGTTGTTTTATGATTTCATGCAAAGCAAGGCCGATGTGGTTGTCGAATGTCGATAGCAGAACAGTAATAAAATTAGTTCTTCCATACAACAATATGTCTGTCATATGTGAGTCACAATTACTGTATAGATGATTTTGATGATGAAAACTGTACCGAGTTTAGAGATCTTTGGACTTGCTTCAAAGACTAATCTCGTCCTTTCTAAACTTGGCCCAAAGGGCTTTAAACAGAACTGTCCTCAGAGTCGTGATCCAAAGGACAAATGATACATGCATGACACATTAGCAACCCAAACCCAAGTTTACTTGCATGATGCCCATGTTTCCTTTATATGTTCCATGTTTCCCATGTTCCTTTGTTTACTGCATTGCATGTTCTCACTTACTAGGTAGTTGTTAGATTAGTTTTGCATATTTAAAGTCATGTACGTTGCATTTTGAAAGAAGAAGAGAAATTAGATCAAAGTTATTATTGTCTTGTTCTCTCATCTATGTTCTTTGGAGCCTAACCCACTCTACGGGTCTCTTGGGAGAATAGCCATCTCAAATCGGCTTCTATCAACAAACAAGCTGGAAATCGAAATCATAGCTCTAGGGGAGGTTTACCTTAGCAACCACTAATAATAATATAATTTGCTTTGGTTGCCCCGTTCTAGTAGGTCACAGATCCTGTACGTATGCTTAATTAATTGTCAAGTTTGTAGGTCTCGTTCTTCTTCAGACCTACCTGCATAGATCTGGATCTATCTTGTATGTGTACAGAAGCAATATCTCTGTAAACAATCACAAAATGAATGTAGAAACGAATGTAAATACAAAGTTTTTCTCTGATTCCACTCTCAATGTGTTGCAATGACAACACACACACTAGCCCTATGTAGGGGAGTGGGGGTGGTCACTAGTGATAGAATTCCATCAATCACAAACATCCAATCAAGTTCCGCCATGTCATCAACAACTATTCTATCACTCACAAGCTTTTTTTAGTGGCGGTGGTCATCACTAGTGATGGAATTCCATCAATCACAAACATCCAATCAATTTCTGCCATGTCATCAACAACTATTCTATCACTCACAAGCTTTTTTTAGTGGCGGTGGTCATCACTAGTGATGGAATTCCATCACTCACAACTTTTTTATTTTATTTTTTAAATTAGAAATTAACAATAAAACACTAAATTATAAATTTCATTAAAATTAAAAAATAAATTACATAGCAAAATAAAAAACAACTAAACATTGAAAAAAAAAAAACTTAAATTAAACGGGTGGCATCTCCCAACCCCACCTTTCGCAAATATCGCGCTTTTGTTGAATTACAACCGACTTAAACGGTTCGTCGAGATGGGCAATTAAAATTTATATAAAGATGAGGTACCTGAATTGCAATTAAAGGAAAGCTATTTAAAAATAGCTAATAAAAGTTGAGGGGCTAATTTGCACTTTTCATCAAAGTTGCTATTAATTCAGTTTCATAAACGACAAAACAACAAAAGTGAATTGTTTTCAACTGTTTTCAACGCGTGATATAAACAACGCGTTTATATTTCAACGCGTTAAAAAAGGTGGCGGCGGCGGTGCGCGATCAACTTCCACGCGTGATGGGGTGGCCATCACGGACCACCCCCACTCCCCTTATAATAAAACAATCAGATTAACACCTATCTCCACTAGAACATGCATCTACATAGTTGTCTTCTCATCCACTATCGTTGCACAAAACGCCTCGGTAATATTTATAATATCTCTCTCATGTAGACAAAACATAATAGAATGAGGTGGGAGGATTTGTCTAACACCCCCTAATTTTGACACTGAACTAAACAAACAAGATAATTTATCTCATTGTCACCTAAAAATATCAATATTTATTTTTAGTTGGAGCATTGAGAGAGATATATTCTTTCTTATCTTATTAAAGAAGAGTATATAACAGCACAAAACCTGACTACCTTTTTTTTTCTGTCAGGAATTACAGCATTGGATTTTACTAGAGACCACGTGCAGATATTCTTCTTACTAAGCAAAGTTTATTCTGAAAAAATAAAACCAAAATTTGAGCCCCGTTTCAGGCCTTAAAAATCAGCAGACAAACATAATAATAATAATAATAATAATAATAATAATAGACTTGCATTCCTTCCTAACACTTGACCAGAGTTTATACATAAAACACTTGACCAACATTCAAAAGGGTTTCATGAGGAACATTAAAGATTGCACTATGTTCCCTGCAAACCTTCCTCAAGAACGCATAAATGTAATCAATTGATATCCTCTTGTAAAACCTAGAACCCTTCCTAGCTGTCACCACTGTGTTCCCCATTATATGCACCACTCCCGCCCCCCTACAACTTATCACAAACTCCATTTCATCCACCTCCGTATGACTACTGCTCACCCCCACTATCGAATTGCCCACAGACGAACATGTATCGTTTTCATTTGAACGTGCGGTGTGTTGCGCGGATCCATATATACTGTAGTCTTCCGAATCTGAGCACCCTTCCATCATCGACTCCAGCCTTATGAACAAATACAGATTATCAAAAAGTTTTTTTTCGAATTCGTCGTCTTTTCTATGAAGATCTTTATAGCCGTATCTCGCCACGCATCTAAACATGTGATAATTCTTTGGCCCGATTCGTTTCACCAGGAATCTTTCATCTTCCGGGACCGTGTAAACGGGGAGATACTTAACACACACGAAAACCACCACTGAGTGGATGGCAGGTAAGTTGGTTATCAAATGTGAGAATATATGTGGGACCCCGCTTGCTAGCTCGGTGTACACGAGCCCGATCCCAGGAACACGGACTAGACCAAGACTAGGCCCGAGACCAAGAATCCATGCCATTGAGATCTTGCTATGCATTTCAAACTCGTATCTTTTGACTGTCCCGTAATGCCAGATGTACATGACGAGAAGAAACACCCCCGCGATCACAAGTGGGACCCACCCACCTTGGTTAAGCTTAAAAAGGACAGATGAAAAGTAGGTGCACTCAATTAGCAGAGATAACCCGCTAAAGATTAAAACCAGAATCCAGTGACAACGCCAAACGAGTAGCATTACGAAAGTCATGAGAAATGTTGTCACCACCATCACTACGACTACTGCGGTTCCTGTTACAGTCAAGCAAGATAAAAGAAAATAAATAACTAACCTGCAATATCTGGTTAAACCAATTATGGTTCTGAGCTAAATGTACCATAGGCATTGCCAATTTGGCTTTGGTTTTTGAATCCAACGGTTACAGCAATGCAAAGAACCATAAGAATCCAATTGATATCTGGAACATATATCTGCCCGAGAAATTTCTTTGATGTATGAACAACTTTGACCCGAGGAAAACATCCGAGTGCATTTGCTTGCTTAATTATTGAAAATGTAGCCGATATAGTAGCTTGACTAGCAACAATAGCTGCTAAAGTTGCAACAATAAACATTGGCCAGTATATACGGTCTGCACAATTAGATCAAGTCTTATTACTTTAATAATATAACATAAGTTGTAATAGAAAACTGTTCCATAATTTGGGTTGTCTCAAACGAGTTAAATCAAAAAAGGTAGTATGTTTCTCTCTCCCACTAATTCTGATTATCTTTTACACTCTATGTGTGCATCATACAGTTCTAAACATATTATTGGTTCTAGAACGATTGTATCCCTTGTTTTATAATCATAATTATACGCCCCGCTTGCGGTATGCGCATATAATGTATATATGTGTGGGCGCTCGGGGGGCAAAAGTGAAAGTGCACTAATTTTAACGTTATTTTTCTAATTTCGTGAAAATAATGTTAAAAGAGGGGATGGTTAATCATGCATCATGTGGTGGCGTTGATAGCCGAAGACAAGGGAGTACATGCACTGATTGGCCTTTGGCTTAATTGCCGAGTGTTATGTGCCTTATGTCCAAGGCTTGATACAAAACTACCATCAAGCCGGGGTCTCACTGGAAGCAGCCTCTCTATTCCTACGAGGTAGAGGTAAGGCTGTCTACATCTTACCCTCCTCAAACCCTACCTTAGCTTTGCTATTGGTGGGATTTACTGAGCATGATGATGATGATGTTTTATAATCATATTTAATCCGACAAAAAAGTTTTTGTGGGTCAACCCAACTCCCCACCGTGTAATTTACCTGGGATAGAGCGATAAAAGGCATCATACACATGTTCTTTGTTCTTCATGAGGTAGGCTGCTTGTCCACAGTAGGCCAGCAGCAGGCAAGGAAACACGACAACTGTAAATGCCAGCTGGATTGCTGAAACCGGAAAGTGGGCAAGGTCCGCAAAAAGTGCCTCGGTCCCTGCACAAGTTGACAGATCATGCATGCACGTTAGGGCTGCTTAATGGTTTGTGTTCGAGGGTTAAACCCGACCTGAACACGCAAATTTTAATGAACCTGAACACAAAACGAACCTGAAAATCATGTAACACACATGAACCCGGAACATGACACGTGTATTCGCGTGTTGACACGAACACGACCTATTTAACCCGGAAAAAACAATTTAACTCTTTTTAGTATACAAAACTTAAATATTCTTAACTTACATATTATTTTTTATTGTTTTGGAGAATTTCTTAATAAACTATGCCCTAATTTTTAACCTTTTTGTAATAAAAATTACTCGGTTTAATGTAGTACATAAAACACACTTTAAAAAATATAAAAAAGAAAAGGTTTAAATGGGTCAATCCTTAAACCTGTTGGGTTGACATGAAAACGGCCTGTTTCGTTAAACGTGTTCATGGGTTCGACCCAAACCCGTTTAGACAAAACCCAAAACTGTGAATTTCGTGTCGTGTCGGGAAGTTACGCCCCTAAAGGTCTAAATTGCACGTGTGGCATTCGTTAGATATCTGTTCAAGTCTATTTCGAGTCATAATAGTGCATCAAAACATTAAAAAAAAACAACCTGATCAAATTTTGTCTTTCAAATAATATATTTTTCGTACCTGTGATGCTGAGCATGATCCCTCCTAGTGAAATCCAACCGTGTATTCCTCGCCTTTTAAAGTAATGGAATATATATAAGGGTGAAAAAGCCCGTAAAACCCCTTTATCATGTTTGCATATGTTAAAAATCCCGATCCCACCGATTAATAAAAACCAAAGCAACACGACTGGAGCAAAAAGCCACCCGACTTTATCTGGACCGTAATGTTGAAGGCTAAACAAACCGAGTAGAATGATAACAGCAACTAGTACTACAATATCTGCAACAAAGAAAAAAAGAACGAAAAAGTTTGATTTATTTAATGTAGAAAGAAAATAAAATTGTATATATGATAAATAAACAAAATATAGAGTTACCACTTACCATTACTCATCCCAGGATGGTTTATCTTGATACCACCAGAAGCTGAAAGAACTGGTAAATACATATTTTTGATTAAAGATTTCATACTTAATGTAAAAACAAAAAGAAAACGGCTATTCATGGTACTTTCAGGCATATATTAATGTCGAGTAAAACTCGTGTTCACTGTTTTATTCTGAATGGGTCAATTCGGGTTATGTGTCTTCTCTAACATGTTCTAATTTTGGAATCATATTTGACGCACTAAAAGTTTATAAAAAAGTTAAAAAACTTTAAGAAAAAAAAGAATTTTGGGCCAACTCGACGCGTTTTGCCACCAGACCATCTTTAAGACAAAACAATAGTGAATTAACTACTCCACCCTTATTAAAATGATGTTTATCTGAATGCTAACTAAGGGTGATCGCGCTATTAAAAAAATCTATATTTTAGCCGGAAAGTAGTTGTAGAGGATAAATCCAAATATCATGTGGAATAGAAAATAAACAAATATAATAAAAGTGTAGCCAAGGTCCAAAACAAGCATTTTCTTATTGAGCATTTAACTAACATTAAATAAAGTAAATGAAGAATTTGACCAAAATTACCTGAAATAGCAGGAGTTAGAATTCCATCTCCAATCACCATGCAAGTACCAACAAGAACAAGTATAAGAAGTGCGTTCTTTTTAAATGCATGCGCTTCCAACCATCGTTTGGTTTTTGCAGCAAATGATTGTTTATAAATTGTGTTTCGACTATAAGTGGTCAGCTCTTCATCGGTTCTATGTTGATTAGGAATTGTATTAACTTTTGCATGACGACAGAGTAATGAGTAAAGAGCAAAAGTTCCACCTGCACAATAAATAACCAATTTAGTGGTGACCTATCATGGTGATGGCATCACTTTGCGGGTCATGAAACGAGGGGGACCCACAAGTTGGAAACTTTTAATCTCCGTAGTTATGCAAGTATTTCCTATAATAAAGTACTAAAAAGAAACTACGTTAAAAAGAGGGGATCGTTAATCAGGCATCATGTGGTGGCGTTGATAGCCGAAAGACAAGGGGGTACATGCACCAATTGGCGTTTGTCTCAATTGCTGAGTGTTATGTGCCTTATGTCCAAGGCTTGATGCAAAACCACAATCGAGCCGGGGGTCTCATTGGAAGCAGCCTCTCTATTCCTACGGGGTAGAGGTAAGGCTGTCTACATCCCACCCTCCTCAGACCCTACCTTAGCTTTGCTATAGGTGGGATATACTGAGTACGATGATGATGATTATATCCAAAAGACTTAAAAGGGATATGAACGATTAACACACTAAACTCACGTGGAATGCCTCAGGCTAAACAAAGAACAACATTTGGATGTTGAGTCTATTTCACAGCTCAATCAGCCTGCATAAAGTACCACAGAAAGAGCTAATGAGAATAGACGTTTGATTGGAAATGAGATTATTGGATAACGTGATGAAGGCGTCTATAAACTTTAGAATGAGACGAAAATAGATTTTAGAACCGTGTGAAATTTGTTGAAGGTGAGTCAAAGAGCTGGTCAAAAGTTAATGCAATTGTAGGATTAAGATCATTTGGATTTGAGATAATGAATTAAATCATTTGGTTATGTTGACTGCGACCAATGACCGGTCAAGAATAAGGATGAGCTTGGTGCAACAAGGAATCGGCTTTCATTGATATCAAGGAGCGGGGCTTGTATGAACAAATGAAGTTCACAACACTTTGTTTTGCATTATTTTGGAAGAAATATGTTGGGATCCTATGCTTGTTTATGGAACAAAAACATTTAATAACTAATAAGTAGGCTTGACTTTTGACCAGAGTCCGCGAGATTGGCCGGTTTAGATGATGCAAGATTTGATACTTTACACTTTTAATAGATCAACAAAATTCACCTACAACCCCTAATCCTATTTATAACATAGTTCTCCTCTATTTAAACAACTAAATATGAAAGATATCACCTCTATAATATAAAGAACGCAAATGATATTAATCAATAATAATAGTAATAACTGAACATGGAGAAATGGATGTACCTTGACCATTGTCATTTGCACGGCACACAATAAAAACATATTTAATAAGCGGGACAAGAGTAAGAGAATATATGATTAAGGAAAGTGCCCCCACAACATCCTCCGGATCATCGATTCCTTTCGGAAATGTATTGTAAAATACGTACAGGGGAGATGTTCCCAAATCTCCATACACAACACCAAGACTTTGAAAAGCAAGACGAAGAAGCAATATAACTGAAAATTTCTGCAATTAACAATAGTATGTCATCAAAAATTTATACCTGCATTAGTTAAACACAAAGTCAAAATTTAGTTACCATTTTTGTTTATTTTACCTACTAAACCTAAATTTCGCACGCGATCAGAGCAAAATCTATAAAACTCATTATCATAAAATCTTCCCCAAAATTGCAACAATTTCCAGTAAGAAACTCCTACAAGAATCAAAAGGTTCCGCTAACATTAATTTTTTTAGCTTAAACCATTTATTTGTACCTTGCATCCTACACACAACGATGCAGATGATTTTGATTCGAGCCCACGCGATTCTTCTATTTTGTCATTCCTGAAGGTATCTAATACACAACTGACTTCTTTTATCGATTAAAACTATCAGCATATTAACTCTCAAAACAATTATATTCAATTTAATAAATGAATCAATCTCAAAGTCATTGAGTTTAGACTTTAATTCCATGAATTTGACAAATACGATTGAAATGATCTAGTCCACAACAACGATAAGAAAGGATTAGCCTAAACCCTAACAAACTTGCTGATTACAAGAATAGAGACATTAGTAAACCCTAAACCTAGGTGATCAAAGGCGCTAGCTAGGCGTGCAATCAAAGGCACAAAGGGTTAGCATGTCGCCTAGGCCGCAAACCGCTTAAAAAGCAAGTGCCCAAGATAAGCAAGACACACAACATAAACAAACCACTGCTAGTTGTTTTATGCTAGTTTAGGCCAATTGCAGACCAGTTTTAGATGTTACATACCAGTTTTAGTTATTTCAAACCTGTTCATAACGTCTTTATTTTTTTTTATTTTTTTTTTAAAATAAACTGATGGATTTCATTCATACTTGTCAAGTTACATCAAAACAGAAGGTAGACGGGCAACAAGCTGCGCCGCCACCCCTTTCTGAATTGCAAACCCTAATCTACCAAAGACAAAACCCCGTCCCCCTGAGGCTGAGCAATTGTTGTGGATGACCCGTTGGACCCTGGTCAGGAATTGGATAGCTTCTGGCGCTAGGGAGCCAAATGTGTCAAAGGCAAAAGGGACAAAAACATGTTGGTTCTCTGCACAAGCTTTAGCGTGCTTATCAACGTCTTTATTAATTTTAACTTTATGTGAGCCTGATGGACTCACTACACTTAAACGACATGCACTCAAATCACAAAGGGTGAGCTGGGTGCTTTAAAAGCGCGGTCGCTAGTTAGCTAGTTAAAGGCGATAGGCACACTCAAGGCACAAAGGGCTCACCCAGCCCACATTATAAACACGCCTGTTTTAGGCTGCTTCTTTCAGAAATTTCATTGTTGTATGTAACAAATTAAGGATGAAAAGAAAAAGGGTACCTTTTCTCTGTACATGTTCTTGAGCCTACCAGCTTCTTCATCCATTGGCTGATCAATCTTCTGCTCCAAAGCCCATATCCCCCCTTCATTCTCAATCTCCTCATTTATATCCATCTCCAGATTCAACCACCAACAACACACAAATTTAAAAAAAAAAAAAAAAAAACAGTGAACTCAAATTGAAGTCACCAATCCCAATTAACTAAACTCACAATTTATCAAAAAAAAAAAACCGCACAAAATTTAAATCAATCCCACATAATGGATCAAAAGTTTTGGATTGAAGAAACCGACATGGCAAAACTCAAGTTTATCACTTTATCTAAAGTGGGGTCAGTCAGCAGTTGAATTGAATAATCGTTAATTCAACACCTTCCAGAAGATTTGAATTTGGTCTCATTTGCGTTTTGAATTTACAGTGAATGTAACAAAGGACGAAGATGAAGGAATGGTGGTGTTTTCGTAATTTGAATAATAAGTCACCAAACTTCTGATATTCTGTGTTGAGAGAGAGAGAGAGAAAGAAGTATCAACCGAGAGACTTGTGATTGTGATGGGGTCGCATGTTATTCTCGAAAGGGAAATGAGATTTTCATGTCATGACCAATCCATTAATGATTAATGATATCTTTGCATTAATTATTACTTATATTTTTTTTTAATATTAGTGTCATTACTTGTGATACAACTCATTTCTCTTTTTCGTAGTTAATCTTTTAGTCCAATTCAAATTCAAACTTATAAATTTCAAGGGCATGAATCATGATTACGCAAATTGGGAGAAAGCTGTCAAATCGCTTGTGCTTTATATGTGAATTTCTGATAATAGGTTTCTTTTGTTAGATTTTCACTAATTCTTACTATTTTTTTTTAAATCATATAAAATTTCCACTATTTTTTTCATTTTTTTTCAAACCGAGGGGAATTCCCGGGAACCCCAAAAATACCACTGGATCCTCCACTAACAACATAACTTAATATAATTCATGAGTTTTGGATAGACAGGTGAACATTTTTTACTAAACGGGCATGTAGAGTGACATGTTTCACCCATTTATTTTTATTTATATATTAATTTGTGTATTTTGTCATGGTTAGTTATTTTATGTCAGAATATAAAAGTTAAAAAACAAATAGCATAATCTTTTATAACTTATACATAATTGTTTATATAGGATTAAGATCCGGTGCAAGCTTTATGCTATCTAAAACCAGTCTTATGCCATCTATAAACAGTGAAAATGATCTTGGGCGTTAATTGAATCAATGGCTAAGATTAATTACACATCATCCTTAACGATAACTATATTATTTAATGAAATGAGATTTATGAGTATATTAGTCTTTCTCATTAAATGCTAACTAGGATAATAACCCGCCGGCGTTGCGCCGCGGACAACACGTGCGGACATCACGTTAAAGCGTGCGCAGACGTCATACTAAATCGAGCCAAGTCGTTGCGTCTCTCAGCTTTTATTTCGCGTGGATTATAACAAATCCATTGTGTACACATATTAGTAAGAATAACTATTCGTGGCATAGTATTCTACATATCATCTAGAAGCCGAAAAATGTGGCTGAAAAATGTGGTGCCAGTGACAAAGGCTTACAAATTAAGAATTCCAAAAAAGAAAACCGCTAAACAACAAACTAACTCACTAACATATGCTTGAACGTGAATGCTTATTTAGCGTTTAACAAAGCCTCCCATAATTACAAAAGCCCAGCCTTTAGACCACCACCAGACGTCCCACCGACAGTAGCCACAACATAACCATGTTAGTTGTTTTTTTGTATTCCAAACCAACACCACCGCCAACATAACCACATGAGAACCACCTACGCGCCTTTGTCCATCTCTGTCTCGATACCTAAGCTCCCTCTCTCTCTCTCCACCTTAGCCCATAAGCAGTACTTCACATCCTGAATACTTCTGGTAAATTTTGAAGATCAACCACTTTGTCTCCTAAAAGGTCGTAAAACTTTGTTAATGAAATATTCAAACAACACTGTACCAATATGATCAAAAAGAGTACCATAAGAAGCTCTCAACTTGTTATAAACACACTCTCAATAACATCTTTCAATTTTCTACACCCCAAAACCTCAAAATCTAATCCCCTCAACAATTTCCCGGCCGGTTCCGGCACAATTCATTTTTTAAACCCCAGTTTGGCCAATGTACTCACCCTCTTCTCCATTTTTGGTACCCGCAACTACCATCATCAGTATGTGTGTTTCTTTAACCGAACAAATATTACTAAATACTCACCTTATGAAGCTCGCCACCAAGCCCAACAACTCCAGCGAACACCATCAAATGCATCTCGGAGAATTCATGTACCCTGTTCGAGCTCGAAAAGTTGTGCTCTACCGTAATGTTTTTATTTATTATTTTCTTAAATCAAATGGGTATTGTACTCACTAAACCTAATGCCAATAGGCTAACTTATAGACCATAAAAACTGTTTTGTAAATGAGCCTATCTTAGAGTTGGTATGGGTATACAGTACACTATTTAAAAAAAACACGTGCCCCTCAAAATCACAGGCCCTGTGCGGTGGTCTCCCCACACACACTCATCACCACCACTGAACACCATGTTGCTAGGGATAGGAAACTCGAGAAAACTGGCCCCCACAAAACACAAATGGATTTTAGATAAAACATTTTGCAAATTTAAGTTGTAAAAACAGAAAACTATACAACATGCCTGCTACATATTTGTTGTTGCTGAACTTCCAGATCAACGGCAATTTCAGTTAGTGTAGCCCTACTAACAACATTCAAGAAAATCGCTTGTAATTTACAACTAACCAATATTTAGCTTAGAATGAAAAGAACTTAGAATCATTTCTATCAAGCGGATGGAAAGAAACAACAATCTTACATTTGACTGAAGCTTGGGACAGGCTTGCTTCATAAGGACCTACTGAAAACATGTATGAATTAGTAAAAGAAAGCAATACAACTTTTAATATAAAACAAATATATTACATATGTATAGGAAAGTTAACAATTTTTTTTATCAGTGACGTCACCTAATACATACAAGAAAGTAAACAATCTTTAACCAGTGTCACCTTTAGAAAATATTAATATGACATGAATTAGTATATATATATATGTTACACTTTAAACTTAAAAGATAAGTATCATATATGGTATAACATATAAAAAAATTATCGGTATTACTTGACACCAACATGTGCTTAATATATATGCCCTGCGTTTATATTGTAACTGTTCTCGAATGCCTATTTTATTATGAAAACACTATCTATAATTACAACAATTGCAAGACCTGCCAAGAATTCCGAATCTGAGCTTCTTCACTCAAAAAAATCTCGCTGGGATTCTTGACCGTTTTTAGTCCACACGAAGACATTTCAAACACTCCAAAACTGAAATATAAAGCAACATATCTAATTTTCAACTACCCGGATGTAGATGTAATACGAAGAGTAAAAAGAAAATACCTTATCAGTGGAGCGAAAACGGTTCTTGAATGCACGAAGAAGACGTTGTGAAGAAGGCGATGAAATAAATAGTGCCTCCTCGATGATCATGAAATAGCATTGTAAGCAAAAACTAATTGGTCGAATGAATCTTTTATATTTATAAATAGTTTACTAAACTATAAATCAACAGGGTACCAAACTACCTACATCCATATATAACACTACGTCAACAACATGCTCCAAGAGGTAAAAATTATTAGCCATAAGTCAACAGAGAACCCATCTTAGACATCAAATCCAAATCGCTGTCTCCTACAATGACAACAGCATCAGACATAAGTCATAAATGTAGATTTCTGTTCCAAGCCAATAACTGACTGACCCTGAAACTGTAACTGCAACCGGCACTGAATTTCATGGTCTCAATACCCAGCCTACTTAAAATTGATAGTTACTAACCCCTAAAACTTAAAACCACAACAAAAATCATACATAACAACCATTAAATGTCAACATGCATGAAAGAAAATCGTTACCTGAGACGTAAATGAAAAGAATGTAATGACCTGATGATGGTTTCCGGACTATCTGATGTCGACATTACGGTAGCATTATTTTCATTGGCCTACAAAGCCAAGAAAATTAACTCAAACATGATCTGTATCCAACAAATAAACAGAGCCTAACCTGGACAAACACCAGCGTCAAAGAACACACTCAGAATCTAAAGTATCTACCAATGAACCTGCATTAGGCAATAGCCCATTTTGCAACACACCCTAAATCACTTATCAAGTTACCAAAATCAAGCAATTAAAAGGATTGAAGTAGAAATTACCTGAAATTAGCGCAGTTTTTGGCCCTTTACGAAGCTCAAAAGCATCTAGGTCTGCGTGGAATTACCTGTGTTGGCGTCAAAAAAAGAGAGAAATCGAGAGGTGAGTCGGTGAGTCAAAAGTTGAGTCGGCGCATCAAAAGTTGATATTACCTGATGTCGTCGGAGTGGTGAGGTATGTCGTCGGAGTGGCGAGGTGAGTCGCCGGTGACCTCCGTGTGAAAAAAAAGAAGAAGAAGACGACGACTTGGTCCGCGTGGAAGTGGAGAAGATGATGTTGTCGGAGTGGAGAGGTGGGTCGTCGGAGTGGAGAGGTGAGTTGGCGGTGACCGCGTGGAAGCGGAGATGATGTCGTCGTAGTGGAGAGGTGCGTCGGCGGTGGAAGTGAGGAGAGTAGGAGACTCTCAGACTCCTCTTTTTCTCTCTCAAGTCCACATCCCACCATTTTTTCTCCTGTCTTGGTTACACGTATATGATGAGTCAAAAGTAGGGCTTCTTCAGCAAACTAAATCCAGTGTACAACTGACACAACACACTGTATAACATATATGAGCAAAGAAAACAGTTTATGCATAAAGTATAACCACTTATTGCCCAACTATGTTACAAAATGATAATATATAACTAGGAATAGTACCCGCCGTAATGCGGCGGGTGGCAGTTTATATAAGTAATATATATCTATATATATTATGTGAAGCCGAAGACATATGGTTTTTCTACCATCCACATCATGCAACCTACGTAGCTATGTTATACAAAAGTTTTTCTGGTAGGTATGCTGCGTAGCTAAGTTATATACAAAAGTTTGTCAAGTGGTTATGTTGGCGAGTTATATTACTAACAGTAAGGCTGTTAGTCGAATAACTCTACCCAAAAGTTATATTCTGGTTTGTTGTTGTTGCCATGTCTTCTAAGTCTTCGGCATTTCCAAAAGCGGTGTTCTATCGTATTATGCCTCGCGCCCTCTCTTCGTAGGCTGGCTAGAGTCTGGAGCAAGTAAATAAGAAAATATTAATACAGTGAGTTAGTTAACCATTTTGTAGGGTGATGATGTATTAAGCTATGTACAATTGGCGAACATTTTGTACGGTCATATACCTGGCGAATCAGGCTGAGTCCTTTTTGCTAGGTTAATTTTTGGGTTAGGGATGGTTGGTGGTAATGCCAACATGCAGTGCTGAGCACTTGAAGATTGTGCCTCACATACATTAGGGACGTCTATGACATTGGTGACAACCAGCTGGTTTTTACTCCTGCGAGAGATGTGCATCATCCATGCTTCACCAATGATTGATTCCATTTGAGGTGGAAGTATCTTTGGGTTGGTACAATCATACTTCCTAATCAGGTCTTCACAACTAATGTTAAGGAAAGCCATCATGCCTTCATTGAAGAAGGTTACCTCAGTCGGTTTTGTTGAGTCATTAATGAAAGCATTGACACCATACCTGTATTAGGAAAGTGGTTTGATTTAGATTACAATAAAAAATATAAGCTTTCTTGTTTTTCTAGTATAGAGACTCACGCGAATATGGGAACGACATCATCTTCATCTTTGCAAACAAACTTTAATGACCCGTCTTCTTCCGGGTAGAGTTTTTTGCCACATTTAGAACATTTGACATAATACCAACCTTTGTTTGTTTCAATCTTTTCCACCCATGCTTCACATCTGAAACGTTTAATTCCCTGTTGATAGAGTGTCCAAAGATGTTAGTGTACAGGAACAATATTGCAAATGAGTTCATATTGGCGAAATATAACATGACTTTCAGCTGATGTTTTACATGTAAAGTGTACTGCCAAGTAGAATCTTAAAAAACCCAGAGGAACGAAATCAAATCGGATATGATATATTTAAGAAAACCCCAAAATATTTTTATTTGCCTTAACTTGATTCGAAAGAAAATAGACCTAACATGGTAAAAGGTCTTTTTCAAATGGATTATCTGAAACAGTTGCGTTTTCTTGTAAAACGTACCTTAAGTTCTGGGTGCTGATCCGAGCCTAGCTGGTGGAGTTTCACAACAGGATTGGAAGTGTCTGCTAGCAGGTTATTTGGGAGTTGTTTCAGCCTGTTTATGAGAAGAAAAATAGTAATCACATAGAATGAATTAATTTTAATTTGCCATTGAATGTAGAGAGTGTATAGGGTTTAATGCAAAACACCTGTACCTAGCATGTATTCCAATTCTATAAAGTATAATAACTTGGAATTAAGGAGCAAGGTTACTTGACATATTTTGAAACATATAAATAAATATTACCCGGAATAGAATTATTAACGACATACAAGACTTACCTGTTTACTCTTTCAGCAATGTGTGCGAATTCCGGGTTAACAACAACTGTTGTAAGATGTGTTGACTCCAACTGTATCTGGTCTGAGAATTATAATTGCTTAATCAGAAACGCTATGTGTATATGTTAGTATTGATGATACTTTTTACCCATATTTACATACCGTAGTAATCTGAGACTTGTGTGCTAGTGATTGCCACTATATCTCCGGGCACTACATTGTCTCCAATGAGATGCGTCATGTTTGGCCATATTGTTATTTCAACTTGTTTTCCCCTATGCGATAAGAAAGTTATTTAATTACAAGATATCCAACACTTTTGACTACTTACATAGTGTAGTAATACTTACTGTTCATCTCTGATGGCAACCTTCCTTAATGGCTTTGTTTTTTATGTTGGTTGCAAGTGGTTGTCATCAACACGACCAATATAATCTGCAATCACATAATTACTTGTTAATTAGATGGTTACATAATTCAATATTGTTATTTGGTTAATACTTTATGTATAAACATACCAGTGAGGAGACTGTTATCCTTCACCCTGCCTTTAAGCAATCCATAATGGGCAAATCCAAAGTAGATAGTAGGTATCTCCAGATTGTCCGTGGGAACAAACCTTGCTTTCTTGCCAATTATGAGTGATGCAGTGTGGTTAACAGTAGCCATAAAGTCCCTAGCTTTGGTGCACACATACCCAGTAACACGGTAGCACGACTGTAAACGTATTATGGAGTCATAGTATTCCACCTCGCCAGCGTCAGCAATAGCCTCTATTCCATCCCCCTTCATTACATTAAAAAATTATAGTCAGTTTAATTATTGTTATGAAAGAATTTTCGATATGTTAATAAACGAATATTAAATCGTAGCTTACGTATTTGTCCACAAATTGATAGCACATATCACTTTTGACGACATCTTGTGTCTTGGTTTGCGCCATCCACTTTTTCACAACCCTAATTTCAATAAGTTGTGGTTTCTCCATTGGCCTGATATCCTTCAAACGTCTGAATGACATCTTGATATTGATGCAGCTATATAGGTATGTACAACAATAGCTAGAGATTAGTACTGAAGTAGTTGTAGTGAAATCAGGCTGGATAATAAGTAATTATTATAGTACATATTATACACAACATACATTAGGATATCTAATACAAATATACGTAACATGAAATGCAAAGGTAATAAAAGAATCATACCTAACTTTAAAAGTGCAATTTAAAACTTTTTATTTTGGGTAACTTTAATTCTAGATGCATGCTAATCACGAAATGTATAGCACAATGAATGTATAAATGTAAGAAGTTATGATAACGTATAATGTATTTTGTACATGTAACGTATATATGTGTAAAGAGTATCAACACATCTGTCTAATTTCATTTAAGAAGTCCGTATAAACTATGTTTCTTGTGGTACTATTACCACTGTCTTCTGGAACTATAAGTATTTTTAAAGATTCAGGCGCGGTAGCTCTAGACAAAGCAACATATAGTTGTCCATGACTAAATACTGGTTGTGGCAAGTATACTCCTATTTTGTCTAATGATTGTCCGTGGCTTTTATTTATAGTCATTGCATAGCATAGCCTTATAGGAAATTGTTTTCTTTTAAATTGAAAGGGCAGTTCATCATCCTTGTGTATCAAAGAAATCTTGGGTATGAAAACACATTTACCTATAAATTTACCCGTCATTATTTGTGCCTCAATTACTCTTGCTAGCAACTGTGTTACTATCATTCTTGTACCATTGCAAAGCCCTTCAAGTGGGTTAAGATTCCTCAGTAAAATTATGGGTGAATTTACCTTCAGCTGCAAAGTATGAGGTGGAAAGCCGCTAAAATTTAGAAGGTTCAGGTACTCTGGCGGATAAAGAGACTCTATGTCTGTGTTACTGATCGCAGTTGGTATAAGTGAGTCAATGCTTAGATACGTTGTCGATGAGCCATCTGTCAAGGAAATTATTTTTGCGTTGATCTCATCTGCTGTATCATTCTTTGGGCAAACGATTGCTTTCGTTGACAATGTGGCAGCAGTCGGTTGTTGAAGGGTAGTATCATCATAAATGAAGCGGATAAGGTCTGTCAACGCGCTTTCTGAATGTACTATGAGGTATCTCGAAGGTATATCAAGCATTTTCATGTTGACTGGATCATTGATGTCTGGCGTACCTATTTCACCATCCCCAATAGCAACTAACCATGAGGAGAAAGAAGATATTTCAAGCTGCCTTTGAACAGTAAGATTTGGTCTTTGGAGGCGCATGTTTACCGTAAGTCGGAAGACTTTAAAGTGTGGCCATAGGTAAGACCTAGGTAATGTCAAAGCTAAAAGGGTGGCTTTTGTCGATTTAGGAACAACAGGTAAGGTTTGCCTAAAGTCTCCACCCAACAACACTGACTTACCACCAAAAGGTTGTGAGGTATTATCTTCTAAGTCTTTTAGGGCTCTGTCTAGCGCTTCATAACAGCGACGATCACTCATTGGCGCCTCATCCCAAATGATAAGAACTGTCTCCTTAAGTAGTGTACCAAGATGAGTGCCTTTCTTAATATGACAGATAGACTATTCTGTTAGATGTTGTTAGTGCATTTATGTCTATCGCCTCCGTCATCTCAAACCGTAGCAGAAACTGTTAAATTCTAGGCTTTATATTGTAATAGTTAGAAATATCTAGAAAAAGGCAAGGTGGCATTTATGTAAATAATGAGATCTCTCATTATATCCCTTGGCCTATAAATAGGTTCCTTAGGGTTAACTTTAGGAACTTTTGCCATTTTGCAACTTTGGAGCTTTGAAGGTTAGAGAGAGAAAGTTGTAAAGGTGATTCGTGGTGCTTGTTCTTGTCGAATATTCAATAGAATCACAGATTATTTTACGTTCGTGTGTTTCGGTCTTGCTCGTGCACGGATTCCGCACGTCGTACGAGACGGTTCGCAATCGAAACAGATCAAACCGGGACCTAACAAGTGGTATCAGAGCAGGAGCTCGGTTGCGAGATCAAACGCACAATTACGCACTCAATTTCAGCAGAATCAGAGCTTAAAACATCCAGATTTGACATATTTCTCTTAACTTTCTTGTTCTTCACGTTTTCTCTGAATTTTGCAAAATTGACAGGGTTTTTACGGTTCAAATTCGCTCATTTTTTGATATATTATACGAAATTGTGTGATCTAATACTCTACAAATTTTCAGGTCAAAACTCCAAGCCGTTTGGAAGAAAATTAGAAATTTGTTGTTCGAAAAATGAATATTGTTGTTGTTGTTCCTGATGTTAACCGCACGGATCACCACCCGTGCGTATGACCATCCGCGTTGACTATTTGTTGACCTGTACGCACGGATAGCATCTTCGTGCGCACAAGTTATCCGGGTTGACTTGTTGACTCTGCCACACGCACGGATAGCATTTTCAATACGTGTCATTGCACCTCACTCGACCGACCCACAATTAGTCAACATTATCAGCCTTTAACAGTCAACATTATCATATTGCATGTGAAGTAGTGTCAACATCATTAATAGCATTTCAGAATTTGCATAAGTCTGTCAGTATACATGTGATTTCAGTATTGCACGTGGTTTTTGCTTTGATAAATTGCATTTCATGTGATAGTTGGCAGCCGCACGTGATATTAAATTGAATTCAGTATTTGCATGTGTGTGTTTCAGAGATTTGAAAACTGTTGTTTGCATAAGAATTAATATTGACGGTCACGTGATCTGGTCATAGTTTGTCTCGATAAGTGTTTGTCACATGTGATGTTTAATTGAAATTGTTGAATAGAAGGTCAAACGGTCAACAGTCTTGTCGTCTAGAAGAGAGAAGCGGATCATTAACTCACACGGATAATTAATCGATGTTGACCTTAGTTGACTTGCCATACGCACGGACAACTTGTCCGCGCGGATAACATCCCCACCCGTGCGTATCACCACCCGTGCGGATAACATCATCCGGATAATTCATTAATTACATACTTTAGTGATCACGTGATTTAGTCATTGTCAGTATAAAAATTTCATGTGATTTGTCAGTGCATTAAATTGTTTCATGTCAAAAGGCTCATGTGATGTCCACTAATAAGCTTGAGGTCCAATGAGAATTTATATGTATATATTGTTGTCTGCCATCATTTGAGAAATCAGTTGAATTTGAGATAGAAGTGCACGTGATTTGATTCAGCATTTGCATGTAATATTGAATTGTTAAAGGATTGTCGGGCATGTTCTAGTTGTTTTAGTGTTGACTGTTACAGATCACCACCCGCACGGACAGCAATCCGTATCACCACACCTCACCCGTACGCATCACTTTTGTCACACGGATCCTCACCCGCGCGGATCACCACTCGTGCGGATCCCCACTCGTGCGTATTGTCATCCGGTTCACCATCCGGACGAATCATCATCCAGACCAACTCATTTGTTCGTGACACTTCATCCGAATTAGGCTGATCTCATCTAAATTGGGCTGATCTCATACGTTTGGGACAACATCATCCGATTGACTATTGATCCATCCGAACGGACCAAATTCTTTTACGATCATTTGACAAATTTGATTAAACTCATTTTGTTTGTTTGTTCGTATTCAGGTGATTAAAGATTTACAAGGGACGAATATCAAGAAGAAGATTTAAAATGTCAGAAGAAAGTGCTCATAATAGATGGTGGAGAAGAGACAGTGCGAGATGGGAGATTAGCAAGTTGAATGAACCATTTAAGGAAGCAAAAAGAGCCAAAAGATGGAATGATGAACTAGAGTGTTACATGGATCCACAGGGTAATCCAGTGGTTGACCCTTCAAAAGTGGATTTTGAGGCAGTAACAAATTTGTTTCCAAGAGAAGACACTTTCAACACAAGAAGGCTTTCTGATAAAAGTTACTTGCTGGATTTAATGAACAAGTTAAAAGAAGTTTTTGAAGCAAGTCTACCGAAGGTGGTAGAAATGAAAAAGAGAAAAGAAAAAGAATTGAAGAAGATGATTGAGGAAGTGAAAACTGTCGCAAAGCGTGCTGTTGAAGAAGAACAGAAGATAGAAGATGAACAGAAAGAAGAAAAAAAGGAGAACAAAGTTGAAAATCAGAAAAAGACAGAAGAAGGAGGTATGATAACAGAAAAAATTCAAACTGAATCTTCTGAATTGTTTGACAAAGACAAAAGCATTGAACAGTCTGATGATAAAAATGAAAACAAGTGCAGGAATTGCATAGAAATGTGCAAAGCCTGTACTGAAAAAGATGTCATAATAAAAGCAAAAGAAATTGAAGCAACCAAATTTGAAAATGTTTTCAAAATAAAATGTAAAGAAATGGTTGAAACAGAAGAAATTTTGAAATTAAAAGTCGAAAAGCTAACACAGAAATGTCATGGTCTTGAAGAAGAAAATAAGATTTTGAAAGAAAAGTGTACTGCTAAATGTGTTGATTGTGTTGAAAAAGAATCTAAATTTCAAGATTTACAAAAACAGTATGATTCTTTAAAGTGGTCGAGTCAGAGAATACAAGAAGCTTATGATACTTTGAAGAGCCAAGTCAAAAGTTTTGATCAAAGATTGTCAGAAACTTTAGTCACTAAAGAAATGTATGAAAGAAAGTTTAAAGAAAAGCAAATTGAATTAAACAAATGTGTTGATGAAATTGCTAATCTTAAACAAGTCTTGGCTGAAAAAGAAAAGGTTGTTACAAAACTTCAAAGTTATCATAACTCTTCGTACATTCTCGAACGCATTTTCAACATCACACCAGATGACAAAGATACTGAAAATTGCAAAAAGGGTATTGGTTCAGAATTTCATCAGGTACCACCACCATTGAGAAACAATTATACTTTTTATGATGAGGAAAAGGTGGCAAAGGGTTTGAACATAGCTGACCAGTTACCTGAAAGTATCGATGTGACTTACTCCAAATCTGATGATGCTAATGATTCAGAGGTGGTAAGTAAGGTTGTTGAAAGCGTTTTGAAAGATGAGTCTACAAAAGGTAAGTCTGAATCACAGGATGAAGATGAAGGAAATCTTTATGATGGATATCTAAAAAACACAAAATCCGAGAAAAATTTGAATGATGATTCAAAAGGATTGGTTTATACCATGATTGGATCGGACAAACTATTCTTAGATGTTGTATTCCCGATTCAGAATGTGATTTCAGAGAAGGTTGATAAAGTTTTCAAAATGGTTGAGATTGAGAAGTCGGAAATTTCAAAGTTTGCTGGTAAAGATCATAAATCTTTTTATAACAAACCTGGTTGTAAGAAGAAAAACTTGAAGGCTGGTTTGGGTTATAAAAAGAAACAGAATTGGAAACAAAATGAAAAACAGGATTTGCAACAAAAATTGAATTTTGTTCAAGGAAAAGGTTTAGCAGAAGAAGAAAAACTCAAAATTGGACAACAGTCTAATGCAGAGTTTGATGCTATGAAAAAGAAACAACAACAGGCCAAGGATGTTTCAAAGAAAGTGTGTTTTAAATGTGATCAAATTGGACATGTGGCACGCAAGTGTCCTAACCCAAAGCCTGTTGATGTTGAAAAACAGAAATCTGAGGTTGAGAAACAAAAGTCTGCCAGATTTGATTCAAAACAAACTTGGAGGTACAACACAAACAAGTTTGCTTCGAATCAAACTTGGAAACCAAAACAGACTAGGTCTGATTCAAAACAAACACAGATTTCTCACACACCCAGATTCAGAACAACACAAAGTTGGCAAACATCAGTTGATATGACAAAGCCAAATCAATTTTGGAAACCAAAAGTTGTTGTTCAAAGTCAAAATAATCAAAACGAGTCACGATTTTACAAGAGAAGTGCTTCAAAAGGACAGAACTGGGTGGTTAAGAAACAAGTGACTTCTGTAAATGTTGAAAAAGTCGAAGACAAAGATGAAAAAGTTTTTGTGAAAAATGACAAAGATTTTCCATCATTAAATGAAACTTATTGTGTTGAAATGCCTAAGGTCCAACAGACCTGGGCTAAATTGTTCAAGTAATTGAGTTTTTGAGAATGTGCAGGTGCTCATGAAGTTTGATTGTCAAGAAGGAGAATTGATGAGCAGCCTGGCACAGGAGGAGAATGCTGCTGAACCCTGGTTTGGTTGAACAGGGAGTTTGTTTGTTTTCTGTACATAAATAAACAATATTTCAAAAACCCTAAAAAATTTTGAAAAACCAAAAATATGTTTTGTTTTTGTCAAAAATATTCAAAAATTCAAAAATATGTTGATTGAATATGCCGAAACCCTCACGGCTGAACAAACATGATTTCTTTCATCAGATTGAAAAACGGTTTTCAAGCTGTCGAAAATCAATGGGTTGTAAATCATGGGGGTATATTATATTTTCTGCAAAACAGAGCATGTGAAGCAGAAAATGGATGGCGAGACAAAGCTATCAGTGTCGGTTTGTCAAATTTTCTTTAGAATGGTTTTGCATTTTAGGGGGAGTAAGAAATTGTCAGAAAATCCAAAAACATTAGAAAATTTGAAAAAGCCAAAAACATGATAAAATTCAAAATTGAGTTTTTGTGTAAAAAGAGGAAATGATAGTACATCAGTGGACTGTCACAGTACGCTAAAGAAATGGAAAGTTTAAATGTGTTAAACGATCTCACCGTGGATGTGTCGGTAGATTTTTATACATTTAGTAAACTTTTTTGGGATATAAACCTAAATTTCAAACTTGCTTATTTCGTGGGGAACACTACTTGGATCTATAGGTAACCCCTGAAATCTTGTTTGAAAGGTCTCATAATCTGATATACTAGGTCTTTATACTCAATGATGTCTGGGGTATTATTCCGGGACTTCTGCTGAACGGTAGTTCTGACCTAGTCCTTGGATAATACTTTCTGCAAATGCTTGAAACATAGCATAAACCCTCAGCATGCCAATGAAACAATAAAATTGATAGTCGCTGCTGTTGTAGCTAAAAGATCCTCTAAAGGGGACATTCCAAAAAGTCGAAGCTGATATCTCTCTGCGTATACGGAAGTATCGACCTGAGATCCCTCGGCCCTCGCATACCTAATTTATGTACAGATATCATTGTAGTATACTCATCTGTAAGACTGATTATTGGGATTCTGGATACGGGAGTATATTCAAGAGGTGGGACACATGAATGAGTTTAAGTTCTTAAAACACCTAATTCGTATCCTGAATCAGTTGAAATTTGTGTGAAAATTTAAGTGGATCAGTATATCGACAATCTAAGTGAATTGTTTAATACTTAAAGTGTTATTAAGCTCAACGGTACTTGTGACTTGTCAAAAACTGATATGATCCTCTGACGTGAACTCAAACAAAAATATTGTCTGTAAATATGTTTGTACATATTGCTTTATTGCTTTATATTTTCATAAAAATTCAAAAAGATTTTTGATTCTGCTTTATTTTCGACAACCGATGTCTGAGAACTGAGTTTTAAAATCTAAGTATGCTGATTGTGTTTCTGAAAATAAAACAAGTTCATTAATTTGAAACTTGAAGTTTTATAATCTAAAATCAAAAATAGTTTGTGATATCTCCAAGGTCATTAAGTTGGACTTGGATGATTAACTGTGAGGGATTTGGATGCTTAGATTGTTAAAATCTGTAATAGAGCCAGTTTCCGATCCGGTTCGTTGAAACTGCAAAATCTATGAAGCATGTTGATAGGGGGAGAGTATCAAGTAATCTTGGATACATTTCATATTATTATATCTTTAAAGCCAGGATCTTGATTTAGAAAGTTTAAATAGAGCCAGGTTACAATTCCTGGACGATTGGTCAATCAAACATTGTTACTTATAAACGTTTGAGAATTGCAGATGTTGTTCCAGACTACGATCCCGATAGCCGAGTCTAAAGGGGAGTCTGAAGACGAGCTCAACACAAAGGGAAGCGTGCATTCAAGGACCCAGGAACTATTCTGGAGGAGCTTGTAACCGGAAAGCAAGGTGTCGATCCCAAAGCACGGAAGCTTGACGAAAGGGGGAGCCTGAACAGTTTACCGAAAGGGGGAGCTGAAGCTGAATACAGATCCACCGGGATTCTGTTCGAGCTAGAGAGAGAGAAAGACCAGAAGCTACGAGTCTGACTAAATGTTTGAGATTGACTGCGGCAATATCCAAGGGGGAGTCTGTTAGTGCATTTATGTCTATCGCCTCCGTCATCTCAAACCGTAGCAGAAACTGTTAAATTCTAGGCTTTATATTGTAATAGTTAGAAATATCTAGAAAAAGGCAAGGTGGCATTTATGTAAATAATGAGATCTCTCATTATATCCCTTGGCCTATAAATAGGTTCCTTAGGGTTAACTTTAGGAACTTTTGCCATTTTGCAACTTTGGAGCTTTGAAGGTTAGAGAGAGAAACTAGAGAGAGAAAGTTGTAAAGGTGATTCGTGGTGCTTGTTCTTGTCGAATATTCAATAGAATCACAGATTATTTTACGTTCGTGTGTTTCGGTCTTGCTCGTGCACGGATTCCGCACGTCGTACGAGACGGTTCGCAATCGAAACGGATCAAACCGGGACCTAACAGATGTAATGGTATCCTGAACCTTGAGTGAGCAGTTCTACATGAGGGCAGAAGTAAAGACGCAATCCCTGAAGCTGCAACAGCCAAGACCACTTTACCAGAAGAACGTAAAGCAGCCAAGATAGTGGCCCATAAAAATGTCTTCCCAGTACCACCATGGCCATAAACGAATGTTAGGGTTTGCTTCTTTGATTCACAACCTGAAATAACATGATCATATATCTGCATTTGGTCTGCATTTAGTCTACCATGATAAGATCGATGTTCAGATGCCAAAACATGTCTGTCATAGTTTTTCTCCTCCATAAGCAATCGATTTGTTAACCGTTCTAGCATTCTTGAGTTAGGCATTGGTAGACTAAAATCTACCAAAGACAAATTTGAAGACCCAGATTGAAGTAATAACTGTAATTCATAAAGGACAAACTGCATCATGTTGTCATCATTTACCAAACCAAAATCTTTTTGTCCGTCGTCAGCCATCTTATGCCAATGTTGATTCCAAAGGTCTACCGGGTCCGAAATGTCACAGTATAGTAGGATTTGGATAAATAAAGATCGCAGCTCTTTAGCGGTCGCCCAATTCGATGCCTCGTCAAAGGTGAATGACCATTCCCTATCATCACCAATTAACCCTAACCTTTCACAAGCATTTATGTACGTCAAGCATACATGCCCGTTAACAGTCCTAATAGCATTGTAAGATTGGCAACCCTTTTGATGACGTAGAAGTAAACGTAAATAGAATAATTCACCACACGCTGGATGTACATATATCAACCTTCCAATCGCAGGCGCTTTGTTTGTTGTTCTACGTATCCAGTGCTTTAAGGCCACGTCCCATCTATATTCATTAAGATAATCGACATAGCGTAAATGCCTTCCAGTACTGTCATTCATGTTGTTGGATAACCATTCTGTAAGTGTCGTACGCTTGGTAAATTGATTATTAGCTACATTGTGAAGATCATCTTTGTCGCGAAAAGTAATGTTTTGCATATTCTCTAGATGTACAGCAAGAACCTGAACTGGGGGATTTCTATCATGTATGTAAAAGTTGAAAATCCTCCAAGCAGCCTCATGTGGACATATAAACCTCCCATCTAAGAAGTTTTGTATTTCATTTGCTGATTAGAGTCGCATTGTTGCGCTGATTGTGTTTCTGTAGGAGCACGTGTTATCTTGTAGTGTATACGATCAGCACCTTTGGATATATACTTAAATAGGTACTTAATAAGCATACTCCAACCACAATACTCTACATTTATGTGTGCCATAAATTGAGTACATAAAACTGGATTGTAAGGCACAACATAACGATTGTACAATTCGACACCACTCTTATTAACACTAAATCCAACTGAACGTCTCCTATAACGTGCATTACCCTTACATCAAAGGTCGTATGCTCATGATAATCTTTCGGGAACTTCTTTGAGCACGATCCGGATTCCATGCATGGTGAGTTAGGCTTTACAATGCCACATGGTCCATGTATCATAAGATCACTAACGACCGCAAACAACTGAGGCTGAGTTAACGGATTTGGAATCTCCGCAGAAATAAAGTCGTCAATCTGATAGGCTTCTCGAATCCTATCAGCCGCCGCCACCCATAATAGTAAATGACAATGTGGTAAACCTCTTTTCTGAAACTCAATAGTGTAAAGATCTATAGAAAATAAGGAAAGTTAATATTCTGGAAGATGAGAATACACAGAGGTACATAGGAAGATATCATACCCGCAGCAACATCCCCAAACATACGTGAGCTTCTTAGAAACTTAATCAAGGACTTTACTTTAAGCTGGAAAACCCTAGCAATTATGTCTGGGCGATCCTGAGCCTTCAAAATAGGATATCGTGAAAGATATCTCTGTATTTCTGGCCACTTTACATTACAGGTGAAGGTGATGAAGTATTGTGGATTGCCGTGTACTCTACAAATAGCCAAAGCGTCTTGATAATGCTTGTACATGTACCTTGGCCCACCAACAAACGACGATGGCAGGAATGTCCGTTTACCAACGTCATGACCTTCAGTGTCACCACGTTCAATAGCATCGTGTATTCCTCGTGAGAACTCAGAGCGGAAGACATTTTGATTTTTTCTTACATAATCCAGCCGACATTCTTCTATACACACATAAGCGTCGACGATATATTGTTGAAACAACCGGCCACCGCGTAGAAGCAATGTGTATAGATTATGACGGTCATGAAGTATATAGCTATAATACTTATTAATAGTCATCTTTCGGCACGAACCATCTCGGGTGCGAAGTAATAAGTCAGGAGACCAACCCGCATCGCCAAACGGTATAAGCAGAGGATACTGCAATGCCATATAAAGTGGGTGCAGTTTACTTATGCGCTTTGGTGTACCATCTCTTTCACGAATGATGATGTCAAACTTTCCAGACATATGATCCGCATCAGTCACGATCGCACCAATACAACCAGAAGACGTTTTTCATAAGAACGTTCATACTGAGTACCAAAAAGGGAAACACAAAAGGACTGCGTATGATGAGAAGAACAACGATCTCGTGCATTACGGAAAACCCTGACCAGTTTATTGTAAGATTCTAACACATTTAGAATGACACCTACTATCTCAGCAGACAAAGAAGATTCACCATTATTACAAAAAGAATGTAGCCTATTAGAGATTTCATTTTCCGTATCATAGACGTACATTTGTAAGAATCGAGGTCTCTCGTCATCTGGTGGGCATAGGCTACCAATCCAATGATGGACTTGGCCACCAATCTTAAACACATATGGGCCAGAACCTCTATTAACAGTCTCATCAACTTTGGTACCGAAAGATGTCATTGAAAACATAGAGTTATATGCACGGATATTTGCCATAAAAGTTGTATGTTCGTAAAGATGCATAAGTGTCATATAAGGTCTTCTAGGAAATGGTAGCGCTACAACCCCACTTCTACAACATTGGTTATAACCAAATCCACCAGAAGAAAACGCAGACGCAACACGTTCATCCGTCCAATACAAAGCACCACAAAACTCACACACATTCTGACAATCACCATGGTCTACATATGATGGTAAAGTACTTGCTTGAGTAGATGTGGAGGGTACGTCAGCCAAAACGGTTGATGACAACCTTTTCCTTTTGTAGCTAGGCATCTATCTATTTAAAACGCACTGTACAAAAGCAACACCAAAAAAACACCTACATCTACCGCAAAGACTACAAGTCTAAAAACAAAAAGACACAACTTGTAATATACAATACGTAATAAAAAGATATCCGAGTAAACGTATAAGTTAACAACAAAGTCAAGGGAAAGGAAAGTAAAACATACCTGAAACGCAAACAGTATTCTATAACAGTTAGGCACGAACGTAATGAGATAAGAAACAACTGTTACACAAAGAAGGGGAAAAGTTAGTTTAATGTAGTAGAACCTTGAAGGTTGATGTTCATTTCTTTTCATCAAATAGCACAACTGTTTAGACTGATGGCCGACCAAACTTAACGCTTAAGTTGACATATGGTTAGAAACCTCTATTAACAGTGTAATCAACTTTAGCACCGAAAGATGTGATGGAAAACATAGAGTTATATGCACGGATATTTGCCATAAAATTAACAATTAATAGTGCAGCTGACATCACTAAATAAAAGAACAGTGTGATGAAAAGAACATAAATATTTCAAATTTAGTTGTAAATCGCTAATCAGAATGTAAGAAATTTAAGTGATTTTGGGTCTTTAAAAATATTTAGATCATCGGATTCAGAATCATATTAATCTTGTTTCTCCTTTTTCTAGACAAGAGATAAAAGATGCGGCGTTTGAGTGTGGTTCGAATAAAGCTCCGGGCCCCGATGGTTTTAATTTTCACTTTGTTAAGCATTACTGGAGTTTGTTGGAGGAGGATTTCTTTCGTATTTTGACCGAATTTCATGAGACAGGTTTCATTAACCCGGGTTGCGCTTCCTCTTTTATTACTTTAATCCCTAAGGTAAAATCGCCTTTAGGGCTTAAAGACTATAGACCCATTACCCTCATTGGGATGATTAGCAAGGTAATTTCCAAAGTCCTGGCTAACCGTCTCAAAAAGGTTATGGGTGGTGTTATCTCGGAGACCCAGTCAGCGTTCCTCTCTGATCGTTTTATTTTAGACGGTCCTCTTGTGATAAATGAAGTTTTAGAGTGGTTAAAGAAGAAGCGGAGAAAGGCTTTTTTTGTTAAAATTAGACTTTGAGAAAGCATATGGTAACGTTAATTGGAATTTTTTGTTATCCATTTTGGCGCAAATAGGCTTTCCGGATACTTGGTACGGGTGGATTAAGGGTATTTTGGTCTCTGCTAGAGCCGCGGTCCTAGTAAATGGCTCTCCTACTTTCGACTTTAAGTGCGAAAAGGGGCTTCGACAAGGTGATCCCATATCGCCTTTCTTGTTTCTTTTTGTGATGGAGGCTTTGTCGTGTATGCTTAAGAAAGTTAAACAAGTTGAAGAGTTCAAAGGAATTACGTTCGATGACCAAAACGGGGAAATCTCTCATCTTTTCTATGCGGATGACGCATTAATTTTGGGAGAATGGTCTAGGGAGAACCTCCAAAACACGGCTAGGATTCTTCGTATTTTTCATCTTTGCTCGGGGCTTCGGATTAACATATCCAAATCCAATTTATTTGGGGTTGGAACTGTAAGTGCCGAGGTGGAAGAGATGTTGGAAGTTTTGGGGTGTCGCAGGGGGGTGTTTCCTTTTGTCTATCTTGGAATTCAAGTGGCCGCGAATATGTCCCGAGTTAAAAATTGGAATCCGGTCATGGATGTCATTAAAAACAGGTTAGTTTCTTGGAAAGCTAGATGTCTCTCGATTGGTGGTCGGTTAGTGCTTATTAAAAGCGTCCTCGAGAGTTTGCCAATATACTACCTATCTCTTTACAAAGCTCCGAAGAAGGTTATTGATAATATTGAAGCCATCATGAGGCACTTTTTATGGGCGGGGTCTAATACGGATAGAAAAATTCCTTGGGTTGCTTGGGACGTTATAACGTCTCCTAAGAAGAACGGAGGGCTAGGGGTGGCTAAGCTACGAGTGGTGAATGACGCCCATCTCCTCAAGTGGTCTTGGCGCTTTAAAGTTGAAGGTAACAGTTTATGGAAAAATGTTATTCGAATGTGTAATGGGTCTTCTCGCAATTGGTCATGCCTCCCGTGTTCGCACAAGGCTAGTGGGTGTTGGAGAAATATTGCAAAAATTGGAGAGAAGAGGCTGCCTAATGGTGTTTCGCTGCAAGACTTTTTCAGTGTTTCAGTCGGTGATGGAGTTGTTATATCTTTCTGGGGTGACACATGGTTACGAGAGCAGCCACTCCGATTTGTATATCCAGCTCTGTTCAGGCTGGAATCGGATAAATGGACTCCTATCAGTAATCGGCTGAGGATAGAGAATGGCGTCAAGGTTGTTTCATGGGCTTGGAGATCAGAACCAACGTCTGTTGAAGCAGTTAATGAGCTATTCAGTCTGTTGGAAGATATTTTTTCTTTTCAGTGGCAGGGTGGAGACGATAAATGGATTTGGAAGGCGGATTCCGAGGGTAGATTTTCGGTTAGTTCAGCGAAAAAGCTCATATACGAAGCTGCGCAGCTAGATTTTTCTCCAACAATCAAATGGAAAGGCTGGGTTCCTTTAAAGTGTAAGATATTGGTTTGGAGAGCGCTTCGCGATCGTCTTCCTACTCGGGTTGAACTTACTAAGAGAGGTGTCCAGGTTATGGAGGACTCGTGTATTCTTTGTGATTCGGCTCAAGAAACGTCTATGCATCTTTTCACCGGTTGTGCTTTTTCTTTAGAATTATGGAGCCGGGTTGGTACGTGGTGTCGTCTGGGACCTTTCTTCGCTTTCGATGTGTTAGATATTCTCAAGTTTGTTGATTCTCAGGCGCTTTCGAAGTCGGAAAAGATAGTATTGAGAGGCATTGTCTTTTCCACTTTTTGGAGCATTTGGATGGAGAGAAACGATCGCATCTTTAGAGGTAAATTTAGACGGCCGATTGAAGTGTTGGAAAATGTGAAGTCGACGTCGTATTTTTGGATCCGTCATAGAGCTAGATTAAAATGTTTCGATTGGAAAAAATGGTGTAATTTCCCTCTCGATTTGATGTAATTTGGTTTGGCCGGGGGTCCTCGCTTTGAGGACCACTTTTGGCGTTTTTTTAATGAAGTTAACCTTACAAAAAAAAAATTTACATACAACTATATTATTAAAATTCTCACCCCACCTTCGTAATTAATGTCGTCTAGAAGAAGAATCCAACCAAGTATGGACGAAAATGACCAAACTTTTAATAAACAATAATGTGTAAATGTAATTAAAATGGAATAACTCACCTAAACTGAAATTATTCTTTCTAATTTTTATAATCAGCGAATATTACATATTTAAAATCATTATGTTATTGGGGTTTTTATATTACATCAAAGATTCAGTTTTAGAAAATAACATAAATGCATAAAAAAATTACATAAGCTAGATATCGTATCATTGTAAATTAATATCATATCCCATTTATTACTTTCAACAAACTCCCCTGCAACACCAATCCTCATTACTCTTATTTATATTCTCCTTTGTAGTAATTCATATTCACAAATATATCGTTTACAAATAATACTATTAAGAAAATATGTAAAATTGGCATTTTCTAGCATTCATACTATATTCTTTAAAAAGAGATATCGAGTGCCTCTCTTATCTGCCATTGTAATTGTGCGCTTCTTTTCCTACTTACCTTATCTTTTTCTATGTAATAATTCATGTATATTTCTTAGGAAATAAGCAACATGTGTCCCATGGTGTAAGAAACTTTAAGATAACCCTCAACCATCCAGTGTTGCAATACATCCCTCAACTTTTTCGAGGCCATGAGTACTTCCCTCTAGATATACAAGTGACATTTTGATACATTTTATCTTAAGTTCTTAGAAATTTTGATTTCTTTTGGATAACCTCTTGCATCTGATTAGAATGAATTTTTTAATAGTTTTAAATTTTTACTTTAGGAAAACCCAATGCATACTCAAGTATATGTAGTTTCCTAGATGTACTCCACTAAGTGTAGCTGGTTTCAACTAAAATTAATATACATTTATGATATTTTGTTTAACCTATTAAATTTCAATTTAACAATTTTTATCTTTTATATTTGTTGTAAACAATATTTTAAAAGTGACAATGTTTAATTCTTTTTCATTTACCTACAAACCGTCACTATAAAAAAATGGGGCTTATCATGATTATAAAGTTGAAATTTCGACAATGACAATCTTACATGGTTCAGAATTATGTCATGCAAACACAACCACTTTTCAACATTTCAAATCCTTATTATACACTTTACCCATCTCTACTTTTCTTTATTCCAAAAAGACATTATTCTTTACTCAACCATCTCATCATTCAATACAACTCCCAACCACAAAACCAACTGATTTCATCCCAACCCTTCTCTACTTACACCCATCTCTAATTTAGTGTGCTTAACCATGAATCAGTGTGAGTTCTATTTTCTTTTAGTTGTTGATTTATTTATTTTTATATTAGAAGGCAAAGACTTACATCAAGAAGCTGTGAGCCTAGCAGACAAAATTACACAGAAAGGAACCCATTTTAACCATTATAATGTGAGTTCTTTATTTCTTAGTGGTCTCTGTTCAATAAAATTGTGATATTCTTCAAGACCAACATGTTATATTTTTCAATTTTTGATTTTAAGGTATTAAAAAAAATTGATAGCATGCTTATTACTTACATAGTTTCCACTTTCCATTAAATAAAACTATACTTAATTCAAATGGTTCACCCCTCGGAAGCACGGAAACGCCTGATAGGTGTCGTCTCCCGTCCCGGGGACTGCTAGGGGACGGCCGGGAAACGTCCCCGGCAAGTTGGGGACGGCGCGGATACGTGATGCAGCAGGGGACGGGGTTTGGGGACGTGCAGGAAACGTTTCCGTCGAGTTTCCGTTTTTTTTTTGTTTTTTTTTTTCAGGCGAGGCGCACCAAGAACGCCTCGAGCAGTCAAAGGCGCGCTCCGGTCACTTTCCGGCCAGTTTCAACAAGCTTCTGCAAATTCCGGTCACATTTTGGTTTGAACAAGTCGGATTCACAAAGATAAGGCCTTTGCTTCTTTTAAACCATGAACATGGTTGATCTTTTCTTCGGAGTTTTTTTGAGTTGCAGTGGGAAAAGAGGAGGAAAAGAGAAAAAAGAGAGTGAAAGATGAGCGTTGTAGTGGTAAAGAAACAAAGGATTGTTGCAGGCTTTAATAGGAGTGGGTGGTACTAGTGAAGTGAGTAGAGTAGCTAGTAAAGGACTTTTTTTTCTGACTTTTCCTCTTTTTTTTTAGTCTGATCCTTTTTTCTGATTTTATGCTAGTTTTTTTGTCTGGTTTGGTTTTATTCTTTTTATTTTCGTTTTTTTAAATGTTATGTTTAGTTGTTTGTGCAATATTCTTTGGTTATAGTACATAAAGGTCTTTTGCGAGGCCTATGCGCCTTGAGTGCGCCTAACGTCTTTGATTACTATGATGGAACCCAAGTCATGGTGGGCTAACTTTGGTGCTCAAACCCCTCTTCTTCAAACTTTAGCTTTTAAATTACTTAGACAACCTAGTTCGTCTTTATGTGTTATGTCATGTGCTAAGCGAAATGGGAGCACCTATGCATTTGCTTGTTAACGTTTGATTAGATTAGAAAGATATGGGATTTTTGAACTTTACATCAATATATAACTATTTTGGGGTTTTGTGTTACATTATCTTTAATATATATTTATTTTTTTATATGTTTTTGTTCCCGTACCCGTCCCGTCCCCGCTTCTTGAATTTTTTAGTTTTGCCGTTCTCGTACCCGTTCCCATACCCGTCCCAGTGCATCATAGGTTCACCCCAATGGATTTCACTTTTAATTTCATCAATTTCATTCCCAGATTCAATCAATCCTCATCATCAATGTTAGAAGACACGAAAGTTGAAAATCGTTCATTGTTTGTTAGGAAGTTTTGGGAGCGTGTTGATCAGAAAATCACACAAAGGAATGAAAATCAAAACAGAAAAATTAGGCTCAGAGTTTGCGAAAGAAGTGGTTGCAAGGGGGTTGCAGGTTCAAAACCTACCTTCCAAGACCCATGCCATGCCAACTTCATGAATACTCATGTAGATGCGCAACTCATCATAGCCAGATTCACCGGCATCGGCACCTCAAAACCATCATGAACACAAACCACAATACCAAAACGAAAATGGCAGCAAACGATGTAAAGATGGTGGTGAGTCACCGACACCGTCACCTCAACACCACCAAGCAAAAACCACTACACCGAGGTGGGATCTTTTTTTCTGGGACCGGAGAGATTTTCTTTCCTTTTGTTTGCATACTAATATAAAAAGTAGTGTGTATGAATTGTGATACAGTGTAGTGTAAAGATATGAAATGGAATGTATTTTAAGAAAGCATAAGCAATGTGTATGATGAACACTTTAATATTTGAGGATATGTTGTGAAAAGTGTATTGCCACTGATTAAGGAGCAAAGTTAAAGATGTAGGTACCTGGTAAAATTCCTTCAGATGGAGACAATGTGAAGATGGAGATGGAGACAAGCAGATATTGATAAAGTCGGTGATAAATGGATGAATTTGAACCACAAGATTTTTTTTTTTTTGGAAAACACCCTAAGCCAGGGTTACAAGTCACATATGCACCAACAAGTTGCTTCTTTATAATGTATAATTACACATCATCCTTAACGATAACTATATTATTTAAATGCTATATAATAATAATAATAATAATAATAATAATAATATAGTATAAAAAATCGAAAAAGTCAATTACAAAATCAAGTAAAACGGATCGCTGATGCGTGGTCGAAAACTGGTGCCTAATCGTATTTTATTTTATTTTGCGTTTTTACATAAACTTGAGTTTCGAATTGCCTACTTTGATATGATTTGTGTTTTTGCAGGTTAACAAAGTTTAAGAAGCCTTTTGGAAGCTTTACGAAGCATCGAGACGGAAAACGGATCAACCAGGAGCGAGACATAAGAAAAACAGAAAACAAGGTTTAGAGGGCTCGTCGGCGACGCCCTCCATAAATGCTCGTCGGCTGGTTTGAGTCGTAGGCAGTAGTTTAGGCTGTCTGGAGTTTTCTAACTATCCAGGGGTCGTCGGTGACGCCCTTCCCTGATGCCAAACGGGAATTCTTCAATTTTGATGTTTGGGGACGGGTTATATCCGTGTTTTTTGGGGTTTTCGAGGAGTTACGTATTATTTGAGTTGGAAACACCATCTTGGAGCCAAGAACACCCCTACCTTCATCATTCTTCCATACGAATCATCTGAATCATCACCTTCAATCCTAATCCTAATCCTAATCCACCACCATCATCATCACCCAATCCATCATCCCTTCACTTCAATCATCCACTACAAACCCTAACCATCATCATCATTCATCAAAGCTTCAATGTAACGCCTCGTATTTCTGTATTACTATGCTTTTGAAAACTCGTGTTCATTTTATATTTTTAGAACCACTGTCGAAATCAGACCGAAAATGGATTAAAAACGACAAACAACGCATTTTACGCGCTTTTAACGCAACCGACCAACGAACGCATCATACATCGATTTCTTACACCATCTATGTTTTTTTCTGTTTTTTTTCCTATAATAATATCCTATAACATTTCACGACGTGCGAGTTCGAAAACAGGTCTCGTAGACGCGACCGGGCCATTTAGAACGCAAGAAACAGGCTAGTGGGCTTTAGGCCCAACTCACAATAAACCCTAACTATAAAAGGGTTTATTCACCCTTCTCTCACATACACACACCCTTCTGTCTCTCTCTCGATCTCTCTACCGGATCCGGTTCTCGACCGGATCTCCGGCCACGCACAACCACTTCACCACGACCTGTGTCACTCTCCACTCTCGCTCATCTCTTAAACAGACGGCCGACCACTATTCTTGGTGGCGGCGGCGGCGGCGCAAGGATGGTGGGCGTGGGGTGATGATAACACACTGGGTTCAATCGATCAAAAGCTCTGGCAGTAGTGACGACGGCGATGGTTCTATTTCGGGTCGGGTTTGGTTTGGAAGGGTTGAGGATGGTGGTGGTGTCGACGGCAACAAGAGCCGACGTACGGCAGCAGCCGTCGTCGGCAGAGGCGGTGGTTCAGTTCGGGTCGCGTTTCGGTTAGTATTTCAAGTTCCGGTCAGATTTGTTTTGATTTGGGTTTGTTTCCGGCAGTGGTGCCGATGATGACGACGACGATGGTCTTCGTCGGAGAACCTGCAACATCGAGGATGAAGTCGACGTCACCGGAATCACCTCGCACCTTCATTTCGGTATACTTCTTATTTGTCATTCGATCCATTGTTAAATCTATAATGAAACCTCCTTTATTCCATCAATAGTTATAATCAGTAACACTTGAATTTTTGGGGGTTTCAGTTGGGATTGATAAAGAAGATGGAGACTATGGTGGTATTGTTTAAACAAAATGAGATTTGTAAATGAAAACCAGATCAGAAACTTGGGGCAGTTGGCGGGGAATGTTAAATTAATTAAACTGAGGGTTTAATTCTATAACTTATGGATTTAGGATCCATTAACAAACACAAGGGACTCTTAACAGTCCAACGGTTGAAGGAACAAAGTCCTACTCGGACGACCCGGGGTCGTTCCGAATTCCTCGCCGGTCTGAACCATCCTTTTTTTGTGTTTATATATATCTATAGGTAGGGGATCTTGTAAAAAAGGCCTAAAGTGTGAGAAGGGTAAGAAAGAATCTCAACCATTAGATCTTTTGATCTAATGGTTGAGATCAATAGGGACCAAATTGTAAAATATTTTCATTAATTTGGACTGATTTGAAATATCTAGGGGCAATATAGTCTTTTAAACCCACTAGAAATTAGGTAATGCACATGTAACTTCCCCCCGTCTTTTTTAAACGTCAATAACTTTTTATACGTAACTTTTTTTTAAAAACTAGATTTTAGCTCGCCGCGCGTTACGCCTGCGGGGCAAAGCGTTCGCTAAGTTAGTTGTCTCCGCGCGTTGCGGCGTGAGACCTATTGCTTTATGTCTTTGAAATGTTGCAACCACCACCAATGAATAGGATCATCAACATACAAACACCTCGAAAACTGATCACATACCTAAATACACCTAACGAATCACAACTCGTATAAACATTCATAAACACGTAGGCAATCTGTCACACCCCCAAAATACCACATGCGGAATTATCGCGGGGCGTGTGACGTACCAGGATCCAAGCCACCAATTACATTGAACTTCGCGTAATATAAATAAATGAAACTTTCATTTATTGATCTTAAGTGTTACAACGTCATAAACAATTCACAGTATACAGCGGAAGCATAATTCATTCGTTAAGTATTTATAAACCACATGTAAAAGCCATTTGTCTTGAGTTGTGTTTCCATGTATCTTGACCCATGACCACTCCAGCTTCCCAGACAGCAAGTTCCAACAATATGCACCTAGAGGCCTTCAAGGCATGTAACAACGAATCAATAACAAAGTTGAGCAAGTGTGACACCCTTAATATTTAGACGGAATTTAACTAATAATTATATTAAATAAATACTACTCAGAATTTACAAAAACTTTCGTGTTTAAAAACCAAACCTACTTGTTGTAGTGCCCAAAACAAACACAAGTTAGTGCATAACAAGTTTAAAGTTAACCCTTACTAGTCAACTAACAACTAGTTTAAAGGATTCAAACACGATTAACAAAAACATTTACAATATGATTAAAATCTAGACAAGATTTAGTTTAGTGCGGAAGCTTCAAAATGCGTGTTCGGTTCTTGACAATGTACTTGATCACCATCCGAGAGGACCTCATCCATACCTAGGGTCAAACACTAAAAACATTAGTTTTGACATTAATATGTTACATATAAACGAATTCCGACATCGAGAATTAACAAATAAAATACAAATTTTCTGAGTTCCACCGTAACTTACGGTGTCTACCGTAAGTTACGGTAGACCTTGAGTGTCTCTGGTTCTGCCGTAACACAGGAACGACTCACCGTAACATTTTGATCTCCACCGTAAATTACGGTGATACCGTAATTTACGGTGGACACTGGTAATTTGCCATTTAACTATTTTGTGGATTTCTCTCAAATCCGAATACCGTTTTAGGCCATTTCTTTTCCTGTATGTCTGTAAATTTATTATGGACATGTTCATTTCAACTATCGTACCAACAATCGACTCACCGATCATACGGCTAAAAGTTTCTATACTACCAATTATTCGACCCATTCTAACTATAGGTGTTTGTTTCCAATTTCTTATTCCAACCCTTTAGATGCCATTACCCAAGTTCCCGGGCTTTTACATCTTGGTGTGTTTACGCTATTCATAGTTTCATGTTTCCTTGGAACTGAAATGTCACACCCCAACCGATGGCGGAATCATCGGGGCGCGGCACTAAGCGAAACAGATTGTCCAGAAGTTTCCATAACAACTATCATTACCATTTAAGTAAACATTACGTCCCATACCGTAACATAAATAGTCAAACAAGTTATTACAGGCAACATCAAAACAAATACTCTGTTCCGACAACTCAGATTTAAATAAGTAGCAATTGTTTATCTGCTTCTAGAGACCCCTAATAAGTTATCTACAGACAACTATTTGTTGGGCTCTAAAGCTTTATTCTAGCTTCCAACTCCTACCACATATGCGTCCTAAGCACCTGTCACATACGTTAAAATAATGTCAATACATAAAATGTAAAGGTGAGCATACAAGTTTGATAATAGCATATATAGTTCGAATTCGTTTACGCATAACCAGCACGTACACATAGTGAAATGAAGCACGTTAGTTATCGACATAGATCCATCGATACCAATGACTGCGGGTTGACTGCCCGAGGCAGTTCGCAATACACGATTACCACTGTAATCCATGCAAGTAAAAGATCCTTAACAACCCCCGTGTGAACGGGTGCTGAGTCCAAACTATAGTACTATCGTTGCTAAGGCAGGTAGACAGCATTCCATGTGTAAACATAACAAACAAGCATTCATAAGCCACGTATAACATGCATTAATGGTTAAGCGTTAAAATAGCTTGAGTAGTGTGACGGTTGTAGTTTGAATAGTTGTAACGTATGTAACACCCAAAAGTGCTAAAAGCAAAAAGGGTTCGAGTATACTCACAGCGTTATGGATTGAAGGGAGCGCTTTTACAGCGAGTACGGTTAGCCTGAATAGATTCGATAACGTAACGATAAGTGACGCGTAAAACAGTACAAGTGAGAGTGGGTAGGATGACTGATCGTGCGGATCAGTTATCCGTGAGTAGAAGTCATCCGTGCGCATGACCTATCTGTGCGGATGATGATGCGTGCGGATGGTGATGCGTGCGGATGGTGTTCCATCCGGATAGGTTATCCGTGCGTACGACTGTCCGTGCGGGTGGTAATCCGTGCGGACTAGTTGTACGTGCGGGGGACTCATCCGTACGGTTAGATTGTATGTGTGGATAAATGTTCAAGTGGATTGTTTCTTCCTAAGATGTGTTTGTGTATGATGGCTTGTGCTTTGGAGTTTTCGTTGTAGCATTTAGAAAACACATAAGTGTTTCTACCTTTCACGCCGGTCGCGCGGACGGCAGTCCGTGCGTGTGGTAGTCCGTGCGAGCAGCCTGTGCGTGCGGGCAGAGACAATCCGTCCGGATAGCATGTCCGTGCGCACGACTTGGCTGTGCGGATGAAGATTGTTTCATTTTAAGGCCTTAGTATCTCATGATCCGAAGAGTAGTCCATTCAGAGGTCGTCCGTCCGGATTGCTCGTTCGTCGATACTCAAACCTTGTTTGGGAAGTGGGTCCCAAGGGTAGTCCGTGCGGGTGACAACCCGTGCGTATGACCTGTACGTGCGTATGACCTGTACGTGCGTACGGCTTGTCCGTGCGGACAGCTAGTCCGTGCGGACAACTGGCCTAGTTGTTCCGTTCGTCTACACTTAGTTTCTGTTGTCGTTTATCGAGACGTTCTGATTACGTGGTAACCACTTGGAGTCGTGTTCTCACCCACGTGACTAGACCGGTCAGGAACCACCCTAACTCGGCCTGTCGGCGACTCAGAACGGTTATCCCGGTTACCCCCGAAATCAGTTGTCTATGGGTAGGATTCCAGATTTAGAACTAGTGCATCACTATTGACGAGTAGAACACTGGAACTGATCGGATCCGTACCGGTTTTAAGGGTAAAAGAAGGAGAGAACTAAGGTTTATTTCTTTCAACTCTTTTATCCTTAGAAAAGTTTAGATCTAGGTGGGATTATTGTAAAAACTTGTAGAAATCGTTTAGATCTGAGATATTCTTGGTGGAATGAGGTCAAGCTTGAAGTTCTTATGAACTCCATGATGACGTCACCCGAGAATACCTCAAATCCAGATGATTTCATGGTTAAAATCGAAGATTCGAAAGATAGAAATGTGTAGAATTGTGTAGTGATCAAAGATGTACAAGAATTAGTGCAAGATCTTACCTGGATTGAGAGAAATCTGAGAAAAGGTGAAGAATGCGTGTGGTTCGGACGTCACTTGCCAAAAGTGGAAAAAGTGGAGAGTGACCCGTGTATTTATAGGATGCCAAAAAGGGAAAGGGTGAGCCGTGCGCATGGCACGCACCCGGGTAGGCTATCAGCGCGGACTGGTCATCCGTGCGGATTGGCAATCCGTGCGGATTGGCAATCCGTGCGGATTGGCCATCCGTGCGGATGCCACCTCCTTTGGTGTGTTCGGTGCGATGTTGATTCGGTTTCGATTGGCGAGAGATTCGATAGGGTTCCCTAATCAAATTACTTTCAGTCCCAACTACTTCTTATATGGTTCGACTCGGGATTCGGGTTCGGGTTCGTTTATATTCGAGTTAGACTTCGAGTTCGATTGAGTTCGCTTGATTACCACAACGTATCATAACATAAAATAAACATGCACAGGTAACACGTAAGGCACACACACACGTATAATGACAAGTAAAATACATAGCTCGAGTTACGCTTTGATGTCGATTTGATTAGCATAGCTTGATTAACTTTATCGCATTGTTACTTCCTATCGTTCACAGTCGTAGGTCGATTGAAATACGGTTAGCATGATTCGATCATTGCAATGTACGACATTTACTCCACATAATCTAAATATCATACAAACAATTCTACGAGTCACGTCGCGCGAAATCGGTCGTTGACTTTGACCTTGACTTTGACTTTGACTTTCACTCGTGAAAACACGGGGTGTTACATGAAAGCTCTTTTTCTTGGATTTCATCATTCCGTTTCAAACGACACATTTTATTGACCTTTAGTGTTTGACCCGATATCACGGGTTCATAAACTTAAATTAACATAACCAATTTTATTGGTGTGGTACCATCCATTACCTAGCGAGGTATGAAACTTTCGAGTCTCTACCCACTTGATTCCTTTACAAGCCTCATTTTGACCCGCTTGGCTATCTAGTGAAGACCATCACTTTATTGACAAGCCAAACCCGATTTCAATTCTTTATTTTGATCCGTTTGGCTATCTAGTGAAAACCATCACTTTATTTGTAAGCCAAACCTGATTTCAATTCTTTATTTTGATCCGTTTGGCTATCTAATGAAAACCATCACTTTATTTGTAAGCCAAACCTGATTTCAATTCTTTATTTTGACCCGTTTGATGGTCTAGTGAACTTCGCCACTTTAACGACGCATCCATTACACTACGACATCATTTATATACTAAAACCTAACATCTTTACATAATGTAATGAGACTAAAGTCACGCACCTTTAGAGCACACCCTTCAAACGCGTATCCGCTCCGGCTAGTCCGCTTGACGATCCGGATTCTTTGCCTAAAGAGTTCAATTCACAATCAACTTAGAACTCTTTTCATAATCATTAACGCATAATTCTCTATAATAATCAAATCTGCGTTTTCATCTGATTGTTAACATTTTAATCCCCACTTAGGCATTTTAACAAACACCTAGCGGGTCAGATTTTTACATCATCAAAACCAAGTTCATGACTTGTAATAATCATCTAAATCAACTTCAATTAGTCACATTTACACATGTTTTAAATTCCAAATTTCAGAAAGTACCTCATAAAACTCAGATTACACTAGAACAAAAATCATGATCTTAGTGTTTACCAAGTTTCTACGACTTATTAATCACCTACAATGGTGATTATGAACCCTACAAGTATCATGCAAGATTTTGATAAGAAATCATCTAGGGTTTATCCCTAAACATCATACTTTTTCTGAAATCACTTTCTATGATCAAATTACACTAGAATAATCATTCTAAACCCTAGTGTTCATCATTATCTTGTAAAACCCATAACCCACATTCAATGTGTTCATGGAATTTCCTGAATTTGGACATGATTTCACATGTAGTTGTCTAGGTTTTACTTCTAGACACCATCTCATCACTAAGCTAACCAAATCACAAACATGCATCATCTAATTTCAGATTTCCCAATTTCATGAGAATTTCAAACAGAGAATTAACACCAAATTTTACATACCTTGTAACCCCCTTGTGATGAGGATCACTAATCTATGTTCGGATTTTGATTTGGACCAGATTATCACCTTCAATTTATGAGATTTGTGCTTGTTAGGGTTTTGGAGATGCTTGGTCGCCCCTCCCTGGCTTCTAGTCGATCCACAGACTCAATTTTATTGAGTTTGTGTTTTATTAAAATGTTAACTTAAAAATAGTTTCAAGTTTGACACTTTGGTCCCTCTAGTTTCTTTCATTTTGTTTTAATGTCTTTAACTACTCATAAGTGTTACACTAACTAGGTTAGTGCCGTTAATTAGTTTATTGTACTAATTTATTTGCAACTTAATTGCAAATTTATGGATTTGTATTTTCGGGATGTTACAAGTCCATCCCCCTTAAAAAGGGTTTCGTCCCCAAAACCAAATTACGTACCGAATAGTGTGGGGTAGAGACGTCGCATCTCCTCTTCAGACTCCCACGTAGAGTCTGAACCTTTCCTATGCTCCTACTTGATCTTGACTTGATCAATTTGTTTGTTTCGCAATTGCTTCTAGCATTCTATTACCACATTTCTTATCCTATAATCTCCCACCACAACTGTATTTACGGTGGGTTTAATGTGGTGATCTATATAAACCAAATTTTACCTCTCGAATAATTATTTTACGGCAAAAACTCAAATAGTGTGATTTGACCAATATAATACCTCTTTCAGCTTCTATACTTATTCTAAGTATTTACCTATCATAAAACTCGTTTCCAAACAACCTTTAAAGGTTGATTGTTTGAATTAGCTAACAAGGGCGTTTTGGTCCTTTTTAGTCTTTCAATTACTACAGGGTCTTTTGAGAGCATGTTTAACCCATAATTCTTCTTTTGAGTTATGATCTTGTTTGAAAAGTCATTATGCTTTTCGAAACGCCCGACCCTCTTTTAAAACATTCGGTTTACCCAATAAGGTAATCATTTAAAAGTTCATTTTCCATTTGTCATAAAATGATCGAATTACCGATTTAACTCCTTTTAAACCCTCCACATGGTTTCTTGTCATGCTCAACTATCTTGTTCCGTACGTCTAAACACCGAAACATCATACCTCAACTATGTATTTATCTTATTCATAACTAATACGGTAGAGAATATTCTAAAATATAAGACTAGTGTAAGCCATACTTACTTGACGCTAGTTTTATATTAACAAGCGCTCTATCTAGGTCACAGTGTTATTTAGGCTACAACTTGTTTTATTGCCTAAACTAATTGGTCACCATTTTACCTCATACCTCGTCATTCGGGTATGCAATATTGCCGTCATCGGCCCTTTTTGCGTGTTTATACTTCCATATCTAGTAATTTACACTATAACGTGATTACATTCTATATTACTTTTGTGTCCGTGATCACATCACACCATGTTTAAATTTTACCTTGACCTTAGTCTAAGGCTACACTCATTTTCTTTCGGATTATCTTTCCGACTCTATGACTTCTTATGTGTCCTTCGTGTCGGTTTATTTTACTCAATCAAGTCTTTTATTCTTTCTCTCGTCTGGTTTGACTTGTTCGTGTGAGTTCCATCTCCTATAACAGTCAACTTTATCCTTATGCCTTGACATTCTAAATTGTCGATTCATATTTTCGTTTACTTAATTCATATCCCTTCCCTTGGGCTTATTATCTTAATGTAATGTGCTCCCATTATCCGGCTTCCGTTTACTTTTATTATCAAGTACTTTACTTAATTAATCCGTACACCACCTTTCTTTTATCAGCGACCCTTAGGTCTGTTTCTTTTACAAATGTCCCGAAGGCCCATGTCTCAAATCTTATTTGATAAACTACTGTTATTGTTATTCGGCCTTTGGGGTTTACTCGTTCTTATTCTAACGCTTTCATAATGTTTGTCTTACTAAATCTTTTACATATTCACCCTCATCAAGGTGATTACCATTCTTCCTCAGGAGGAATTTATTAATAACATGTTACTTGGGTATCTACCCATACCCGAGCTTTTAAATCCAAATTTATTGTTATTTCATTATTTACAGCAACAATTAATACATATTGTCCATTTAGTTTCTTTTTCGAGGATATTCCTATCCAAATTTTAATCTCTTGATTTCTGACTTTAACCCATTGTTACAATAACAAAAGCGATTCATTTCATGTTATTGTTTCATATCATTGTATGGAATTTATCCACATCGTTTGTTGACATAAACGATGTTTCTATCTGTTTCATTTAGTTTAGCTTAGTCTATAGCCATGTCCTTGTCATCTATTACTATTGTAAACTCCCAGGGTTCGGGTGTTATTACACTCCTCCCTATTATGACGCTTATCTTTCATTACGTTCTCGGGTTCGAGTGTGCGCGCACCCCTTCCCAAGGCAATATTTATCATGATTATTTTTACCTCGATGCTCAACATACAGTTTCAGCACCTCTTATAAACAATAGAACTTTTATTATTACCTCTTTCTATTTTTCAAAGCCTTGGTAATTTCGTTAACACTAATGTAGAATGTTAAATAAATCGATATAAAGCAAACGATTTATTTGCACTTGTAATAATTAAAAATTCATGCTGAAATTTAATTTACAAGAGTATACCTGAAACGACTTCAGGTTCAGCTTTAGCCTCCGTGGCTGTTATATAAAACAACTTTGTCCTTGATTTCTGGGCATCAAATTTTGTGTCGGTTGTGTCATTGGTTCCAAGCCTCTCTGGACATTTAGACTTTTTATGTCTTGGCTTACCACATGTGCCCTGGTGAATTTTTCTACAAAATCTACACTGATGTAACACACTTTTTTATAACTCCCTTCTTGAGAGCTTTATTAGGCTTGGACTTCTTTACGGATCTTGGATTCATATCCAACACCCTCCTTTCTTCTATTTCTTGTAGATGCTATCTTTTAATTCATTCATCATATCGTTTACCACTGGCACGATTGTGGTTTGTAATCTATCAATATACTGTGATAGACTATTTTCTAGAACTTTTCCGACCTCCTCGGAAGTCTTAGCTTTCATTTGTTCAGTCAATTGAGATGTCAAGTCATCTCCGGTTACTCCAGACATTTCTTTAACTGAAACATCCATCACGATTTATCAATAATTATTTAATTCATTTCCATCTTATTATACGGAAATTTATATCACTCTCATTCAATCATAAATAACGTGTTATTCCTTTTCGGTTTGGTCAAGTATATATCTTGCCTTACCTTTCTTACTTAGTGTATTTTCCCGGGTTCGAGCGTATTCATACACTCCTCCCGTCTTTCCGTCATCTTGAAATAGAAATGTTTACACTAATTGTTAAACATTTCATTTATGACATATGCGTCATTCATTTTGATCTAGCCAAGTTCACCACTTGCTTAAACCATTTATGCTTCGTGCACTTTCCCGGGTTTGAGTGTGTAAACATGCACTTCCCGTGCATATCAATTCAAATTTCCTTTTTTCTAGTAAAGCAATTAATTCTTACCGGACGATTGATCAAGCTTGAACCGAACACACTGGCACTAACCTAGTTAGTGTAACACTTATGAGTAGTTAAAGACATTAAAACAAAATGAAAGAAACTAGAGGGACCAAAGTGTCAAACTTGAAACTATTTTTAAGTTAACATTTTAATAAAACACAAACTCAATAAAATTGAGTCTGTGGATCGACCAGAAGCCAGGGCGGGGCGACCAAGCATCTCCAAAACCCTAACAAGCACAAATCTCATAAATTGAAGGTGATAATCTGGTCCAAATCAAAATCCGAACATAGATTAGTGATCCTCATCACAAGGGGGTTACAAGGTATGTAAAATTTGGTGTTAATTCTCTGTTTGAAATTCTCATGAAATTGGGAAATCTGAAATTAGATGATACATGTTTGTGATTTGGTTAGCTTAGTGATGAGATGGTGTCTAGAAGTAAAACCTAGACAACTACATGTGAAATCATGTCCAAATTCAGGAAATTCCATGAACACATTGAATGTGGGTTATGGGTTTTACAAGATAATGATGAACACTAGGGTTTAGAATGATTATTCTAGTGTAATTTGATCATAGAAAGTGATTTCAGAAAAAGTATGATGTTTAGGGATAAACCCTAGATGATTTCTTATCAAAATCTTGCATGATACTTGTAGGGTTCATAATCACCATTGTAGGTGATTAATAAGTCGTAGAAACTTGGTAAACACTAAGATCATGATTTTTGTTCTAGTGTAATCTGAGTTTTATGAGGTACTTTCTGAAATTTGGAAGTTAAAACATGTGTAAATGTGACTAATTGAAGTTGATTTAGATGATTATTACAAGTCATGAACTTGGTTTTGATGATGTAAAAATTTGACCCGCTAGGTGTTTGTTAAAATGCCTAAGTGGGGATTAAAATGTTAACAATCAGATGAAAACGCAGATTTGATTATTATAGAGAATTATGCGTTAATGATTATGAAAAGAGTTCTAAGTTGATTGTGAATTGAACTCTTTAGGCAAGGAATCCGGATCGTCAAGCGGACTAGCCGGAGCGGATACGCGTTTGAAGGGTGTGCTCTAAAGGTGCGTGACTTTAGTCTCGTTACATTATGTAAAGATGTTAGGTTTTAGTATATAAATGATCTCGTAGTGTAATGGATGCGTTTGATGCGTCGTTAAAGTGGCGAAGTTCACTAGACCATCAAACGGGTCAAAATAAAGAATTGAAATCAGGTTTGGCTTACAAATAAAGTGATGGTTTTCATTAGATAGCCAAACGGATCAAAATAAAGAATTGAAATCAGGTTTGGCTTACAAATAAAGTGATGGTTTTCACTAGATAGCCAAACGGATCAAAATAAAGAATTGAAATCGGGTTTGGCTTGTCAATAAAGTGATGGTCTTCACTAGATAGCCAAGCGGGTCAAAATGAGGCTTGTAAAGGAATCAAGTGGGTAGAGACTCGAAAGTTTCATACCTCGCTAGGTAATGGATGGTACCACACCAATAAAATTGGTTATGTTAATTTAAGTTTATGAACCCGTGATATCGGGTCAAACACTAAAGGTCAATAAAATGTGTCGTTTGAAACGGAATGATGAAATCCAAGAAAAAGAGCTTTCAGTTCCAAGGAAACATGAAACTATGAATAGCGTAAACACACCAAGAGGTATAAGCCCGGGAACTTGCGTAATGGCATCTAAAGGGTTGGAATAAGAAATTGGAAACAAACACCTATAGTTAGAATGGGTCGAATAATTGGTAGTATAGAAACTTTTAGCCGTATGATCGGTGAGTCGATTGTTGGTACGATAGTTGAAATGAACATGTCCATAATAAATTTACAGACATACAGGAAAAGAAATGGCCTAAAACTAAATGGCAAATTACCAGTGTCCACCGTAAATTACGGTATCACCGTAATTTACGGTGGAGATCAAAATGTTACGGTGAGTCGTTCCTGTGTTACGGCAGAACCAGAGACACTCAAGGTCTACCGTAACTTACGGTAGACACCGTAAGTTACGGTGGAACCCAGAAAATTTGTATTTTATTTGTTAATTCTCGATGTCGGAATTCGTTTATATGTAACATATTAATGTCAAAACTAATGTTTTTAGTGTTTGACCCTAGGTATGGATGAGGTCCTCTCGGATGGTGATCAAGTACATTGTCAAGAACCGAACACGCATTTTGAAGCTTCCGCACTAAACTAAATCTTGTCTAGATTTTAATCATATTGTAAATGTTTTTGTTAATCGTGTTTGAATCCTTTAAACTAGTTGTTAGTTGACTAGTAAGGGTTAACTTTAAACTTGTTATGCACTAACTTGTGTTTGTTTTGGGCACTACAACAAGTAGGTTTGGTTTTTAAACACGAAAGTTTTTGTAAATTCTGATTAGTATTTATTTAATATAATTATTAGTTAAATTCCGTCTAAATATTAAGGGTGTTACAGCAAGTTCACAGTTGGGTGTTCGTTTTAAGTTGTTTCCGAAATCATGGTTTGTCTTTAGTTGGCTTACTTGCCGTGGGGGGTTACCCCATAGTTGAAAATATAATTAACCAGTTCCTTCTTTCCCAATCCATAACCAGTATCTTTATTTCCCAAACCATATCCATAATCAGTGGGGGCTTCCCCATGTGAACCACTAGACCCGTTTACCATATCGACTACTGATGAAAGTAAGTTGGTGCCCTAGTCAATGTCTATCATCATTGACGTTCCATAGTCCATTAGTCCACGCCCGTCCTCTGCGGCACGGTGTGAGGCTTGTCAAACCTAATAGCGCTATTTAACTAATGACCCGCTCGCCATTGGCCTCGGCGATTAAGTCGATACAAAATGAGGGACTTAATGATAGAGTTTTTGGTCTAGTATCTGTGTTGTCACCCTTCAATAAAGAGGGTGTGTACGTAATCCCCAAACCAGGAGACTACGCAGGTTCCGATTAAGTTCTTAGTACGTGTTGTCACCCTTCAATAAAGAGGGTGTGTACGTGTTCCAAACCAGGAGATCACGCAGTTTCAGTTCAAATCCTTTACCCATTCCCAACCCCTGGGAATCCCATGCCTTGTAGAAAGTGTGAACTCACCTCGGTTTGCTCGGTATGCTTAATTACTTGTGCACAAACAATTCAATCAAAGCCTATAGTATGTACGTATACACAATCAGTTTATGTTTGTAATGATTCACATGCAAACTAACATTACAGTAACATCACGGAGTGTGCTTAGGCAATTATTATCATGTACACATAAACAGTTAATCAAGTTCATACAATTCATGCTTCACATAAACGTCTTTCTCAGTTTATTCTAACATGGTTATCCATTAATATACTAAACAGAGTTAACAGGCTTAATAGAGTTAACATACTTAACAAAGTTAACAGACTTAACAGAATTACATACTTAACATAATTAATAAACCTAACAGAGTTAATAACTTAACAGAGTTAATAACTTAACAGAGTTAATAAACTAACAGAGTTAATAAACTTAACAGAGTTAATGTGCCAGAACACTCGACGAAATCACATGTGGCGAAATCACCTAGTGGTGAAAACCCTTATTGGCGAAAACCCGACGAAATCCCAAGGGTTTTCGTCGACTTGAGGTATGGCGAAAACACCTAGTGTTTTCGTCTGGTCCCTGTGTTTTCGTATGGTTCCTGTTTTCGTCTGCACCTGATTTCGTCGGGGTAGGGTTTCATCGTTGACAGTTACACAATCAAAACCCTAGCGACTATCTAACAGTTACATCGCCTTCATCATACAATCATTCAATCAAACCAATTCATGCAATTACTAAATCGTTATACAATCATGATTATCATTCAACCATAATTCAATATCAGCAAGTTGTTGTGATCATCCAGTATTCGACATATGTTTCAACATAGAACCATAATCTGCTAGTTATCTGCTATCGTACCATCAACATAACAAGATCATCAACATCAATCGAACATAGACAATATGCATAACACAACTGATCTTACATCAGATTATGAGGATTCCTATCACACCTATCTATTCAATCTACAACAAACTCACATAACAGTTTACGCATGATATCACACAAATAATCCATAATGATTTCAATCAAATAATTATCAATAGTTGATCACTAACCCAAACAGGAGAAACAATGAACCAGTCGATGTGAAAGGCTTCAAGGGTGTCAAGGTTGTCGTCGCAAGGTGAGAGGTGACTAGGGTTTGCCGATTAAACTTTCACGTAAAAGTGGGGAACAAAACATTAAAACAGATCGCTACTTGTCCAAAGACCCATTTGTTGTTTTCGCCGGTCAGTAGTGGACGAAAACACTAAAGTGTTTTCGCCAAAAGGGGTGTTTTGTGGGTGGGGATTTCGTCGGGTAGGGTGTTTTGCAAAGTTCCACTTTTATTAATTAAAATATATTATTAATACCAAACATATATCAACATACACCAAATATTATGCACACCAAATATACTTATAAGAACAACACTTTGCGAACAAGTATTAAGTCGAGTAGAGACCTTGAAAACTCGGGTTGTCACACAATCAAATCTGATTAAAAATTAAAAAACATACACTTTTATTGAAGCATGAGAACCAATATTCACATAGCCCCTTTGTCGGAGAGTTGCGGAACGAATGGAGAAGTCGCGTCCGTAGCCGGTTGCCACCGCGTCTCCGCCACCGCCGCCGCACGGACACGGTTGCAACACACGCTGTACATCCAGTAATTCAGATGTTGGTCCTGTGAAATCAGAATGCGGCCCATGTAAAGAATCAAATAATTAAACAATAATTCTGTTGAGTTCAGTAAAAGTAGAAGGAAAAAAAATATATTAGTAGTCAAAGGCCCAGTCATCAATCTTATTACTTGCTTCACCTCTTGGAAACCAAATGAAACCCTCAATCAATTTCATCCATTCTTCATCACAAAAAAGACTAAATTACAAACTATAACCACATTCATAAACCAAACGATTCATAATTAATTTACAATGTATTTAAAAGAACCTGGTAAACACCTTTTGTAGAGATGTTTCAATATCACAAGTAAAATACGCTTCATGCGACCACTTGTCGATGAAGATCTCATACAAAATTTAGCAACAACTTTACCTAAAGAAAACATAAACATTAACACTTTAAAACATAAAACACATTTCAGTATTTGTTAAGATACAACTAAAATACGATCTAACGAGGAACTTGAAAAAGTTTTGAATTATTAGTACACACCTCCATGGCCATCATATACACCAAAGAAAGATGTAGTGGGGTCAAGATCAGCAACTGCAACATGCACAATACACAACCAAAAATCCAATCGAAAACCAACAACATAAAAGCATCTAACGACACTTTCTTTTTGGTTTCAAAAAATAATGTAAACACAGTTAACAAAAACATATCAAAATCAAGTATATGCTTGTTAAATGTTAAAAATCAACACGCCATCCTTGCATCAACGATTAACTGTATCTAACCCGTTCATTCTTACTATCCTCAGACTGCTTATCTATTTTAGAAGTACTGCATGTTTTAACTAAAATCACAACACAGTAGAGTTCAACTTTTTACAAGGGCCGGGTTAACTCATTTGCCCAGCATGTTCCTCACTACAGCCACAACACCCATCATCACCAAACAATTTCGTCTTCAATTCCCAATCTGATCTCTATATCTCTTTCTATACTACTTTACCAACTTCGAATCTCTTTCTATACTACTTTACCAACTTCAAACCTAAACACGTGTAAGCCAATAGATCTATAAATAAACACTTTAAAAGAAAATCTTTAAAAAACATAGGCTCAAATCACTAAATGTATTAGAACAAATTAAGAGGAATAAACTGCCATGGTTGTTTCCTTCTCGGCAAAAACCAAAAAATCATTTGATTTCCAACAGAAAATGCCACGCCAAGATACGGCAAATTTTTAACTTTGACTGATTTACTCAGACAACAAAAAAACAATCATCATCGCCTTCATCCTACCACGAAGAACAGCCACCAGCATCAATAAAAAAACAGAAATAACTAAACCATTAGACTCGGATCTAATAGATCGTCATCGTCTTGACGGCTCAGTGCCGCCCAGGCTGCAACCGGAGTTGCCATGCCAATAGGAAGGCCCTAATCATCGTCGGCGGTGAATCAACAATACCAGCGTGGTAACAACAAAACCAAAGATTAACCCAACATTAAACCACACAATGCAAAGAAAAATAAAAACCCAAAGACCGACCTGAAGCCGGAGCCTCCGGCAATGGCGGTGCAATACCCACCGCTCCATTTCTCTCTCTAACACCACACAATCCCCTTTGTGTCACAGATGACAACAGATCTACGCTAAATGGATCCGGCGACGATGTACAGTTGCCAAGCATTTTAGAAAGAGAAAGAGAGGTGAGAGGCCAAACGTTTTAGAGAGAGAAAGAGGGGTTTGCAACCAGGTTGTCAAAGAAAGAGCAAAAATCAACATATAATAAAAAAAGGGCACAAAGGATTCGAACTCGGGTATCTACTCTTAGTGGTGCACAGCAAAGCCAATTTACCAAGTTGAGTTTTTGTTTAATGAGTTGAAGTTTGTTGTATTTAAGATGAAGTGAAAAACGGAGGGTGGGCTATGTGTTGAGTTACTATTCATAAGCTTTCTTTTTTAATATATAGGATAATTACACCATAATAACGAGCATTTTTTTATCTTTAATTTGAGTACCATATTGCTATACTTATATAGAGAAAAAAAATGTTTCGATCAGATGTTTAGTCAATGAATGGTGTTATATACTTGCTGAATGGTGTTATATACTTGCTGAATGGTGTTGTATACTTCCTATAATTAAGGTGGCGGTTATGGAAAGTTTTTAATTAATTTAATTAATGATAAAATTACTTGTTTACCCTTTTCAATTAATTTAGATCTAATGGCTGTGATTCTTTCTTACCTTTCTCACACTTTTGGTCTTTTTTACAATAACCTTACCCGACATAGGGTAAGGTTATTGTAAAAAATGTTAAAAGTGTGAGAAAGGCGAGAAATATTGTGGAGATGACATGTGTCCTAAATCTAAATTAATTCAAAAGGGTAAACAAGTAATTTTATCATTAATTAAATTAATTAAAAACTTCCCATAACCGCCACCTTAATTATAGGAACTGGATTTTTTTAAAAGATCTCTATAAACACCATTCAGCAAGTATATAACACCATTCAGCAAGTATATAACACCATTCAGTAAGTATATAACATCATTCAGCAAGTATATAACACCATTGAGTAAGTATAAAAAACCATTCAGCAAGTATATAACACCATTCAGCAAGTATATAACACCATTCAGTAATACACCATTCAGTAAGTATATAACATCATTCAACAAGTATATAACACCATTCAGTAAGTATATAACATCATTCAGTAAGTATATAACACCATTCATGGACTAAACATCTGATCGAAACATATTTTTTTCTCTATATAAGTATAACAATATGGTACTCATATTAAAGATAAAAAAACGCACGTTATTATGGTGTAAGTTTTTTTTTTTAAAAGTTACGTATAAAAAGTTATTGACGTTTAAAAAAGACGGGGGGAAGTTACATGTGCATTAATGTTAGTTTCTTAATTTAAAAAATGTTAAATTTACTTGCTGAATGATGTTATATACTTACTGAATGTTGTTATATACTTGCTGAATGGTGTTATATACTTGCTGAATGGTGTTTATAGAGATCTTTTAAAAAAATCCAGTTCCTATAATTAAGGTGGCGGTTATGGGAAGTTTTTAATTAATTTAATTAATGATAAAATTACTTGTTTACCCTTTTGAATTAATTTAGATTTAGGACACATGTCATCTCCACAATATTTCTCGCCTTTCTCACACTTTTAACATTTTTTACAATAACCTTACCCTATATCTACCTATATATCTATATATTTTTGCATATTTATAAAACTGCTTTAAACTTATAAACTGTTTTTTTATGGTTACATTATAAAATAGTTTCCTAGTTAATCACTAAACTGTTTGTATAATTTAGTTGAAACAAATCTTAATTATTTAACAACTAATTTATACCTTATATAAAATAAGTTATAAAGACATTTTTTTTTCTTTTCATAAATCAATATTGAATGATTCAGATTATAATAAATAAAAAAACAAATAATATATTTAAATTGTCAATGCACTTTAAAAAAAAGGGGGATAACTGAACTTGGGATATGTTCAGAATCTATATTTTCAAAACCCTTAGTTATGGGTTAGTCTTTTGGCAAGGGTTGGCATTAATGTCCCACCTAAAATGATGATCATATTATCGTCAATTATAAAACACAATTAAATTTCATTATTTAAAATTCCATTTTTATTTAGTCCGTTCCAAATTCTTGTTTTAGGATAATTCCCATTGTTTGAAGTTTTCCCTATTTTCCCATGCGCTCATCTTCAAGGAATCACATATGCAACCACTGTGAGCATACTCGACTCTTTTTACGCTTTAAAGCAATTTTGGGTGCAACATGTATCAACTAACAAAATCCACTTTATACAACCAAACATATTCGACCACTTAGTCCATCGAACACGTTATTTGTTATGCTTAGGTTGTATACGCAGGTTAGTTCCAACTTGTTTATCCACGTTAATTGTTATGCTTAGGTTGTTTATGCATGTTAGTTTCAACTTGTTTATCCATGCTATTTGTTACGCCTAGATTGTTCATGTACGCTAGATTCAACTTGAATGTAAATTGCCACATTGGATTGAGATAAACTTTTATACTTATACTTATATTCAAACTTTTATGCTCGCCAGTACTTTTCGTATTGATCTATGCTTTTAATACATGTTGCAGGATTTTGATGATGCAAGGAATCTAGTAGGATTGCCTAGAAACGCATTTAAACTTTAATACTTGTTGTACCGTATTTTATTTTTGAACATGTTGTATTTTGTTTCTAAACCTTGTATTCGACCGTTATAAATGAAATGGAATTTTAGTTCTTTTACACTTGTCGTTATTCAAACTTGTTATATTCTAGTTCAATCAATGTAAAAAGTAATTATTAAATACTCGACACAAATAGCGTTATGAAGTCTCTTGCAATCTAGTTTTCGTCTCATCCCTATGTTTCCGCCATCGGTTGGGGTGTGACATTCAAGATGTTCAAGTTCAAGCTTCAATCATCCGGTGATTAAGTATGAGCGGCTAATTGTCATGTATTTGAATTGAATTTGTGAATTGTCGAATGAGTTATGGAATTTGACTTTGCCAGATGAATTTGTGCACTTATGCCTTATCAATTGGTAGGATTTACATGTTCTTGTTAATGAAGTGCATTGCGATCCGTCGTCTAAGACATTAATAGCTCCTGGCACCTAAGCCACGCGACACTAAATCTGTTAACCATATATGCAATTGAGTTAAATCTAAAACGTGTAGAAACCCTAGGTCTTCAATTACCGAATCGGGTGTGAACCTTGTTCTCCAATTATTGTTTACATCAATCAATCAAGTTTTCGCGTAATCACAAGTATTCTAGTTTTTGTAGTTAATCATTTTAATATTAAACTTGTCGGTTCAATCCGACACTCTTTAACACCCTGAAAATATTAGAAATTAATATTTATTTACATATGGTATATATTATAACAACTCTCCTAAAATTTAATTGAACACCCCTATACGTCCTAAAATACGCTCCATATACGAAAAACGGCCCCGAAATACCTTTATTTTATAAAAATTAAATAAAAACAAGAATTAGGGGGCACTCACGGGGCGCGACCCCCTTGAAATAAGTCGTCGCGGGTCGCGATCTGGTGCCACCAGGCGGACGCGTGGTGAAGCTAGCCGGTGACTGGCCAAGGCTAGGCCCTAGCCAACCTGGCTCGTGGGCCGCCAGGAACCCCTGGTCAGGCCCTATAAATGAAGCCATGTGTGCCTTCGTACGAAGGCAGTGTCTTCGTACGAAGCCAGGCTTCGCACAGAACAGTCCAGCTCGCATTCATGGCTGTTCTTGGTGTTCGGAGCTGTGTTTTCGCCTGAATCGAATGTATTTTCGAGTCCAATTCGAGACGGTTTTGACACTACCTCGTTCCACTATTCAGTGAACGAAATATATGTCGTTTTAGTGTAAAAATCAAGTTTAAAAGGGTTTTATAGAGTTTCAACTTAGATCTAACACTTGGTGAGTATGAGATCTTCAGATCTACAACTTAGGAAGCCAAAGCTAAACCCAAATGTTCAAGTGTAGATCAGTTGTGAATGAAGAAGATTTGATGAAATAGATGAAGGTTTTTTTGATGAAAGCAGAGAAGTTAAGGTGAAAAGATGGAGTTTAAGTGAAAAAGATGAAGTTTTAGGTGAAAACAATAGAGTTTTTAGAAAATCAAAGTGAATCTAGTGGAAAATCGTTGTGTGATCATATAAAACTGATAAATCTTACTTGAAAACAATCGGACAGCAATTCGGCAACGTTTCGGTATGAAAATCAGCAAATGAGAATGAATGAGGAGGGTTTGGGTATTTATAGAGGAGTTAGGTTCGAACAAGAAGCACTCGTTCGAAGCAGCTGCCTTCGTACGAAGCCAGCTGGCTTCGTTCGAAGGTGTTGTTTCGAGTGGGAAAATCCTCGTTTCGCGTGTAGGATGTTCGCTTAATGCGTTTTGTTGCGTTAATTAGTATTGGTACTTTAAGTATTTTAGAGAGATAGTAAGTATAGCGTTGTGTTGCGTTGCGTTGTGATGCGATAAATCGAGGTGCGGGAGTTTGCGTTTAAGCGTATAACAACCACATATAACATAAGTAAACAGCTAAATAACAAAAATAAATCCGCGTTTCGAGTTTGCGTTGCGATAATCGAGTGCGAAGGCAAGAGTGGTTACCGACCAAACAAACACACTCGGTAATTAAAGTCGCATAATTCTCTGTAATTCGTGTTGCATTAGTGAATATAAAGTGTTTAAACGTGTAGCGATGTAGTGTGATGAAAATGTATTTATTATAACATAACCTTTTGTTTATATCGAATCTCGGAGTACAAGACGGTTACAAATCGAAGCAAGTAGAAAAAGATAACAATCCAAAAAGTAGGGTTGTTACACCTGTGCGAAGACTTACCTTCGTACGAAGGCACGCCTTCGTACGAAGCCTCTGTTTTCCCACCAACACTCCGATTTTCGACCGTTTCAGCTCTTTGGAGGACTTACGCTTTTGTTCCCGTACGCAGGCTGATCTGGCGCTCCCTTCAATCCAATTCAGACCGTGTTTACTTGTTAGACACGCACTGTGAGTATACTCGAACCCTTTTTCGCTTAATGCACTTTTGGGTGTTACATACGTTCTCTATAAAAAAACACAACACTTAAACGCTTTACAAACGCTAGCCGCACTTGCATGTTATACGTGATTAGTTGAATACTCGTTGCTATGTTATACAGTGATGACTTGCCTTACGCCTTTAGCAACGATAGTACTATAGTTTGGACTCAGCACCTGTTTAGTCACGGGTTGCTAAGGATCACACACTTTACTTCACTTGTTCGCCCCGGTGAACTTGTGTTGCGCATACTCTACTCGCAGTCATGTGGATAACTAGTATCATTGTGATAGTTACTTGTTTCGCCTGTTAGGTGTTACATGCTGGTTATGCGTAAACGCTTTTTATACTATACTTATGCTAAACTTGTGTACTCACCTTTACATTATTGCATTGACTTTATTTTAACGTATATGACAGGTTGATGATTATCGTACGCTGCAAACATATAGGAAGTCTAGAAACCCACAGTAAAATCTAGGTTGTCGGATTTGTTTTTGTTTGAGATATGTGAATTCCGTTATGATTGTTTGTTGAAATATTTGTTTATTAGTATGGGATAATGAACCTTTTAAATATTGTCATTAAATTAGTCGTTATGGATTCTCTTGAGCAATCTGGTTCGCCTAGTGCCACGCCTCGATGATTCCGCCATCGGTTGGGGTGTGACAAGAACAACGAAGGAAGAAAAACCGGAAGAAAAACATAACAAAATGGAAGAAAATGTCTAGATATGCCCCATGTCTTGCTAGGCACGCCCTGTACCTAGGATTTGAAGACTGCTAGATACATCAAAAAGACCATTGGGTGAAGACCAGAGAAGAAAAGCCCAGGAACGACCCGTGCCTAGTGCATAAAACAACTTAAATAATCACCTTTTTATAAGCACACTGCATCACGTCACAACTAGTTAGAATGAGAAACCACCCAGACAATGAATCCCTAAGAACACGTAATCACCACTTATTTGATAATTAACCAAAGTTTTGATTTCTAACCCAGCAAACCTCCCGCTAGAGATGGTTAAATCCTATAGTAAGTAAGACGCTAGGGATGTGATCTACACCCTCAAGATCCTAAAACCCGGTCTAAGAAGTGCAATCAGAACAATATGTAAGATGGACTCAGTTCTCACTAGAGATACTGAATCCCACAACTATCAGATATGGGACACCAAAAATATTATCAGTCTTCTAACTGGGAAGCTAACCCAAAGATGATAAACCGAAAACCTAGGAATAACCAAATGTGAATAAATAGATGAACCTCGTGCTAATGGGCATCCAGACTATCAAACAACAACTAGAGTAGGACTTAGCAATCTCAACTCACCTCTCGATTTGTCTCAATAGGATGCACACTTTATTTAACTGATTTTATTGATTAGTTAATTTGTATTATCTCTATTGATAAGATCTAGACTGAAAACCTACCGATTAACAACCTAAGAATGGCCATCACCACTTTGGTGGGGTGGTAGAGGCTTTGTGCCTCTTGGGGAGAGACCATCAGTGGCGGAACTAGCCCAAAAAGTTAGGGGTGTCCTAACTTTTTTTTAGGCTTAGGGGTATCCTTTATATAACGGAAACGGAGTTGAGAGATGATTTTACTCTACGCAAATAAAATTAAGGAGTATTTTTACACTACGGAGACGGGGTTGAGGGGTAGCCCATGCTACCCCTACTTTCACTCTAAGTCTGCCTCTGGAGACCATGGTTCAATTCCTGTCATGGGGTAAAATTTGGTGTAATTTAAGAGTAATGTTATGTAACCTTTGTCGTTAAAAAAAACAACCTACGAATGATTTTATCGAATCTAGGGTGTATATCTACGTGCCAAGACCAACAAAATCAACAACTAAGTCAAGAATCACAATCAAAACCAGTACACATGATCATAATCAACACCAAATTTAGTTTATTTTAAATCAAACACAATTCGATCAAAAAGTCAAACTAGCAAGTCAAAGCATACGTTCAAAGTTCATCAAAACCTATACGGTGTGTTCCCGAGTTAAAAATCCCTCCCCTTCCCTCCCCTCATGTCTTTCCAAATTGGAAAGACTATTTTCAGGCAAAAAAAACCCCATTTTCCCTCCTCTCCCCTCCCCTCCCCCTGTTAAGTGGATCTCTGGAACACAGCCATAAGGTTATGGAAAATTAGCCCATAAACATGTTAAAAACATTAAAACAGTAGTATCTAGTCGAATTCACGATGATTCAAACGAAAATCAAGTTTTAATCAAAACCGAAACACCAACCGAAGAAGCAATACTCAAGCCTTGGATCAAATCTTCAAGCTCTAATCCTTCCAAAAAGCTCACGTGCTTCAAATCGTCACAGCCATCTCCAAAATTAGGGTTTTCTTCTGTTCATTGCGATCACCATTTAAAAAGAATGTGTTTTACTCGGCACGGTCTTTCACTGACCGGGAAACACATGTTCAATCTTTCACGGTCCGTGAAAGAAGAACTTTTCTTTAAATGACGGCTACCTTGAATTCTGGAATATTATTGTATTCTTGTTGTTTCACAGACTGTGAAACTCTAACTTGTTCTTCTTTCACGGTCCATGAAAGACTATTTTGATCAAATTTAATCTTTTGCTCCGGAACTCCGATTTTGACCGTTTCGCTTACAAATCTTCCGTTTATTACAGCAAAACCCATATATCACAATTAAGTACCAAACTCCGACAATTCCACAATAAAAACCGAAAGCAAAATATTTGTATTATAAGCGCTCATGGAAGAGATTATGAATAATTTAAGTTAGAAGTTAAAATGAATAAAATAAGTCTAAATGATGCCAAACATTTGAAAAAAAGAATCTGTGATTTCCATCATAAGCAAACAAAAACGAGCATTAAGAAGAAATTCTTGTGGCCGGGGGCCCACCAATTAAGAAAACATTGATATTCAGTTATTTCGATCAGAGTCTGTCTGTCTAGATAGAGTGTTATTGATTAATGGAGTCGCCATTTAAGGGAGATATCTTGAAGGGGAAAGTAGGATTGCTGACCGGTGGTGGATCAGGAATCGGGTATGAAATCGCTGCAGAGATGGGGAAACATGGAGCCTCCATCGCCATCATGGGTCGTCGGAAGCACGTCCTTCACTCCGCTGTTTCTGCTCTTCAGTCCCATGGCATTCATGTAAACACTATTCTATTCATCAGCAAATACTTTGTTAAAGAATTTCAATATACCTACTAACAATGATCATTTATTAAATCAACTTCTCTGCAAATTTTGACATGATTAAAACCACAACATGAATTTAGGCTATCGGGATTGAAGGAGATGTCCGAAATAAAGAGGATTGTACTCGAGTTATAGAAAAAACAATTAAACAATTTGGCAAACTCGACATCCTTGTTAATGCCGCAGCCGGGAACTTTCTTGTCCCATCTGAGGATTTATCGCCTAATGGGTGTTGTTCAGAAAACAGATTGTGTTATAATATATATTTAATAATTTAGTAACACTTTACTTCATACTAGTGTAATAATTATATATTAATTTGATTAATGCAGTGATAGACATAGATGCAGTTGGGACATTCACAATGTGTCATGAAGCACTTGAGCATCTGAAGAATGGTGGTATGATCATAAACATAAGTGCAACTTTGCATTATACAGCAACTTGGTATCAAATCCATGTCTCCGCTGCAAAGGTTTATAGATTAACCTTGGAATATAACTATTTTATAAGAAAGAAGTAGTGATCAAACCTGAGTTTTTTGGATGCAACTAACAGGCAGCTGTAGATAGCATTACAAGGAGCCTGGCATTAGAATGGGGAACGGATTATGGAATCCGAGTGAATGGGATTGCACCAGGCCCCATTGATGACACCACTGGTACTTCCAAGCTCGTACCTGAGAAAGTGCTGCTCAAGAGAAAACAAGAATCTGCTTTGTACAGGATGGGGAAAAAATGGGACATTGCTATGGCTGCTCTCTATCTTGCATCTGATGCAGGTCAGTTAATTCGATCTTAAATTTGATTAGGATCTAGCCTTCAACGAATGGGACACGACAGGTCAAACGTAGTCACTCTAATGGGCCAGCCACCTCGTTGTGCGCCATCTCCATTAGCCACCATAAAACCAAATAGAGAGTGAACTCATTTTATAGTATTTTATAGAACGATCCAGTTCAACTAGAGCCCGTTTTGGTCAAAACCAGTGTTGACCACCATAGCCAAGTTATTATTTATTTTTTTAAATGACCCATTTTGACCTTTAGTCCTTAACCATGTTTGATCACATCCAGTTTTGAGGCTTGCACTGATGCATGTTCAAATATACATATTTTGTGTTTGATATATTTACTATAGATTATAGTCATATGCTCGTGTATGTGTTTGATATCTTTTGTGTACAAGAGTTAAAGCAATGTTGAGAACTGTTTGAAGGTAATTACGTAAACGGGACAACATTTGTGGTTGACGGAGGAATATGGTTGAGCAGTCCACGTCATATATCAAAAGAGGCTGTAAAGCAAGTTTCAAAGACAGTAGAAAAGAAGTCTAGAGATGCACCTGTTGGCATTCCAAAAAGCAATCTTTGATCCTTGTGTTTTATCACCTGCTGCTGCTTTATCAAGCTCACATTTGCAGCGTTGTATTTCATTCAAAACAAGTGTAATAATGAACACAAAACACGAGTAAGACAGATAAACACAAGTATTCTTAACGATTTACCTTGTCAAACAAGAACGTTGTGACATAATCTTTCCTGACGCAAAAGAAACTGTGTATATTACAATGGACACCAAGATTATTACAGTACTACAGATGTACATTACAGAACAACAAAATGAACACCCCTACTGATCCTACTCCAACTTTGCTAGATAGGATGTGCCAACATATAGAAAAGTGGGACCCATAAAATGGAACGTGCTGATGTTGAGTGCCTAAATCACAAAACCATAAGTTAATCAGTATCAACGTCAATTTAATAAAATGAACCATATTGGTTCTAGGCGGTTGATTCAATCAACAATAAACAATATGAATCAAGTTCTACCAAACAAGGAGGGTACTTGGATCTGCGTTTAAACTTATTGTTTAGGTTAACAAATCATATTGGTTATAGACCATTGATTCAATCAACACTAAACGATGACTAAAATTCTTCTACCAAACAGACAGTAAACCAACAGGGGGTGTTTGGATGTGCATTTAAACTTGATGTTTAGGGCCAATAGGCCTTTGATTCAATCAATATGAACCAAATTCTACTACCAAACTGACCCTGACCCAACAGAGGGTGTTTGAATGTGGTTTAAACTTATTGTTTAGGGTCACGAGAATCAAAGGAGCAGATAAGGAGTTAAACCAAGAAAGCTAATCACTAAGGTTACATAACCATCCCTAACTTTACACACTAGATTATCTTGGCATTTGATCCTGCAAGTTCATGATGGTCGCTATAAAAACGCGCATTCAAACACCCCATAAAGCTAGGTAGCCAAAGACTCATGACGCCCGGGTACTTTATTTTTAGGTGTTTAAGGCTAAATTAGGGTATTCAGACCAATTTTCCCTGTTTTGGACCAGTTCAGGCAGATTATTGGATGTTAACATTGAATGAATGAATCAAACATGACAAAAGTATCCAAATTCACAGATTAAAATACATTTCCTTCATGGTTCTGATACACAAGAAGCACAAACAACAAACAAACAAACTAGTCTCTGACCTTAGTAACCGAGTGGCATTATTCCAAATCTTCCATCTGAATGCTGCTTTTAAGAGGCACATACTCCCCAAGATATCCACCCAAATGATCATACAAGGCATTCTTATCAATCCCTTGATGATGATAGCTTTTACACACATAATAAAACACACTCTGCACCAAAAACCCAACCAAATTCACAATCACCAAAACCCCAACCAAGAACCCCCCAACAATAATCCTTGAAAACACTCCATAATCATACTCCCCACCATGCACCACAATCGCCCCAAACAACCCGTTAATCGCCCCACAAATCACAAAATAACCAAACACAAGCACTGATGCCATCCGCGCACTCCCTTTCAAAATCTCAAAACTCTTCCTCATCGCGGCAAACCCATAAACGGGCTCCACAACCGACACCACACTGGCCAAATGCCACAAGGCAGTAATATACACATGCACTATTAGAAACAAGACAAACACAACAATCAAAGAGAAAAAAAACAAGACAGCATTCTGCGTATCAATGGCAATTATCAACAAGACAACAAACCCTAGAAAGACAACATTATAGACAACCATAACCAAACCCACCCATAGAAAGGTAACAAACAGGCGTTTAAAGACCAAGGGAATAGCAGAAAGAGTAGATGAAAAGGACACCGGTTTGGAAGTGTACAAGGATGCTACAGTGAAGACAACGGCGGCAGTTGAGAGGAGAGAGAAAATGAAGAGGAAGATGAGGTAACAGAACTGGAAGATGAGGAGTTTGGTCCACTGGGAGGTGTGGGAGCCGTAGGGGTCTTGGATTTGGGTGATTAAGGGGTGGGTGAAGAGAGAGTGGGCTAAAATGGCGAATGATAAGGGGAAAATGAGGGTTAAGGTTATGAGGTAGAAGGTGCGGGGGGATTGTTTGGGGATGGAGATGGATTCTTTCAGGATGTCGGTTGCGGAGAGGAATTGGAGCTCGTCTGGAGGTAGATCCATGGCGGATTGATTAGGGTTTGCAGATTTAGATCTGGAAGAAGAAGAAGGAAGCAACGTGGTCACTATTTCTCTCAACAAAAGCTAGATGGAGGAACAAGCCTGGGACTCTTTTGTTTTACTTTTTTTTCCTTTTGTCTCAACATGAAAAGGTAGAGGTTTTCCATTAGTGGCTGTTTCGTTTAGCTTTTCCAAACTTCTTATAACTTTTCGGAAAAGTTAACAAGTCATAATGAAGTGATTTATTGACTTTTCCCCTCACAATCCCAAATATCATATTACTTTTCAAAAAGTCAATAAGTTGTAAGATCATGTGTAGTGGTAATCTCTATACCCTTGTATGTTTTACGTCATGTGGCAGCCCAGTCAGCAATGGGGCATTATGGGGCGTTTTCTAAAATAAGTGTAGTGGGGATGTGGGCTTTATGTTAAAAGGGGTTAAATAATTAAATAATTAAATAAATAAATAAACCATAAAAAAAAGTGATTGGCCAAAGAAAAGAAAGGTTACCTGTGATTGGCCAACCATATCTCCATCAGGCGTTTTATTTTGCACGCCCCAACCAAATTGTTGAAGAAAAACGCCCTCGGGGGTGGTGTGCGGGCGTTTTGGGGCGTTTTTTAGGCAAAAAAGCCCAAATACTGCCCCACTACGGATGGTCTAAGTTGGCTTAAATAAGCAATAATCCCAAACACCCCATTAGTTAAAGTTAAGAAACATAACTCACGACGGGGCTCACCTCAAATCAGTTAATCACACTTTTATATCTTTTTTATTTTTTTTCATTAAACCACAATGAGATAGTTAAATGGAGGGATAGCTAAAAATTCATTGTCTATGTAGTAGTAACGTGTCAGAATTTTATGTAGGTTTTAATTAAACCGCAACATATGGTGTTGAAGGGGTATGGTCCTGAATCATGTGTAATCATGCGCAAGACATAGGTGCAAGGGACCATACCCAAACTTAATCATAGCAACACCCGGGTGTTTCCAGGATACCTGAGTGATGTGTACAAAATGCAACATATAAATTACATCAATAGAGGCATAAAACCAACCCTTTTTAGTACTAATGTTGGAAAAAACACGTTTCTTTATTCCTTTTGAATTTACAGGACCAAATGAGCTTAAAAGAACAAAATGAACAAATAAGCAGCCAAAAAACCAACATAAATACCAAAAGAAGGAATAACGTGACATGTCCGACCTCTCGGCAGCATCTCCCAAGACAAAAACAAGAAAAAAGAAGCTGACCATGGGGTCGTGCCCAGCCAGGCATGGGCCGTGATCAGACCTCACACAAAAAGACAGGACCAGCAGAAGCTTCTACGCCCACCACGGGGCCGTGCCCAGCTCACCATGGGGTGTGGTCAACTCTCAGACTTGCAAAATCTCTATAGTACAGCGAAGAGTTGACCACGAAGTCGTGTCCAGAAGCCATGGGGTCATGTGGGGCCCTCTTCTGACAACTGCAATTAATGAAGGAAGAGAAGAAGCTGGCCACGGGCCGTGCCCAACGGACACGGGGCCGTGGCCGGGTACTGTTCTGACTATAAATAGGGGTGCTTGGTTCACTTCAAAGGCATCATTTGGCAAACCACTTCTCTCTTACTTTGCCACCATTCCACCACCACTACAACACCAACACCCACCACCATCATCCATCTATCATCTTTAGAGTGTGTAGTAGTCTCGAGATCCAAGATTGATAGTAAGAGTTCTTGTCAATCAAAGGACATGCTTGGCTAATCTCTTACATCACTTGGTGAAGACAAGTCTTTAATGTATTACTTTTGATTTTTAATCTTTCGGCACTTTTTAATTGGGTATGTATTAATGACTTTAATAACTAGTTTCTTATGTTGAAAGTGAATTTTCTTTACCATTTCTTCATGATGTCATTGATTTGCTCATTCGTGTCTTTACGGTCTATATAAAGCGCGTTAACTACTTGGAAGGGGGTTAGAAGGGTGGTTTGGTAAAGTTCTTGTCTCGTTCAGTGTATAGATCCTGCGAGGACTTGGTTCAAGCTTACTAGGACCTCCTTCAATGCCCCAAAGGTATTGGATGGCGGAGGTGCGAATAGCTTGAACCCCGCATATGTAAACTACTATTAAAACATTAAACCAGCTTCTTGGGATTGTATCCTTGCTGACTCAAACTACTTAGCCGAGGGTAACGTCACATTCAAAAGAGTGGCCTACCACTTTTCGCATTAATAACTTATTTAATTATCTTTCAATATTCCGACCCTTTGGGATTGTATCCCTGCTGACTCAAACCACTGGGTTGAGGGTAACGTCACCTTCAAAAGAGTGGCATACTACTATAACTAAGATAATCTCTTAAAAAGTCCGAAAGTGCGAAAATCATCAAAGGGTACATTAAAGATGAGTTGGATCCAAGTGATTCTATCTTGTCTATTTGTTTTTCATTTATTTATTTTTACTTCTTAGATTTATTTTCATGTTTAAAAACTCTTTTCAAAAAATTTAGATTGTTTAGACGTTGACGATAAACCGGTATTAAAAGTTCTTGTGTCCTTAGACGACCTCGGTATCTTACCAACACTATACTACGCTCGCGATGGGTGCACTTGCCCTAGTGTGTGTTTAGTGTTAGTATAATATCGTGTTTTATAAATTTAAAATTTGACTAATGCGTAAAACGAACTTAAAATATTAATAAAATCATATCATGCTTCACGCACACCACTGAGCAAGGGATTTAAAGTGTGAAAAAGGAAAAATTTTGCCTTCTGAGAGTCCTTTACTGACTGCAAGGGTTAACCCCTTACCGTCCGCAAGGGGTTTAATTTTTTTTAACGTGCTAGAGGTCCTTACAGACCGCAAGACAGGACCCTTATAGTCTGTAAGACCTTTACTAGCAGTTAGTTAACCAAAGATTGGAAATCAAATTGGTTTGAGTCAGCAAGGATAAAGTCCCATAAGGCCGGTTTAAAGTTTTAATAGTAGTTTATTTATAAGGGATTCAAGTCATTCTTACTTCCCTCGATTTGATGTTATCTGCCTCAAAGGAAATCCCAATAAGCTTGAATCAAGTCCTTCTAGGATCTATACACTGAACATGGCAAGAACTTTACCGAAACCACCCTAGGGATGGCAATGGGTCGGGTTCGGGTCGGGTATTGGTAATCCCATACCCATACCCGGTTGTAAAATCGTGTCCCATACCCGACCCAATACCCGTTGGGTATTTGTCAGGTAATTACCCGTCGGGTACTGGGTATACCCATTAGTTTGTTAAAAGACATACATTAGGATTTCCAAATGCATTTTTACTATTATAATTATTATATAATTTTATTTATACAACAACTATTATAAATTAAAAATATACATTACATAATATAAGTTTTATCATAAATTAATAATAACTTTATAATATTTATACAGTTATATGTATATACTTCACAACATACAAAATATAAATACTATTATCAAATACATATGCAAAAAGAAAATTTATTTTTTTCACATTATGAACATACTAAAATAAATCACTAAGGGTCTGTTTGCTATGAGGTAATGGAATGGACGAGTGAATGGAATAGACAAAGGAATAAAATGAGCAAGGGAATGAAATGGGTCATTACCATTCCATGGTCATGTTTGGTTAACCTATGAAAATGGAATGATACATTACTTTGTGTTGTTTGATATGCGAAAAAAGACGAATGAATGGAATACAATTTATTGAAAATGACAACAATACCCCTGTCTCAAAATAAAGAAAAATTATACTAGTTTTCACAAAATTTTCCATTAAAAATTATAATAAATATATATTACGAGAAATATAATATATTATGATAAACATAATACATAAGGGTTAATGGAAAATAAAAATATAAATTAAAAATCTCGGGTGAATGATCGGGTATATAGTTCGGGTAAACGGGTATGTGGTTTCGAGTAGTCGGGTATCACCTAATCCCATACCCGACCCATACCCGCGAAATTTTTTAAAACTAATCTCATACCCGGCCTAATACCCGTCGGGTATCGGGTATACCCATCCCATTTGTCTCGGGTTTCGGGTATACCCGTCGGGCTCGGGTATTTTTGCCATCCCTAAACCACCCTTCTAACCCCCTTCTAGGTAGTTAACGAGCTTTATATAAACCGTAAAGACACGAATGAGTGAATCAATGAAACATGAAGAGATGATAGGATAGGATAAAATTCACTTTCAATATAAAAAACTAGTTATTAAAGTCATTAATACAAATGACGTGTGCGTGTATATACATATTTTTACAACGAATTTTACACACGATTAGGTTTTAAATTTATAAAAATGATTTATACTTCAACATTAAAACACACACGAAAGGGCAAGTGTACCCCGTCATATATGTAGTAAAGTATCGGTAAGAACCAAGTGTCGATCCAAGGATGTGGGCAGAGGAATAATACTAAACCTTTGCCATTAAATTACCGGTAAAAAGATAAGTGGATAATTTTCTAAAAACTAAAAATAAGACTAAAACATAAACTTGCATAAACATAATAGACTCCAAATAAGAAAATAAATATATAGCATTGCTTTATGTACAACCAAAGTATGTGAACTAAGTCGGTTTTGTCACTTAAAACACTTAATCAATTTTCCAATTTTTCAAGACAATTAGTATCCTTCTCAGGAATCCTAACATGACAACTCGTTGGAAAGCTAAAACGATAAACACACTTTAACCACCTAAAATTGTTCTTTAACGCCCAATTGACAAATGTCTATGAAAATCCCCTAAAGAAAAGTTAGTCATCCGTTAGGAGTTTTCTAACTTCACTTAATCAAGGAAAGTGACACCGATAAACACAATGTAACCACCGAGACAAGCATAAACTAGATTAAATCACAACCGAGTTCATTTTACAAATCTTGAACATAAATTCACCAAGCAAGCAATTTTGGCTTAAACTACTAACCAAGTTAACAACTTATGTCAAGAATTCATAACAACACCATTTAACCCGTTAAGGTCCTTACGTGAGGGAGAGCTTTCTTGATTAATATTAATTACCCCTTATTAAACCACTAACCATTTCTAGTATCATGGTGCAAACATTGTAAACAAGTTAAACTAGTTAAACAAGTTCAAAGTCTACTAATACATGATTAATTAAGCTTCTTTTTGAAAATATCTCAACTAACCACATACTAATCATCCAGGATAATTAACTATAATCAAGAATTCAACATCAATAAACAAGGTTGCAAACTAATCATCAAGGATTAACATAGAAAATGCTTCAAGTGTCATTACAAACATAATTAACATACTAATGGTTGTTGTTAAGCAAGGAATACTAGTGTTTTTGCCCTTAGGCTTACAATAATACATAATCACCAACCAAAATGCTTGAATTACAATAAAATAATGGAAAGATTCAAGAAATCAAACCATAAACAAGCACTAGATTGAGAATCCGGATGATAACAAAGCTAATCGACACGATGTGGCTTGATTCCGGGTGAAAGCAGAGCCTCCGGAGCCTGAATAATCACCAGAAAAGCCCCCAAAAGTCCAGAGTTGCGAACTGATTGCTGCCTTCTGTTTTTTATACAATTTTCAAATCACACGGTCGTGCAATTAAAGTGCACGGTCGTGCACTTTAACATACTATTCACCATACCGTGTGACATTAGCAAATCTTAACCGGTCTTCAGATCAGCACGGGCGTTCCATAAGTTGCACGAGCGTGCATCTCCAAGTAGAGGCTGGCACGACCAACTGCACTGGTAGTGCATTCGAGGTCAAAGACCAGGCATGGTCGTTCCACGAATCGCACGGTCGTGCATTTCCGATGTTCTGTTGCACGCCTGTTCGCACTGGCAGTGCAGCGCCGGGTTGAGCCTTGTTGTCGGATCCGTACAGGAGTGCCACCAACCGCACGGTCGTGCAACATCTGTAATTCAGTTTCTTCACAGAATCTCCGCAGTTCAGCCGTTTCGCCCGGAAAATCCTCGTTTTCATCATCTTCTTGTTTGGCACGCTGTTTTAGGCCTGTAAAAAAATAAACCCGATTAAGTTGTCACACCCCAACCGATGGCGCAAACATCGGGGCATGGCACTGAGCGACACAGATTGTCCATGAGTATCCATAACAACTATTCATTACCAGATAATTAAACGTCATGTCACATACCACAACATATCCAAATAAAAACAGTTATTACAAATAATTGTCTCATAAACAAATACTGCTCCGACGACTCAGATTTAAGCGTGACATAACTAGACCCCTAGCTTGATTCATCAAAGCACAGCAATCCCTAGCATCTTAAGCACCTGCCACATACATTAAAATAAAGGTCAATACACATAGTGTAAAGGTGAGCATACAAGTTTGATAATAGCATAATAGAGTTCGAAATCATTTACGCATAACCAGCATGTATAACGTATAATGTGAAGCATGTAAGTTATCGACAAAGATCCTATCAATACCAATGACTGCGAGTTGACTGCGAATAGCGAGTGCGCATCACATGTTCACCACTGCGAACACGTGAAGTAATTGTCCTTAACAACCCCTGAGTGAACAGGTGCTGAGTCCAAACTATAGTACTATCGTTGCTAAGGCAGGTAGACAACAATCAATGTGTTAACATAATAAACATGCACTCATCGAGTCACGTATAACATGCATTAGAGGTCAGCGTATAAATAGTGTTGCATTATGTGTTCGATGTGATTTAGAATAGGTAACATATGTAACACCCAAAAGTGCATAAAGCAAAAAAGGATCGAGTATACTCACAGATAGTGTTTAACTTAATAAACACTGCCTTGGATTGAAGGGAGCGCTGAGAGAAATTAGCCTGAACAGTTAACGATAGCATAACGATGAGCGGCTCGTAAAACGATGCAAGTGTACCAAGGATCGGATGGCAATCCGATCTGATGGCCAGTCGATCGGGTGGCAATCCGTTCGGATGGTTATTCGATCAGATGTCCATTCGATTGGATTGACACCTCGTTTGGTGAGGATGTGTTTGTGTATGATGGTTTGTCCTTTGAAGTGTTCGTTGTAGCATTTTAAAAATAGAGAAGTATGTCTACCCTTCAGGTTGGTCGATCGGACGGCGGTTCGATTGGATGGCGATCTGATTGGCTAGGCTTCTTAGTTGAGAACAAGTTCACAGCAGGTCGGTCACTCGATCGGATGGCTATCCGATCGGGTGGCAATCCGTATGCATTGAACATGTTGAAAATTGATTAAGTACCAAAGTCCCAAACGTCACACGATCGGGTGGTCGTTCGATCGGATGGCAATCCGTTCGACGTCCAGATCCTTGAAATGTTTAAGTAAAAGTTTAAGTATAGAACCAAGTGCAACCCGATCGGATGGCCGGTCGATCGGATGGCAATCTGATCGGACAACAATCCGTCCCAATGATCTGATTGACTTGACACTTGATTCAGTTTGAAGTTTTGTAGTTTTGAATGAGACGTTTTGATATCTTGCTTGGACAACAGAAACCTTATCTCGACCCAAGTGACCCGATCAAACAGGAACCACCCTAGTCCGACCGGTTTACGGTTCAAGACGGTTGTTCATTTTCAAACCTGAAATCAATTATCTCTCAGATAGAATTCAGATCTTGAACTAACCCATCACTAAGAAAGTGTAGAAGATCAGAACGAGCTCCGATTCTATCAGGTTTGAGTGCATTGAGTGTAAAAGAGTTGAAAGAAAGATGGAAAACCTTCTTTCAATCCTTTCAACCATGAATTTGTGTAGATCTATGCGAAAACATTGATTATTCATGTGGAAATCCTTCAGATCTAAGTTGTTCTTGGTGGAATGAAGCCAAACTTTGAAGTTCATAAGAACTCCATGATGACATCACCCTAGAACACCTCAAATCCGGTGATTTCACGGTTAAAAGTTGAGATTCAAAGGTGAAAATGATGTAGAAGTGTGTGTGGATCATAGAAGTACAAGATTTAGGTTGGAACTTACAAGAATCGAGAGAAATGAGGGCTTGAAGTCGGCTGGTCGAACAAGGGAGCTGTCACATCACAAATGATGTGACAGGTGGGTATTTATAGGGTTTCCCAAAAACGAAAGTGGGGAAGTGGCTGCTCGATCGGGTGGCAGCCCGATCGGGTGGCAGCCCGATCGGATGGCAATCCGATCGGATGGCCACTCGATCGGTTGGCCACTCGATCCATGAGTCCGGCGCGATGAGTTTTGTCGTTTCAATTCGCGTGTTGAGCGCTGCGATGCGATTCGAGAGAGCGATGCGATAGTATTACCCATTAGTTCCACAAATAACATAACTACTATATCTAACATACAATCACTATAATTAATTTGTGTTTAGCGTTTGCGATTCGATTGCGATGCGATAGATTGCGATTGCGATTAACACCTCAACATAAACATAACATGCACAAGTAACACGTAAATAGCACACACACGTAAAACAATATCCAGAACACATAATTCGAGTTGCGATTGCGATAATGATAAGCGATAAATCGATTAATCAGGCGATTAAATGGCGATTAAACCTCGATTATTAATAGATACTCCACATAATACAACTAAAGCAAATAAATAAATAGATTTGATTACAAGTCAAAGAAGTCAAAACAGTAGTTGAGCAAGGAGTGACAGATCGCAATTAGCAATCTTTTCTTCCTTTGACTTCAATCTTGACTTTGACTTTGACTTTGACTTTCGAAACACGGGGTGTTACATAAGTATCCGATTCTCGGTTTTACGGCCAAAAACGCGTAAAATGGGGTTAAAATGGGGGAATAAAACATATGTATTTTGGTGAATATCAAACCTCCCCACACTTGAACCTTGCTTGTCCTCAAGCAAGCTAAAATTAAAATGTAATAAAAGATAGTTTCTAACGAGAACAAGAATTTACAAATTACCTACTAATACACATACATATGGTTAGCCGGTTTTTTGAAACGCAACGTCAAATGATTCAAACCAAATAAGCACATGCAAATATATGTAGAGATAACCATAAAGCCGTGATTTTACTTTCGATTGACTTAGCACGCTAATCTTCACACACTTTACAATGTTTACACACACTCGGTTATATTTGTGAAACATACATAAAATGTGTATGTGTAAACACTCAATGCCTCGACAATGAAACGTGTAATATCATAAGCTTGTCACAAGATCTTATCTCCACCAACTAACATGCGAAAAAGTGTAAATCAAGAGGTCTTTACGGGTTGTAACGAAAGGCTTGGGTGAAGGGTGTGGAATGGAAATTTTAAAGTGACTAAATGGCTAAAACACGGTAACCACATTTAACAAGCGAAAAACAACTAAACTATATATACTAATGCCTTAAAAAGGCGACTTTTTGTGTTATCGAGCTCATCAACGAAATTTCATCATTTTAGCACTTAAAATTGCTTGAATTTTGCCGACTTCACCCTATTTTAGGGCTTTTTTTTTGCATATATATATATATATATTCTAATGGCTTTGTACAACAAACACTAATTACAAGGAATGCTAGTTAAACAATGATTTTAACCGAGTTTTAACACAAAAGGGTTAAAAATAAAAAGGCTAAATTTGTCTAAGTGGGTTAATTGGTTGGGTAAAAGAAAGCAAGACACGGAAAAGGCTCGACATGGTTAATCCTAGTGGGTAGCGTAGGGTTTAGGGAAGGATAAAACAAAGAAAAAGGCTAATAGCAAAGGGTTTTCTAGGCGCCTCTATCATTTCTACACAATTTCACACATTTATGGTCTTAAAAAGCATGCTAGTGACAAGTTCTAAACTACATGTGACATCCGGCTCACTCCTACTCCGAAATGAACAAACATATAGCGAATTTAAGGCTCAAAACTGCTCACATAATGGAAGGAGTGGGTAAAAATGTGAAAATTATCATGCAAGTCTCAATTTGTTTGTCATGTTTGTTAGTTATCTTTTTCAAAATTTATTTGGCCTGTCTGATTTTTATCATGTCTGAAGCTTTCTAAAACAACTACTAATCGGTTTATTTACTAAAAATATATACAATTAACTGATTTTTTTTTAGGACAAACAAAGTCAAAATGTTAAACCCCCTCCCCACACTTGAACTTCGCATTGTCCCCAATGCGAAACCCATAATATAGAGAAAAAGGAAGATAACACTCCCCTGAAGATGATTGCAGATGAAACGAGGCTCCAAAGCTGATTCTGCCATGTCTTTTCGGTCCAAGTTGTGCTTCAACGATCTGCATGGATGTCACAAAGCAAAGCAAAGCAAAGCAAAACAGCAAGCGAGACAATCTAGTTGCAACACAAACTATAACTAGATAATAATACTAATACTAAGCATCCATTCATAAAACTAGAAAATAAAAGATAATGTCTGAAAAAAATAAAAACATGTCCACGGGTGTTTACAATAAAAACCAAAATGACACCCCAAAATAAACTACTAAAGTACTACCACAACCACCAGCTCAGATCTCCTCCACTACTCGTCATTGGCACCTCCACCAGTGCCAGATGGGCCCGCCCCACCATAGTCACCTGTGTTCCCGAATGGGAACTGTGGGGGCTCACCAAAGTAGTTGGGGTAAGTGTTCTGAAGACCCCCAAAGATGTATGAAAACCCGGCATGCACCTCTTGGCGCATGAAATCTTGATTCGCCCGAATCTGCTCCTGGTTGGCTCTCAGCTACTCCCGGTTAATTCTCAAGTGATCTTAATTTATCTGCATTTGCTGAAATTGCCCATAAAACTCAGGGTAAGATGGGATACCGGGTGGCCAATGCTGGTACTGCGGGGGCCCCTGGTGCTGTGGTGGCTGTTCGTGCTCCTCCTCGTGATTGAGCATAACTTCATCCTCATCATCAGCTGGCTCTTGTGGTAACGGGTCCCAGACCTCGTTGTCTAATCCTTTTAACCTTTCTCCATGATCAGTATCCACGATTAGCCCCATAGCCTTCAATGAACGTATATCCACATACGTCCCTTCAGTAACCAAAGTCAAACCTGCAACCACTTCATCAGTCATTATTCCCATAGCGTAGGCAAGGTGCGTGACATATTGACCCCCATGGATTTGGCTGCTAGGGGTCCTGCCTGAACTGTGCACAAAATAATCTGCCATACGTGCGGCGAGGTTAATATGAGCCCCCTCCGTGAGCGCATATAAAAATATGACATCAGGAGTGGGACAGTTTCCCAAACTGTCCATGCGCCCTGCAATGGTGTGGGTGAAAATGTGGTGCATGACCCTAAGCAGAGGGTCTCGCAATCTCGATGCTTTGGCCACTTGAGGATCATATGGTGGGCCAAGAGCAACCCGTGCCCAAAAATTAGCCCGCTCCTCCTCGCTGGGGAAGGTGAACTGCTCAGTGAAAAACTCAGAGTTCATTTCGTCTTCAGTGTAAATTCCGAGTCTTCCTCCCAATCTCCCGACTGTCCAGTTATGCCAATTACCGCCCAACCTGAAATTAATTCGTTTTTTATGTCGGAAATCTAGGCTCCGGCTCGCTTTTGGTTTCTCATAAGAGAATGTAGCGAAGAATTCCAAAGTTAGCTCCAGGTAAATTGGTCGGTCAATGTTGACCAATCGCGAAAACGGAAGTGATAACATGTTTGCTAGTCGTTCGCTTTGGTTCAGCTCCACCATTACATCCCAATCCAGCCTTCTTGGGATACCAATTTGGTCCCGTCTCTGCCAAAGTTCATTGAGTTTTGTAAGGCAAGGATGGTACCGCGCATTGTTTTGATCGAAGTGGAGGAATGGGTGGTCCATCTGCACGAGGAGTTACTATAAGACAAAGAGGAACAGAAAAAAATTTCAAACGAAACAGCCTAACACACCATTATGAAGCTATTGTGAAACTAATCTGGCCAAATCGCACGGGCGTGTGATCAGACGCACGGTCGTGGGTCACCAAGATCAGTGATGGTGGTCGGGACTTATCAGAACTGTACGGACGTGCGACCAGTTGCACCACCATGCGTCGCCGACACCACATCATAAATCAGGAACATACCGCATATGCACGACCGTTCAACCAACGACACTACCGTGCGACTCAATTTTCTGCAGTTTTTCAACCCCCATCATAGAACAGTTAAATTTCTCCGAAAATCATCAAATTTTTGGTGAATGGGGGTTAGGAAAACAACGAGGTGTTCCTGATTCGCATATTTCTTGCAAGGATTAGGGTTCCGTTTGTATTTATGAAGAGAACCCTAAAATTCCTTGAAGAAATCTGAAATACCTAAGCCTAGAATAAGATTAAAACTGAAAATCAAGAGGAAAAACATACCGTGTTCGAAGAATCTGAGGGATCTTGCAAAAAAATGGTGAGATTTTGGAGAGGGGACTGGTCTAGAATGATTGTGCGACTAGGGTTCGTGATTTTTGAAGATAGGAGTGCAGAAAAGGCCCTTATATAGTACATGAACAAAACTGCCCCTGGCCATTCGCACGGTCGTGCGACCTGAAGCACGGTCGTGCATCTCCGACAAGACCTGATCCTGGCACGTTGTTCTCGGATTACACGATGGTGCAAGTCTAGGTGCCGGCTTGGATTGGCACGGACGTGCCATAATTGGCACGGTCGTGTGAGATCTGCAGATTAGTCTGTTTTCCACAGAACCCAGTTTTAAGGGCTGTTCCGACCAATTTCCGCCATTTTTGCAATACGCAAACTGATTTAACAATATTCTAACTTAGGTTCTTCTAGTCCAGTATGATCGAAAACTGTACACGCCTACGAAAACCTATCAAACACACCAAAACACGCAAAAACGAAAAGAACAAAACTAGGACAATTTTACCCCTAAAGCCATGAGACGCTCTTGCTACATTTTTGATCCTCGAGTCAGTAGCGTAGACTCTCCTCCCCACACTTATGATGTATGCGGGGTGTGGAGTTCGATAACCTCCACCGTCAACTCAATCGGCCCGGCCACATAGAGCTTTAAGCGATGCCCGTTAACCTTGAAAATTACGCCATCCGCGTTCTCAACCGCGACGGTCCCATACGGAAATACCTCCTTTACCGTATACGGACCCGTCCAACGCGAATGCAACTTCCCTGGAAATAGACGCAACCTTGAGTTGTAGAGTAGGACAAGATCTCCCGCTTGGAATTGTTTATGGTCCTTCAAGCGTTTGTCATGCAACCTCTTGGTGCGTTCTTTGTATAACACAAAGCTTTCATAAGCGTGTTGTCGTAGCTCTTCTAATTCGTGAATCTGAAGGAACCGGCACCTCCGGTTTTTAGATCCAGAATTGCAGTTTTGAGAGCCCACATCGCCTTGTGCTCCAACTCCACAGGTAAATGGCATGCTTTTCCGTAAACAAGCCTAAAGGGAGTAGTCCCAATAGGCGTCTTGTACGCCGTACGGAAAGCCCAAAGTGCTTCATCCAATTTTTTTGACCAATCCTTGCAGTTTGCACCCACCGATCGCTCAAGGATTCTTTTCAACCCCCGGTTCAAGACTTCCACTTGCCCACTTGTTTGTGGATGATAGGGCGTGGATAATCTGTGATGCACACCATAACGAGACAGAGCTCTCTCAAGCTGAATGTTGCAAAAGTGGGTCCCTCTGTCATTGATCAGTGCCTTTGGTGCACCAAACCGGGCAAACAAACTCTTTAGAAACCTCACGACTACCCTGGCATCATTGGTGGGTAAGGCCTGTGCCTTCACCCACTTTGATACATAATCTACAGCAACCAGGATATATTTGTTTCCTCGTGAGGGGGGAAATGGTCCCATGAAGTCTATCCCCCAGATATTAAAGACTTCACATACTTGTATCCAATTTTGAGGCATTTCGTCGTGTGCCGATATATTTGCTGCCCTCTGGAAGGTATCACACGCACTAACCCACTTCTGCGCATCACTAAATATTGTGGGCCAATAAAACCCTGAATCAAGCACCTTCTTAGCGGTGAAATTGGCTCCATGGTGACCTCCGGTAGGTCCCTCGTGACAGTGGCGCAGAATGTCAGTCGCCTCCTTTCCCGAAACACATCTCCTAATCACCTGATCAGCTCCAACTCTAAACAAGAAACGGTCATCCCAAATATAGCGCTTGAGGTCCGCAAAGAATTTTCTCTTTTGTTGGTGCGTCAATCCTTTAATGAGGATCCCGCAAGCAAGATAGTTCGCAAAGTCGGCGAACCAAGGCGACTCATCGCATACCTCGACACTCATTAAGGACTCGTGTGGGAAATTTTCATTGATTGGATCCCAACGTGTGTCCTTGATGTCTCCATGCTCCAATCGAGAAAGATGATCAGCCGCTACATTCAACGAACCCTTTTTGTCCTGAATTTCAATATCAAATTCCTGCAATAATAAGATCCATCTGATGAGACGCGGTTTAGTGTCCTGCTTGCTAAAAAGATATCTGATGGCTGCGTGATCAGTATACACAATTGTTTTTGAAAGCACCAAATACGATCTGAATTTGTCAAATGCAAAAACTACCGCCAAGAGCTCTTTTTCTGTCGTAGTGTAATTCTCCTGTGCGTCGTGAAGAGTCTTGATCGCATAGTAGACCGGGTGAAAGTGATTTTACTTCCTTTGTGCCAGAACGGCCCCTATAGCGAAATCGCTTGCGTCGCACATAATTTCAAACGGCAGACTCCAGTCAGGTGTGACTAAAATAGGGGCCTCAATCAGCTTTTGCTTGAGAAGGTCAAAAGCCTTCAAGCAATCATTTCCAAAGATAAACAAAGCGTCCTTTTCCAACAGACGGGTCATGGGCCTGGCAAATTTTTGAAAAATCCCTGATGAATCGCCTGTAGAACCCTGCATGACTGAGGAAGCTCCGTATCGCTCTCACAGAGGTGGGAGGTGGAAGTCGTGAAATTATGTCAACTTTAGCTGGGTCGACCTCCATACCAGCTTGCAAAATCTTATGTCCCAGAACTATGCCCTCTCTCACCATGAAGTGGCATTTTTCCCAGTTTAGGACAAGATTCGTTTCTTCGCACCTCTTCAACATTTTCTTCAAATTTTCTAGACACCGATCGAAGGAATCTCCAAATACTGAAAATTCATCCATGAATATTTCCATAGAATCCTCGATCATGTCATGGAAGATTGCAACCATACATCCCTGGAAGGTAGCCGGTGCATTACACAACCCGAAAGGCATACGCCGGTAAGCGAATGTGCCAAAGGGGCAGGTAAATGTAGTCTTCTCCTGATCCTCAGGAGCAATAGAAATCTGATAGTAGTCGGAAAACCCATCCAGAAAACAGTAATAAGACTTCCCCGACAGACGTTCCAACATCTGGTCGATGAATGGAAGCGGGAAGTGGTCCTTGCGGGTGGCATCATTGAGTTTGCGATAATTGATGCAAACACACCATCCTGTGACCGTCCGGGCTGGAATAAGCTCATTCCTATCATTTGTGACAACAGTCATGCCTCCCTTTTTAGGCACTACCTGAACAGGACTAACCTAGACTGAGTCGGATATGGGGTAGATCAAACCTGTATCCACTAACTTTATCACCTCTTTTTTGACAACTTCTTGCATGTTTGGGTTCAATCGTCTCTGTGGTTGTGCACACGACTTGTAATGGTCCTCCATGAGAATTTTATGGGTACAGAAGGAGGGGTTGCTTCCTTTAATATCCATTATCTTCCACACGATTGCTTTCTTATGAAGTCGCAGAACACTAAGAAGTCGGCTCTTTTCCTCGTCCGACAAAGATGATGAGATAATAACCGGCAGACGGCGCTCCTCGTCTAGAAATGCGTACTCCAAATGGGGTGGAAGCTCCTTAAGCTCCAAGGACGGGGGATCTTCAATTGAAGGCTTCGACTTTTCTTCATCCTCGCGATCAATCTTTGTAAACCGATCCGGACTCTAGGAACCATCATCACCAATCTGATAGACTGGTTGCTCGAAATCGTGGCCCTCCTGCGTAATGCCATCTAGGTCCCCACACAACAGACGTGTGTCCAAATCAATCTCCTCAATGTGGGTGTGATTTTTAACACCTTCGAAATTCCAGAAGATGTTCCAGAAGCAGGACATGCAGAAGCTGCTCAAGTTGAACCTCTGTTTGATTCTTCAGATATTGGTTTAACTCCTTTCACTACCCGTTTTTCTCCATTGTCAGCTGATCCACTTCTCTCTGTGGATGAAGTAAATGGTGACACTTCGCCTGAGAACACCTCTCAAAATGATGCTTCTTCTTCACAGGCGAATGTGGATGAACCAACTGAGGAAGTTGATCCTCCAGTAATCTACGTTGACGAACACTTCTCCAACCTTCCGCAGCAAATTGAGACTCACACAGATGCAGGATACAACACAGAAACGGGCCGACATATTCACGAAAGCCTTTGATAAAAATCGATTCAACCAGCTGGTAACCTGGTTGGAAATGGTTAATTTCCTCGAGTGGAAATGAATCTTGTTGTCCAAAATCATTTGTAAATACTCTATCTTCTGTCCATATTAAAAAAAAACGTTTGTTAAAAGTAAAACAAGTATCGTAAAACGTTGCCCACCAAAAAGATTTTCTGAACGTGTTAATTTCATTTTCGGGCAATGGACTTTCGAAAATAAAGATTTTAGGGGGGATATTCCAGAAAATCAAAATTAGATGCTTGTGTCTGACTCCTGTTAGGGGAAATGATAGAAAATCGCTAACACTTTGTCATTTCTTGAAAAACAGAAAACAAAAGAATCGGGCTACCAAGCAACGACGTGTCGGTAGATTCAGCAACACCAACGAGTAAACTTCTTTTAGGTGGCAAAACATAACATCTACACAAGGATTCTGGCTTTTCTCAGGCATTACGCATCATTGTGGGTAACACGCTGCGGCATATGGCTTAATGGTCTTAAATCTTGCGTTGATAGATTGCCAAAGTCTGAGATTTCGGGTCTTTATATTGGTATTTCATTCGTGGATATCATAGTTGTTCTTCTGCTGCATCCAGATACATGCTGACCTAGACGCTATGATATCTTTTCAAGAAAAGAGCCAAAAATGGCCAAATCCCTAAATTGAAGAAGCTTTCATAGAAAGTCATTCAAGTGCGCAAAAATGCACAAATCGTACCAAATCTGGTATCTGTCTCCGCCCTCGGTAGTTTTTGGGATCTCTGCTGTACGAAAGTACTGACCTGATCACCAACTCTATCGTTGAAAAGCAAAACGAATGAATCCAATATATTCATCTGTTATGAGGAATCTTTGTGCATACCTTGATCGCGGGGGTATGTCCTGATGTGGGACTCACGGGCATAATGATTCTATTTTCAATAGCTTGTGTGGGGGCCATAGAAGTCTTGTCAATATTACAAAAAACATGATAAACGCGCTCACCGAAGGCATGTTGAAAGAAGGATGCATGGATTTAAGCGGACAAACATACTGGCAGTTTTTCTTGTGCCTTGATTCGCTAATAATAATAAATAAGGATTTGACAAGTGTTGACAATGTGATCTTCTGCAGGTAAGTCGACAAGCGTCAAAAGAAACAAGAAAATCAGCAAAAATGGAACCTCCCAGATTTGAAAAGAGAAGTTCGGAGTCAAAATGGCCCAAATTTTCAATAGTTTGTGAATATTTCATAATTTCTATTTTTTTTAAACAAAAATGGGCACGTTTTTCGAGAAAGTTTGAAATTCACGAGCGTATTTAAAGTTGAAATAGATTGGTTATCCATATACACGGCGAAATTAAGATACTAGCGAAATTATTAATTTCGCTGGTCATCTTTTTTTAATATAAAAGGACAAACCGACTCTTTTTATCTAACTTTTCAAACTTCCATTTCATCTTCTTCTCTATAATCAGTTCATAATCAAATTCGTTCAAGACTCACATTATTCAAAATTTTCGATCTCATTGTTTGGTCAAGATCATAGGTAACATATTTGTTTTGATCATCGCTTACAGATAATCATATGTGACGATTTTGCTAGAGTATTTGAGTTTGGTTTTTTGAAGTTCATGGCTTAGGATCTTGAATCAGTAGTTTTTTTTAGGTTGTATTGAGAATGCTTATAACCGGTTTAACTGTTATTTCAAGATGTTCTGATGCGCGTGTGGTGTGATATATATTTAAGTATATTTTAACCCCTTTTTACACGTTAGCCAAGTTTTAAATTTATAAAACACGATATTTTACTAACACCAAACACACATATGGGCAAGTGCACCCATCGTGAGCGTAGTATAGTGTTGGCAAGATACTGAGGTCGTCCAAGGACACAAGAGCTTTTAGTACCGGTTTATTCTCAACGTCTAATCAAATCAAAAGTTAGAAAAAAGGTTTGTAAACTAGAAAAATAAAAACTAACTAAAATGCTTAAAAATGAAAATAAAAATAAAAACAGATAGACAAGATGAATCACTTGGATCCGACTCGTGTTTAGTGTAACCTTTGATTATTTCCGCACTTTTGCACTTTTTAAGAGATTCTCTTAGTTATTGTAGTAGGCCCCTCTTTTGAAGGTGACGTTACCCTCAACCCAGTAGTTTGAGTCAGCAAGGATACAATCCTAAAGGGTCGGATTATTGAAAGATAATTAATTAAGTTATTAATGCATATTATAGTAGGCCCCTCTTTTGAAGGTGACGTTACCCTCGGCTAAGTAGTCTGAGTCAGCAGGGATACAGTCCTAAGTAGCCTGATTAAAGTATTAATAGTAGCTTACATATGAGGGGATCAAAGAGTTTGGACCCCCGTCATCCAATACCGATGAGTATTGAAGGAGGTCCTACTAAATTTAACCCAGGTCCTTGCAGGATCTATACACTGAACAAGGCAAGACTCTTACCTAACCGTTCCCTTAACCCCCGACCAGGTAGCCAACATATCTCCATATAGACCGTGGAGATATGAATGGTGAAAATCTTTTATTTTATATAGACAGTAAAATAATGCCAAGACACCACGGACAAACGATAAGGAAGAATCACCTTCAACATAAGAAACTAGTTATTAAAGTCATTAATACATAACCAAGTAAAAAGTGCGAAAAGATTAAAAATAAAAAGTTTACACTAGACACTTGTCTTCACCAAGTGATGTAAGAGACTTAGTGTTGATGCACGGAATGTCTGTTGACTACGTCTACATCATGTCTTAGGTCAAGATAGGTCAACATAGGGTCTTGAAAGTCAAAATTAGGGTTTTAATGATGTATTTCACTTATATGTACATGTTAGATAGGTTTCGCTCATGAGTCAAGGGATTTCGCTTATAAGGACTTTAGGGTTTCGCTTATGTGTTCATTAGGGGGTTTCGCTCATATGACATGTCATAAGAGCGAAATTTGCTGGGCTATATATAGTCATCATAAGCGAAATCAGGTCATTCATTCAGGATATTGGAGCGAAACCTTGTCATTGCTTGTGTAACAAAACTCTGTCAAATTTGAATCAGAAAGCAATAAAAGAGAAGGAATTGAATAGGAAAAGCTGTGTAACATCATTTACGTTGATTCTGCCTTCGTATGTGAAAATGAACGTTCTCAACTGACTGTTTAGGGTCGGAACACGGTCCAACAAGTGGTATTAGAGCTCAGGATGAGGAGTTCATACTACTACAGCTTGATTTGACAAAATTCTCTCATTTCTACTCACTTTCTCTCATACTTTTTCGATTTGAGCTAGTTCCTACGGTTGAAATGGCCTGATTTTTTAGTATAACGTGTAAAATACAGTAATAACAAACCCTAGAAAGATTCAGGTTAAAATACGGCTTAAAAATGGTAAAAATCAACTAAAAACGTGATTTCGCTTTTACGGACATCGATTGTAATTACTTGATTTCGCTTATCTGAACATCACCATATTTCGCTTATACGGACACTTTAAGGACCTGATTTCGCTGATAGGGATATCTTGCTATTTAGCTCAAAGGGACATTGCCTATTTCGCTCATAGGGACACATAAACTGATTTCGCTTATTTGTCATACTGTTGTTTTCGCTCATTGTGACATTCATCTAGTTTCGCTTTTGTGACATTGCTATTTCGCTTATCTGTCACAATAACTGCTATTTCGCTCATTTGTCACTGTTTTTCAAAATTACGAAAATTTTTCTAAGTGTTTACTGATTTTGCAGGTACACTCAAGATGGATGACATATTCTTGAACCCGTTTAGCGACATGTACGCATTCGCTGGAAATTCCGGAAACGATGATTCTTCGTCTAACAACAACAATGAGAATCTGCCAAAAGAGAGGAAAAAGGAAGCTTGGGAATCTGAAAGTGCCTTTGGGACATTCAATAAACCTCCAAAGCTAATGGCTATCGAGGAATACAGCCGGTGGTCAAGAAAGTTTGAAGATTGGTTGATGGCATTCGCATTTCCCAGCTGGAAGAGTTTGAAAAATGGTTATGAAAATGGAAACAAAAATGGTGAAACTTTAAGATCTGCTGAGGAGATTGATTCGTTTGTAGCTGAACAAAAGTGTGTGGCTTTGTTGTTTCAGTCCGTTCGGGAGGATATAATATCTTTGATCGATTATTCAAATGCAAAAGATCTTTGGAAAAAGTTAGAAAAGAAATGTATAGGCAGTGAAGAAATCAAGAAAAACAAAATAAAACTACTTAGGAAAGAGTTTGACATGTTTGGGTGCTTAAAGAATGAATCAGTTTCAAAAATGATCGAGAGGTTTGGGCACCTGAAGTTGGAATTAACTAGACATGGAATTAAGTATCCTGATGATGAGCAAGTAGATAAGTTGTTCGATTCGTTGCCAGACGAGATGGATTGGAGATATTATGCTCTCATGCTAAAAAACACCATCTTGCCGAAAGATCTTACTCCAGATTTGTTGATTGAGAGACTTGAAAGTCACGAGCTGGAGTTGAAGAAGACGTACAAAGTCAATCACTCATCTTATCAACAAAATTTGGATTTGTATTATCCGAAGAGTATGATGCCAAAAGAAACTTCTCCCAAGACTGCATTTTCTGCTGAAAATGTGTCCACAGCAAGCAAAGAAAGTCAAAGTGGTCAAAGCAGTGGAAATCACAGTGGTTATCACAGTGGATCTTCATCATCTGCAAGTCATTCTGATGCAAAGAATCATTTTCAATGCAACATTGCAATAGACTTGAAGAATGCTCAGAATTTTGATGAGGAGTCGGCCAAACAGCAGATGATCTTTCTAGCATCGGTGTTGGAATCGTATGAAGGGTTAGTAGCTGGGAAGATAGGCAACACCAACTTAACGAAAGAAGATTATGATCAGATAGATCCTGAAGAAATGGAGCTGATCGATATTCGTTGGGCTATGGCCAGTGCTGTTCGTCGAGCACAGCGTTTCATGGAAATTACCGGCAGGAAGACAATTGGTGGTCCATCTACCAAATTGGGGTTCGATAAGTCCAAGGTGACTTGATTCAAGTGTAAGCAGAAAGGTCACTTCAAGCGAGAATGCAGAAACGCTTATGCTGAAGAGTCGGAGAACCCTTTCAGAGATGATTACTACAAGAAGGCAATTTGTCATCAGAATAAATCTGAGCCGCCTAGATTGAAGCAGGTTGAAGACAACAAAGAGAAATCTAGAACTCTTGCGGTGATTTATGATGATGAAGGGTATGATTGGAGTCAAGATGTTCTACCTGAGGAAGATGCGGTTGGTTACGCATTCATGGCGAAAAACGACGAACCTATTCCTTGGAAAGATAACCGAACTGAAGAGCAGAAGTATAGATACAGAAAAATGTTGGCTGAAAACAGAATCATTAGAATTTCTGGTATCTATCTGGAAGCGAGGAGAGCGAGAAGATGGGACCCGGATAGGGAGTGTTATCTTGACCCATATGGAAATATTGCAATCGATGACAAAACGCTTGATATCGAAGCCATAATCAAGGAGTACAAAGAAGAGGATGAGTATTGGCAGAATAAATGGTCGGGAACTGGAGACGAGAAAGAGAAAGAAGAAAAAGAGAGGAAGGAGAAAGAAGAAAAAGAGAGGAAGGAGAAAGAAGAGATAGAGAAATCAAAGAAAGTTGATACTGGAGTTATTGACACAACACAGGAGTTGACTGCAGAGAACCTGGAAAAAATGGCTGACAAAGTGCTGGCTGCTAACGCACTTGAGGTAGACTCTAACTCCGTGTCTGAGTCAAAAAGCCAGGTCAGTTCAAACTTGTCAACAAATGCGTCGGGTAAACAAATTGATGGAAATGCTGATTGCAAAAATTGCAACAAAGAGTGCAAATTTTGTAACACAGTCATGTATCTCAACGGGAAGAAAGTTGATGATCTGACAGCAAAAGTCAGAAGCGTTGAGAATCAGATTCTTGATCGTGACAAAACAGTTAAAGCTTCAACTGAACAGATAAGAGAATTAACTAGCCAAATTGAAAATGATAAAATTGATCATGAAAAAGTTAAAAAGGAAAATGAAAAGTTAATTCTTGAAAACCGTCAGATTTCTGAAAAGTTTGAAAAACTAAAAAGCACAATGAAAGATAATGATGATCGAAATGGTAAAACTTATAAAGAAAATGTTCACCTAAAAGCAGTGCTTAGAGTAAAAGAAGAATTAATCAACCAACAACTGGATGAAATCGCTAAACTGAAACTTAAATTTCAAGAGGCTGAAATTGAAAACGAGCGAATCCAGTTGAAGCTTAAGAGTTACAACTCCGCAAGCTTTGTGTTGCAACACATTATTCCCAAACCCATCGGGAAAGACAAAGCAGGCGAAGACGTGTACTGTGATGGAACTGGGGTGGGTTTTCATCAAGTTCCACCACCTGTTCTTGATAACTACACGAAAAAGCAATCAGGGTTGGTTGAAATTGAAGAAGAAAGTGAAATGAATCTTCCGGATTCAATTGATGTTACGTTCACATCTTCCAATGAAGATAGTGTCCAAAATGATATTGTAAAAGGTGTTGTTGAAAATGTGCTAAAAACGGATAGTGACACTACTGAGGAAGATGGGTGTTTCTTGGATAAATACATTCCGAAACAAAAGTCCAAGAACAACTTAAATGAAGAATCAAATCTTGTCATGTACAAGATGTTGGGTTCAGATAAGTTGTTTTCGGATTCTGAGTTTCCGATTAAGAATGTTAATATGAACAAATTGACAAATGTTTTCAAGTTGGTAGTTGAGTTGTCAGAAGTGAACAATCTGAGTCAAACAAAGAGAAAAATGAGTTTTGAGAAAGATAAATCATACTACAAGAAATCTGTTAATCCATCACGTTTTTATAATAACAATCAAAATAACTGGTCGGGTGGTTATCAGGGTGGTAGGAATTATCAGAGAAGAAATGTTCCAAACAAGAGGTTTGCTGAAAAGAAAAAGTTTGTGAACAGTTCGAGTTCACTTGCTGATGAAGAGAAAGAGATTTTTTCAAAATCAAATGAAGAGTTCTTTGAGAAAAGAGCTTCACAGTCTCAGTCTGAAGGCACAAGTAGAGTTGTTGATACTCGAACATGTTTCAGATGTAATCAAGTTGGTCACATTGCACGAAAGTGTACCAATGTGAAGCCTAAGACTGAAACTGTGAAGATTCAAAAGAAGAAAGTTGATGAGAAGGGTAAAGCACCAATAGTTGTTGAGAAAAAGAGTGTGAAAAATGACAACATTAAAGTGAAAATTGAACCCGTAAAGAAAGTGTAACTAAAAATGACAAATTTTACAAGCGGGTTGCATTATCTCAACAAGTTTGGAAACCAAAAAGTGAGAAAAAGATTTCACCTTCTGAGGATTCAATTCAAATTGATTATGATGCAAATTTTCCACCTTTGAAGGCTGAAAATTTCAAAATTCAAATTGCGAGAGTCAAGGTTACACCTAAGGCTGATGAGGCCTGGGTGGACTCCATGTTTGACTAAATAGTTTGAATTGCCGGAGCTTCCTTGATCGCGAAGCATGAATCGGCATCTTTATTGAAGTTGTTTAAGTCAAAGTTTGTTATGTGCAGGATCTTCCAAAACTTGTATCCAGATGGATCATGGATAGTGGAGCTTCAAGACATATGACAGGGAAGACTGCATTATTGTATGATGTGAGAAATATCAATGGTGGTTACGTAGGTTTTGCGGGTAATCAAGGAGGAAGGATTATAGGTGAAGGAACGTTATCCAATGGGATTGTTACGTTTGAAAGAGTTAACTACATTACTGAGCTGGAGAACAATCTACTGAGTATCTCCCAGATTTGTGACAATATGTATACCACTCACTTCACTGATAAAGAATGTTTGATCTTGAAACCGGGATTTGTAATACCTGAAGAATGGATTATCATGCGGGCACCTAGAGTGAATGATTTATATGTGTTGGATATGACTGTAGCAACAACAACTACTGGTCAAGAACATTGTTTTGTATCCAGAGCAACTGAGAAAGAATCGAGATTGTGGCACCGCAAGATGGGGCATATTCACCTAAGGAAGATGAATCACTTGGTACACAATGATTTGGTTCTTGGAGTTCATGTCAAAGGTTTTCATCTGGAATGGGAGTGCATTAGCTGTGTCAAAGGCAAGCAGAAGAAAAAGTCACACCCTACAAAGCAAGTCAATTCAGTTTCGAGACCTCTGGAAAGACTTCACATGGATTTATTTGGTCCTGTGAATGTCAAAAGTATTACAGGAGATTACTACTTTTTGGTCGTTACTGATGATTATTCCAGATTTTCGTGGGTTTCTTTCTTGAAATCTAAAGACGAAACATTTGACAGTTTGATGGCGTTATTCAAAAAGATTGAGAATCTGTACCAAAGGTGTATCAAAAGAATTCTTAGTGACAATGGTACTGAATTCAAGAACAGTAAGATGGAAGAATTTTGTGATGAAAGAGGTATATTGCATGAGTTTAGTGCTCCGTACACTCCGCAGCAGAATGGAGTCGCAGAACGCAAAAACCGGACACTAATCGAGACGGCTAGAACTATGCTCGCAGATTCAAAGTTACCGATAAATTTTTGGGCTGAAGCTGTTTCCGCCGCATGCTATACGCTCAACAGGGTTCTCACTGTCAAGAAGTTCAACAAAACATGCTTTGAGCTAATCAATAACCATAAGCCGAATTTGAAGTATCTAGAACCGTTCGGGTCACCCTGTACTGTTATAGAGCCTCATGGAAAGTTTGGTCCGAAGTGCATTGAGGGAATATTTGTTGGTTATGCAAATCCGATGCGACGTGTCTTCGTTCCAAGTGAGAAGCGGATTATTGAAGCTGCAAATGTTGAATGTCAAGGTTATACTATGCCGCCACAGAATCCAGGAGATTCATGGTGTTATCATTATGACAAACTGTGGGATTCGTTTGACATGAGAGTAGAATCAGAGGAAGATGAAGATTTCTTTGATGAGTTGGATATTCTGCGTGAATATGAGTCACAACTAAGGTTCCCAGCTGAGTATTCTAGAAGACCACGGGAAACTTCAAATGATGATGAAGCAGGTCCGAGTAATGCTGGTAAACATGATGATGTCCAACAGAATGAAGTTGCTCAGTATAATCAGTCGGTTCAGAATGATAATCAAGAAGCTGAAAACATGCCAGTCTTTGATCATGGTGATTCAGATTCTGAGGGGGAGCAAATTCAGATTTCAAGTCAAACAAACCAAGTTGGTGAACAAGATGCAGATCAGAATGTTACTAATCTGGAGGACAATGTAGATGTTCCAAGCGAAGTGATGCCGCGAACTTTTTCATATCATCCAGAGGAGTTGATCATAGGAGAATTGCAGACAGGCGTTCGCACTCGAAGACAGATTGATAAAGGGCTTACATGTTTTTATACAACAGTTGCTCCTTTGCAAACTGAATTCTCATTGAGTTGTTTTATCTCGCAGGTTGAACCAAGAACTTACAAAGAGGTGCTTACTGAAGACTCTTGGGTCAATGCAATGCAGGAGGAACTGAGTCAATTCGAAAAGTTAGGAGTGTGGAAGTTAGTTGATTTGCCAGATGGTCACAGAAAAATCAATACGAAATGGGTATTTAAATGCAAGAGAGACGACAGAGGAGTTGTTGTAAGGAACAAAGCTCAACTCGTTGTTCAGGGCTTTAGTCAACATGAGGGGATTGATTTTACAGAAGTCTATGCTCCTGTAGCACGACTAGAGGCAATCAGAATTTTTCTTGCATTTGCGTCTTGGAAGAAATTCAAAGTATATCAGCTAGATGTAAAATCGGCGTTTCTTTATGGGAAGGTCAAAGAGGAGGTTTATGTCGGACAGCCGCCGGGCTTCACCGATCCAATCCACAAAAACAAGGTCTACTTATTGTACAAAGTGCTGTATGGTTTACACCAGGCCCCGAGAGCTTGGTACGAGACTTTGTCTCAAGACCTACTAGCCAACAAGTTCATTCGTGGAAAAGTGGATGCCACTCTCTTCACTAAAGAGGTCGACGGTCATCTTCTGATAGTTCAGATTTATGTGGACGATATAATCTTTGGGTCAACAAATGAAAGTCTGTGTAAAGATTTTGAATCAGTGATGAAGCAAAAGTTCGAAATGTCATCAATGGGGGAGATGAAATTCTTTTTGGGTCTACAAGTTGAACAACTACCTGAGGGAATTTTCATTCACCAAACGAAGTACGTTCATGATATTCTAGAGAAATTTGGGATGTCAAGTTCTACTCCAGCTGCTACCCCACTCGCAACAAATCATGGGATTCACCCAGATCTCACCGGAGATAGGGCTGATGAAACGTTCTACCGATCCATGATAGGTTCTTTGATGTACTTAACTGCTTCACGTCCTGATATCATGTACCCAACGTGCCTCGCAGCAAGATTTCAATCTAACCCGAGAGCTTCGCATATGATCATTGTGAAGAGGATATTGCGCTACCTGAAAGGAACTCCTTCATTGGGGTTGTGGTATCCTAGGAAAGGCGATTTTACGCTCGAAGGGTATTCCGATTCGGATTTCGGATGCTGCAAAGTCAATTCAAAATCAACAACTGCAGGATGCCAGTTCTTTGGACCTAGATTGGTTACCTGGCAGTGTAAGAAACAAACGTCTGCGGCATTATCTACATGTGAAGCGGAGTATGTTTCTGCTAGCAGTTGCTGCTCTCAGATCCTGTGGATACAGCAACAGATGCGCGACTACGGTTTGCAGTTTCTTAACACACCTCTTTTTGTTGATAATAAGGCCGCAATAAATATAACAAAGAATCCAGTATATCACGCTAAAACTAAACACATAGAAATTCGTCATCACTTTATTCGTGATTGTTTTGAGAAAAAGTTGATACGAATTGAGAAAATCCACACTGACGAACAGAAAGCTGATTTACATACCAAAGCTTTTGATAAAAATCGGTTTAAATATTTGTTAAAACTGAATGGTATGAAGCTTCTTTCGGTGTCGGATGGGATTATTGGCGTTGATGAGAGTACAGTTGCGGATGAAGACGAAAAACAATCTGCAATGGTTTGTCGATTTTTTTACATGTTTTGGTATTTAGGGGGAGTAGATAGATGTATATAGATTTATTTTCAGAAAATACAAAAACAGTAAAAAATGCAAAAATACAAAAACAATATAAAATCTGAAAAAGAGCTTGTGTATATAGGGAAAATGATAGTACATCGGCTAGACAATTACAGTATGCTAAAGATTTGTAAAGTTTAAATGAGTTAAACAGTCTCACTGATGATGTGTCGATAGGTTTTCGCACATTTAGTAGATTTATTCGGGATATAAACCTAAAATTTCAAACTTGTGAAATTCGTGGGGAACACTACTTGGATATATAGGTAACCCCTGAAATCTCGTTTGAAAGGTCTCGTATTCTGATATACTAGGTTTTTATACTCAATGATGTCTGGGGTATTATTCCGGGACTTCTGCTGAACGGTAGTTCTGACCTAATGTTGGGATTGAACCCTATCAGAGGAACAGATAATTAAAGCCAAAACTGGATCAGAGCAGTTGATCCAGAATAAGCAGATGTTTACATACAAGTCTCTCCCCTTGAAAGTGGTTTCAACATCTGCTGACCTCCTATCTGCTGATCTTGCAAACTGCTGACCTACAACTGCTGCTCAAGTAAAAAACTGATGTAAGACTAAATCCCTGCTGATTCAATCTACTGCCTTGAGTCAAGCACTGCTGATCCGGATAAGTACTGCTGGGTTCACAGCAGTGGAAGGTTGCAGCAGCTGATCTATAGTCTGTTTTGTATTGTAATGTAATAGCAGTAGTTAACATAGCAGTGTTTGTATAGATCAGAGGTTAGAGTTTGTTAGGAGGTTAGATGTCACTTTCATGGTGACGTCAGCTAAGATGCTCAGTGGTTTGCAAGTGCCTATAAATAGTTCAGTACTTTGTACTGTTCTATTAGCTCTTTTGCATCATCGTCTTCTTTGCACGAACAAACAACTGAGCTCTGGCTGAGGGGGAGTTTGCATTCATTCATCAATCATTATAATCGTTATTGAAATAAATTCAATCTTCCGATTCATTGTGAAAAGATGTTTGATTAAAGTATTACTCTCGTTTGATTGTATGCAAAGTTTGTTTTCATCATAATTCCGCTGCACACTCATCCATTTTCATTTTAAATTACAAACACAAAATACAATCAGAAACAAACTCAGATCCAACAATTGGTATCAGAGCCTGGACAGTCAAATTTGATTTAACAATCATTTTGACGTAAATAGTTCAGCTCATAACAGTTGATACTGATCGTTTGTTCATTTGTTGAAAAACAGAGCAAGGATTAATCACCATTAAAGTTGATTTCTCAGTGTCTGTAAAACAACAAGAATGACGTCACAATCTCAGGATGATAAAAACAACATCGGCTCGCTTTTTAAACCACCTATGCTAAAAAGAAATGAGTACAACATCTGGCAGAGGAGGATGGGTCACATCCTCGCTCAACAAAGCACAGGTTGTTGGAGGTCTGTCATCTATGGTCCCCACGTTCCCACAGTGCCAAGCGCTGAAGATGCTAAAAAGTTCGTTCCAAAACCAGTTGAAAATTATACCGAAACCGATTATCAAAAGTTCGAACTAGATGCTAAAGCGTTTAGCATCATAGCATCAGCGCTGCCCAATGAAATATATGCTGGACTGTTACACTGTAACAGTGCCAAAGAGTTATGGGACGCACTTAAGGAACAGTTTGGGGGGACCGAAGAAGTCATAGAAAACAATAGGGAAATCCTGAACCAACAGTACGAAACATTTTGTTACGTTAAAGGTGAATCACTAATGCAACAATTTGAGCGTTTCAGTTGTCTCATCAGTGAACTAAGGCTTGTTAACACCACTTTTACAAACTCAACTCAAAATAGCAGGTTCCTCAGGTCACTGCCAGAAAAATGGGACACCATAGCTTTTGTCACCCGAAACTCACCCGAGTTCAAGGATCTGACCTTGACCCAACTTCACGGTCGACTCCTGACCTACGAAAGGGAGTTGAACCAGAAAAGGAGGTTGCTAGAGTCAGGAAAAGTTACTGATGATTACACTTTCGGTAACACTGCTCTTCTGGGTCAAGAAGAATCTGGGAGCAGTGGTAAGGATCAGGGTTATGATCACTTCATTGACATAACTGCTAGTGCAAATTTTAACAACCCTGATCCTCACTCTGCTAGTTATGCATTCACTGCAAACAAAAACCAGATGTCAGACAATTTAAGCTTTGAACTCAATGATTTACAACATTTTGATCCCACTGACTTAGAAGAGATGGATATTCTGCATCAGTTGGCTTTTCTAAGTGTTAGAACTAGCAAATTCTATAAAAGAACAGGGAGAAAATTCCCAGGACTTCATGGGAATTTGAGGGTTGGTTTGGATAAATCGAAAATCAAGTGTTACAAGTGCAATAGGTTAGGGCACTTTGCTAGGGAATGCAGAAGTCAAAACAATGGACAAATAGTTACTCATCCTAGCTCTAATCCTAGACCACAAAGTCAAAACACTGTGCACTATACTCAATACACCCCTGCAGCTCAAGTGAACACTGCTCACTATGCTGCTGCCCCTGTGCCTGTGCATTATGTCCAAACTACTGTCCCACAAATTCAGTACGTTCAAACCCCTGCTCCACAGGTACAAGTGCAACCTGTTGCACCTCAAACCACTGCTCCAGCAGCAGTACAACCAGATCAACAAAGTTTCTTCACTCAAGGGTTTGTTGACTGGAGCAGTATGCCTGAAGACCTTGGTGATGAAAATTTTGCACTCTATGCTTCTAATGATTCTTCTCATAATGAATTTTGTTTGATGGCATTAGAGTAAATATAGGAGGGGGTTGAAACTGAAGAGGAACAGCTGAGTATTGAAACAGTGGATGAGGTAACTGAAGCAGTGGTTACTGCTGTGGCTTGTGAACTACTGTTGGGAGAAAATTCAGGTACCCTGATTGAACCACTGACAGACCCATGGTCCGAAGAGAACAAGGAAGAAAAGAAAGAAGCAAAAGCAGGTGAGAAAGAAGAAAGAGCTGAAGATGAAGAAAATCCTCAATGTGATTGTGCAATGATGGCTGCTGCCAAGGTATCACCTCAAGTTCTTGAAAAACTGTGTTCTGACAATTGCATTATTGCTTTTGCTAACATCAAAGAGGTGAACGAAAACCTTCGGGATAAAATCTTAACTGATGAAGTCAAATTTGAAAGATCTTTAAAAGAACTTAAAAACAAATTGGCTGAAAAAGAAAAGGAGATTAGCAGCATGAAAGAAGAGTAGAGCATAACCAAAACCCAACTCCAAACTATGGTAGAAAAATACCAAGTTTGCAAAAAGGAGTTAGAGTCCACCCAGATCACATGTGAGAGATGGGTGGAATCATGCAAAGGGTATGAGGTTATGCTTGAAAAACAGATAAAAAGCAATGTGAAATTTGGAGTTGGTTATAGAAAACATGATGATGAAAATACTGCTTTTGGAAAGTCTGTTCAAACCACTGATGTAACCACTGAGTTCATCCCCACAAACAAGAATGGCCAAGAAGTGAAAATCACTGACAAACTTGGTAACAAAGTCACACTTGACAGACCAATGGGATCCTCTACTTTTGAGGAGCTTGAAGATTATCAGTTTAAACCAAAATGGTCTGATGTGTGTGATATTCTTGAAAATTTCTAGCCAATGGACTTTACATCAACTGATGGTGTTAAAGCTCCAAAAGCTAAAGTCATACCTCTCAAGGACATCCCAGCAGTGGTTAAAACCTCTGCTGCAAAGGAGTCTGAAAAGAGAAAGAAGAAAGAAAAAATTGATAACTTGTTTTGTGAATTCTGTGAGAAAAGGAATCATCTAACAAAAGACTGTTTCCACTTAAAAGCTTATGATTTAAACAGAACAAGTGTCATTGTTTCAGCTGAAAGTTGCATTGTTTGTGGTAAAACAAACCACAAAACTCAAGCATGTGTGTATCTCAAAAACTTTGATGTGAAAAAGAATGAGTACATGGCTAAAACATCCTTGAGTCCATCATCATCATCATCATCATCATCATCTGTCAAGTTCACCAAGAAATAACCACTGTTTGTGCCAGTTCAAACAGCTGTCACAAAACAGCTGAACCAAACATCTGTCAAAAGAGATGTTCAGGTTACTGATGCACCCCCTGCTAATCAATTAAGAAAAGGCAAGGAAAAACAGTCTTACCAAAGGATTCCACACGTTTATGAGGCCTACAAAAGGCCCTCTAAACCCAGAGTGAACAGGCATCCTTTTGGTTACCAGCAGGTGATTGGTCAGGACCCACAACAGTGGTTAGAGAAATACTGCCCTAAAACAGTCCAAACCCCTGACCTAACCACTGTCCATCATTCTGCATCCATCCCAGACACTGTTGAGACCCCATCCAAAGCCCTGCTGGCTTTGGAGACCCTAATGAACTAATCCTTTTACTTCATGTGCAGGGAGCTTCTTCATGCTTTGATAGTCTTTGGTATGTAGATAGTGGAGGCTCCAGGCACATGACAGGATGTAAAGCCCTCCTCAAAGACTTTAAAATCCATGGAGGGGGTGATATATCCTTTGGGAATAATAGTAAAGGAAAAGTTCTGGGGTCTGGTACAGTGCAATCTGGAAATATAAAATTTGAAAATGTCAATCTGATAGACAATCTAAAATTCAACATTCTGAGTGTATCACAAATGAGTGACAAAGGGTTTGGGTCATTCTTCACAAAAGATTGTTGTAGGATTGTTGGACCAGAAATGGTCAAAAAGATTGAAGCAATAATCAACACTGGTCAAACTAAACTTGTTGCTCAAAGAAGTGGCAATGTTTATATTGTTGACATGTCAAAAGAGTGTCCCAGAGCTGATGCCTGTCTGTTCTCAGCTGCCTCTAACAAAGAGACAGAACTTTGGCACAGAAGGCTGGGGCACACAAATCTTAAGACAATCACTGAAATTTCAAAAAATGGTTTGGTGAGAGGCCTACCACAAAAATTGTTTTCTTGTCCTGAACATTGCATTTCCTGTTTAAAAGGAAAACAACATAAAAGTTCTTATAAGTCCATTGAAGAGTCCAAAATAACCCAGTGTTTGCAGATGCTACACATGGATTTGTTTGGCCCAGTTCAAGTCATGAGCCTTAAGAAGAAAAGATATTGTTTGGTTATTGTTGATGACTTTTCTAGGTTTACGTGGACTTTCTTTTTACACTCAAAAGATGAGACTGCAGGCATTTTGCAAGACTTTGTGACACAGGTTGAAAAGCAATTTGACCTTCCAGTGAAAAGCTTCAGGAGTGACAACAGCACAGAATTTAAAAATAAGGAGTTGGATGCCTTCTGTGTGAAGAAAGGAATTGTAAGGCAGTACAGCATTCCTAGAACACCAGAGCAAAATGGGGTTGTTGAAAGAAAGAACAGAACTTTGATTGAGGCTGCCAGAACTATGCTTGCAGATTCAGGTTTGCCATTAACTTTCTAGGCAGAGGCAGTAAACACCGCCTGCTATGTCCAGAACAGAGTTTTAATAAACCCCAAGCACAAAAAGTCTGCTTATGAAATTCTGTATAAAATCAAACCACTGATCTCATATTTCAAGGTGTTTGGCAGCCCATGCTTTATTTTAAACCTAAAAGATTCCATTTCAAAATTTGCAGCCAAAATTGATTGTGGTTATCATCTGGGATACTCAACCACTGCCAAGGCCTACAAAGTGTTCAATACACGGACCAAGGCAGTGGAGGAGACTTTGAATGTAAAGTTCAATGAACTTTCATCAATGAAAATCCCAACAAATCCTGCAGATCTGTTTGATCTTGAAAAATTTACTTTTGAAAATACTGCTGTCAAGACTAACAATGCAGGTCCATCAGCGGACACAACACCAGACTATGGGTATGAAATCATCATCCCTCAAAGGTCTGCCACAAAGGGAAAAGCACCAGCTATTCAAAACAGTTGTCAAAGCTCAACCACTGCTACCTCAACAGTTGTTGACCAAAGTAGCCCATACACCACTGCTTCCACATCCTCAAACACTGCTGACAAAAGTCCTCAAACAGTGGATAAAAGTCAGCAGTTGTCCACTTCATTACCTCCTATTCCACCACCTTTTGAAGCCACTGCTGGGTCATCAAAGTCACCAGCAGTGGTTAGCTCAGATGATACACATTTGCAGCCTTCACCCACAAATGCCATCATACCATACCAAGGAGATTTAATCTTCTTGAGATCTCATCCACCTGATCAAATCATTGGCAACATAAATGAAGGGGTGCTCACAAGAAGCCAAACCCAAAACATTTGTCTTTTTGCTGGCTTTCTATCACTCCATCAGCCAGTCAAGTACCAAGAGGCACTGAAAGACAACAGCTGGGTAGAAGCCATGCAAGAGGAGCTCCAACAGTTCAAAAGACAACAAGTATGGGAGCTTGTACCACTGCCAGAAGAGGTCAGTCCCATTGGCACAAAGTGGGTCTTCAAGAACAAAACTGATGAAAGGGGCATTGTTGTCAAGAATAAAGCCAGGCTTGTGGTTCAAGGTTATAGACAGGAAGAGGGGATTGATTATGATGAAACATTCGCCCCTGTTGCAAGATTGGAAGCCATTAGACTGTTCCTGGCCTTTGCTGTCAACCACAACATGAAGGTGTTTCAAATGGATATCAAAAGTGCTTTCCTCTATGGTACAATTCAAGAAGAGGTGTATGTTTGTTAACCTCCAGGTTTTGAGGATCCATTTTATCCAGATCATGTCTACAGGCCGAACAAAGCTCTGTATGGCCTGAAACAAGCACCAAGGGCCTGGTATGAAACTCTTTCCAACTTCCTACTCTCAAATGGTTTCAAAAGAGGTACCATTGATAAAACACTGTTTCTAAAATGGAGAGGGAAGGATTTAATGATTGTCCAAATTTATGTGGATGACATTATTTTTGGAAGCACATGTAACAAAATGTGTGAAGAGTTTAGAGAACTCATGACAGCTGAGTTTGAAATGAGTGCAATGGGTGAGCTGCAATGCTTTCTTGGTCTCCAAGCACAGCAAATGCCAAATGGAACTTTCATTCATCAAAGTAAATATGCTAAAGAACTTTTGACCAAATTTGATATGAATGACTGTAAACCATGCAGCACACCCATGGCAACAAATAAGCTGGTCATTCTGATGAAAAAGATGAGCTGATTGACCAAACACTTATAGAGGCATGATTGGGTCTTTATTGTACCTAACTGCATCTAGACCAGACATCATGTTTGCAACATGTGTTTGTGCAAGAAGTCAATCAGCTCCCAGAAAATCAAATCTCATTGCTGTAAAAAGGATCTTCAGATACATAAAAGGTGCTCCCACACTTGGTATCTGGTATCCAGCTAATGGGAACATCAAGCTTTCAGGTTTTTCAGACAGTGACTTTGCTGGATGTCATACCACAAGGAAGTCCACATCAGGAGGGTGCCAGTTTCTAGGTGATTGCTTGGTTTCTTGGCAAAGCAAAAGGCAAGCAGCAGTTTCAACATCCACTGCTGAAGCAGAATACATTGCTGCTGCAAGCTGTACAGCCCAACTCCTGTGGCTTCAAAATCAGTTACTGGATTTTGGTATCACTGCCTTAAAGACACCACTCATGTTGGACAACTAGGCAGCAGAAAATATCATCAAAAATCCAGTTTCTCACTCTACCACCAAACACATCGACATCAGACATCACTTTGTGAGGGATTGCTATGAAAAAGGTTTGATTTCTCTGCATCATGTCCCAACTAAAGACCAGTTGGCAGATGTGCTCACAAAAGCACTTGATACTGCCACCTTTGAAAGCTTGGTCTCTAGAATTGGGATGCTAAACATGGAATAACAAGCAACATCTTGTTTTTCTATGTATAAATGCACTAAAATGTTTTTAGAAAATCAAAAATCCATCCTTAAAAATAGCTAAAAATGAAATTTTTCATTAAAATCCTTAAAAGTCTGCCATTAACCACTGTTTGTTCAAAAGTCTGCTCTGCTTTAAAGTCTGTCCACTGCTGAAAGCCATCCTCTGTTCTCTCATTCCCTTGATAAACTCTGTTGTTCAAAAGCAGTGTCTTATCCACTAATATGCTATCCACTGATAGTGAAAATCATCCACTGCTTTACTACCACTGCTTTCATCAGTAGCTTTCACATAAGTACTGTCCTTCATTTCATCAGAGTTTGGCATGTGGGCAGTACATAGTGGTCAGTACCTTTGTAACCGCTGCCACGTCAGTCTTCACTTTTCCTCTATAAAACCCCCACTTTACATCAAAAACAGGGTTTTACTGTCGAATTGAATTCTTAAAAATTCTCTTCTCAAAACAGTTTTTCATCTCATTTCTTCACAAATTTCTTCGATCATCATCTTCAAAATGACAAAATCGAAGCCATCTGCAAAACCCTCATCCAAATCCACATCGAAAACAGCCTCTCAAAAGGCAATCCCACTGAAATCCCATATAAACCATCTCACAATCTCCTGGGTCTTCTCACAAAGCCAGGAACCACCAAAGTTTTCGATTCCATCATTGACATCATGGCAAAATCAAAGTATAGAACTTTGTTCACCGCTGATGCACCAATCTATTTGGCGACCCAAAGAGAGTTCTGGAAGAATGCAACCCTTGAAAAACAAGGAGACACTACAACCACCATACACTCTTCTATAAAGGGTAAAGCTGTCCAAATCACGCCACAATCCATCTCAGAGGTCTTTCAACTCAGTGATTAGGAAGGTAAATTTTTTTTCACTAAAAACGAGTTACAAACTGACTTCATTGAAAGAGGGTATGAAGCCACAATGATGAAGAAACTTACCTTACAAAAAGGTTATTTTCCTTCTGCAACCAGATTTTTATTTCATACCCTCCTACTATGTGTTTCAAATAAAACCACTTCTTTCAATGAAATTCCTTTAAAGATTCAAAATCTGGGATATGCAATTCTTCAAAAGAAAATTTTAACTATTCCAGGGAAATTTTTAAAGATTTGGTTAATAATGTTGAAACAAAATCATTTTTACTGTTTCCAAGGTTTTTAAGTTACTATTTTGAAAAGAAATTCAGTAAGGATGATTTAACTGTAATAAATCAAGGTGATTCTACTCAAATAAACAGTTTAACAACTGAAACTTTTTCAAGAATGTTAGCACCTTGTAAAACACAAGCAGAGGTGCCTGAGCAGAATTTAGCAGCTACCACTACTCCTCAGGTATCTGCTGCTGAGCCCACTGCTCAAGGTGATCAAAGTGGCAGCACAACTGCTTTGAAACCCACACCTACAATCACCAAAAAGCCAAAAAGAAAAACTCAAAAACCCCCAAAATCCATCAAAAAGGCAACTCTGGAGGATAAGATACCAGAGCTACTGCCTGTGAAAACACAAATATCACAAGAAACCACTGCTGCTACTTCCTCACAGCAGTTGGTACAAATATCTCAACCCATGACCAAAACTCCTCCTGCTTCTTCACAAAAAGATCAGGTTGTACACATTGGGACACCACATCATGATGCTCTGGAAACACTCGTTTCCATCATCCACAGCTTAATTCCCAGAGCAAATCCTCTTTCTTCACCAAACATCACATCCACAATTCCCCCACCAACTAAACTGCTGTTGGATGCAATTGATTTGAACCAGGCACTCACCAGTCCTTCTCAATCACCTATCAATGAGAATATACCTCAACAACTGACTGGGTCTGATGTATCAATCTTTGCTAACCCACCAACACAACCTGAGGAGGTTAGACCCCTTGAGTTACAAGTAACCCTTGGTGGTAGTCCAAGTGAAGCAGCCACTACAACTGTTGAATCCATTGGTTTACAGTTGGACATTGGTTACATTAATAAGACTTCCTTGGAGGCAATTCCTTACATAGCACCTCTGCCAACCACCAGTGGATTTATTTATCCAACTGGCAACATAAAAAGGTTGTCAAGTGTTGAAGGAAGAAGACCCCAGTACCAAGAAAAAGGGGCATCAGTGGTTCGTGTTTGGAGTACACTCCCTACCTCAACCACTGATAAAACCACTGTTAATGGGAAATCAGATGATCCCATTAAATTGGGTGATGATTTAAAATATCAGGATTTGACGGAATGAATTGAAAAGTTGGATACATCTGTTGCAGATCTTAAAAACATGCTACAGCAGGTGTTGAAAACTCAAAAGATGCAATCCACTGCTGTTCCACCTCAAGCACCTGCTCCACAACAGGCATCTGCTACAAATGAGCTCTGGAATCTATTCCAACCTTTTCTCCATCAATAAGCACAACTAGCAGATCAGCAACATGAAAAACATGTTCAACAACTGAGAAATGTAATGGAGTCAAGGTTCAAGAACACTCAGGCTGATCTAAAGGCTCTCAAAACTCAGATCCTGCACACCACTGGCACTGCTCCTCCAACGGTACTTTTCATTGATCAACTCCCAGAAGATAATGCCAAAAAAGGGGAGAAAATTCAGGAGTGGAAGAAGAAAGGAATAGATGATGGTCTCTATATTGAACCTGAAAGGGATGCTATGACCAGAAAAATTCCTGTGCCAGATGGTAGTAAAAAGGTTGATGCAACTCAAGAAGCACTTGATGAAGGAGTAGCAAGTGTTAAAAGAGATAGAATGGCAAAGGATATCTCAAGATGGAATGAGGAGAAAAGAGTTTTCATGGAACTGTATGAGCAAGGTTGTTCTGGATCAAAGGATACTAAAAATCCTAAGACAAAAAGGAAACCTACGTCCATCCCATCCAGATTTCCAAAGCCTCCAAAACCACTATCCAAAAGCCATCTTGTCACACCCCGACCACGTGGAACATACAAAACGTGGCGGAAACGTCGGGGAGTGTTGTAACAGAATTAATTGTTTCAAATCCATGGCAATTGAAGTTTCGTTTTATTGATTAAAAGTGTTACAATGTCTTAACAAACAAGGAAATACAACATAATTAACTAGTCTTGTATCTTTTATTGTCACTAAAACCCAAGTCTGCCTATGTGTATCTTGATCATCTTATGCAACAGTTCCTGAAAAACACATGTGAAAATATGGTACGTCAGCATAAAAATGCCGGTGAGATACATAGGTTTTGTGAAAATAGGTTTCATGACTTATGTTTGAGAAAATGTTTAGTCATGAACCTTGTTATTTGCTTTGTTTTGTAAATCATTTGAAAATCGATAAGATCAGATGATATGTATAAATAAAAGAATAATGAATGGTTAGATGAATAACCATGTAGACTGAGTTTGTATAAGATAAGTTGTTTGTAAAATAATGTCTTGTGAAAAGTATGTTATTTGTATAAAATGTTCTATGTCTCAAACTGAAATGATTCAAATAACGTTACGACATGTAATACCATACAAACACTTATATATAGGAAGTACCAGCGGCGTATCCACCATGCTTGTATCATATTACACACGCATCGTTACTTAATCACTTAATCAAACCAAACCAAACAATGTAAAATGTTCATGTCAAGATGTAAATCATGTCAAAATGTCTATGTCAAATATCCATGTCAAATGTCTATGTCAAATATCCATGTCAAATGTCTATGTCAAATATCCATGTCAAATGTCTATGTCAAATATGTCATGTATGGTAAGTGAAAGGTCTCAACTAAACCATATGCACAAAAACAAAGTATTGAAGTAAAACTTGGTTTAAATCAAAGTTATGTTTTGTGGGAAATGCATGATCAAATGTCAATCATGTTAAAATGTCTATGCCGAAATGTCTATGTCAAATCAATTGTCAAATGTATTGGGTAATATGTCAAAGTGTTCATATACTGGATGAGCATATGCAACAAAATGTAATGTAAAACAATGTACTAAGTATGCTAAGTTAACATACAAAGCAGAAAAGTCATGTAAATCAATGTACTAATAGTGTACTAATGAACATAACCAGTATATGATGTGAAAACAGGAAAGCACGAAAGTAACAAGTAGGCACATGTGTTCCACCCCAAAACAGTTTGGAAAACAGTAAAAGAGGGGTCTATGTACTCACTTGAGATTGCTCAGTAGTCCTTGAGTAACAACCAAACAATGCTAGAGATCACGGAAATCAAACGGCACCTAATATAGGTAACTATGTTAATTAACCGGACCTAAATCGGAAGATTGGGTAGCATTAGGGTTTGTAAACCAAATGAGTGTAGGAACTCTTATGATATGGTTTAACAAAGCCTTCATACTAAATGAAACTTAACCCAAGTGTCTACGACCCATTACGACCCGTTTAGGAAGCTTATGCTACTTTAACGTGTCGTTCGCGTGAAACGCGTTCGGACCGCCTAACTAGTCCTATGACAAGTGTTATATGCCTAAACATGTTACATAATCAGTTATGTGACAAAAGTTTAGGTTACATATGATTAATTACCAATTATACATGAAAAGGGTATTCTGGTAATTTACCTAAGGCATATAAACTACCTATCATACAACTACTTAAACGATGTGACCATAGGGTATAACCTCGGAAGGTTATTCCCTACCTACTATGGTCACCTAATGTGTTTGGTCGGATCCTAATGATCGACCAAATGGGTCGAGTTCGAAGGTATAGGCGATTTATTAGATCGCCTACCCTACGACTCTAGACAACGTGGTAATCAGTGGGCATAGTCCCAAAGGACTATGACCAACGTGATTACACTCACGTTGCGAAGTTCAAACGAACTTCGCATTGACCATTACTGGTCAACGCTGAAAGTCAAACAAAGTTTGACTTTCTGACTCGAAAAGCAGTAAAATAAGGAAAAGAACGAAAGAATACTTACCCAGGGTCCCCGAATGCTAATCCCGACTTCAAGAACTCAGGTATGAAACAATGGTTTCAACTTAGAGCTCTCAAAAATCAGAATTCTTGTAAGTTTTGCATTGGGGTGTTGGGGTATTTATAGTATTCGGTCCACCGTTGAGATCGTTTCTTGGAAAAGGGGAAACGATCATGGCCGTACATGTGTTGGAACCTTATGGTGACTAAAATATGATCTTATCAGCTGACTAAGCATTTTAGAACATGTGGTTGAGGTTGTAACAGCTGCAGCCTGCTGTTTAGAAACTCTGAATCTGGTCAGCAGACCCCTAGCGCACCGCTACGCTTAAAGTGTAGCGCACCGCTAGGCACTATTTCGGCAGAATTACACTTTTGGTCCCTGAACTGTATTTAGGCCATTTTCGACACGTTTAAGGCCCGTTAACCCCATTTCAAAGCTCTAAAATGAAGTTAAAGTATAGGGAACTTAAAATGTGTTCAAAAATATCTCGGATGTCGGTTCGTTTGGCCGTACGAACGCGATGTTCGCTTAATTACGACGGAATGCGCATAAGCGCGAAAAACGAACCAAATGACGAAACGAATGGATTTTTCTTAAAGCGAACACTCAAATATAATATAGTCATGCTTATATAAATTTTTGGATGTCCGGATGTATTCAGAACGTAAGTTATGCGTAAAAATGCAAACTTGTGCACTTTTTGACACTTTTAGTCCCTGAATGACCCAAAAGTTTATTTTAGCACACCGAACCCCTCAAAGCCTATTTCTAAGCTATGTAAAGGATATTTGTGGTATGTTTAACTTATGGTCATGCTCCAGAAGGTCTGTTACAGTTCAAATTGGCATACTTTCGCAGTTTGTCAACTTTAGTCCCTGTAAGCGATTAAACTTTGATTTCACCACACCAAACCTTCCAAAACTTATATCTAAGTTATGTAAAGGTTATTTAAGGTATGTTAAGCCTATTTCACTATTCCGGAGTGTTCGTTGGATTAAACTGGTTATATCTACACATCAGAGCGCGTATAACCCTCCAGAAAGCGATTTAAAGCTTGAAATCGAACAGGAATTGATATGTGTAAACGATACACATATTTTTACAAATCCCAAGTATGAAATACTATATTTCATTGGTTTGGCATTTGTCTGATGGTTGGAGTGACACGGGTGTTACAGTCTCCCCTACTTTAGGAAATTTCGTCCCGAAATTAATTCGTAGGAGTCTAACTGTGGCTTTGTGTCAAATAACCACCAGAGATATGAAAGGCATAATCCTGTTATTTCTCTTTAACGGACATTCTTCAGAATTGAAAAATGAACGGAGTTATTTTCAACAGGCATTCTTTAGAAACAAAAATGAACGGAAAAGTCATTTTACATCTTCAGAAACAAAAATGAACCGAATGAGTCATTTTACATCTTCAGAAACAAAAATGAACCGAATGAGTCATTTTATATCTTCAGAAACAAAAATGAACCGAATGAGTCATTTTACATCTTCAGAACAAAAATGAACCGAATGAGTCATTTTACATCTTCAGGAACAAAAATGAACCGAATGAGTCATTTTACATCTTCAGGAACAAAAATGAACCGAATGAGTCATTTTACATCTTCAGAACAAAAATGAACGGAATAGTCATTTTACATCTTCAGAAACAAAAATGAACCGAATGAGTCATTTTACATCTTCAGAAACAAAAATGAACGGAATAGTCATTTTACATCTTCAGAAACAAAAATGAACCGAATGAGTCATTTTACATCTTCAGAAACAAAAATGAACGGAATAGTCATTTTACATCTTCAGAAACAAAAATGAACCGAATGAGTCATTTTACATCTCCAGAAACAAAAATGAACGGAATAGTCATTTTACATCTTCAGAAACAAAAATGAACCGAATGAGTCATTTTACATCTTCAGAAACAAAAATGAACGGAATAGTCATTTTACATCTTCAGAAACAAAAATGAACCGAATGAGTCATTTTACATCTCCAGAAACAAAAATGAACGGAATAGTCATTTTACATCTTCAGAAACAAAAATGAACCGAATGAGTCATTTTACATCTTCAGAAACAAAAATGAACGGAATACATGACAAAATTCGCTGTGGTCTCTGTGCACTGAATTTCCATAATTATGTACGCGTCCATAATTACGTAATTCCTTGCACAGTCCGCACAGTGCATTTCATGATGTGTAGGGGAAGAAAATATCAAACCTGTGATGAGTGTGACTAGACTACCATAGGGTCCTTTTTAATCAGATCAACACATGATCTTTTTAATTAAACCTCCAAGGAGTCCTTTCAGCTATATCATCATTTGATATACTTAACCAGATTTTTGGATCAATCTGTTTAACTAGACCACTCAAGGGGTCTAATTATAGAATAGTACAATAAAATCCAAGGGACTTAACTACAACGTAGAAGCCCATTGAGGATTTAATATAGTACCTTTGGATATCCTACTATGAATCCCTTATACGAAGATATGGAAGATTCTATGAGGATTTGGATGACAAAACTTGGATCACACAAAAACATAAAAGGAAAACACATAAGCACATAATCACATAGTTGTTTGACTTTGTTTATTAATTTGTTATCTTTGGACGCGGATACTTAAAGCACACCAGGAATCCAATTCGTGGATTTCATTTGGCACTTTAATCATTTCAAGAATCCATTCATGAAGATAGGATGATCTACCAAAAATTCGATTTTCGTTTTCAGGAAAACGCAATATTCGAATTAAGGTACACAATAATTTAGGACATACGGAAATACCCTTGAGTACCCTATTAAGAATTTATAGTGGTACTTGGGGTATTCGTACAGAATTATAACTTGCACCTTGTACCTCATCTCTTTGCAAGAGACGGGTACTTAGGATCTTTGTGTAAAACGCAAGAGATTGTAAAATGGAAGAATTTTGGGGTTTGTCTGTTCTTCAAGGAAGGCGGTTCCCCGATTGTCGGTATTGTAAGGGATATGTTGTTTATACATACAATCACATAAATACATTATGATGTAAATAAAAGATTTATTTATAAACAATGATAACAACTGTTTCACGGACATTGACAACAAAAGAAAATAATACATAAGACATGATTATTTCTAAACGGTGTTGTCTTCTAGTCGGTCAGATGTTCATCTCCGTATTGGATTAGCATTAGCAAGCCTTGGGCAATTTCTTCGGAAATGTCCCATCTCACCACACTTGTTGCACGAACCCGGTGGAAAGCGAGCTCGGGCAGGTTTGTTGTTAGCTTGATTCGGTGCAACTGCTGCAACGCAAACTTTTGCCACATGACCTTTAAGTCCACAAATTTGGCATTCGTGGCACTTCACATTAGCATGATGATGTATACCACATCGGTTGCACAAGGGTGAAGTTCCGTTGTATGGCTTCCTAGCACGGGGTTTAGCTGGTTGGTTGGGGGCGGCTTGACCATTGTGAGCGACCATGGCGAAGTTCTGAGAAGCCTTTTGCTTCTTTGACCACTCAAGGGATCCAGTCTGCTCATCCATGGTCTTTGATTCCTCTAGCGGTTTCTTGTCACCCTTTCGGAAAAGCTTACGTTTCCTGATCTGAGATTCAGTCAACGTTGCAGATAGCTCAATGGCCTGCCTAACCGTAGTGGGGTTACTACCAGTAACAATGTCTTGAACTATGTCAGGGAGACCATCAATGTACTTTTCGATCGCCTTATCCAAAGGCGTAACCATGGTAGGGCACAACAGGCTCAGCTCCTCATATCGATCAGTGTATGCTCGATGTTCGCCGCTGTCTTGCTTAAGATCATCGAATTCCCTTTCCAAGGCCCTGATCTCGTGACGAGGACAGAATTCCTTCATCATCAGTGCTCTAAGTTCTTCCCATGTTTGGGCCAGTGCCACTTCAGCACCCCTATCTCTCACCACACCGTTCCACCATGTCAAGGCTCGTTTCTCAAAGACACTAGATGCGAAATCTACCTTTCGCTCATTTGGACATTGTACATGCCTGAAGGTGCTCTCTAGACTCTCGAACCATTGCAGAAGTGCTGTCGCTCCTTGAGACCCAGAAAACTTTGATGGCTTGGCCGAGTTGAACGTCTTGAAGCTGCAGAGAGCATTATTGTTGTTGATAGCTTGGTAACATTGAGCAATGACGTTCGGGATTGCAGCAGTCATTTGCTGTGTAATGACAGCTGCCAGCTCGTCAACAGATACAGGATTTTCGCGTCGTGGAGGCATTCTAAAAGAGAAGAACATGAAAGGAAATGAGTGAGAGAATTAGACGAAAAGAATGAGATGAACAAATCTGATGAAAGCAAGGGTAGTGGTCATTTGTTTGTTACTACAAAGCAACAAACGACACACAGTGATTTATCAAAGTAAATAGGTCAAAAATAATGTATCGCGAAGACATGCTCGCCTATAAGTGAACACTCATCCCAAGAATTCCCAGGTAAGCACAACTGGTCTCGCGTCTGATGAGATGTATACGAAGTGCTTGCCTAGACAGAAAACCCAGAATACAGGCATTCACCCTTCCAGTTTGCACGTGTTCACATTATTTAAAACCCAAAACCTTGATGAGATTTTGAAAACTCATATGGGTTCAAAACCATATAACAGAGAGTTCAAAACCTTACAATAGAGGGTTCAAAACCTAGTAATCAATCATCCTAGAACAGATGATTAGTTTTCAAAGCGGTTTTGAAATTTATGTTCTTGTTGTGGTCGTCGCCTAAGGATAGGTGACGGTATTGTTTTATGACTAAACGCAAGTAAACTCGCGTTAGGGTCCTAGAAAGTTATAGACTAGGTCAAAGCATTACTAATAACCTAATTCCCTATAACCATTGGCTCTGATACCATCTTTTCTGTCACACCCCGACCACGTGGAACATACAAAACGTGGCGGAAACGTCGGGGAGTGTTGTAACAGAATTAATTGTTTCAAATCCATGGCAATTGAAGTTTCGTTTTATTGATTAAAAGTGTTACAATGTCTTAACAAACAAGGAAATACAACATAATTAACTAGTCTTGTATCTTTTATTGTCACTAAAACCCAAGTCTGCCTATGTGTATCTTGATCATCTTATGCAACAGTTCCTGAAAAACACATGTGAAAATATGGTACGTCAGCATAAAAATGCCGGTGAGATACATAGGTTTTGTGAAAATAGGTTTCATGACTTATGTTTGAGAAAATGTTTAGTCATGAACCTTGTTATTTGCTTTGTTTTGTAAATCATTTGAAAATCGATAAGATCAGATGATATGTATAAATAAAAGAATAATGAATGGTTAGATGAATAACCATGTAGACTGAGTTTGTATAAGATAAGTTGTTTGTAAAATAATGTCTTGTGAAAAGTATGTTATTTGTATAAAATGTTCTATGTCTCAAACTGAAATGATTCAAATAACGTTACGACATGTAATACCATACAAACACTTATATATAGGAAGTACCAGCGGCGTATCCACCATGCTTGTATCATATTACACACGCATCGTTACTTAATCACTTAATCAAACCAAACCAAACAATGTAAAATGTTCATGTCAAGATGTAAATCATGTCAAAATGTCTATGTCAAATATCCATGTCAAATGTCTATGTCAAATATCCATGTCAAATGTCTATGTCAAATATCCATGTCAAATGTCTATGTCAAATATGTCATGTATGGTAAGTGAAAGGTCTCAACTAAACCATATGCACAAAAACAAAGTATTGAAGTAAAACTTGGTTTAAATCAAAGTTATGTTTTGTGGGAAATGCATGATCAAATGTCAATCATGTTAAAATGTCTATGCCGAAATGTCTATGTCAAATCAATTGTCAAATGTATTGGGTAATATGTCAAAGTGTTCATATACTGGATGAGCATATGCAACAAAATGTAATGTAAAACAATGTACTAAGTATGCTAAGTTAACATACAAAGCAGAAAAGTCATGTAAATCAATGTACTAATAGTGTACTAATGAACATAACCAGTATATGATGTGAAAACAGGAAAGCACGAAAGTAACAAGTAGGCACATGTGTTCCACCCCAAAACAGTTTGGAAAACAGTAAAAGAGGGGTCTATGTACTCACTTGAGATTGCTCAGTAGTCCTTGAGTAACAACCAAACAATGCTAGAGATCACGGAAATCAAACGGCACCTAATATAGGTAACTATGTTAATTAACCGGACCTAAATCGGAAGATTGGGTAGCATTAGGGTTTGTAAACCAAATGAGTGTAGGAACTCTTATGATATGGTTTAACAAAGCCTTCATACTAAATGAAACTTAACCCAAGTGTCTACGACCCATTACGACCCGTTTAGGAAGCTTATGCTACTTTAACGTGTCGTTCGCGTGAAACGCGTTCGGACCGCCTAACTAGTCCTATGACAAGTGTTATATGCCTAAACATGTTACATAATCAGTTATGTGACAAAAGTTTAGGTTACATATGATTAATTACCAATTATACATGAAAAGGGTATTCTGGTAATTTACCTAAGGCATATAAACTACCTATCATACAACTACTTAAACGATGTGACCATAGGGTATAACCTCGGAAGGTTATTCCCTACCTACTATGGTCACCTAATGTGTTTGGTCGGATCCTAATGATCGACCAAATGGGTCGAGTTCGAAGGTATAGGCGATTTATTAGATCGCCTACCCTACGACTCTAGACAACGTGGTAATCAGTGGGCATAGTCCCAAAGGACTATGACCAACGTGATTACACTCACGTTGCGAAGTTCAAACGAACTTCGCATTGACCATTACTGGTCAACGCTGAAAGTCAAACAAAGTTTGACTTTCTGACTCGAAAAGCAGTAAAATAAGGAAAAGAACGAAAGAATACTTACCCAGGGTCCCCGAATGCTAATCCCGACTTCAAGAACTCAGGTATGAAACAATGGTTTCAACTTAGAGCTCTCAAAAATCAGAATTCTTGTAAGTTTTGCATTGGGGTGTTGGGGTATTTATAGTATTCGGTCCACCGTTGAGATCGTTTCTTGGAAAAGGGGAAACGATCATGGCCGTACATGTGTTGGAACCTTATGGTGACTAAAATATGATCTTATCAGCTGACTAAGCATTTTAGAACATGTGGTTGAGGTTGTAACAGCTGCAGCCTGCTGTTTAGAAACTCTGAATCTGGTCAGCAGACCCCTAGCGCACCGCTACGCTTAAAGTGTAGCGCACCGCTAGGCACTATTTCGGCAGAATTACACTTTTGGTCCCTGAACTGTATTTAGGCCATTTTCGACACGTTTAAGGCCCGTTAACCCCATTTCAAAGCTCTAAAATGAAGTTAAAGTATAGGGAACTTAAAATGTGTTCAAAAATATCTCGGATGTCGGTTCGTTTGGCCGTACGAACGCGATGTTCGCTTAATTACGACGGAATGCGCATAAGCGCGAAAAACGAACCAAATGACGAAACGAATGGATTTTTCTTAAAGCGAACACTCAAATATAATATAGTCATGCTTATATAAATTTTTGGATGTCCGGATGTATTCAGAACGTAAGTTATGCGTAAAAATGCAAACTTGTGCACTTTTTGACACTTTTAGTCCCTGAATGACCCAAAAGTTTATTTTAGCACACCGAACCCCTCAAAGCCTATTTCTAAGCTATGTAAAGGATATTTGTGGTATGTTTAACTTATGGTCATGCTCCAGAAGGTCTGTTACAGTTCAAATTGGCATACTTTCGCAGTTTGTCAACTTTAGTCCCTGTAAGCGATTAAACTTTGATTTCACCACACCAAACCTTCCAAAACTTATATCTAAGTTATGTAAAGGTTATTTAAGGTATGTTAAGCCTATTTCACTATTCCGGAGTGTTCGTTGGATTAAACTGGTTATATCTACACATCAGAGCGCGTATAACCCTCCAGAAAGCGATTTAAAGCTTGAAATCGAACAGGAATTGATATGTGTAAACGATACACATATTTTTACAAATCCCAAGTATGAAATACTATATTTCATTGGTTTGGCATTTGTCTGATGGTTGGAGTGACACGGGTGTTACACATCTGCATCAAATCTCCACCCAAACAGCTGTTGTAACTTCTGCTGTATCAACTACTGCTGGTACTTCAGTGGTTTAAACATCTGTTCTCACTTCAACACACACTACTTCAACACACACCACAACCACTACTTTACCACCACCACTGTCACCACCAAAAACAATCTCACCACCACTTTCACCTGCTGACAAAAAGCAGAAGACAACAGGTGTTATAACATCTGTTGTAAAGAAAACAGTGGTTGAGACACCAGTTGTCTCAACAGCTGTTAGTCAAACACAAACCACTGCCATACAATCTACCACCACTGATCCACCCAAAACATCATCTGCCTCTTCTAAAACAAAAAGGAGAAGGATTTACATATCAGATGATGATTCACCTTCACCACCATCAACATCCTCACAATCTCTGTCACTTGTCACAATTCCTAAACCCATACCTCTCTCTTCAGCTCAAACTTTAAAGCCATTACCTCCTACTGGTGTCTCATTTCCTCTGGAACTCATTGCAGTCAGGGAAGAAATCAAATCCTTCTACTATGAGGATGACCCAGTTAAAAGGAGTTTGCCATCAGTTGTAGGATATCCCAGGCCTAACAATATTGAAGAATACTTGAAACTCAAGGCCAAGTAAGTAGAGGATATTGCAATAAAAAACAGAAGAGGGAAATCTGATAGAGAATTTCACCAAAACTATCAGTTCCTACTCTCACAGGTCAATGCTATGGAGCGATTTGCTAAAAATGTATGTCAGCAAATTTCAGAAAGGGCAGATGAGTCCTTGAGAAAAGACGACATTGAGAGTATCATGACCTACAAGAAATACAAGGGGGAGAAATACATGTACAAAAACTGGACCATTCCTGAGCTTGAAAAAGAAGTAGCCAGGATTCAAGAAATGATCAAATATAAGGTCAAGCAGACTCCCCCTGAAAAATTCAAACAATTTGAAGCTGAGAAGGCATTAATGTTGAAGAGAATGAAAGAGGAGCTGATAGCAACTGATTATGGGTCGAAGAATTCTGTGTCAAAGTGGGGAGAAGATAGGGTCAGGGCTACCTACAAGAAGTTAGAGGAACTTAGAAAGAAAGATCCAAAAGTTCCACAAAAGCCTGACTACTCTAAAGCAGAGGTCTCAAAAAGACCACCAAAGCTGCAAGCTAAAAGAACTACTGCTCCAGCTGGTGCTGCCATCTACAAAAGAAGGAGCCAAAACCAGTCGAGTACTGAAACAATTCAAGATCTAATAGCTGGTGATGCTATTGTAAAGGCAGGCATGAAATTAATGACAAAAGAAGATCTTGAATTGGAACAATCTGCAAGTGCTGCTCAGCCAGTTATGAATAGGCCAGCCTCACCAAATACCTCTGCAAATAAACATCTCCCAAGAAACCCACCAGGCTCAAAAATACAAAAGTGGGAAACTGACAAATAGACCTGCGTATTGACTATGCTCAGGTCTGGTGGAGAAGTGGAGAAAATATCAAGGGAACAAGCTCTTGGCCTGAGTCTTGAAGATTTGCAGGATCTCCTTGATCTTCCACTTAGCAGGGATGATGAAGACACAGATGCCCTAGACTTTGAACTACAATTTAAAGGTCAGATAACGGAACTGTTGATGAGGCAATAAATGTCCACAATAATGAAGAGTTTTGGCATTATCTGTTCCAGGGGGAGATTGTTGGGATTGAACCCTATCAGAGGAACAGATAATTAAAGCCAAAACTGGATCAGAGCAGTGGATCCAGAATAAGCAGATGTTTACATACAAGTCTCTCCCCTTGAAAGTGGTTTCAACATCTGCTGACCTCCTATCTGCTGATCTTGCAAACTGCTGACCTACAACTGCTGCTCAAGTAAAGAACTGATGCAAGACTAAAGCCCTGCTGATTCAATCTACTGCCTTGAGTCAAGCACTGTTGATCCGGACAAGTACTGCTGGGTTCACAGCAGTGGAAGGTTGCAGCAGCTGATCTATAGTCTGTTTTGTATTGTAATGTAATAGCAGTAGTTAACATAGCAGTGTTTGTATAGATCAGAGGTTAGAGTTTGTTAGGAGGTTAGATGTCACTTTCATGGTGACGTCAGCTAAGATGCTCAGGGGTTTGCAAGTGCCTATAAATAGTTCAGTACTTTGTACTGTTCTATTAGCTCTTTTGCATCATCGTCTTCTTTGCACGAACAAACAACTGAGCTCTGGCTGAGGGGGAGTTTGCATTCATTCATCAATCATTGTAATCGTTATTGAAATAAATTCAATCTTCCGATTCATTGTGAAAAGATGTTTGATTAAAGTATTACTCTCGTTTGATTGTATGCAAAGTTTGTTTTCATTATAATTCCGCTGCACACTCATCCATTTTCATTTTAAATTACAAACACAAAATATAATCAGAAACAAACTCAGATCCAACACCTAGTCCTTGGATAATACTTTCTGCAAATTCTTGAAGCATAGCATAAACCCTCAGCATGCAGATGAAACAATAAAATTGATAGTCGCTGCTGTTGTTGCTAAAAGATCCTCTAAAGGGGACATACCGTAAAGTCGAAGCTGGTATCTCTCTGCGTATACGGAAGTATCGACCTGAGATCCCTCGGCCCTCGCATTACCTAATTTATGTACATATATCATTGTAGTATACTCACCTGTAAGACTCAATATTGGGATTCTGGATAAGGGAGTATATTCAAGAGGTGGGACACATGAATGAGCTAAGTTCATAAAACATCTAAATCGTATCCTGAGTAAATTGAAATTTGTGTGAGAATTTAAGATGGATCAGTATATCGACAATCGAGGTGAATTGTTTAAGTCTGAGTATGAAATGAAGCTTAACGGTACTTGTAATTTGTCTAAAAGCTGATATGATTCCCTGACACGCTCGCCAAAAATATGTTTGTAAATAGTTTACTTTGTTTACTTTCTGCAATTTAAGTTTTCTGCATTTCATTTCTTAGTTTAGAACACTTTATAAAATCCAAAAAGATTTTATTTCTGCTTTATTTTTTACAAACCAAAGTGGAGAGTTGATTGTTGGATTCTCAGATGATTGAAGCAGATGCAGGAGATTCTGGACTGAAGAATGAGGAGAGCTTATCTTGATAAAGCTTGATTTATTGAAAAGTCAAAAACAAGTTCATTAACTTGATACTTGTTATTTTCAGAAAATGTGTAAAATGTTTTTTAAAATCAGTTTGATTCGTCAAATGATCAACCAAGGTCATTAAATTGAACTTGGTAGATTAATCGAGTGATCAGGGTCATTAACTTGGACCTGAATACTTGAGTGGATTTCTAAAACTGTTTGAGTTTGTGATTTATTGTTAAAAAGATAGTTTGTAATGATTGATGTTTGAGAAATAGGTTTTGGACTTCATTATTTCCACGGGAGCTAATTGTCAAAGCTTGAACCAGATCAAGACCTCAGATTCTAGCATATTGAGAGGGGGAGTCTGTGAAAGGGGGAGTCTGGATCAACAGTCAAAGGGGAAGTCTGAAGATGGAGCTAGGAAGTGAACCTGAACCTGTGAAGATAGAATGCTTATGATGAGAAGACAGAGAGTTGGAGAAAAGACCAAGACTGAAGACTCAGAGCTGAAGACTTCGTCAACATCCAAGGGGGAGTTTGTTGATGCACGGAATGTCTATTGACTACGTCTACATCATGTCTTAGGTCAAGATAGGTCAACATAGGGTCTTGAAAGTTAAAATTAGGGTTTTAATGATGTATTTCGCTTATATGTACATGTTAGATAGGTTTCGCTCATGAGTCAAGGGATTTCGCTTATAAGGACTTTAGGGTTTCGCTTATGTGTTCATTAGGGGGTTTCGCTCATATGACATGTCATAAGAGCGAAATCTGCTGGGCTATATATAGTCATCATAAGCGAAATTAGGTCATTCATTCAGGACATTGGAGCGAAACCTTGTCATTGCTTGTGTAACAAAACTCTGTCAAATTTGAATCAGAAAGCAATAAAAGAGAAGGAATTGAATAGGAAAAGCTGTGTAACTTCATTTACGTTGATTCCGCCTTCGTATGTGAAAATGAACGTTCTCAACTGACTGTTTAGGGTCGGAACACGGTCCAACACTTAGGCAAACATGGCCTTTGATTGTCAAGAACTCTTACGATCAATCTTGGATCCCGAGACGACTCACACACTCTACGATGGACGATGGTGGTGGATGATGGTGTTGTGATGGTGGTGGGTGGTGGGTGAAGTGTGAGAGAGGTGGTGTGCCAAGGGATGGTTTGCAAATGAGCCAAGCACCCCTATTTATAGGCTGAACAGAGACTCGGGCACGGCCTCGTGTCCATTGGGCACGACCCCGTGTCCACCTTCCTTCTCTTTCTTCATTAATTGCAGTTTGTCTGCATTAGTTAACCACGCCCCCGTGTTCGTTGGGCACACCCCTGTGTGCAGAAGCGTATATGTACTATCAAGATTTCCCCAGATTCTGCGAATCTTAGAGTTGACCACGGCTCTGTGTCCGCTGGGCACGCCCTCGTGGTGGGTGATAGAAGCTTCTACAGCTTTGTCTTTTCTGCAATCACTTGGGCACGCCCCCGTGCTCATTGAGCACGGGGCGTGTTCAGCCTTCTGTTCTCTTGTTTTGCTTGGGAAGATGCTGTCGGGGAGGTCGGGCATGCCACGTTTTTTCCTTTTCTTGTATTTATGTTAGATTTAGCCACAATTGATGTAATTTATATGTTGCATTTTGCACACATCAAATACCCCCACACTTGAATCTTTGTTTGTCCTCAAGCAAAACTCTTTATTTTGTGGCTTTACACTCCCAAATGGAATGGGTAGAAGAGAATGTTTTTTTGGGCTTGTCATAGAGTGTCGAGATTTCCAAGATTCTTTATTTAGTTTTATTTTTATTTATTTGCAATCCTATTCGTCATGATTTATTGAAAACATTCCATAAGATAAATTACTTATTAGGGCATAACATGCCTTTTTAAAATTCCACTTATATACAAGTTCACATACCTCACGGGGACCACTCAACACTCGGCCGAAGATGTATTTTAGTGGATCGCTCGAGAGCGGCATGGAACTTACTCCTACCATAAGCTTGCCAAGCAATCAATCCTCCTCCTTTTTAACTATATACCTTTGTAAATATCAAGAGGACTTTTGGGTGAAGGGTTAGGCTTGGGTTAAAGGTAGGTGGTTGGGTTAGTGGTTAGTAAAAGGGCGAAAGGCGTAAAAAGCGTCGGTTTTCGTAAGACTTTCTATTTTTTTATGAAGTCATTTATTCAAACAAAGTTATTTTTGATAAACTTGTTTGTTTATTTTTCTTTTGCTTCATCATCATCATCATCATCATCATCATCATCATCATCATCATCATCATCATCATCATCATCATTATTATTATTATTATTTTTTGAAAGTCATAAGAAAAACCGAGCTTGTTACTAAAACAAAAGGGTTAAAAATAAAAAGGGTTTTGGTGGGTGAAAGGGTGTTTGTTTTGGGTTATGAAATGAAAAGGTTTAGACTCAAAGGGGTTAACTAGGGGGATTTTGGGTAGGTGGTAAAAAAAAATAATGGTGTAGAAATAAAAAAGGGTTAGTCCTAATGCCTCCGTCATTTACTTACTCGGGTTTAAGTTGGTAAGGACCGGAAATGTATCGTCGTGTCAAGTTCTAGAGTTGTAAAACCAAGCGGCTATTCACACAAGAAACGAAAAATGAGCATTTAGTTTACACATATGTATTTGTATGCTCAATAAAGGCTCAAAACTCACTTTTTGTGGGAATGGGTTTTTTATGTGATTAAGTATATATAATTAAATTTTCAGTAGGTTTGTCATGCCTTTTCATAATTTTCTTATGTTGGTTCTTTTTATCACGACGCTATCGGTTGTAAATTTGTAAAAATATAACCTTTTTAGAACTTGAAATTCCCAAATTAAACCTAAACAAGTAAAGAAAATGAAAAAAAATTGAAAAAATTTGGGGTGATTAGCGGTTCCAATAGAGTTTTGTGTAAGGCTTGTATTTAGGACTTGCAAGATTCAAGGTTTTAGCACCCCCCCACACTTAAATTACACATTGTCCTCAATGTGTCCCAAAAATAAGTTTTTAGGTTGATTGAATGTGTAAAAAGGTGTGAAAAAACAAAATTTTATGTTACTGGGTGTCTAGACACTGCCCCGTGTTCAGATTTCCAGTAACAAAAATTGTCAAAAAGAAACAGAAGCCTGGGCATGGGGGCGTGTTCAGTGAGCACGCCCCGTGTCCAGTTACCTGAACTGAGCACGCCCCAACACGGCCCGTGCTGAACTTGCTGTAATGAAGAAAAATTTATCGGGTGGCCCTGTTTTCGTGCATGGGGTGCTGGTTCAAGTTTCCCTTGTTATCCTTCACCATCCCGAGTGTGTTTTATCCATTACAACATCATCCAAACACCAATTTAACTAAAACCATCATTCAATAAAATTAACACATTACATAAGATCCTAGAAAATTTAAAGACAAGGCAGGAAAATAAAAAGCTTAAAGGTCCTAAGATAGACGGGTCAAATGGTACACAAAATCATCCTAAGGAGTTCTACTTTTAACAAAATTTCCGGAAATAATTTTCCGGTTTACAGGATTTGTAGAACTTTGGACCGAGGGATATTCCATAGATGTTTATTAAAGCCACTCTTCTATTTCCCTTGGGAGAAAGAAGGCGGGGTCGTTTTCTTCAACATCTTGTGGAGGGGTAGTGACACCAACAGGAACCCCTTGTAGTACGTCCCAAGGGGGCTCCGGATGTATGGCGTACCATTCGGCCGGTATGATGACTTCGGGAACCACATTCCATGCCCTTTGGGTAATGATTGGAACCAAAGGAGGAGAGGCGAGAATGTTCAACCTTTAGTGCAAAAGGTTGACCTCTCGAAGACATCCCTCTAGTCCCACCGTCAAATGATTGATACGGTCGACCAATGCTTCTTCCACTCCCGTCATCTCATCAATGGCTTCTCTTAAGGCGTAAACATAGTTTACAAGAGAATCTTCAACCGTTGATGACCTTCTTCCTTGTCGGTTGTTCCTAGAGTGCGATGAAGATGTTCCGCTAGTTCTGCTTGCCATCCTGAGAAAACATACCGAAAAGAGCTCAATTTTATGTAAACAGCACCTCGGACACGGGCCCGTGCTCAATGAGCATGGCCCCGTGTTCAGATATCTGTAGATTTTTGGAATAAGGAATCTTGGTGTTTTAATTTGTTTTCATGATTTTTAAAATGTTTTTTAGCAGAAACAACTTAAAACATTGTTGTAGAACTTATTTTTAACAAGATTCCTTGAATAAAAATCTAACAAACATCTCAATAAGGCTTGGAATTATGGAGATTTCAAGCTCTAATGGAGGTGTCAAGAGAAATTGAAGAATAAGGTCATGGATAAAAGTGGAAAAGACAAGATGGTTGTTGGGAACCTTCTTTAGAATATACCTAGGATGGTATGTGGGAAGATCCACCAGATCTTTGTCTTTGGAGTGGTCCATATGTGCAGGAATCTTGCTGCATTTATAGAAAATGATAGCACGCTGCACACGGCCCCGTTTGCAGATGAAATCCTGACACACTTTGTCCGTATTCTGACACGAAATCAGACGAGAATCTTTGGGTGAACACGGGGGTGTGCTGACCTGGACACGGCCCCGTGTCTAGAGGCTGTTTTATGGAGTTTCTTCTATTCCTAAGGAATTCATCCGGATCGGGCGGTTCCTTACTGGATGGAACAACCCCAAAGTGCCTAAGATACCTTAATTGCTATAGATTAAGACGAGAATGCAAGAGGTTGTCGGTGAGGGTGATTCCTATGCTAAATGTAGGTGGACAAGTCCAACCCTTTCCCGGGCTCTGGTTAAAGAAGGTGTATGCCGAATCGCTCAGGTCTATGTATGCATTGAACGAAGTCGATGGGGAGTCCTTCACGGCACAATCGACACAGGGACGACTATCGCTCAAGTCCTCGCTAGAGTTAGAGGTATCATTGGGAACAATGAAGTTGTTTTTATTTGAATGCGATCCCAACAATTCTTCTTGGTTATCATCTTGAGATAAATTATTGAAATCCATCCATAGTTCTTTTAACCAATTAAGAATTAGATCTTCCATTTGAAATAGTTCATCCTGAAGCATTTCTCCTAGAAGATCCGGTTGAGAGCATTCGAGGGAGAGATAGGGATTATTTTTACTTTCGCCCCTCTTAAGGCTACAGGAAAACAATGGGTCTATATAGTGGGGCTTATAATTTAGAAAATAACATTCTAATTCTTTATGGGAACCACCACATATTTGACACCACGTACCATAAGAGTGCCGAAAGTAAAAAATATCAGTATTACTCATGTTTGTGTCAGAAGTTACCAACCGTCGGGATCTTACGGTTCTGTTTTCAGTAGCTGAAACTTGGGCACGGGGCGTGTTGAGTGGGCACGACCCCGTGTTCAGCTTACTGTCTGACTTAAAACAGGATTGCCAGTTCCAAAGATTGGGCACGGGGCGTGTTCAGCGGGCACGACCCGTGCTGAGTTCTGCAGAAGCTGAAAAACTAAGAAAATCCTAAAAAAAAAGAAAAATTAGAAAAAAATGATTAGGCCGTTGATTCGTAACTTTCTTAAAATCCTTGTGTCCCCGGCAACGGCGCCAAAAACTTGATGCGCGTGTGGTGTGATATATATTTAAGTATATTTTAACCCCTTTTTACACGTTAGCCAAGTTTTAAATTTATAAAACACGATATTTTACTAACACCAGACACACATATGGGCAAGTGCACCCATCGTGAGCGTAGTATAGTGTTGGCAAGATACCGAAGTCGTCCAAGGACACAAGAGCTTTTAGTACCGGTTTATCCTCAACGTCTAATCAAATCAAAAGTTAGAAAAAAGGTTTGTAAACTAGAAAAATAAAAACTAACTAAAATGCTGAAAAATAAAAATAAAAATAAAAACAGATAGACAAGATGAATCACTTTGATCCGACTCGTGTTTAGTGTAACCTTTGATTATTTCCGCACTTTTGCACTTTTTAAGAGATTCTCTTAGTTATTGTAGTAGGCCCCTCTTTTGAAGGTGACGTTACCCTCAACCCAGTAGTTTGAGTCAGCAAGGATACAATCCTAAAGGGTCGGATTATTGAAAGATAATCAATTAATTTATTAATGCATATTGACGTGATGTCGTGGTCACAATCAAATTTAATCCAAATACTACTAGATAGCTAGCGGTAAGTGGGTATCGAACACAGGGAGTTTGTGGAATATGTGTTATTTAGAAGTATATCTAAGTGAACTAAATTATACTAATTGCAATAAAAGTAAATTCAAAGAGTTGGATAGTTTGATTGATTTTTAAGAACTAAGATTACTATTCTAATTGTCAAATGAAAGTTTGGTTTGTAAACAGTTTAGGAACAATTGACCATCCTAGGTTTCCGGTTTGCTTTGACATTCATGTTAACATTCAACTAGAAAGAACCACATAGACATGGTTCATGTGTTGTTAATTGTCGTGATGAAAGGGAACTAAGTACTCGGATTCCAAGAACGCGAGGTTGTAACCCGATGACCAATTAATCAATACCCAATCCTAATCCCGCCCATGATATCTCGATTGCCAACGGAACCAAGAACGTATGGTTTAGACTAAGATTAACATACAAATTAACAATTTACGAACAAGCAAACAACACACCATAATAAACAAACAAAAATTGCAAGTCTATTATTCTAGAAATAAGAATCAAAACACAAATGTCTTAGACAAACCTTCAATCTAGGATGATCACCATAAGTTTAGCCACTCATGACTTGGACAATCATCATCACATGCATATCAATGTTCATAGGAATTAAAAACACTAACAAGATGTTTAGAAATTGTTTTGAAGCTCTCAAGAACACCCAAAAATCGCCCCTAGACTGCTGGTAACCGAATGGGATTGATTGGCATTGAAAAGACATAATAAAACATCATAAAATAAGGCAGTTACACATTTCTCGCTGGCCTCCACCGTAAGATACGGTGGCCACCATAGCTTACGGTGGCTTGGAATGGCTTACGGTGGGTCTCTACTGCCTTACGGTGGAAGAAAAATGCTGGGGGGCTACCGTAATTTACGGTAGCTATCGTAAGTTACGGTAGCCTTCGTAAGTTACGGTAGCCTTCAGCACACAATTTTGTTTTCTTCATAACTTTTTCGTTTCAACTCCGTTTTCTTCACCGTTTTCGCCTATGTTCTCGTAATTTCATCCTCTATAATGCTATCCTCTTAATTCTTCAATTCCAATAATTGAGTTTTTTCATTTATTCTCCGTCTTTCAATCTCCAATCCATTCGGTCTATTCGAAGCTTTATTTCCCCAGTTTTAGGCCCCAAATGTACCCGAAACACAAGCAACCGTAGTTATCTAATTCTAGACAATTACGTGATCAAATACGGGATTAACTCCTTTAACACACTTAAGGGTTGTCCTACGGACCACCCGTCACATCCCCACACTTAACCGTTGCTTGCCCCAAGCAACCCATCAAAAACCATTTTCAAGTGCACAAGTGATCAACATAAATCAAGCGTAAACATGTTATCCTTTTACTAACCCTTTCCTACCACCCCGAACAACACACCCCTCACTATATCTCTCCTCTCCGCAACAAGTAAGCACTAGAAAAGATAGCTAGACACACAAAAGGCAACCGGGTGATTTCACAACTATATGCTTGTACCTAAATCAGTCCTCCTCCTCAAAAGTGCCAAACATGAATGCAAATCAAAGGGGCTTTAAGGTTGTAACGTGGCTAGGTGTACGGGTAAGAAATGGAATATATATGTAGTAGCGAAGGACTTAACCCGGTCTTTTATTACACAATGAAACAAACAATAAACAAGACATAAACTACTATATACAAGATAACTCAAACATTACTTTTTTTCTTTTTTTTTCTTCTTTTTCTCACTTTTTTTATATATTATTTTTTTTCTTTTTCATTGCTTTTTCACTTTTTTTTTTAACATAGAAAACATAAAGAACGATTGACATAACATATCTACACACACTATAACAACTACTAACACTATAAGATCGGGTTAAATCGGGTAAATTTTTGGGGAACTAGCTAAGGGGTAACAAATGATCGGCTTTAGGCACAAAATGGGCAACTAAATGTCCAACCCCCCCCCCTCTCACTACCAAGCTCATATATATAATTAATGAGGTCCAACCCCCCCAAATCCCACACTCGCACACACTATGACGAGGCTTTCCTAAATGCCCTTATCCTTTCTACATTCATGCTCAACTAAGGCCTCGAACCGTATTCAAGCACAAGTTCTAATGCACCCCCACCCGTTGCCACTCTCATTAAAGACAAGCATTATTTATATACAAGTGTGGCTTCAACTCTCACCAAGAACAAAGGGTATTAAGGGTTGCCGGTGTGTCACTTGGGGTTAGTCCAAGGTGTTCAAATTCTCACAATGTTTTGCTTGATTTAAAAATTTTTAAAACCTCAAAATTTCCCCCCATCCCCACACTTGGGATACATTGACCCCAATGTATGGCTTTGGGAAGACTTGAACGCTAAACCCTTCAACATCAACCAAAAGCTCATAATCTCAAACCACAAATTTCTTTTTGTTCTTTTTCATTTTTTAACAAACAAACTAACTACTAATATTTCAAAACTAAAGAACACAACAAGATTAAGGAAAGAGTACATTGACCTGGTGAAGTTTGACACAACAGATGTTGTAGATAATTCGACTTCCTATCACCACCTTCACACAAATATCCGCACATCTTCCCCACACTTGAATGTCGCCATGGCCCTGAAACATAGAAAAATAAAAACAACAAAATCAATATAAAACCCCGGGTTGCCTCCCGAGCAGCGCTAAGTTTCGAGTCTTCAGCCAGACCGTGCCACCCCCATTTATGGTGGCTCAAAGAATCGGTTCCTATCACCTCCCCCACTATAGCTTGTCATTGGTTGAAATGCATCCAGCAAATGTCCATTCGGTGGATAATCAACTACATACCTGCTCGAACCCTCATACTTCTTTTCACACCCCGGTGGTTTGTTTGTTTTTATTCTTTGATGCACACTTTTCATAAGGTCACTAGACTTTCTACCCTTCTCTTCAATAGATTCATAACTAATCTCCCTAGTATGAACATAAAAGTACAACTTACGGTTCTTTTCGGTCATAATAATAACCCCGTCTCTACAGTTGATTTGAGCATTTGCTGTATAGAGAAACGGTCGACCTAAAATTACCCTTTGTTGTGATGCCAATTTGGTAGAAACATAATCTAAGACCAGAAAATCCACCGGATAGTTGAATTCTCCCACCCGAATCATGACATTCTTAACCATTCCCCGTGGACGCCTCCAACTCTTATCCGCCAAGCTCACCATGGTGTTTATATCTTCAAGCGGACCAAAATCGTACATGTCATATAGATCACCTGGTAACACACTCATGCTCGCCCCATAATCCAATAATGCATGAGGAATTTTTAGTTTCCCCACTCGGATAGGCATGATTAGCGCTCCATACTCTTTATCATTCTCGACTTCGGCATCTTTTTCCAAACCTGCATTCACTTGATACGAAGAAGTTAGCAATGTTTCATTAAATTCACTATTAGGAACGATACTTACCACATTGATATTAACACTTTTAATGTTTTTGGGGTTTGTCACCATGTCACTTTGTAGTTGGCCTTTTGCTTTCTTCAATATCGCCACATCACTTGCAAGTTGACTCATTTGGGTAGTCAACGACTGAATTGCTTTATCACGGATTTCGTCTTTTTGAATGCGAGCATCATCAAGCTGATTCCTTCGTTGCATCTCAACTTGCATCGCCTTCAACATTTCCATTACATCATTTCCACCCGAAGAGCCTTGACCCGTTTGATATTGCCTTTGAAATCCTTGGTTTCCTTGGAAGTTCGGGTTGGCTTGATTTGACGGATTCCCGTATCTAAAGTTCGGGTGATTTCGTAAACCGGGGTGGTAAGTATTGGAATTCATGTTGTAATTTCTACCACCCCCGCCTTGCCCGTGCACTGCATTCACCTCCTCATATTTCCCTTCCACTCCTTGGCAATTTTCAGCCGCATGCCCTATCTCATTACAAAGCACACAAACATTATAAATTTGAACATTACCATCGTCTACCGCATGCACTTGAGTTCGGGTAATGGTCGGTCGTGCTCTCCTTGATGCTTGAGCTTTTCTTTTTGATGTGATTGCCATTTGCTCCAAAAATTCCCAATCGTCATGCTCGTAGTTTGTACCAAAAGTACCATTGGTGATAGATATTAAATCGCGAGAATCTTCGGCACTTAACCCCTCATGAAAAGCATTCATCAACTCCCATAGCTCTATCCCATGATGAGGGCAATTCTTGATCATCATGTTAAACCGTTCAAATGCCTCATGGAACATCTCACCTTGTTGTTGAAAACTTCTCAACCCTTTCCTAGCATCATTTGTCTTTTGAGCGGTATAAAATTCATCCAAGAAGATTTGTTGCATTTCCGCCCACGTATAGATAGATGCCGAAGGTAAGGTATAGAACCACTTTTTAGCCTTGTCTTCTAGGGATAATTGGAATAACACCAATTTGACATCATCGGCTGAAAATCCTTGACCCCTAATAGTGTTGCAAATCGAATCATAAGCCTCCAAATGGAAATAAGGCTCCTCCGTTGCTAGACCCTTATACTTTGGCAAGCTTTGTAATGAATTGGTTCTCACTTCAAATGTCCTCCCTTGATCATTGTGAGGAATAACTACCGGTGAAGGATTATGAGTGATCACCGGTCTAAAATGTGCTTCTATGCCTCTTGCGTGTTCTCAAAGATGTCTTCTTGGTACACTCAACCGAACTCTTGGGCGTACAGGACCCATTGGTCTTTGAGCTTGCATTCGTGGAGGCACAAATAGTTGTAAAGGTGGTGGTTGAAATCTAGGCCCCACATGAGGTTGTTGAACTTGCCTTTGCACCGGTGGACCTTGTGGTGGCAATTGGTGAGGTATGATTTGTTGTTGAGGAATCCTATCAACACTTGGCATTCCTTGATTTCGACCTTGAACATAAGTAAATTCCCCTTGATCTCCATCACCCCCATACACATATCCTTCTTCCTCGTATCCCTCAAACTCTTCTTCATAACCTTCAAAATACCCATCTCCTCCTATACCCGAAGATTGCAAATAAGGATAAGACGAATATTGCATACCCAGTTGGTTCGGTGGTCTATATGTTGAAGTAGCATGAACAACAGTTGAACCTTATGGTAGGGAATAAGTTGAGGATGATTGACCCGAAGCTGGAAAGAAATGTGAAAATGGTGGAATTATTGAGGAAGGGTTAAAAGTAAGTGCAAGTTCAACTTGGGTAGTAACCGGTGGTGTAGTGGTGTTGGTTGGTATAACATCGTATGGTGAAGTAAATTCGGTAGTGGTGTTAGGCATGGTGGTATTTGGTGAAGGTTGAGTTGATGTTGGTATAAAAGGTGGTGTAAGTTCACCCGTAGTGGGTGGTGGATCCATGTATCTAAGTGGTGTGATTGGTGTAGTTGGTGTTGTTGGTGAACTACCGATTCTGTTTTCCCTTAACAAAATTCTGTTTCTTCTCAAAGTTCGTTCAATTTCCGGATCAAATGCCAATGGTGAAAGCTTGTGAGAGCTCCTAGTACGCATGCACCTGTCAATACCTGCACACTAGCACACCCAGCGTAAACCAGAAAAATAACAAACTTAAAATAACACATGTTGCGCACTACTCCCCGGCAATGGCGCCAAAATTTGACGTGATGTCGTGGTCACAATCAAATTTAATCCAAATACTACTAGATAGCTAGCGGTAAGTGGGTATCGAACACAGGGAGTTTGTGGAATATGTGTTATTTAGAAGTATATCTAAGTGAACTAAATTATACTAATTGCAATAAAAGTAAATTCAAAGAGTTGGATAGTTTGATTGATTTTTAAGAACTAAGATTACTATTCTAATTGTAAAATGAAAGTTTGGTTTGTAAACAGTTTAGGAACAATTGCCCATCCTAGGTTTCCGGTTTGCTTTGACATTCATGTTAACATTCAACTAGAAAGAACCACATAGACATGGTTCATGTGTTGTTACTTGTCGTGATGAAAGGGAACTAAGTACTCGGATTCCAAGAACGCGAGGTTGTTACCCGATGACCAATTAATCAATACCCAATCCTAATGTTGGTGCACTGAATGTCTGTTGACTTTGTCTTATTCAATTCTTGAGTCTAGATAGGTTAAATTAGGGTTTGTGTATAAAAGTATGTTAGTTCGCTTGAAAATTCAAGTGTCACATTCAAGCGAACTCAACAAGGTCTTGTTCGCTTGAAACCATCTAAGTCTTGTTCGCTTGAAACTGAGTTAAGTGTGATCGCTTGAAACAGCCATGCCACTTTCAAGCGAACAGGCCATCACTATATATATGTGTTGATGTGTCATTTGAAACGGACGGTGATCATAACATGTGAGATGAGGTGCTGCTGAATTTTTGTTATAAACATTGTAAAGTCTCGGAAATCGTTAATAGAAAGAAGATTAAAAGGATATATGCTGTTATGACTTTGTATACGTTGATTCCGCCTTCGTATTCAGAGATGAACTACTTTTACTGACATTTAGGAAAAAGCAATCGGTCCAACAAGTGGTATCAGAGCTCAGGACGAGGAGTTCATACCATAGCAGCTTGATTTTATCGGATTTTCTCATTTCTACTTACTTCTTCTTATTTTTTTTATTCGGACATATTTCACGGTTGAAATGGACTAAAATTCTTACATATCAAGCGAAATACGTAGATAACTAATCCTTGAAAGTTTCGAACCAAAACACGGCTTAAAACTGATAAAAAAAACGTTTGATCGCTTGAGTTCGTTTGTAAAAAGATGACGTCATAACTTGTCCGCTTGAAATAAATTGTTTTGTCCGCTTGAAAAGTGCTTTTCAACTTTGTTCGCTTGAAATTAATCAACTTGTTCACTTGAAATCTGCTTGACCGCTTGAAAATGTTTGATCGCTTGAAATCACACCACTTGTTCGCTTGAACGTACCTGATCGCTTGAAATACTTGTGCATTTTCAAGCGAACAGATATAATATTCTAGTTCGCTTGAAAATCTGTGGTAGCTTGAATTAAGTTCGCTTGAACTTATATCACTTGTGGTTGCTTGAAAAATTTGCTATTTTTACTTAAAGCTATTTCGCTTCAAGTGATATTGTGTGAACTTGATATTTTTCAAGATTTCGAAAATTTGTCTAAGTAATTGCTGATTTTGCAGGTACTTTCACGATGGATGATATTTTCTTAAACCCGTTCAGCGATATGTACGCGTTTGCTGGAAATTCCGGAAACGATGATACATCGTCAAGCAATGTGAACGAGAATCCACCGAAAGAAAAGAAAAAGGAAGCTTGGGAATCTGAAAGTGCCTTTGGAACGTTCAATAAACCTCCAAAGCTAATGGCTATCGAGGAATACAGTCGGTGGTCCAGAAAGTTTGAAGATTGGATGATGGCATTTGCATTTCCAAGTTGGAAAAGTCTGAAGAACGGTTATGAAAACGGAAACAAAAATGGTGAAACTCTATCTTCAACTGATGAGATTGAATCGTTTGTAGCTGAGCAAAAATGTGTGGCTTTGTTATTTCAGTCTGTTCGGGAGGACATAATCTCTTTGATCGATTATACGAATGCAAAAGATCTTTGGCAAAAGCTAGAAAAGAAATGTCTAGGAAGTACTGAAATTGTAAAAAGTAAAAAGAAACTTCTTAGGAAAGAGTTTGATATGTTTGGTTGTCTTAAGAATGAGTCAGTTTGTAAAATGATAGAAAGGTTTGGTCATCTGAAGCTGGAATTAGCAAGACATGATATCAACTATTCTGATGAAGAACTTGTTGACAAACTGTTCAATTCATTACCAGACGAGATGGATTGGAGATATTATGCACTGATGTTGAAGAACGCTATTGTTCCTGAAAAGTTGAAACGAGATTTGGTGATTGAGAGACTTGAAAGTCACGAACTAGAATTGAAGAAGACGTACAAAGTCAATCATTCATCTTATCAACAGAATTTGGATCTATATTATCCAAAGAGCATGATGCCAAAAGCAACTTCTCCCAAAACTGCGTTTTCTGTTGAAAATGTGTCGTCAGCAAGCAAAGAAAGTCAAGGTAGCCAAAGCAGTGGAAGTCATAGTGGTTATCACAGTGGATCTTCATCATCTGCAAGTTATTCTGATGCAAAGAATCGTTTTCAATGCAATATCGCAATAGATTTGAAGAATGCTCAGAATTTTGACGAGGAATCGGCCAAACAGCAGATGATATTCCTAGCATCAGTGTTGGAATCGTATGAAGGATTAGTAGCTGGGAAGATAGGCAACACCAATCTGACGAAAGAAGATTATGATCAGATTGATTCTGAGGAAATGGAGCTGATCGATATTCGTTGGGCTATGGCCAGTGCTGTTCGCCGAGCACAACGTTTTATGGAAATTACCGGCAGGAAGACAATTGGTGGTGCATCTACCAAGCTGGGGTTCGATAAGTCCAAAGTGACGTGCTTCAAATGTAAGCAGAAAGGTCACTTTAAACGAGAATGCAGAAACGCTTATGCTGATGAGTCAGAGAATCCTTTCAGATATGATTATTACAAGAAGGCAATATATCATCAGAATAAATCCGAGCCGCCTAGACTGAAGCAGGTTGAAGACAATAGAGAGAAATCTAGAGCTCTTGCGGTGATTTATGATGATGAGGGGTATGATTAGAGCAAAGAAGTGCTACCGGAGGAAGATGCGGTTGGTTACGGGTTTATGGCGAAAAATGAACCTATTCCGTGGAAAGATAATCGAACTGAAGAGCAGAAGTATAAATACAGAAAAATGATTTCGGAAAACAAAATTATTAGACTGTCTGGTATCTATTTGGAAGCAAAGAGAGCAAAAAGATGGGATCCGGACAGGGAATGTTATCTTGATGAGTATGGAAATATTGCGATCGATCACAAAACTCTTGATCTGGAAGCCTTAATCAAGGAGATGAAAGATGAGGATGAGTATTGGCAGAACAAATGGTGGGGAACTCCAACCGAGAAAATGAAAGAGGAAGAGAAGAAAGAAAAAGAAGAGAAAGAGAAAGAAGAGAAAGAGAAAGAAGAGATCGAAAAATCAAAGAAGATTGATACTGGAGTTATCGATACAACGCAGGAGTTGAATGCAGAGAACCTGGGGAAAATGGCTGACAAAGTGCTGGCTGCTAAAGCTGTAACACCTGTGCCTCCACGGCCATCAAACAAATACCAAACCAATGAAATATTATATTTCATACTTGGGATTTGTAAAAATATGTGTATCATTTGCACATATCAATTCTTGTTCAATTTCAAACTCTAAATCGCTTTCTGGAAGGTTATACGCGCACCGATGCGTAAATATAACCAGTTTAATGCAACAAACACTCCGGAATAGTGACATAGGCTTAACATACCTTAAATAACCTTTACATAACTTAGAAATAAGTTTTGAAGGCTTTGGTATGGCAAAATCAAGTTAAATCGCTTACAGGGACTAAAGTTGACAAACTGCGAAAGTATGCCAATTTGAACTGTAACAGACATTCCGGAACATGACCATAAGTTAAACATACCATAAATATCCTTTACATAGCTTAGAAATAATCTTTGAGGTGTTCGGTGTGCTAAAATAAACTTTTGGGTCATTCAGGGACTAAAAGTGTCAAAAAGTGCACAAGTTTGCACTTTCGCGCATAACTTACGTTCTGAATACATCCGGACATCCAAAAATTTATGTAAGCATGACTATATTATGCTTTAGAGTCTGGCTTAAGAAAAATCCATTCGTCGCGTCATTTGGATCGTTTTTCGTGCTTATGCGCATTCCGTCGTAATTAGCCGAACAACGCAACTGTACGGCTAAACGAACCGACATCCGAGATATTTTTGAGAACATTTTAAGTTCCCTTTACTTTAACTTCATTTTAGAGCTTTGAAATGGGGTTAACGGGCCTTAAACACGTCGGAAAAGGCCTTATTACACTACAGGGACCAAATCTGCCATTTTTGAAACTTTCTGTGAAGAAACATTGAATCTGGTCTATACCACCTTTGCACATGGTTTTGGGCAATACTAGGGGTTGTTTTGATGTGCACATGGTTTTGAGAAATACCATGGGCTCACATGGTTTTGTAAAACCATTATCTTGAGGTGTAAGGCCAAGATCAAAGCACGGTTTCCAAGAAACGATCTTAACGGTGGACCTTTTACTATAAATACCCCACCCCCCATGCTTCATAATCACTAGAATTTTGATCTTAGAAACTCTAAGTTGAAACCATTGTTTCATACCTGAGATTCTCGGATCGAAATTAGCATTCGGGGACCCTTCGTAAGTATTCTTTCGTTCTTTTATTGCTTTTCGAGTCTTTCGAGTCTGAAAGTCAAACTTTGTTTGACTTTCTACATTGACCAGTTATGGTCAATGCGAAGTTCGTTTGAACTTCGCAACGTGAGTGTAATCACGTTGGTTATAGTCCCTTGGGACTATGCCTACTGATTACCACGTTGTCTAGGGTCGTAGGGTAAGCGATCTAATAAATCGCTTATACCTCGAACCCGACCCATTTGGTCGATCATTAGGATCCGACCAAATACATTAGGTGACCATAGTAGGTAGGGAATAACCTTCCGAGGTTATACCCTATGGTCACATCGTTTGAGTAGTTGTATGATCGGTAGTTTATATGCCTTAGGTAAATTACCAGAATACCCTTTTCATGTATAATTGGTAATTAAGCATATGTAACCTAAACCTTTGTCACATAACTGATTATGTAACATGTTTAGGCATATTCTACTTGTCATAGGACTAGTTAGGCGGTCCGAACGCGTTTCACGCACACGACGCGTTAAAGTAGCATAAGCTACCTTAATGGGTCGCGATGGGTCGAAAGCACTTAGGTTTGGTTTCATTGTAGTATGTAGGCCTTGTTAAACCATATCATATGAGTTCCAACACTCATTTGGTTTACCAAGCCTCATCCTATCCGATCTCCCGATTTAAGTCCGGTTTATTTATATAGTTTAGATTTGCCGACTGATTCCGTGCTCCCTCAAGCTTTGTTTGGTTGTTGTTCAAGACCTCTAAGCATTCTCAGGCGAGTACATTATTCCCCTATTTTACTGCTTTCAATTGTTTTGGGGTGACTCATATGTGCTAAATGTTTTCGATGTTATAACGATGGTTTCAAAAACGATTAAGATGATTTATACAAAACTAATAACGATTTCATAAAGTGAACAAACTTGTTGGTTGTAGTTACATAACAAATGACATTCATTAGCAATGATCAAGCCGACCAGTATTAGGTTATGGTACCATAGGATCTGACAAGTCCCGTTATTTACTACACCCGTAGTTATGTGTGGGTGTTGTGGGTAGCGACTGAATCTGTAATTTTTAATTTACTCTTTGGTAAGGGTTTATTAATGCGAGATGTTAATCTATCCTTTGGTAAGGGTTTATTAATGCGAATTATTAATCTATCCTTTGGTAAGGGTTTATTAATGCGAGTCAAGAAGGTTTGAATGTTATTAGCGAGACGACCATTTAAGTAGTTTCACGACCTAAAACGAATTTAACGATTGGGTAAACGATTGGTTTTCACACGATGTTTTAACGATTGGGTAAACGATTGGCTTCAAAGCGATATACGGTTGGGTTTTGGTTACATATTACATGATTTACTTTGGGCATGAACATTACTTTGGTGGTTTGGTTTGATTAAGTGATTAAGTAACAATGCGTGTGGAATATGATACAAGCATGGTGGATACGCCGCTGGTACTTCCTATATATAAGTGTTTGTATGGTATTACATATTGTAGCGTTATTTGAATCATTTCAGTTTGAGACATATAACATTTTATACAAGTAACATACTTTTCACAAGACATTTATTTACAAACAACTTATCTTATACAAACTCATTTTACATGGTTATTCATTTAATCATGCATTATTCTCTTATTTATACATATCACCTAAACTTATTATTTTTCAAATGATTTACAAAGACAAAGCAAATTACAAGGTTCATGACTAAACATTTTCTTAAACAGAAGTCATGAATCTTATTTTCACAAAACCTATGTACTCGCCAGCATTTCTTTGCTGACCTCGTTTTCACATATGTTTCAGGTATTGTTGAATGATATCGATTGATAAGATGCATGCTCACATAGGATTGGACGAGGCCTTAGTGACTCAATAACAATGATAGACTATGTTTAAATTGTGTATTTAGAATTTCCAGACGATGTAAATATTCAATGTTCAATAAAACGAAACTTCAATTGTCATGGATTTGAAACAATTAATTCTGTTACAACACTCCCCGATGTTTCCGCCACGTTTTGTATGTTCTACGTGGTCGGGGTGTGACAAAAGCACTTGAGGTAGACTCTAACTCCGTGTCTGAGTCAAAAGGCCAGGTCAGTTCAAACTCGTCAACAAATGCGTCAAGTAAAAAGATCGAAGGAAATGCTGATTGCAAAAATTGCAACAAAGAGTGCAAATTTTGTAATACTGTCACGTATCTCAACGGTGAGAAAATTAAAGATCTGACAGCAAAGGTCAGAAGCGTTGAGAATCAGATTCTTGGTCGTGACAAAACAGTTAAAGCTTCAACTGAACGGATAAGAGAATTAACTAGCCAAATTGAAAATGATAAAATTGATCATGACAAAATTAAACAAGAAAATGAAAAGTTAATTCTTGAAAACCGTCAGATTTCTGAAAAAATTGAAAAACTCAAAAGCACAATGAAAGATTGTGATGATCGAAATGGTAAAACTTTTAAAGAAAATGAACATCTAAAAGCAGTGCTTAGAGTCAAAGAAGAATCAATCAACCAACAACTGGATGAAATCGCTAAACTGAAACTTAAATTTCAAGAGGCTGAAATTGAAAATGAGCGAATCCAGTTGAAGCTTAACAGTTACAGCTCCGCAAGCTTTGTTTTGCAACACATTATTCCTAAACCCATCGGGAAAGACAAAGCAGGAGAAGATGTGTATTGTGATGGAACTGGGGTGGGTTTTCATCAAGTACCACCACCTGTTCTTGATAACTACACGAAAAAACAATCTGGGTTGGTTGAAATTGAGGAAGAAAGTGAAGTTAAACTTCTGGAGAACATTGATGTCACGTTTATATCTTCCAATGACGATAGTGTCCAAAATGATATTGTGAAAGGTGTTGTTGAAAATGTGTTAAAAATGGATAGTGACATTACTGAGGAAGATGGGTGTTTCTTGGACAAATACATTCAGAAACCAAAATCCAAACACAACTTAAATGATGAACCGGGTCTTGTAATGTACAAGATGGCTGGATCTGATAAGTTGTATTCGGATTCTGAGTTTCCGATTGAGAATGTTAATGTGAAAAAGTTGACAAATGTTTTCAAATTGATTGAAGTTGAGTTATCAGAAGTGAATAGTTTGAAACAAACAAAAAGGCAAATGAATTTTGAGAAAGATATAGCTTACTACAAAAAGCCTGTTGTTTCACCACGTTTTTATAATAACAATCGAAACAATTGGTCAGGTGGTTATTGGGGTGGTAAGAGTTATCAGAAAAGGAGTTTTCAAAACAAAAGTTTTGCTGAAAAGAAGGTGTTTGTGAACAGTTCAAGTTCACTTTCTGATGAGGAAAATGAGATTTTTTCAAAATCTAATGAAGAGTTCTTTGAGAAAAAAACTTCACAGTATCAGTCTGAAGGCACAAGTCGAGTTGTTGATACTCGAACATGTTTCAGATGTAATCAAGTGGGTCACATTGCACGAAAGTGTACTAATGTGAAGCCTAAGACTGAAACTGTGAAGATTCAAAAGTAGAAAGTTGACGTGAAGGGTAAAGCACCAATAGTTGAGAAAAAGAATGTGAAAAATTACAATATCAAAGTGAAAAATGAACCCGTAAAGAAAGTGGTAAGTAAAAATGACAAATTTTACAAGCGGGTTGCATTATCTCAACAAGTTTGGAAAACAAAAACAGAAATGAAAATTTCAACTTCTGAAGTGAAAAAGGCTGAAGAATCAATTTCGGTTGATTATGATGCAAATTTTCCACCTTTGAAGGCTGAAAACTTCAAAATTCAAATTGCGAGAGTCAAGGTTACACCTAAGGCTGATGAGGCCTGGGTGGACTCCATGTTTGACTAAACAGTTTGAATTGCCGGAGCTTCCTTGATCGTGAAGCATGAATCGGCATCTTTATTGAAGTTGGTTAAGTCAAAGTTTGTTATGTGCAGGATCTTCCAAAACTTGTATCCAGATGGATCATGGATAGTGGAGCATCTCGACATATGACAGGGAAGACTGCATTGCTGTATGATGTGAGAAACATTAATGGTGGTTATGTAGGATTTGCTGGTCATGAAGGTGGTAGAATTATTGGTGAAGGAACATTATCCAACGGGATTGTGACGTTTGAAAGAGTTAACTACATCACTGAGCTGGAGAACAATCTGCTTAGTATCTCGCAGATTTGTGACAATATGTATACTACTCACTTCACAGACAAAGAATGTTTGATCTTGAAACCAGGATTTGTTATCCCTGAAGAATGGATTATCATGCGGGCACCTAGAGTGAATGATTTATATGTGTTGGATATGACTGTAGCAACTACAACTACTGGTCAAGCACATTGTTTTGTTTCTAGAGCAACAGAGAAAGAATCGAGATTGTGGCACCGCAAAATGGGGCATATTCACCTAAGGAAGATGAATCACTTGGTGCACAATGATTTGGTTCTTGGAGTTCATGTCAAAGGTTTTCATCTGGAAGGGGAGTGCATTAGCTGTGTTAATGGCAAGCAGAAGAAAAAGTCACACCCTACAAAGCAAGTCAATTCAGTTTCGAGACCTCTGGAAAGACTTCACATGGATTTGTTTGGTCCTGTGAATGTCAAAAGCATTACAGGAGATTACTACTGTTTGGTCGTTACTGATGATTATTCCAGATTTTCGTGGGTTTCTTTCTTGAAGACGAAAGATGAAACGTATGATAGTTTGATGGCGTTGTTTAGAAAAATTGAGAATCTGTACCAAAGGCGTATCAAAAGAATTCAAAGTGATAATGGTACTGAATTCAAGAATAGCAAGATGGAAGAATTTTGTGATGAAAGAGGTATATTGCATGAGTTTAGTGCTCCGTACACTCCGCAGCAGAATGGAGTTGCAGAACGCAAAAACCGTACACTAATCGAGACGGCTAGAACTATGCTCGCAGATTCAAAGTTACCGATTAATTTTTGGGCTGAAGCTGTTTCCGCCGCATGCTATACGCTCAACAGGGTTCTCACTGTCAAGAAGTTCAACAAAACATGCTTTGAGCTAATCAATAACCGCAAACCGAATTTGAAGTATCTAGAACCGTTCGGGTCACCCTGTACAGTTATAGAGCCTCATGGAAAGTTTGGTCCGAAGTGCATTGAGGGAATATTTGTTGGTTATGCAAATCCGATGCGACGTGTCTTCGTTCCAAGTGAGAAGCGGATTATTGAAGCTGAAAATGTTGAATGTCAAGGTTATACTATGCCGCCACAGAATCCAGGTGATTCATGGCGTTATCATTATGACAAACTGTGGGATTCGTTTGACATGAGAGAAGAATCAGAGGATGATGAAGATTTCTTTGATGAGTTGGATATTTTGCGTGAATATGAGTCGCAGCTAAGGTTTCCAGCTGAGTATTCTAGCAGACCACGGGAAACTTCAAATGACGATGAAGCAGGTCCGAGTAATGCTGGTGAACATGATGATGTCCAACAGAATGAAGTTGCTCAGGATAATCAGTCGGCTCAGAATGATAATCTAGAAGCTGAAAACATGCCAGTTTTTTATCATGGTGATTCAGATTCTGAGGGGGAGCAAATTCAGTTTTCAAGTCAAACAAACCAAGTTGGTGAACAAGATGCAGAGCAGAATGTAACTAATCTGGAGGGAAATGTAGATGTTCCAAGCGAAGTGATGCCGCGAACTTTTTCATATCATCCAGAGGAGTTGATCATAGGAGAATTGCAGACAGGAGTTCGCACTCGAAATCAGATTGATAAAGGGCTTACATGTTTTTATACAAAAGTTGCTCCTTTACAAACTGAATTCTCATTGAGTTGTTTTATTTCGCAGGTTGAACCAAGAACTTACAAAGAGGCGCTTATAGAAGATTCTTGGGTCAATGCAATGCAGGAGGAACTGAGTCAATTCGAGAAATTGGGAGTGTGGAAGTTAGTTGATTTGCCGGATGGTCATAGGAAAATAAATACAAAATGGGTATTTAAGTGTAAGAGAGATGACAGAGGAGTTGTTGTACGAAACAAGGCTCGACTCGTTGTTCAGGGTTTTAGTCAACAGGAGGGGATTGATTTTACAGAAGTCTATGCTCCTGTGGCACGACTAGAAGCTATCAGAATTTTTCTAGCATTTGCATCATGGAAGAACTTCAAAGTATATCAGTTAGATGTAAAATCGGCTTTTCTTTATGGGAAGGTTAAAAAGGAGGTTTATGTCGGTCAGCCGCCGGGCTTTACTGACCCAATCCATAAAAACAAGGTCTACTTATTGGACAAAGCGCTGTATGGTTTACACCAGGCCCCGAGAGCTTGTTACGAGACTTTGTCTCAACACCTACTAGCCAACAAGTTCATTCGTGGAAAAGTGGATGCCACTCTCTTCACTAAAGAGGTCGACGGTCATCTTCTGATAGTTCAGATTTATGTGGACGATATAATCTTTGGGTCGACAAATGAAAATCTATGCAAAGATTTTGAATCAGTGATGAAGCAAAAATTCGAAATGTCATCAATGGGGGAGATGAAATTCTTTCTGGGTTTGCAAGTTGAATAACTTCCTGAGGGAATTTTCATTCATCAGTCAAAGTACGTTCATGATATTCTAGAAAAATTTGGGATGTCAAGTTCTACTCCAGCTGCTACCCCACTTGCAACAAATCATGGGATTCACCCAGATCTCACCGGAGACAGGGCTGATGAAACGTTTTATCGATCCATGATAGGTTCTTTGATGTACTTAACAGCTTCACGTCCTGATATCATGTACCCAACGTGCCTCGCAGCAAGATTTCAATCTAACCCGAGAGCTTCGCATATGATCATTGTGAAGAGGATATTGCGCTACCTGAAAGGAACTCCTTCATTGGGGTTGTGGTATCCTAGGAAAGGCGATTTTACGCTCGAAGGGTATTCCGATTCGGATTTCGGATGCTGTAAAGTTAATTCCAAATCAACAACTGCAGGATGCCAGTTCTTTGGTACTAGATTGATTACCTGGCAGTGTAAGAAACAAACGTCTGTAGCATTATCTACATGTGAAGCGGAGTATGTTTCTGCTAGCAGTTGCTGCTCTCAGATCCTGTGGATACAGCAACAGATGCGCGACTATGGTTTGCAGTTTCTTAACACACCTCTTTTTGTTGATAATGAGGCCGCAATTAACATAACAAAAAATCCAGTACATCACGCTAAAACTAAACACATAGAAATTCGTCATCACTTTATTCGTGATTGCTTTGAGAAAAAGTTGATACGAATTGAGAAGATCCACACTGACGAACAGAAAGCTGATTTACATACCAAAGCTTTTGATAAAAATCGGTTTAAATATTTGTTAAAACTTAACGGTATGAAGCTTCTGTCGGTGTCGGATGGCATAATTGGCGTTGATGAGAGTACTGTTGCGGATGAAGACGAGAAACAATCTGCAATGGTTTGTCGATTTTTTACTTGTTTTGGTATTTAGGGGGAGTAGATAGATGTACATAGTTTATTTTTTTTTTCAGAAAATACAAAAACAGTAAAAAATGCAAAAGTACAAAAACATGATAAAATCTGAAAAAGAGCTTGTGTATACAGGGAAAATGATAGTACATTGGCTAGGCTATTACAGTATGCTAAAGATTTGTAAAGTTTAAATGAGTTAAACAGTCTCACTGATGATGTGTCGATAGGTTTTCGCACATTTAGTAGATTTATTCGAGATATAAACCTAAAATTTCAAACTTGTGAAATTCGTGGGGAACACTACTTGGATATATAGGTAACCCCTGAAATCTCGTTTGAAAGGTCTCATAATCTGATATACTAGGTCTTTATACTCAATGATGTCTGGGGTATTATTCCGGGACTTCTGCTGAACGGTAGTTCTGACCTAGTCCTTGGATAATACTTTCTGCAATGCTTGAAACATAGCATTAAACCCTCAGCATGCCGATGAAACAATAAAATTGATAGTCGCTGCTGTTGTAGCTAAAAGATCCTCTAAAGGGGACATACCATAAAGTCGAAGCTGATATCTCTCTGCGTATACGGAAGTATCGACCTGAGATCCCTCGGCCCTCGCATACCTAATTTATATACAGATATCATTGTAGTATATTCACCTGTAAGACTGATTATTGGGATTCTGGATACGGGAGTATATTCAAGAGGTGGGACACATGAATGAGCTAAGTTCATAATTCATCTAAATCGTATCCTGAGTAAATTGAAATTTGTGTGAGAATTTAAGATGGATCAGTATATCGACAATCGAGGTGAATTGTTTAATTCTGAGTATGTAATCACAGCTTAATGGTACTTGTGATTTGTCTGATAGCTGATATGATTCCCTGACACGCTCGCCAAAAATAAGTTTGTAAATAGTTTACTTTGTTTATTTTCTGCAATTTAAGTTTTCTGTATTTCATTTCTTAGTTTAGAACATTTTTTAAAATCCAAAAAGATTTTATTTCTGTTTTATTTTCCGACAAACCAAAGTGGAGAGTTGATTGTTGGATTCTCAGATGATTGAAGCAGATGCAGGAGGTTCTGGACTGAATAATGAGCAGAGCTTATCTTGATGAAGTTTGTTTTATTGGAAAGTAAAAAACAAGTTCATTAATTTGATACTTGTTATTTTCAGAAAATGTGTAAAATGTTGTTTTTCAAAATCAGTTTGATTCGTCAAATGATCAACCAAGGTCATTAAATTGGACTTGGTAGATTAATTGAGTAATCAGGGTCATTAACTTGGACCTGAATACTTGAGTGGATTGCTATAACTGATTGTGTTTGTGATTTATTGTTGAAAAGATAAGTTTGTAATGATTGATGTTTGAGACACAGGTTTTGGACTTCATTATTCCCACGAAAGCTGAATGTCAAAGCTTGAACCAGATCAATATCTCAGATTCCAGCATACTGAAAGGGGGAGTCTGTGAAAGGGGGAGTCTGGATCAACAATCAAAGGGGAGTTTGAAAATGGAGCTAAGATTGTGAACCTGAACCTGTAAAGATAGAGTGCTTATGATGAGAAGACAGAGAGTTGGAGAAAAGACCAAGACTGAAGACTCAGGAGCTGAAGACTTCGTCAACATCCAAGGGGGAGTCTGTTGGTGCACTGAATGTCTGTTGACTTTGTCTTATTCAAGTCTTGAGTCTAGATAGGTTAAATTAGGGTTTGTGTATAAAAGTATGTTAGTTCGCTTGAAAATTCAAGTGTCACATTTGTCACACCCCGAAATATCAGAGTTGGCGTGACTGGACCGGTATCTTCATTGCACAGCGGAAGTAAATAAGCAAAGACTTCTAGAAACTGAACGCCTGCTAAGTACTCGAATTCTCGATGATTCTCCTATTCCAACCGTGCCTTGTCTTAGAAAAGTAACCTGAGAAAGAAACATGCGAAAAAGTCAACATAAAGTTGAGCGAGTTCATAGTTTGTTTGTAAAAGATTTGAAATAAATCTTTTGAGTTGTGAAAGATTTGAAATAAATCTTTGGAGTAACCGGTTTTTGAAATAGTATTGAGAAAACGAATTTAAAAAAATCATTTTCTTGCCAAGTTATATGGAAACGTTGTGTTTGTAACACAGTATGTTCATAAAAACCATGTATTGGTAAAGTCTTGTATTTGTAATGTTCGTATAACCGTCAATGCCCACCCTGACTTTGACTCCATACCCGCATAATCCTGTGCTTTGAATTTTGTATAAAACATGGTATTTAATTTGTATGAACAAGTAGTTTCGTAAGTATATATGTCCCTTGTATGTAGCAATAAGGAAATAAAGAGATCACCAATGGTTTGCAAGGCCATTGATATGTGTGAAGTGCAAGTAGGAAGACTCAAACCTAGCAAATTTATGCGTCGGGCACAAAGTCACCCCGAGGTCTGTTCTGTTTGGCCTGGGGGCTGGGCTCACTACACCCAGATAGATCTACCACTCCTGTCCCTCAGTCCTACAATGAGGATTAATGATCCCAAGTTGCGCCTACCCACTCACATGATCTAAGTAGTAAACCCTCCTTAAGCTAACCATACCATGTATGAAAATGTCTGTAATCATTGTACATGTATTTTACCCCAGTCTCTAAGACTGATCCTCCCTCAGTCTCTAAGACTGATCCTTCCTCAAAACGCATCATACTTGGTACTCGTTCTCACCAAGAGTGCTTCTTGTATTTACCCGTAGTTTAGAAAACTAGAATTCGTGGGTATGCATATTCCGAAAGATACGTTTGTTTGAAAACCGGTATGTTTAGTATAAACCTTTCGTAAATCATTTGAGTTTCTCGAAATCCCTTCGTAATATGATTTAGAAATACGAGTATTGTGTTTGTTCAAAACTTTGTATGCTTTTGCAAAACGTGCATGTCTTTCCACCCCGAAAACATTTACAAAAATGTAAAACAGTAAAAAGTGGGGGTTATGAACTCACCTGAATAGTCTTGTGCAAAGCTAGCTAATTACGACTCCGTGATGTCGTTTCCAAAGTGAGACTCGCTAGCGTGCATTCTACAATATTCCTAACACGGAATATCTAATAAGTTTCTAAATAAAAGCGGTAACTAGTCTACGTGTCACCGAGCTCTACCGAATCGTTAATCGAACGATTCAACGGTAAGTTGTTAACTTAATGGAAAAGATTAAGTTATACGTGTTAAGTCTCGTTTAATGTCAGTAGCAGTTTAATAAGTCTTGAAAAAGACTTAGTTTCCGAGAGACTTAAAATGAATAAATATTTATATAAAAATATATAAATATATCGTTGTAATTGTGTTAGCCGTCTCGAGTAGTCATACGTGTATAAAAGAATATTTCCATGAAAATATCATATAACAAACTCGTATCATATATCGCGTTACGTATGAAAGTAATATATAATAATTTGTATTATATATATCACGTCTTGTGTATATTTGCCAAAAATATACGTATATGCCGCTTCGGCGCTTGAAATAAATATAAAAACTTATATTTATTTAATGGAGTTTTAGCGTTGAAGTCGTTTAAAATAAATATAATAGTTATATTTATTTTATAAAAGAATATGAGTTGTTTGGCGCTTGAAATAAATATATAAAATATATTTATTTTATAAAAGAATTGTCGTTTTCGTATGTGATAAAGCGTCGTCGAAAGTGATATACACATTTATATTGGTTCTCATAAAAGTCGCTTTTCAATAAAACATGTTTTGCTTTTACGGGTTTTCTCGAAAAACGGGCAGAGTTTCCTCTGTTTTTAGACGCCCCGACAACACAAGTTGTCACTATTTTTATCAAAATTCAGTCAATTCACGCAATATATATAGCTTTTCATCAAATATGCCAAATTAAAGTGTAAATAGTCGCTAAAAGTATCGGTCGAGCTCGTTCACGAAATAAATAAAATTATAAGAATAATGAAATGTATTGCGCCGTAAAATCTTTACCATCTTCTCGTGTCGAAAACCCAGCTGACCGAGTCAACTCACTGAGTTGACTGAGTCAACTGAGTTGACCGAGTTGGACCGAGTTGACTCGAACCGCTTCAAAATCTGACCCGAACCGACTGACATCGAACCAACTGTTGACCTGAACCTGCTGACCCGAACACTGAGTCGACTCGGTTTGACCGAGTCAACTGAACCGAGCAAAACCCGAGGCTGCTGTTTTTGACCGGGTTGGACCGAACCAAGGCTGAACCAAAACTAACCCGAACCAAAACCAGCTACATGTCTCGAATCTGACCCACCCTCTTCAAATCCGAATCGAACTGACATAAACCGAACCAACTGAGCATTTGTCCTCGTGTGTCTGTGACTGACCCGAGATGAATCTGAAGTTCGATTGAACCGCAACTCGAATCAAATCAATAAAAAAAAACTTAGAACATTTGAACTACAGTTGAGCCAAACACCAGCACTGGCGGATTGTCGGAGAAGAAAAGGAAAATACTTAAATGGCACTTACCGGAGCAATCTGAACAGAAATCGGGCTGCCGGACTTCAGCCGTTCGCCGCCGCCGGTTACGGCGTTCATCTCCGCCTCATCTCTCTCCTCGGCCTCTCTCTCTTTATCTCGTTTCACTCTCTCTCCGTCTCGTCTCTCCCTCTCTCCCGTCTCTGTCTTTATCGCCGCACCACCACCGAACAGTGGTGGTGGTGGCTCGTTTTGTTGTTCGAAAAGGGGGTGCACAATCGGTAGAACAGAAAGAGGGGGGGTCGCCTGGTCGGAGAACGGCCACGCACCGCCATGCGCCGCCACCGCCACGGTGGTTGCTGGCCGGTTCTTCAGAGGGTGAGAGAGATGTAGGTGTGTGTTGTTTGTGTATATATGATCGAGAGAGAGGGTGAGTTCCCTGGTTTTGCTTTGGGTTATGTTTGTGTGTAATATGAAATGCAGACAAGGAGTGAGAGGATGAGGGTGTTTGGCTTGTGAAGGAGATGAGAAGGGTCTTTATAGAGAATATGGAGATCTCTTCAAGAGATCTTGTGAGATCTTGTCCAAAATATTTTGGAAGATTATACAGAGATTTTATAGGATTATGATAGTAAAAAATCTCTATGTGTAGGTTTAGGCTTGTGGGTTTTGGGCTTGGGCCCAGGGCCCACAAGCCCATCTCGTGTGTAAGTGGCCCGTAATTCCTACGAGACCCGTTGTCAAAACCCTGAACTCTGTTTAATGTCAAAAATTAAAATACACAAAAATACGGTCGGTAGTCGTTGTTTGCACGCCCGTTCGTCGATCACGGTAATAATCGCGAAAAATTGTATCGTTGCCGTCTTTAATCCGTTTTTCTATCCAGTTTCAACTGTAGTCACAAAAATTTTATTACGAAGCTAATATATATCGTAAAATTTTAATATTTGTTGGCGTTGTCAGTATCCTGTTCGGTTTCAATCCGTTGCCGTTTAACGTTTCACTGGTTTCTCTGTAAACCACCGTTCGCGCATTGTAAAGTCGGATAAACGTTCCCAGGCACTCCAAAGGCCTAATTAAGTTAATCCGTGCTGTAAACACTATTTATTGTCGCGTTAATCGCCTGTTAATTACGCAATTAAGAGCCGTAAATCACGGGTTGTCACAACATTCAAGCGAACTCAACAAGGTCTTGTTCGCTTGAAACCATCTAAGTCTTGTTCGCTTGAAACTGAGTTAAGTGTGATCGATTGGAAACCATCTAAGTCTTGTTCGCTTGAAACTGAGTTAAGTGTGATCGCTTGAAACAGCCATGCCACTTTCAAGCGAACAGGCCATCACTATATATATGTGTTGATGTGTCATTTGAAACGGACGGTGATCATAACATGTGAGACGAGGTGCTGCTGAATTTTTGTTATAAACATTGTAAAGTCTCGAAAATCGTTAATAGAAAGAAGATTAAAAGGATATATGCTGTTATGACTTTGTATACGTTGATTCCGCCTTCGTATTCAGAGATGAACTACTTTTACTGACATTTAGGAAAAAGCAATCGGTCCAACACCTAATCCTGCCCATGATATCTCGATTGCCAACGGCACCAAGAACGTATGGTTTAGAATAAGATTAACATACAAATTAACAATTTACGAACAAGCAAACAACACACCATAATAAACAAACAAAAATTGCAAGTCTATTATTCTAGAAATAAGAATCAAAACACAAATGTCTTAGACAAACCTTCAACCTAGGATGATCACCATAAGTTTAGCCACTCATGACTTGGACAATCATCATCACATGCATATCAATGTTCTTAGGAATTAAAAACACTAACAAGATGTTTAGAAATTGTTTCAAGCTCACAAGAACACCCAAAAATCGCCCCTAGACTGCTGGTAACCGAATGGGATTGATTGGCATTGAAAAGACACAATAAAACATCATAAAATAAGGCAATTACACATTTCTCGCTGGCCTCCACCGTAAGCTACGGTGGCCACCGTAGCTTACGGTGGCTTGGAGTGGCTTACGGTGGGTCTCTACTGCCTTACGGTGGAAGAAAAATGCTGGGGGCTACCGTAATTTACGGTAGTTACCGTAAGTTACGGTAGCCTTCAGCACACAATTTTGTTTTCTTCATAACTTTTTCGTTTCAACTCCGTTTTCTTCACCGTTTTCGCCTACGTTCTCGTAATTTCGTCCTCTATAATGCTATCCTCTTAATTTTTCAATTCCAATAATTGAGTTTTTTCATTTATTCTCCGTCTTTCAATCTCCAATCCATTCGCGTCTATTCGAAGCTTTATTTCCCCACTTTTAGGCCCCAAATGTACTTGAAACACAAGCAACCGTAGTTATCTAATTCTAGACAATTACGTGATCAAATGCGGGATTAACTCGTCCTTTAACACACTTAAGGGTTGTCCTACGGACCACCCGTCACATATTATGGTAGACCCCTCTTTTGAAGGTGACGTTACCCTCGGCTAAGTAGTCTGAGTCAGCAGGGATACAGTCCTAAGTAGCCGGATTAAAGTATTAATTGTAGCTTACATATGAGGGGATCAAAGAGTTTGGACCCCCGCCATCCAATACCGGTGAGTATTGAAGGAGGTCCAACTAAATTTGACCCAGGTCCTTGTAGGATCTATACACTGAACAAGGCAAGACTCTTACCAAACCGTTCCCTTAACCCCCGACCAGGTAGCCAACATATCTCCATATAGACCGTGGAGATATGAATGGTGAAAATCTTTTATTTTATATAGACAGTAAAATAATGCCAAGACACCACGGACAAACGATAAGGAAGAATCACCTTCAACATAAGAAACTAGTTATTAAAGTCATTAATACATAACCAAGTAAAAAGTGCGAAAATATTAAAAATAAAAAGTATTACGCTTGACACTTGTCTTCACCAAGTGATGTAAGGGACTTAGGCAAACATGGCCTTTGATTGTCAAGAACTCTTACGATCAATCTTGGATCCCGAGATGACTCACACACTCTACGATAGACGATGGATGATGGTGGTGGATGATGGTGTTGTGATGGTGGTGGGTGAAGTGTGAGAGAGGTGGTGTGCCAAGGGATGGTTTGCAAATGAGCCAAGCACCGTGTCCACCTTCCTTCTCTTTCTTCATTTATTGCAGTTTGTCTGCATTAGTTGACCACGCCCCCATGTTCGCTGGGCACGCCCCCGTGTGCAGAAGCGTATCTGTACTATCAAGATTTCCCCAGATTCTATGAATCTTAGAGTTGACCACGGCCCTGTGTCCGCTTGGCACGCCCCCGTGGTGGGTGATAGAAGCTTCTACAGCTTTGTCTTTTCTGCAATCACTTGGGCACGCCGCTGTGCTCATTAAGCACGAGGCGTGTTCAGCCTTCTGTTCTCTTGTTTTGCTTGGGAAGATGCTGTCGGGGAGGTCGGGCATGCCACATTTGTTCCTTTTCTTGTATTTATGTTAGATTTAGCTGCCTTTTTGCTTCTTTTGTTCATTTGAGCTCATTTAATCCTGAAAATACAAAAGGAAGACAAAAACACACTTTTTCCAACATTAGTACTAAAAAATGGTTAGTTTTATGCCACAATTGATGTAATTTATATGTTACATTTTGCACACATCATGTTTGAACAAGATTAGAATTGTTTGTGATCAAAGATGAACATGGAGTGTGATCAGTTAGGGTATAAGAGAGGTTTATCAAGAAATTTTTGGGGCCAGCGAAATTAACGAAGAATATGGAGAAGAATATGGCGAAATTATCATGAATCAGGGGATCTCAAAAGTCTCGAACGCGAGTTTGAGCAACCGGCGAAATAATTTATTTCGCCGGTATGATAGCTTAGACTATTATCTTCGTTGATCACTCGCATCGAGAACGAACCTCATCTTCGCCGATAATAGTCAGTGAAATTAACCTTCATCTTGTCATCATCAGTGGCGAAGTTAACCTGTTTCCTATTATTATTTCTGGCGAAATCATCCATGATCTGTTATTTTCGCTTGTGAAAATGTTCGGTCTCGATAATGATCTTCAGCGAAGACAATCTTTGGGACTATCAATGATTTTGACTATTGATATCTTTTTTTTTTCTATTTTTTGTTTTGTAAATATTTTCTTAAAAACAAAAATCAAATTATTTTTATATTTGTAAATATTATCAATCTATATATTCTTATAGCAAGTTGTAAATATCATATCTAAGTTTCGTAAAAATTCTAACTTGGCTCGTTTGTTGTGTCAGAAGCAAGATGGTGAAAAACATCGAGTGGGATAAGACTCTGAAGCATAATCAGCATATCAAACTTGAGCAAGCCCCAAAGGATTTCGAAGACGTGGCAAGATGGATACAATCAAGCAGGATAAGCTACGCGGTCCAAATGGAAGTTCCTATTTATCGAATCCACATTCAAGAATTCTGGCAAATAGCGAAACCTGAAACTGTTAACAAAATCAAAAGGATATCTGCAACTGTTCGCAACAAAGAAGTAATTGTAACTGAAGAAAGGATTCGCACTGTTTTGAAGCTGGGAGATAATGCACAGGATCCAATCAGCTTAAACAAGGACGATATTCTTGATGGCTTTCGTGGTATGGGATACGTGGGAGATTTTAGTCAAAAGTAGGAGATCAAAAGAAATGGACTTACGAGGGATTGGAGGTTTATCGTACATGTCATTGCTATGAGGATAGTTCATCGTAAAGGTGGATATGACGGGCTGAATCTGGAATGGTCAGGAGCAATGTTGAACTTATGTTTGAACCAAAAGTTCAACCTCTCTGGCTAATCTTCAACTACATGCTCGAGAATACAAGAGGACATACTTGGGCAATGTATCCCAGCTTCATTCAAATGTTTATCAACGATCAATATTCCAAACTGCCGCATGATGGAGGCATCTACACCTTTCATGTTCCCACCAGTCGACAGTATACAGAAATCAAAACAAACGAATGGGTGATGTTACACGACTGGATGTATACTGCAGAAAGACTCCCGTTGGTTAAAGCAGCTTATAAAAAGTACAGAGAAGCAGTTCAAGCAAAACAACAAAGAATTGTGCAAGCTGAGGAAGAGGTTGTAGAAGAAGAAGAACAACTGAAAAGAAAGAGAAAAGGAAAGCAAGCGGCTGATGAAGAACCTCCAAAGAAGAAGAAATCATCGAAAAATCCTGAAAGGCTTATGGGAGCAAGCTTTAGAGCCGCATACTCAGAAGAACATCGTCGGTACATTCAACATATGCGGGAAATTCATGCAATGGAAGAGAAACAAAAGAGAGAAAACAAGCTTGCAAGACGAGAAATGTCAGAATCCGAAAGACCTGTTGTTGTGACGGAAGAAGAACAAAGATTGGAAGATTTTGTTGATACATTATTAATCGATCTAGAAGAAACTTCTCCAAGCAAATCAACACCACCAAAGAAAAAGAAAACCGATGAAGGACCTTCTAGGTTTCCTCAAGTAAAACCCACAAGGATCTCAAAACCTCCTGTACCACCACAAAGAATTCGTCCATTTCAAGATCTGTATGATAAACCGTCAAAGAGATCAGTGCAATTCCAGCTAAAGAAATCTGCCTCCTCAAGAACCAAGTAAATGATACAAACATCCTGAGAGAAAAGATGAAAGATCAAAGAAAGAAAAACAAAGAAATGCAAGCTTACGTCTCTGAACAATCAAATTACATAAGGTTTCAGCAGCATGGAATAGAGAAGCTATACAGAATGTTGAAGAAAATTTGTGCCAAAATTGAGATAGAGCCCATGTTCTCATTTGCAGAAATCTTCGACTTTGAGGCATTTAAAGAAGAAGAAACAAACAGAAAGAAGAAAGAAGCTGAAGCGAAGAAAAGATGTCTTGAGTCGACAGAAAAAGTCACTGAAGGAGACGATAGGGACGAAGAAGAAATGGATAGAGATGAAATGCCTTCGAGATTTATTGAGTGGGGATTGGAAGAGGAAGTTATTTACGAACAAGAAGATGGAGAAACATTCACCCCACAGCACCCTGAATGGTTTAGAAGGGAAAGAGAAAAACTTCCTGATTTTTATTAGGTAGTCACTGTTGAAAAGACAGAGGCTACTGATAAAATCATTAGTTGGATGTATAGTAATCTTAAAGGGATGTTTTTGGTTAAACGAAGAGGTGGTGTGATTCACTACTTCAAGACAGGTTATGATATGTTTTCTCTTCCCAGGTGGGATACACGAGAACTTGGCCGACTAGATATGTTGAATCCAGATGATAGCAGTCTCGGGGGGGGGGGGGGGCTTTATAACAACCTTAAAGAAAACCGACACCCTCGGAATATTTTTGACACCCTAAAATATATTAGAATATCCCCATATGTCTTTAAATACACCCCGTATGTGAAAAACGAGCCCAAAATATAATTTAACATTAAAAATAAAACAAAAACAAAAATAATTGGGTTGTCGCGGGGCGCGACGCCCCTTGTCTTCAGTTGACGCGGGCCGCGACAAGGCTGGACACCCGCCCTCCTCCGGAAGCCGCCACGTGGCGACACGTGGCGAGGCTATACCGGATGACGAGTCAAAGCTAGGCCCTAGGCACCTAGTCGCGGGCCGCGAAGGCCCCTCCTGATTTCCTACGCGGGGCGCAACGAACCCAGAATCAGCTCCTATAAAGCTGGAGCTTAGGCCTTCAGTTCGATCGTTAAAATTTCGACTTTCTCTCTCACAATTTCTTATAATAGGCATTATACTCGGGTATAATACCCCCCTAAATAACGAAGTTCTGCTCCGTTGTAAGTATCATAACCCCTGGATACGTATTAGATACTCTGCCCGATTGATCTAGGGTTCCGTAACGGCTGTCGTGGTTCTGCCCGACGTAGTCGTTGGAATGCCGTCTCGGGGAGGGTATTACTAATGTTAAAATGGGTTATTATACTAACACACGTGCATTTGTGTAATTTATAGATTATTCCCAGGAAATCCTTACAGAAAACCTAAGACAGCAATGCAAGTGATCTCCTTTTTGCAAACTATGTTTACAAAACCTCACTTAATTAATTATATATTAAACAGTTATTGAGTATTTGTAAGGATACAATTATCGTCAGTATATTGGGGTTTTGTATACAAAATTAGTTACTGCCTGGCGAGGAGTAACTTTCCACAAGTCGGGTTGACAGTACCGTGGGTGGTAATTAGTATGACTTGGAAACAAATGTAATTGCGAGACCGCCCTCAATACTGTACAATGGTTTTTATTTAAACTTGATTAAACTGGGATTCACTCACCAGTATTTCCCACTGACAAAACATTTTTAAACGCGTTTCAGGTAACAAAATGTGAAAGCCAAATAGAAGCCAGCTGGACAGCACTGAAGGCTTGGAGAAGTGGCAATAAAGTTACCTAAAATCAATAGATGTTTTATTAAATAAATATAGGATTCATTCCTATGAAAATGTGTGTACTGAAAACTTGGGCTTTACCCTATGTATTCAATATTATAAAAGTGTGGTATTTTACTCTGATAAAATATTTCCTAACTATGGTCCTGAAGTAAATTCCGCTGCCAAAAATTAGATAAACACGCGATACCACTGAAACTGGCTCGCGGCCACCCGTTCCCGGGAATTAGGGGGCGGGGGTTGCGACAGAAGGTGGTATCAGAGCTAAGCCACTGATTCAGCTTCAGAAGTGTTCTGCTGACATCAAAATTCAGTCTGTTAGGAAATAAATTATGGAAATACGTGTATAATTGTATTTCTTGTTATGTGTTATTTGACTATTTGTTAGTTACAGTATGAGCGACCAAGGACCATCTGACGCGTACCGTCAATTGTCGGGTTCGCCTAGAAGCGAAGGTGCCTCTTCTCAGCCTGCCCTCTCAGGGTACTCTGCTGATATGGAAGAAGGAATATTCGTGTTTAAGGTTCAGTCCGAGGAGCCATTCCCTCAGAAAAATAGAGGATGGTTCAGTCGAGGGGCACACGAGAATAGAATGCGTATGAAAAAGTTACAAGACCAGAGAGCACTAGCAGTAGCCAAAAGAGAAACCGATGCCTATGCCAAGGAAATGATTAATAGGGGTATAGCCAACATCCACATCCTAGCAACCACTGCAGCTGACCCTAACCTGGAACAAATTATAGCACCCCAACCACAACTACCAATTCCTGACCAACCAATGGAGATAGAAAACCCTGAAAATCAAGTAGAAATGCATGACTTCAATCCAGAAGAAATACCTAGGGTACCAGCACCAAATCCCTTAGACCCAAATTACGACCCATGATGGGATGACAATAGGGACTATGTGCAACGTTACCCGATACACGAAGACATACCCATGCCGAACCTAGGAGCCTACCCAGGGTTAGATCCTCTAGATCCCTATTACGACAATGATGTATACATTAGGGAGATCTTAGAAAATCCTTACCCATACCAGGCCCCTATACCTCCATACCAGGATCCCGCACCCCAGATTTCGAGCCCAGTCCTAGAACCTGCACCCCCAATGAGTGCAGACAATGTACAAGAGCTTAGGACATTTGGTGAGGAAATTTTAGAAAGTAGTGAACGAATGAGATAGGTGGGAGAGCGACTCGTCTGGAAGTATGACGAGCGCAATATGGATTTCTGGATGAATCCATATCCATGAATGTGATGGTGAAGACGGTAGTAGTAATAATAATAATAATAATAATGTAATATATAATATGTGTGAAAAAAAACTACGGATGCCTATTACTAGTAGTGTAACTTTAAATTTCAGTCGGTATTGTAATTTTAATTTCAGTACTGGTGTGTAATAGATGCATATTATATGAATAGAGTATAGTCGCAATGATCGACGCTTTTGACCAAAGTGCGTGTCCTGTGATTAACTATATTAAATATTGTATTGTGATAATTAATGCGTGGTAAATGTTTAAAATTCAGATGGACAACGAAGTGAACCAGGAAAACCAGAATGATAACCACCCGAATAACGATAATGAGAATCCAAACAACAATAACAATGGAAACCAAGTGGATAATAGTGCCATTCAACACATAGTGGCACAAGGAATTATAGATGCAATGCCATTTATTATTCAAACGGTTCAGGAAGCAAATAATAAAAGTAAGCGACCAACTGAACCAGAACACAGCATAAACAATAGACCTGCATTTCAAGCGCCCATTCCCAAAAGAAGAAGAACCATGCCTTATGTTTGTTCTTATAAAGAATTCTGGTCCTGCAAACCAATAGAATTCTCGGGCAATGAAGGACCCATTGCAACTCTACGCTGGATAGAAAAGACTGAGGCAGTCTTAAAAATAAGCAAGTGTGCTGAAGAAGACAAAATAATGTTTGCTTCTAATTTGTTTAAGAACTCAGCCTTAGAATGGTGGAACACTATCCTCCAGTCAAGAGGAAGTGATAGGGTATACAACATGGAATGGGAAGAATTTAAGAACATTGTAGAAAGGAAATTCTGCCCTCCCAATGAAAAAGAACAGATAGCGAATAAGTTTCTGAACCTTAGGATGACCAGGGTGGATAGTAAGGGTTATACTACTACATTCTTTGAATATGCTAGAATAGTACCAACCCTTGCATCACCTGAACCAGTATTAATCTCCCGTTATATCTGGGGATTAATCAGGGAGATAAGGCATGTGGTCAAGGCAGCTAGACCGCAAACCGTAGAAGAAGCTGTAAAATTAGCAAACACCTTGACAGATGAATTAATCCATACTAGAGAAGAAGACCAGAGGAGAAACCTAACTCAGAGGCTTACCCAAGAATTCCGTTCTGGGAATTCCAACCGTAGGAATATAGGATCTACTTCTGTACCATACTGCAAGGCCTGCAAGAAGAAGCATTCGGGAAAATGCTCCACTCACTGCAATTTCTGCAAAATGCCAGGACACAAGGAAGAAGATTGTAGGAGGAAATCGAGTAATGGGCTGTGCTTCAACTGTGTAGAAAAATGTCACATCAAGCCAAACTGTCCGAAATTGGTTCCAGCTGCGAACAATAAGAATACTAAAAATGCTAGAGCATTCGTTTTGATGGCAGAGGAAGCGAAAATGATTCCGGACGTGATAGCCGGTACGTTTTTAGTTAATGATATTTTTGCTAAAGTATTATTTGACTCTGGTGCAAACCAAAGTTTTATTAATACTTCATTTTGCAAACTTCTAAATTAGTCATTAACTAAACTTCCGCAAGAATGTCTAGTAGAGACAGCAAATGGAAAAACGGTTAGGATTTCTGAAATTTTGCAGGAAGCAAAAATAGAATTTTTAAACCAAAAGTTTATTGCAAACCTTTATCCCATGAATCTGGCAGGATTTGATGTCGTTTTAGGAATGGATTGGTTAATAGCCAATAAAGCCAGTATTTTATGTGATCAAAAGTCAATTCAAGTAAATTCACCAAAAGGTGAAAAGATCACAATTAAAGGAGATAAACCCTCTAGATCCACTAAATTCATCTCTGTGATGAAAACTGCAAGTTATATAAGGAAAGGATCTATAGTGTATTTGATTTCTATAATCACTAACACTAAAGGAAAAGAACTAAAAGACATTCCAGTAGTGTCTCAATTTTCAGACGTGTTTCCAGAAGAATTACCGGGATTACCGCCAGACAGAGAAGTTGAATTCAGAATTCACCTGCTGCCAGGAATAACACCAATTGCTAAAGCACCTTACCGTTTGGCACCCGCAGAAATGCAGGAATTAAAGAAACAATTAGACAAATTGTTGGAGAAATGATTCATACATGGGGAGCACCAATTTTATTTGTTAAAAAGAAGGATGGGTCGATGCGTATTTGCATTGACTACCGTGAATTGAACAAAGTCACAAGTAAGAATCGGTACCCATTACCGAGAATCGATGATCTGTTCGATCAATTGCAAGGAGCTCGATTTTTCTCTAAAATCGATTTAAGGTTAGGATATCATCAATTAAAGGTACAGGAAGAGGATATTTCTAAGACCGCCTTCAGAACAAGGTATGGTCAATATGAATTTACTGTCATGCCATTTGGTTTAACCAATGCCCCAACCACATTTATGGACATGATGAACCGAATATGTAAGCCATATTTGGATAAATTCATAATTGTCTTTATAGATGATATTCTAATTTATTCTAAAAGCAAGGAAGATCATGCAAAGCAATTGCACTCACTTTTAAGTCTATTAAGAAAAGAAAAACTTTATGCTAAATTTTCAAAATGCGAGTTTTGGTTAGAACAGGTACAATTTCTTGGACACTTAGTCAATCATGAAGGAATTCATGTGGATCCCATAAAAATCGAGGCAATTACCAAATGGAAAACCCCTGAGTCACCAACCGAGGTTAGAAGTTTCTTAGGATTGGCCGGTTATTATAGGAGGTTTATTCGAGATTTTTCTAGAATAGCCATTCCCTTAACTAAATTAACTTGTAAATCTATTAAGTTTGAATGGGGACTAAAACAAGAAGAAGCATTTAGAATTCTTAAGCAAAGATTAACCCATGCACCCATACTAGTGTTACCAGAAGGAACTGAAGACATGGTAGTCTATTGTGACACTTCTAAGTTAGGTTATGGATGTGTATTAATGCAACGGCAAAAGGTTATAGCATATGCGTCTAGACAACTTAAGAATCATGAAGAGAATTATTCAACCCATGATCTAGAATTAGGAGCTATAATTTTTGCCCTTAAAATTTGTAGACATTACCTTTATGGTAGTAAGTTTACCATTTTTACTGATCATAAAAGTTTAAGATATGTTTTTGGGCAAAAAGAATTGAATATGAGACAAAGACGCTGGATAGAAATGCTTAGTGATTATGATTGTGATATCCAGTATCATGCAGGAAAAACAAATGTAGTTGCTGATGCTTTAAGCCAAAAGTATCATGAAAAGCCAAAAAGAGTACGTTCTCTTAAATTAAATCTACAAGTAGATTTAAATGAGCAAATCAGAAAAGCACAAGAATCAGTAATCAAAGATGATACTAAAAAGCTAAAGGGTATGATTAAAGAATTAGAACAAGGAACAGATGGAATTTGGAGATTTCATAAAAAGAGAATGTGGATACCTAAATTAGGAAACCTACGTCATCGTATATTAGAAGAAGCCCATAAATCTAAATATACAATGCATCCAGGAAATGATAAGATGTACCAGGATTTAAAAACGAATTTTTGGTGGATAGGAATGAAAAAGGACATAGCAACCTATGTTTCTAAATGTTTAACTTGCTCACAAGTTAAAGCTGAACATCAGAAACCCTCAGGTTTGTTACAATAGTTAGAAATGCCAGTATGGAAATGGGAATTGATAACAATGGATTTTGTTACTAAATTACCCAAAACAAAGAAAGGTAATGATACAATCTGGGTAATTGTAGATAGGCTAATTAAGTCAGCTCACTTCCTACTAATGAAGGAAACTTTCAATATGGAATAGCTAGCTAAATTATATGTAAATGAAATAGTTTCATTACATGGAATTTCTTTATCAATTTTTTCTGATAGGGATAGCCGTTTTACCTCTCATTTTTGGTCAAGTTTCCAAAAAGCAATGGGAACCAAGTTGAATCTAAGCACAGCTTATCATCCTCAAATAGACGGACAAAGCGAAAGGACAATTCAGATAATGGAAGACATGCTTAGAGCTTGTGTAATTGATTTCAGAGGTAATTGGGCAGAAATTGGGGAAAAGCACCTATCTGGACCTGAGATAGTACAAGAAACAACCAACAAGATCATTCAAGTCAAGGAATGACTAAAAACAGCACGTGATCGACAAAAGAGCTATGCTGACAACAGACGAAAATCATTGGAATTTCAAGTAGGAGACAAAGTATTGTTTAAAGTCTCTCCTTGGAAAGGAGTAGTAAGATTCATCAAACGAGGAAAGCTAAGTCCCAGGTATGTTGGACCTTTTGAGATTATTAGAAGAATAGGACCTGTAGCCTATCAGCTACAACTGCCAGAGGAGATGGCTGGAATACATGATGTGTTTCATGTATCTAATCTCAAGAAATGCCTAGCTGATGAATCACTTGTAGTGCCTCTTAAAGATATAGAGGTAAATGAGCAACTCAAGTTTGTAGAAAGGCCTCTACAGATTGAAGACAGGAAAGTCAAAAACCTCAAGCACAAGAGATTAGTTCTGGTCAAAGTGAAATGGGACTCCAAAAGATGAACTGAGTACACATGGGAGCTTGAATTGGAAATGCAAAGGAAATTACCACACCTGTTCCAGTAGATCTCGAGGACGAGCTCTAAAACAAGGTGGGGAGGATATAACAACCTTAAAGAAAACCGACACCCTCGGAATATTTTTGACACCCTAAAATATATTAGAATATCCCCAAATGTGAAAACCGAGCCCAAAATAAAATTTAACATTAAAAATAAAACAAAAACAAAAATAATTGGGTTGTCGCGGGGCGCGACGCCCCTTGTCTTCAGTTGACGCGGGCCGCGAGAAGGCTGGACACCCGCCCTCCTCCGGAAGCCGCCACGTGGCGAGGCTATACCGGATGACGAGTCAAAGCTAGGCCCTACGCACCTAGTCGCGGACCACGAAGGCCCCTCCTGATTTCCTACGCGGGGCGCGACGAACCCAGAATCAACTCCTATAAAGCTGGAGCTCGGGCATTCAGTTCGATCGTTCAAATTTCGCCTTTCTCTCTCACAATTTCTTATAATAGGCATTATACTCGGGTATAATACCCCCCTAAATAACGAAGTTCTGCTCCGTTGTAAGTATCATAACCCCTGGATACGTATTAGATACTCTGCCCGATTGATCTAGGGTTCCGTAACGGCTGTCGTGGTTCTGCCCGACGTAGTCGTTGGAATGCCGTCTCGGGGAGGGTATTACTAATGTTAAAATGGGTTATTATACTAACACGCGTGCATTTGTGTAATTTATAGATTATTCCCAGGAAATCCTTACAGAAAACCTAAGACAACAATGTGAGTAATCTCCCTTTTGCAAACTATGTTTACAAAACCTCACTTAATTAATTATATATTAAATAGTTATTGAGTATTTGTAAGGATACAATTACCGTCGCTATGTTGGGGGTTTTGTATACAAAATTAGTTACTGCCTTGCGAGGAGTAACTTTCCACAAGCTGGGTTGACAGTACCGTGGGTGGTAATTAGTATGACTTGGAAACAAATGTAATTGCGAGACCGCCCTCAATACTGTACAATGGTTTTTTATTTAAACTTGATTAAACTGGGATTCACTCACCAATATTTCCCACTGACAAAATATTTTTAAACGCGTTTCAGGTAACAAAATGTGAAAGCCAAATAGAAGCCAGCTGGACAGCACTGAAGGCTTGGAGAAGTGGCAATAAAGTTACCTAAAATCAATAGATGTTTTATTAAATAAATATAGGATTCATTCCTATGAAAATGTGTGTACTGAAAACTTGGGCTTTACCCCATGTATTCAATATTATGAAAGTGTGGTATTTTACTCTAATAAAATATTTCCTAACTACGGTCCTGATGTAAATTCCGCTGCCAAAAATTAGATAAACACGCGATACCACCGAAACTGGCTTGCGGCCACCCGTTCCCAGGAATTAGGGGGCGGGGGTTGCGACAGACTTTGAGCGTATAATTGCGAAAGAATGCAAAAGAGGCTTTGAGGTATTCAAGCCGCAACGTCCCCGAAGGAGAGTATCCAAGACAACAAAAGATCCTATTACTAGCAAAGGCAAAGTGACGTGGGTTATCAACCCTGCAAAAGTTGTCACTAGAATTAAGGTCCCAGATGAAGTCCCGGTCTGTCTGAACAACTTCAAGAAGTGGTTCTGTGATAGTCATACTGGTGAAGCGGTGATCCGATCGAATGAAAATGAAGATATTAAGATATTGGATCCAATGGATGTCTTCATGTTCGGACTCTCTGATTTAACGGTGCTGAGTGCAAATCGAATCAATGTTGGGGCTGGAAACACCAATCTAGAAGAGGCAATGCTATTTCAGAGGGCAGTGGAAAGAGCCTGGCAGAGAAAACGAGACATGCTCGACATCATTGACAAGATCGAGAAAAGAAAGGATGCAGATGCAAAGAAGAAGGAAGAAAGGAAGAAGAAAAAGCACGAGAAAAAGAAAGAAAAGTCTTCTTCAACAACAAAAGAGTCCACCCCAACTCTGCAAGCAACATCACAACCTCCGGCCTCATCCACATATGAGGCCATTATGGAGGAACCACCATCAACTAGTGAAGCTGTTTTAACCGAAGAAACTCCTGCAACAACAACCGAAGTTGAAGCAACAACACAAGCAACAGCGAGTACAGAAGTCCCCCATGTGCCAGAAAAGAATGCTGCAGACAATCCAGAAGCAACTACTGAAGAATGAAAAACAAGTATGCAACGATTTAGGGGGGATATTGTTGGAGCCTATGAGATCGTTGATACTTGCACCGGATTAGTTTTGTTATAGTTTGTAACTTATTTGAAGTCTAGGGACTTGTTTTGTAATTACATGAAAGTGGCAAATCTGACCTAGTGTAGTTAAGATGCCAACATAATTATAATTATGCTGGCAAGTCAGATTCTATATATAGCCTTGTATTGTTGCCCTAGCCAAGCTTTTGGCCACACTTGATGAATATTAGTGTTGTTTACATTTTTTACAAAAAAAAAAAAAATATATTGTTGGGTCAAAATGGAGAATGATGTTATCAATTACGCCAACGTTATTTAGTGTCTTTATTATTTTGTAAATGTGGGCATTTTTATTTGTAATAGTCGGATATTTTAGTGACTTTAGTAGGTTCTCCAAGCAAGTGGCGGCTTTTGCTTGGAGAACAAGGCTCAAGGGGCTATAAATAGAGTACTAGACCTCATTTGTAAGAAGTGTGCATTTTGTGAGCCACCACCCCGGGGAGCTCACTCGGGGTGGACGATAATCTTGTAATTTGTCTAGTCACATTCAATGAAAAACATCTTTTTACAATCCTTAAAGTTTTTATTTTTCTTGTTCATTTTCATTTGTTCTTGTCTCGAATCACCCGTCTTCATATTTTATACCAAACTGAGATTGAAATCGGATCGTTATGGACCTATCATTTGGTATCAGAGCCTCGGTGGCTCGTTTCAGCTTTCGGTTTGGTCGGATCTTCACCGGAAAACCGCCGGAGACGTAAATCGTACTTAGATCTGTGTGTTGATGTAGTTTTCAGATCTGGCATATTTATTCTTAGAGATGTTGAACCAACGATTTTCTTCATCTTATTCATGTGGCTACTGTTAAAAGATATTATTTTGGTGGCCACCATCTCAGGGTTTTTGTTTTGAAGTTTCATATTGGATTGAAGGTTCATGAAACACAATGAAAAGAGAGATGGAATCTGTTGCAAGTCCGTACGAGTGTTGATGGGATTAGGTTAAATGGACAACTTTCATTTGTTTTGATGTATGGTGATTATTGGTGGGATCGCATGGTGGTCAATGGTTGTCGGAGATGGTTTCCGATGGAGAATAGCGGTATTCAGGAGTGTCGGTGATTTCAGATCGAAGGGAAGTTCACCGGCGATGTTGGTCGGTAGTATGGAGGATGTTTGTCTGTTCTGAAGGTTGTTCATGGTTCTCGGCGGTAGTTCTTGGGGTTAATTGCGAGCCGGTTGACGATCGAAGATGGAGGAATGGCGGCTGCTCTGCTCGGTTCGATGGAGATGGTCGTATATGTGGCAACAATCGTGGGTTTAAGCATAATCAAAAGTAACTGTAAACTCAGGTGAAGTTAAAGGTTGTAAAGATGGTTGAGACATAGTGGTGCTCTGTTTCATTTTCAATATCTCGACAACTATTTCTGAGTTTTGAGGAGTTCCGATCATGTTTCCGGCTAGATATTGAAGTTGTTGGAGGTTATGTATGGTGTTCTCTGGTACAGGTATGGTTTCGGTTTAAAGATGATCAGAAATATTTTTGTTCATCGGAGATGTTTGTTTTCCGGTGTTGGCGGCTAGAGATGTTGAAAGGTTGCGGCTAGGGTTCATGGAACACTTCAATGATTGGGCCATGATAGGTTGGCATTGGGCTTTGTGTTCCTTTGTCTCATTTTAGTGGGCTTTGCAATCAACAGCCATAAATACTGTAAGTTATCATTTTCGAATGATCATTGTTCTCTGGCCATGCACATGGTGGTGGGGTCCACTAGTGATTATAGATTGTAATTTTATAGTGATTGCATTTTTTTTGCGGGAGGGGGGCCCTACTAATTTACATCAGAAAAGAAAATAGGCTCTGCATGTTTTTCAACGTTTGATTTGTTGGGTCAACATGGATGGAATATTGGGCTTAGGGCGTTGCTGGACTCCATTGGATTTCTGGGTCAGTCACAATTCTCAGTTTGTAACATGGTTTGTAGGCTTTAGAATTGGGCCTTTCATACTTGGCCAATTCTAAATATAAATCTGCTCAGTTTTAGTTAGGTCAAAAATTCCTTGGGCCATGTGTACTTCAGTTTATTGGGCCAACATCATTATGGTCACGGATGATATGATTTTTGATTGATGATGATATTAAAGTCGTATAAACTAGCGACTTTATTATTCATGGAACGAAAGTTCAAAAGGATTTTTGGCAACTTTATCGATGGGCCGGGAGTACAAGATTTATTATATTTTTGGGCCGCGAACAAGACTGGGCCAGGGATTTTATGATATATTTTGGGCCGTTGATTTTTATGGTATTGGGTGACTTTTGCGATGGATCGGGAGCTAAATGCAATCTGACAGAATTGAAGATCCTCATGATGAGGCTAATTATTTAATTTTTATCATTGAAGTTCGAACCCTATCTAGAGGTGCACAAAATAACCGGTTAATTAACCGTAACCGGTTATTAACCGAAACCGTAACCGGTTAATAACCGATTTAGGAATAACCGGTTAGTGGTTATTTTTAACCGTAGGTTAGTAACTGGTTATAAGTGTTTAGTATAATAACCGGTTATTAACCGGTTTTTTTAAACCGGTTTTTTAACCGATAGACTGGTTAACCGAAAAAATAACCGAAAAATTTTAAAAAAAGGCAAAAAAAAACCGGTTAATAACCGAAAATAACCGGTTAATAACCGAAAATAACCGGTTAATTAACCGAACCGGTTAAAGTAATTAACCGGACCAGTTAAAAAAATAACCGGTTAAAGTAATAACCGGTTAAAGCATTAACCGGTTAAAGTCAAATTAACCGGTATAACTGGTTAACCGAACCGGTTATTAAAATTAACCGGTTTGTGCACCTCTAACCCTATCACATGCCTATTACAATTGTATCTTCAAAAGTAAGATAAGAAGCTTTGATCGACAAAATATAGGAGGGTCTACATTTGCTGGGGGAAATGACAATGAAGATTTTAGGTATTTTGCCGATTTGTGAAGATTCGAAGACGACGTCAGATTTATTTTTAAAGATCATTTGAAGAATTGATAGCAAGATTCTCGGGGGAATATTGTTGGGTCAAAATGGAGAATGATGTTATCAATTACGCCAACGTTATTTAGTGTCTTTATTATTTTGTAAATGTGGGCGTTTTTATTTGTAATAGTCGGATATTTTAGTGACTTTAGTAGGTTCTCCAAGCAAGTGGCGGCTTTTGCTTGGAGAACAAGGCTCAAGGGGCTATAAATAGAGTACTATACCTTATTTGTGAGAAGTGTGCATTTTGTGAGCCACCACCCCGGGGAGCTCACTCGGGGTGGACGATAATCTTGTAATTTGTCTAGTCACATTCAATGAAAAACATCTTTTTACAATCCTTAAAGTTTTCATTTTTCTTGTTCATTTTTGTTTGTTCTTGGCTCGAATCACCCGTCTTCATATTTTATACCGAACCGAGACTGAAATCAGATCGTTACGGACCTATCACTCCGAAACATCCCTAATCTTGAAAGTTGAACATTCTTCGATAAAAGCAGCGATATGTCGTCCGGGATCCTCATGCTCTCGTCCGTCAAACTGCACCGAATTCTGCAGCATATTTATACTACTAGATTTAATTTCAAAAGTAGGTGCGACTACCGTAGGTCGGACAATGCTTGGCTCCAGGCCTGCACCTTCGGGCTGATTTGACTCGTTCAGTGGTCGTTCGTCGTCCGCCGTGATTATGTTTCCTTCGTCCCCTGAGCCCTCGGCTTCAGTGGGTACCACCGGCTCGTCCGCAGCTGCTGCGAGTTGCAGCGCATCCGCACGGGATCTCTCACGAAGACGTCTCCTCAGATCACGCTCGGGTTCGTCTGAAGGCTCAACAGCATCGGGAGCGGGGGTTGAGGACATCAACCTGCAAACGAAAAATTGACACACATGAATATTTTATTATTATAATAAAGCTGTTTTTTTTTTGCTATAATAAAACAAAATTTCTGTTTAAAAGGGCTGAAAATTTTATAAAAATTCAAAAATGGGACCAGAATTTTATAAAAATCAAAACAAATAAAAATAATCAAATCGGCTGGTATAAAAATAATTTTTCGGAGCCGCAAACTCAAAGAATAAACGAATAATTAGTTCGAATTCGAACAAATAAATGAAATAAAAATTTATAAGTGTTTAAAATTGGCTTGAAAACGAATGAATTAAATTGAAAATAAGAAATATTAACAAATAAATAAACAAGTAAATAATCAAGAAAATATTTACGAATATTCACAAGTATGTACATCGATAAGATATTGACTCGGGTCGTTCATAAAGCTCGCCACATCCCCGACAACGGCGCCAAAAACTTAACGTGTGCGTGTATATACATATTTTTACAACGAATTTTACACACGATTCGGTTTTAAATTTATAAAAATGATTTATACATCAACATTAAAACACACACGAAAGGGCAAGTGTACCCCGTCATATATGTAGTAAAGTATTGGTAAGAACCAAGTGTCGATCCAAGGATGTGGGCGGAGGAATAATACTAAACCTTTGCCATTAAATTACCGGTAAAAAGATAAGTGGGTAATTTTCTAAAAACTAAAAATAAGACTAAAACATAAACTTTCATAAACATAATAGACTCCAAATAAGAAAATAAATACATAGCCTTCACAACCAAAGTATGTGAACTAAGTCGGTTTTGTCACTTAAAACACTTGGTCAATTTTCCAATTTTTCAAGACAATTAGTATCCCTTTCGAGAATCCTAACATGACAACTCTTTGGAAAGCTAAAACGATAAACACACTTTAACCACCTAAAATTGTTCTTTAACGCCCAATTGACAAATGTTTATGAAAATCTCCTAAAGAAAAGTTAGTCATCCGTTAGGAGTTTTCTAACTTCACTTAATCAAGGAAAGTGACACCGATAAACACAATGTAACCACTGAGACAAGCATAAACTAGATTAAATCACAACCGAGTTCATTTCACCAAGCTAGCAATTTTGGCCTAAACTACTAACCAAGTTAACAACTTATGTCAAGAATTCATAACAACACCATTTAACCCGTTAAGGTCCTTACGTGAGGGAAAACTTTCTTGATTAATATTAATTACCCCTTATTAAACCACTAACCATTTCTAGTATCATGGTGCAAACATTTTAAACAAGTTAAACTAGTTAAACAAGTTCAAAGTCTACTAATACATGATTAATTAAGCTTCTTTTTGCAAATATCTCAACTAACCACATACTAATCATCCAAGATAATTAACTATAATCAAGAATTCAACATCAATAAACAAGGTTGCAAACTAATCATCAAGGATTAACATAGAAAATGCGTCAAGTGTCATTACAAACATAATTAACATACTAATGGTTGTTGTTAAGCAAGGAATACTAGTGTTTTTGCCCTTAGGCTTACAATAATACATAATTTATCAACCAAAATGCTTGTTGTCCATGAGGTACCTGACTGCAGAATGGTCAGAATAAACAACAACTTTAGTACCCCATATATAAGCCCGAAACTTATCCAACGCATATACTACCGCAAGTAGCTCTTTCTCGGTTGTTGTATAATTTAATTGTGCATCCGAGAGAGTCTTACCCGCGTAATATATGGCAACCAGTTTCTTATCCACCTTAACCCAACACGACCCCCACCGCATAATCACTTGCATCACACATAATTTCGAATGGTAAAGACCAATTCGGTGATTGCAAGATTGGGGCCTCAACCAACTTTTGTTTTAACACGTTAAAAGCATCCTTACACTTTTCATCAAAAAGAAACGGTACATCTTTTAATAAAAGGTTTACATAATGGTTTTGAAATATCACTAGACCCTTTAATAAACCTCTTATAAAAAACTACGTGTCCCAAGAATGACCTAATGCCTTTAACACTCGTGGGATATGGTAGTGTAGAAATTACTTTAATTTTAGCATGGTCTACCTCTATCCCACGACTCGACACCACGTGTCCCAACACTATCCCCTCTTGAACCATAAAATGACTCTTCTCCCAACTCAAGACCAAATTAGTTTCAACACAATGTTTTAACACTTTTTCTAATTGGTTTAAGCAAGTTACAAAAGATGACCCAAAAATGGAAAAATCACCCATGAAGATCTCTAAAGACTCCCCCACCATATCCGAAAAGATACTCATCATACACCTTTGAAAGGTGGGGGGAGCATTACATAATCCAAATAGCATTCGCCTAAATGCGAAAGTGCCATATGGACACGTAAATGTAGTCTTTTGTTGATCCTCCGGATGAATAGCAATTTGATTGTATCTGGAATACCCATCCAAAAAACAATAAAAGTTTTGTCCGACTAGTTTTTCCATTATTTGGTCAATAAACGGTAAGGGAAAATGATCTTTGGAAGTAGCAGTATTCAACTTCCTATAATCAATACAAATACGCCACCTGGTTGCCGGCCGGGTAGCTACCTCCTCACCTGCGTCATTTTTGACGACTTGAGTTCTGCTTCTGATTCAGTTTTAGCTTTCTCCAGAATACTTATCTTTCTTTGCAAAGCTATCACTTTTGCATCATTGAACATGTCGCCAAAATCTTCTAACCCCACCGGACCACTTCCGAGATCAGAAGGAGCCTTTAGAAACCCGTGACTTGAGCTTTGTGGTGTTGGAGGTTTCTTTGTAGCAGATGTTGGTTCTTCAACTGACTTTGGCTTTTCAGGAGTCTTTTCTCGTTCTTCAGATATATGAATTGTTTTATTAATATGTGAAGGTGGAGGTGGAGGTGTTGACTTTCTAACTCCAGTAATCTCCACTTCAGCACTTTCAACTCTTTCAAACTCAGGATCTTGTTCTGGAATAGAAGTTGTATCTTTTCGAGCTTTGATTCTTCTTGGAAAATATCCTGTTGGACATGCCTTACGCTAACATATACCCTTCTTTTTCATCTTCTCTTTCTCAACTGGTGTTGGCTCGTAAGTAGCATCTTCTTCGTCAGGCGCTTTCTTCTTCTTTGGAGTTTTCTTTAACGTGTACTTTCCACTTTTGTATGTAGTAGGTGCTATTTGAGTAGGATCAATGTCACTTTCTGTTGCACTTGAATCCGTATGCACCTCACCTTCTACAACTTTTTCTTTCAACTTTTCACCAACAGCTTCAGCTACAACATTCTTTGCCGCATCTTTATCAACATGAGCAGTAGACAAACTTTCATACACAGCAAATGACATGTTGAGTAGATCAACTCCTTTATTAATCATTTCTGTTGGAGGTATCACAGGTCATCAACCAGGTGTGGTGGAGATTTCTTCTTCTTTGTTTTTGCAATACAAACATTAACATTTTTAGTAAAGTATTCAAAATAATTATCTACCAACCTTTCTGTTGATTCCTGCTTCTTTGTTTTACCCTTTATCACTATTTTCGGTGTTGTCACTTTTGGAGTTCTTTTCTTCGATCTTTCTTCTTTCACGAACCACCAACGAGTCTTCTTATAAGCCAACTGCTCCATTCTTTTCGTTCATCGTCCGAACCACTGTTTTCATGTCTCCAATTATCACCCAGTGGAGCTACATAATCAGTTTTCTTGATAGCAGTGAATTTTTGTCTATGCGTCGGCTCATTTTCTTTCTTGATTCCTCTATAACCATCCAAACGTTTCAATGTGTCACTGTCCATGTGATCCAATGGTAGCTCATCACTATCATCCTTTGGCAGATTTGGAATTTGGTCATCTATCAACATCTGCATAAACCTCGGATATTAGACATATCTTTCACCTTTAATGTTGTCTAGCATGTGATTGAATATGACTTGAGAAATGTTGTAAGGATTGTTGAGTACAACGCTTGAAATGATGTTCATGATGTAATATGAAGCTTCGTCGTATGTCACACCCCCAAAATACCACACGCGGAAAACCCCCGAAAGGCGTGTGACATACCAGGATCTTAGCCATCAATCACATTGAACTCATAGGTATATGTAAATCAAACTTTCATTGATTAACAGTAAGTGTTACAACGTGATAATATTTCACAGTTTACAGCGGAAGCATAATACATTCGTTAAGAGTTTATAACCACATTTAAAAGCCATTTGTGTTGTGTTATGTTTCCATGTATCTCGACCCATGACCACTCCAGCCTCCCAGACAGCAAGTTCCAGTCAATATGCACCTAAAGACCTGCAAGGCATGTAACAACGAGTCAACAACAAAGTTGAGCGAGTTCACAGTTGGTTGTTTAGTTATAGTGTTCGTAAATCATATGTTTATTTCGTAAACCATGTACTGTATTAATCTGTATCGTGGTTTCCCAAACATGTTTGCGATGATTAGTGGGGGCTTCCCATGTGTATCGTATTAATCCGTATCGCGGTTTCCCAAACATGTTTGCGATGATTAGTGGGGGCTTCCCATGTTGTATTACTTGACTAGTCGTATCCGTACGTGCCCTTCTTAATCCAAGAACCGTAGCAAGTATGAGTGTACGTAGGTTTTACGTACGTGCCCTTCAATCCGAGGACAGTGAAAAGTAGTTTAATAGTAATGATAGTACGAGTAGTTATTCAATCCCATTCCCAACCCACCGGGAATCCCATGCCTTAGGAGTACCAACACGCCCTAAAAGGGTTACCAATAACAGTCAATTCTACGTACACATAAACCACATGTTTCACGTATAACAAGTCATGTATTCCTTATTCACTTATCACACAGTCAAAATACATGTAGCACACCCGTGAAGTTCAAGCCATAATAGTAAATCAAATAGTCTCTAGTGTATATCTAGTTCATAAGCCAATTTGTCACATTAATTTATATATTCAAATCATGCACAGTACATTCGTTGACACCCGAAAATATGCAATGTACAAACCAGTGGTCCAGTTTTGACTCATGCGGCCCAACCAAAATACCTGTCTACAGCCCATTACCCAAAACACATGTGCTCAGACTTATAATACATAACTATATATATACTTAATTGTTGATCCATTTTATCTATCAATGGAGTCGGCCCACTAAGGAACAACCAAAGAAACTTCGGTCCATTCATCACCGCCCACAACAGAATTTGTCCTACATATCATTTAATTTCACCAACATGTGCATGTCTCATATTTATAAAATGATCAATGTTTGCATGTGCATAGAAAACAGATGTCGGCCACTATTATTGATTAAATCAAGTATTTGTCATCACATGTAATCAAAGACTTGAATGGCCCACTAACCAAACCCTTATAGGCGGCCCATCATCACCAACATGCAACCTTATTATTTGGCCATTATTTCCCTAATTAATTCTAATGACTATGACACCGTCATATCTACTGAACGAATTAAACAATACATGAAACAGCCCAATAATCACACAATCGTCATAGGTTAATCGAAAAAAATCATAAAACAATGATTTGGTAAATCCGATTCAATCTTTATGCATTTATACATCATCGGTTATTAACAGGAAACCAATTCAATCACATAATTCCCTATTCCATAAAATTCATGCAACATCATAGAACATATTTATACACTTGTTAATCGAAAACTCATAAAGAAACAATCAACAAAACATTGCATGTACTAACCAATAGTTGACTGGAATAGGATAATGACTTCGATGATGGGGGGTGTGTCTGCCACTACCGTCGCACAATTATGGGGAAGGTATGAGTGTGATCAGGTTTTTAATGCAAAAATAATACATGTCTCACGTACATATACATGTGGCAGTGCCTTGGGCCGATCTGGGTTTCATCTAAACAACATTTGGGCCAAAGGTTCATAAGGTTTAAATTGGCTAAGTGTGTGAAAACTCAAACAGTTATTACAATTCAGGCCGGCCCCATAAACGTTGGTCTCGGTTTGGGCTTATAATTCATGGGCCGGAACGATTGTGAGGAGGGTGCGGTCTTAGGCCCAAGTGTGTGGCTCGGGTATGAGGTGCGGCCCATTAACTTTACACATAGCCATATAACATCTAACAATTTCGGTTCCTAAACTTTCATATCAATCAAATATAACCGTACATCCAATCATTCATATGTTGTACGGCAACTAAAATCAAATAATTATTTAAACGGTTTATTCGGTACCCACACGTCAAGCATCAAAGGGACTAGAGAAGTATTGAAAACGCGGGTTGTCACATCATCCCCAACTTGAAAGAAATTTCGTCCCGAAATTTAGCACGTGGTTGCTGAGGAAGCTAGTTATGTCGCGTGGTTTCCTGGTTTTCCTGGGGTGTCACATCATCCCCCCGTTGGTTTGGAATTTCGTCCCGAAATTCCGCAGTAGCTTCAGCCTCAGTAGTGGTTGCACTTTTCTCGAACAACTGGGGATACTTGTGTTTCATTTGGTCTTCTCGTTCCCAGGTAAACTCTGGGCCATGACGGGAGTTCCAACGAACTCGAACAATAGGTATCCTGGTGCGTTTGAGAATCTTGACCTCCTGGTCCAAGATTTCCACTGTTTCTTCGACAAATCGCAACTGATCGTCGATGGTGAGCTCCTTGAAAGGAAAAATGAGGGTTTCATTTGCCAGACACTTCTTCAGATGCGACACATAGAATACGTTGTGAACTCCACTGAGTTCTGCTGGTAGGTTTAGTTTGTAGGCCACTTTGCCTATTTTCTCGATGATTTCGAAAGGTTTAACATATCGCGGTTTGAGTTCCGTCTCGTATACCAAAACGAAGTACACCTTCCCAAGGTGAGACTTCAGGTAGTACTCGATCCCTAACTTGGAACTCGAGTGGTTTCTTGTGCTTAACAGCGTAGCTTTTCTGACGGTCACGAGCCGCCGCCATTCGTTGTCTTACCTGAGAAATCTTCTAGGTTGTAACTACTACAAGTTCTGGGCTAGTGATTTGGCCGTCGCCAACCTCTGACCAACAAAGAGGTGATCGGCACTTACATCCGTACAATGCCTCAAACGGAGCGGCTTGGATGCTGGTGTGGTAACTGTTATTATACGAAAACTCCATCAACGGGAGATGTTTTTCCCAGCCGTTACCAAAATCAATCACACATGCCCTAAGCATGTCTTCAAGGGTTTAGATGGTGCGTTCAGTCTGCCCATCCGTTTGTGGACGCGAGCCAAATGATTTGTGCACCGCTTGCCACAAATCAGATGCAAATCGTGGTTCACGATTAGAGGTAATGGAGGTTGGCACCCCGTGCCTAGCAACTGCTTCCTTCGGGTAGACGACTACAAGTGTATGTAAATCGCGGCTTGGATGTTGAACTTATCCGTTTCTTTGCTGGCAAGAAGGTGTGTTGGTTACACAAGACAATCAATGAGCATCTAGGTGGTATTGTTTCCATTTCAAGTTGTAAGTAGACTATCGACCAAATCCATGGCAATCTGTTTTTATTTCCATGTGGGGGTTGCTGGTTGCTGATGCTATACCTTGACTTTCCACAAGTCGATCCATCATTCACATACTTAACTAGGTGAGCTTTCACGTCCGATTACCATTACAGGGTATGTAAATCCTAACACCTCTCATCAAAACCCAGACGGCTAGAATGTCAACACTGGTGTGCTTGCTCAACGCGAGTTCCCTTCAGTTGCCGTGTAATGAGTTCCGCATTCGTTTCTATGAGGTAACGAGTATCGTCCGACTTGTCAAAGGTGGCTTCTCCATGCCCCACATGAGTTCAACTTGAAAATCCTCATCCTTCAGTTTTCCAGTTTGAACAGAGCGAGTCTGATCCAGTAAGTTAGAGTCGATAGCGAGCTGCAGAGCTCGTGCACGTTCAGGTTTCGCAGTCGTATTCATCTAGAAGTTTCATCTAGCGATGCCATTGTATGCCTTAGTTCTTTCGAACATCGGTACATGGGAGGCACTTGCGATCGGTCTAAATAACGTATCTTGTACCGTCCACATGATGCCTCCATCCAAAAATCCCAAAACCACTGTTTTCACCACCAGTCGTGTGTGTCGCGCAGTTCCTCTTTGACACTCCATCATGTATGTCATCACTTTCTTGTGTTGCGTTGATGTGCAGCTGGGACTCTGATTTGGACCATAAGGATAAAACACTGGATCACCCGCACCCCTGGGTAAAACGATGCTCAGAGCATTGCAGAGTCGGGATTCGAAAGCTAAAAGGACGTCCTCCTGTTCTGTCCTTCACGAACACAACACCCTGCTGTGCTAGAGAGATTTGGGCTGCTCGGCCTGCGAAAATCTTGTGATTTATCTGTCATAGTATCAAGTGAGACCAAGAAATTGCTGTGTCCACGATGGATTCTTTGGTGTCGATCAGTTTCCCACCAAGACGGATTTTAGAGAGATCTACGTGCATTCCCACTTTGCTGATTATATAACCAAAAGGTACCTCTCGAACCCATAAATTACATTTAACAAGACATTAAGCGGAGTGGATCCTCTCTCAGGAGTTCTAAAATAAGATATAAATGCCACCCATGGCGTTCCGTTCTCCTGGTCAAGATTCAGAATGTTGTCAATAAATGCGGTCAATTCATGCTATTCCCTGAAGCTGCTGGTGTGTTGGTCATTTCAATGGTCATGGTGTATAACGTTGAAATGGCGGCAATACATTCGATATGTTATTCTAAGAGCATTCTCCCCTTGGATTCCCATATGTCGATAGTTCGTTCACTAGCCAATTCCCGAATGGAAGCTTGTTCCTCGCAGTTTGTCGACGGGTTGTCAATACGTGGTTGAGGCAAACGGTTCTTGACTGTCACCTTGTTGAGTTCTCGATAATCAGTACACATACGAAAAGGCTTCTCTTCATGGGTACAGAGAGGGCTCCTTAAAGCGAAAAAATCCTATCCGACAGTTCCTATAGTTGGTTAAACAACTCCTGCAACCTTCCTGGTGCAAAACGGTAAGGAGTACGAGTAGTTAGAACTGCCTCCGGCGCGAGGTCAAACTAGGTTCCTTCTTAACAGTTGTAGAGATGATCCTGGAAGTTTCCTCTAGCAGCACATGGAGTGTAATCACGAACAGCTGGTGGATCCTCGATCCTCTTTTCCTAACCTTGCGTCTATAACAGTTACCACATAGCGGGGTAATCCCTCCCTAGGCACTCCTGGATCTTAATGCTGACACTCCACTAACCATTGCGCCACCCAGACGCGTTAGTACAGTTAACAAATCCTCCACGAAGGATACGCAGAATTGTCCCCTCACAGGGTACATCTATCAAGAATAACAGAAGAAAGGTCGATGCCGAACACTTGTCCCACAAGGTCATGTTTGCATCCTAACGATCATATGAGGTTTCCATTGTCTAGCCATCGACCGATTCCACAACAGGTTCAAACTCGTAAGAGCATCTGGGTTAAACGGAACAGAGTCGAAGCGGGTTGCTACTCATACTAGCTACCATGCCGTGAAAGTCCTGACGTCGCCCACGCCAATTCTAAATGTCCTTCCCAGAGCATCATTTCTGGTGTTGTTGTCTTCATTACTAGGAGATCAAATACTGTCGTTGTTCCTTTGGTCGTTGTCCTCTTATCTTGACCACGGCCAATCCGTGTTGTGGGCACCTTTATTTCCTTACTGTAGGTTAAGGTTACGAATACCTTGTTGTCGTTGTGACTGCTGCTTCCAATGTCGTTGCTCGAAACGAAGCCCTACGGCGCTTCACCATCATTGTCCATCTTTTCACGTTCTGAGCCACGTCCTAAAGCACTACTCATGGCGCTGGCAGTTACGCATACCCCACTAAAGTCAATTATCATCACTTATGCCTCGGTCGATTCTTAAAAGTTGACTCCCATGGGTCGCTGACAAAAGTTAAGGATTCAATTGAAACCAATTCTGTGACAACCGTCACTTTTCCGTACATTCCGTACACGAAATGAGCAGTAATTTGTGCTTAAATGACTGTGCATGATCTGGTTTACCAGACAAATAAATTTCTGAATTCCATACAAGTGAATTCATGCATGATATATGCTACAAGAATTACCTTATGATAGCGTTGCGTCGAAAATATTAGTAAACTCACCGGTAGGACACTATGTGTCAACGGAACTGCAGAAAGCAGTCAGACAATAAAATTGAGGCCTAGGTGTAGGTCCGACGACAAAAGTACATTAAAACCCAAGAGTACATGTAAGGGTTTAATTTATAGACATTGCGAAAGCAAAAATAAGCACTAAAAAGCACCCGAAACGCACTTTAAGTGCAGAATTCCAATAAATTCAGCTCAAATCAGCTTTTAAACGTATAAATATTATGCAGAAATTACGTTTTATCATTCAGAATATTTTCCCAAGTGTCGGGAATCGAAAGTGTTACAAAAGGACACTTAAAAGACACTAAAAAGTGTAATATAGCACTTTAACGAACCGGTGCCTAACCGAACAACCGGATATTACTCGGAACACCAAAATAATGCTAGAAGCATTGTTTTTATTTTTCTACGCCAGTTAGGGTCCCCGAATACCCTAACACCCGTTACAACTCACCACATGCTAGTAACTAATTTAACCTCCTAATTAACTAACAATTGTCTAACCACTTGGTTGGAAACCAACCATAAGACCCCCCCCCAACGAAATCGGCTCCCCAAGGGGGCACCCCACTAATACTTTTGATTATAATAATCTTGCTTGCCCCATATCTTGAAGACACATTATCTAGAGGGTAATTAGAAGATGGGATTATAAATGTAACCATAAGTTCATAACATTACATAACCCACACTTAGAAAAATTCACTCTCCTCTCTCTCCCTCTCATTGAGTTCGGCCGAAACCCCAAGCACCCATCCATCATTTTTCGATTTCATTCAAGCCATTCCAAGCATCTACAAGGGTTAAGGATCGCGTATAAGGAACCTCGGTGCACTCGGATTGCGAAGGACCTCACTACATTGCCTTTATCCACACGATTTCCAACTAGTTTCTTCCCTAGCCTAGAGCTAGTTGTAAGTGCTTCTAATCACCTTCTTGATCTTGTCTAGGGTGGTTAATAAGAGATTTGTTGGTTGAAAATTATGAACACTAGAGATCATAACTTAAAGTCTTGAAAGTAAGATGAATATGTTGGATAAAAAGAAACTAGTGGTGTAAATCATGAAAATCTTGGTTAGTTGTGATTATTTTATGTTGTTTGTTGCTAGAAGTGGGATGGATCATCATCTAACCATACTAGATCATGTTCAAGAACATGAACTAGTAGTATGTTAGTGCTAGAGTTGTGAAAGATGATGAACCTTCCACCCATGAAACATGAACTTGAGTAAAAGTAAATTTTCTTGTAAAATAAGACTCTAAACATGTAGATCTAAAGATCTACAAGTGGTTTTTCGGAAGAACCAAGCAAAAATATTAGTCTTGTTTAAAACCCGGATCTTACATGAACTAAATGTATTTTAGTAAATAAACAAGTGTGTAAACACTTGTGTAACAAGGAAGTTCAACAAAGAAATGTTTTTGTGAATCTTGACTAGAAGTTGTGAAACTTCATATTCTTTAAAAATAAAGTTTTTAAGAAACTAAACTTATTTTTAAAGGTAACAAGACTTACTAAATGTGCTAGTAAGTTACTACATACTTTTACAAACTTTCAAGTTCTTAAGTTGTGGTATATGCTTGTTTTGACAAGTTTGATAAATAAAGATTGTATTGTTGAGTTTGTTGTTGATTTAAAAGAAAATAAACACATGTTTTGAAAACATGGGAAACCTCCATTTTTAAGGGAAACTCTGTCAAAATTTTTATAAATTTTGACACTTAGAAAATATAAGTTTTTAAGAAACTTAATTCCCTAAAAATGTATTTAAGAGTATTACCAAGGTTTCCCTAATTTTTGGTGATAAGAAAAGAGGATTTCTTCAAGAATGAAAATGGATATAAATATGTATATTTTTGAGAGAAAAATATATATTATTTTATCACCAACTTTTGTGCTAAGTGTGTATAGTATGTGTTATACGTGCTAGTGTATTAAGACTTAAAAATACACTAAATACTCATGAGAAGTATAAACATAAAAATACACATACAACATACAAGATACATAATTCGGGTGCAAAACACGAGATACTTATATTAATTTTAGAGAAAATAATATAAGTAAGATACGTAGTTAAAAATATAGAATATTTTTAACACAAGAATACGTACACAAGAGATAGTGACTGTACTTGTGCGATACAAGTCTAGTGACTAACGTTAAGAAAACACGTATAGGTCATGACGCTAGATAAGCAAATCCGGTGAAGTTTACGACGCAGGAACGCAAAGTTGTGAGTTCATGCTCCCCCCTTTCTCTAACTGTTTTTGGTTTTATAACTCTCGGGGGTGAAATACATGTTACAAATATTATAATTTTTACAAAGGGTAAAAATACAAGAAGCACTCTTGGTGAGAACGAGAACCGAGTGCAATATGATTTGAGAATACGAGAAGCACTCGTGGTGAGTGCAATACGATGAGCTTTAAGAAAAGCCTAGAAAATACTAGATCATGTGAGCTTAAACTAGATATTGAGATGCCATTAATACTTAATTAGGGACGAGGGTTAGATCTAACGGGTACGGCCGAGCCCCACTCATGGTCCTTATGTGACCACTTGAGTGCTTCGGTGTCCTAGTCGAGGGAAATCGACGCAGTCGAGGGTAATCGACACAGTCGAGGGTAATCGACACAGTCAAGGGAAATTGACACAGTCGAGGTTAATCGACACAGTCAAGGGAAATCGACATAGTTAGAGGGAGAATATACTAATGCTTCCTATGTCCTCACATGCCTTAAAGGAGAATATACTAATGCTCCCTATGTCCTCACGTGCCTTAATGTCCTTGTATAAACAATCATTAAAAACGTGGGGTACACAAGAACACTTGAATGATACTTGAGTACGTGGGGTACTCAAGAAAACGGGAATTATACTTGAGTACGTGGGGTACTCAAGAAAGACTTGAATTATACATGACACATACTATGTTTTCATACAAGGTATAAAATCGTGAAATACAAAAACGCATGAACTCGCTCAACTTTATGTTGATGTTTTCCAAAATTACATGTATTTCAGGTGACAGGATGGATCTTGGGCGCAAGTGTCGTAACTAGAAGTAGACTACAAGTTTAGATGTCATCCACTTTTGTTGAATTGTAACCTTGTCAAAGGTCATGTTTTGAAAACTTAAACAACAAGTGTTTGAAATACTCAAATTTTCATGAATGGATGAACATCGTTTTGATCATGTAGTTGTTTATTACGATTGAATGCAATGATAACAAGCTAGTCACACATCATACGCTTCCGCAAAAGACAGGGTGTGACAGTTTGGTATCAGAGCTTCGATTGTAGTGAACTAGGATTCTTTCTCGAGTCTAGACTACAATCACTAGAGTTCTCTCACGAAAACATTTTACAAAAAGGTTTTCATTGCATTCACGAAAGCGCCAAGATCCACAAGTCAGACACTTTTCAAAAAAGTGACAAGGCAAGGACATTAGTGAGGAATACCTTAAAAATAAGGTGCCAACCAAAGCATAGTCTACACGAGTTAGACTTGCCAAAAACAAAATGACACCCCAAAAACGAGAGTTATACATGATATAATGCATTAAAATGCTTGATTATGCTAAGTAGCATATATGTTATTGATATACATACATACAAATAAGTGTACGGAATGATTATTGACGTGAATAAGATACTTTCGACTCTGACTCCTATTACTATACGCAACTCGCACGATGAAGCTACCGACCTCGCATCCTTTGCAAAGCTCATGGCTGGGAGTGATTACCAAACAAGATGCTGAGCTTGCTTCCGTAGGAGATGACTGCTCTTCCCTCTCGATCGTGAAGATGCCTAACTACGGTGATGATGACGAGGCAGAGGCGGCAACCTTGAACGAATTCTCAATCAACAGGACGAGATCCCTGCGGCTTATGTGAAGCAAGATTGACGACATACTTAACCAGAAAAGGAAGATGAATTATTCATCTCGAAGGTGCCCCTCCAACTACTAGGAATTCCCTCTATTCCTATTCCATCTAATCATCGTGCCTATACGCGCGTAACGATAACGAATGTTAGCGCATGGACCATCGCAAAGGTCCTTTCCATGACAGAGGTATAAGGACAGTAGTGTCCCCTCTTTGATTGATCATCTGCTGGACGAGAGAAAATTTGGGGTAACTGTGCAAGACAATTTATTATTACGGGGACCCACGTAATAACGACTTGTAGTGCACAGGAATCCTGGTGGACTCTGCGGGCCGAGCTAATGAAAACCATACAAAATTAATCTTTAGGTGTCCTCACCTTCATCTGGTAGAACAACACATAGATCAGTGCTTTAGCACGTTAGAAAGTAGGAAGCCTGTCTTAGCCTACTTCGTGACTGACACTTCTACCTGCATACGAGACGTTTGAGAAAACGATATTTAAGCAAGAGAGGTGGAATGACATTCAGGAAGAATCACTGACGATACACTCTCTACCACCTCTACACAAACAACCCCATCAAAGGGGAAATATACGCACCAGTAAAGCTAAAGACCTAAGAAAACCAATGTAGCAGGAAATAACTAAAACTTGAATGACCAAGGCGATGTAGCCTCGAGTTCATTTCAAACAATAAGCCAAGTTGGAAAGCCTATGTGAAGGCTCAATAACTGTTTCCTCGCTCATACATTGATTATATATACATGTGAAATTGGGTGATTACATGATGGCTTATGGTGCTATGTATCTCATAGACAATTATGGAATATTGTCTAACCTACTCCATACTATTTTGACAGCAGAGAATGCCGCCCAGACGTGACACAAACACCAGTACGTTGCCAAGAACAGAAGCTGAGCTTCAAGAGCTAATCTCACAGGCAATTGCTCGACATGAAGCCCTCCGCTTCGAACACAGCGGTGGCACTACCGGAAATAACCGTCCGACTGGCTGCACCTATAAACAATTCCTGGACTGCAAGCCACTAAATTTTGATGGCACAGGAGGTGCCGTTGCATTTGTACGTTGGGCAGAAAAGACTGACTCCATTCTAAGAATGAGTAACTGCTCACCCCAACAGAGTGTTACTTATATCTCAGGGTTATTCGTAGATGGCGCACTCTCCTGGTGGAACCTTCAGGTTCTAACCCTTGGTGCGGATGCTGCTTATGCACTAAGCTGGGACGAGCTCAAGGAAATGATGGGAAAGAAATACTGTTCTAGGGCTGAAATCCAGAAGATTGAGGTGGAGTTCTGGAACTTGAAAATGGACGGACCAAAGATTCCTGAATACGTCCAACGATTTCACGACTTGTCTAGGGTCGTCCCCTACTTAGTCAAACCGGAATTCAAAAGGGTTGAACGATTCATTTGGGGACTTGCACCTCAGATCAGAAGCATGGTTACTACCTCAAAGCCCTCAACCATTGCAGAGGCTATCGATATGAGTGTCACTCTTACTGAAGAAGCTCTACGTGCGGGAAAATTTTCGGAATCTGAGGATAACAAGAAAGAGACTCATGTGGAGTCATCAGGCAATAAGAAAAGGAAGTCTTCGAACCTAAAGGTGGGCACACGAGTCAGCTATGGAAGCTCTAAAGCAAACAAAAGAAAGAAAGTGAATCCACCACATGACAGGGAAACTGGTGGAGCCACTAATAAGGCCGGTGGTAGAATATACTCGGGGATTAAACCGAAGTGCGGCGAATGCAATTTCCACCATGAAGGTCGATGTCCGAGGCCTAAGTGCGGAAAGTGTGGAAAAGAAGGGCACAGCAAGGTTGCCTGTTGGGCAAAGGACCCAGATGGGAGAAATAAGAGAATACCGGGCTGCTACAGATGTGGTGAAGCATGGCACTTTAGGAAAGATTGCCCTAAGAAGAAACAAACAAGGAAGGGTTTCCACGATTGAAACTCGTGAAGCACGCAAGGATCCAGATGCGGTTATGGGTACTCCCTATTAACCAACCTAATGCATCTACTTTTAATTAATATTGGCACCAACTTTAACCTTGCATGCTTAGAACATAAGAAACTGCTTGGCCTAGTTTCGAGTAAAATAGACGCCCCGTATTCTTTAGAAATGGTCATATAGGAGGCTAGTTTAAACAGTCGAAGCGATTAAGAATTGTATTTAGGGACTCAGAAGGCCGGAACCTTCTGTTACCATTGACTCACGAAGTCATAATATGATAGTCAGCATGGATCAGAAATCCAAGTATACAGCTGAAGTCGTTCGATATGAGGAAATCAGATGCACCCCTCTTGCGGATGATGAAACCCAACTTTCCTGCAATAGGTGCAAGGATGCTAGACCCCACAAGGCGGCAGATCTACGACATCCCTCATTGGTCGAAGAGACACAGAAATGCCTCCGAGTAGACTACAGAGCCTGAGAACATTCCCGTGATGGAAGAAGTTCCAGGAGCCTTTTCCGAAGACCTGCCAGGAATACCTCCGCAGCGACAAGAGAGGTTTAAGGCAAATCTCGTGCCAGGAGCGGTACCAGGAGGAATGACGCCATACCGACTAGCTTCACCAGTGAAGCATGAACCTCTGATATAACTGCAAGAGCTGCCAGACAGAGGAAATTAAGGATATAACATCCTTAGGTAAGGACTTGAGGAGAAAGTTGACAGTTCCATTTTTGCATAAATTCCAGAGAATTGAAAATCAGAATCCTTTGTCAAGGACTGATGACATAAAACAGACAAATCATAAGATCCTAGTTACCACTCAAGGATCGATTTGAGTACGAGATATCCTCCACTGTGAATACAAGAAGGAAATATCCTTAAAACGACCTTTAGGACTCGCTTCAAGCATTGCGAGTTCCTTGCCGTATCATTTGGCTTAACACATGCATCGACAATATTCATGGACCTCATGAATCGAACGTGTAAGCCATACCTGGATAAGTCATATACTTATTGACTACATTCTTATATGGCCAACGACCTAGGAGGGCCGTGAGCAACAGCTGCATTTTACCTTGCAACACTTAGAGAAAGCACAGTTGGGTGCAACGATGACGAAAAGCGGATTTCGAGTTCGCGAAGAGAGAAATTTAAGATACATGATGGGTAAGGACGAAATTCATGCTGACCTTGCAACCAAGAGCTAAGGGGCTAGAGTTGCAATTATGTGACGCCTCTCGACAAAGTCTCGATTGTACGTCGATGCAACGAGACCACAACATTGCATACGCGACACACTGATTAAGGAATCATGAGAAGAGACCTTGAGATAGATACAGTAATTGCGCGCCGCAAACTGGACGTCATTACCTGAAAGAAAACGTTGCACGATCTTTATTGATCACAAGGGCTGCAGCACACCGATGATCGTAGGAACTCGAATATGAACTGAGCTGCTGAACGACGCAGACTGTATGAACACAATACGTGCTTGTGTGATAAAATTTAATGAAAAGTCGGAACACTCACTTGCCCTTAGTAGAGTTTTCCTACAACAGTACCGCTTCGTGTGAAGCTTTAGAAGGAACATAACAAGACGATCCCCGTCGCGTTGAACGGAGACCGAAGATAAACAATCTACTGACCCGCGTTGGTTCAGGAAAACCAGAGGCAAACCGTTTAGATATGTGAACATATCAAGGTAGCATGCAGAATACAGAAAGATTGTGCCGATGAGCGGCAGAAATCGTAAGGATTTGAGACAAGAAGTATGACAAAATGAGAGCCTCGCCTAGAGAAGGCGTTGTGTGAGTTGGAAAACGAAAAGGTTGAATCCCCGGTGTAGGGATCAGAACCATTATTCACAAGACGAAACTCCCAGAAAAAGATCCGTAGTGATCGCGACACATTCATGTGTCTAATCGTTAGAGGAGTCTGACTCAAGGAACAGTCGTTGTTCCCACAAATAAGATTCACGTCAATGACAAACGACAAGAATTACTATAGAAACCTGTTGAGGTTTTGGACCAAGAGTCCGCAATACTATAGAAACCTGTTGAGGTTAAGGACCAAGAGTCCACAAGACACAAAAAGTCATGATTGACTTACTTGAGTACGATAGAATTCATGACATGACCCAGAGATTTCATGGGAACATAAAGACAAATCATGAATCTAAGTGACCATATTGGTTTCACAACTCCCCTGCGACCGATGGCATCGCTTGAATTTTGGGACGAAATTCTTTTAACGGGGGGAGACTGTGACAACCGTCACTTTTCCGTACATTCCGTACACGAAATGAACAGTAATTTGTGCTTAAATGACTGTGCATGATCTGGTTTACCAGACAAATAAATTTCTGAATTCCATACAAGTGAATTCATGCATGATATATGCTACAAGAATTACCTTATGATAGCGTTGCGTCGAAAATATTAGTAAACTCACCGGTAGGACACTATGTGTCAACGGAACTGCAGAAAGCAGTCAGACAATAAAATTGAGGCCTAAGTGTAGGTCCGACGATAAAAGTACATTAAAACCCAAGAGTACATGTAAGGGTTTAATTTATAGACATTGCGAAAGCAAAAATAAGCACTAAAAAGCACCCGAAACGCACTTTAAGTGCAGAATTCTAATAAATTCAGCTCAAATCAGCTTTTAAACGTATAAATATTATGCAGAAATTACGTTTTATCATTCAGAATATTTTCCCAAGTGTCGGGAATCGAAAGTGTTACAAAAGGACACTTAAAAGACACTAAAAAGTGTAATATAGCACTTTAACGAACCGGTGCCTAACCGAACAACCGGATATTACTCGGAACACCAAAATAATGCTAGAAGCATTGTTTTTATTTTTCTACGCCAGTTAGGGTCCCCGAATACCCTAACACCCGTTACAACTCACCACATGCTAGTAACTAATTTAACCTCCTAATTAACTAACTATTGTCTAACCACTTGGTTGGAAACCAACCATAAGACCCCCCCCCCCCCCCAACGAAATCGGCTCCCCAAGGGGGCACCCCACTTATACTTTTGATTATAATAATCTTGCTTGCCTCATATCTTGAAGACACATTATCTAGAGGGTAATTAGAAGATGGGATTATAAATGTAACCATAAGTTCATAACATTACATAACCCACACTTAGAAAAATTCACTCTCCTCTCTCTCCCTCTCATTGAGTTCGGCCGAAACCCCCAAGCACCCATCCATCATTTTTCGATTTCATTCAAGCCATTCCAAGCATCTACAAGGGTTAAGGATCGCGTATAAGGAACCTCGGTGCACTCGGATTGCGAAGGACCTCACTACATTGCCTTTATCCACACGATTTCCAACTAGTTTCTTCCCTAGCCTAGAGCTAGTTGTAAGTGCTTCTAATCACCTTCTTGATCTTGTCTAGGGTGGTTAATAAGAGATTTGTTGGTTGAAAATTATGAACACTAGAGATCATAACTTAAAGTCTTGAAAGTAAGATGAATATGTTGGATAAAAAGAAACTAGTGGTGTAAATCATGAAAATCTTGGTTAGTTGTGATTATTTTATGTTGTTTGTTGCTAGAAGTGGGATGGATCATCATCTAACCATACTAGATCATGTTCAAGAACATGAACTAGTAGTATGTTAGTGCTAGAGTTGTGAAAGATGATGAATCTTCCACCCATGAAACATGAACTTGAGTAAAAGTAAATTTTCTTGTAAAATAAGACTCTAAACATGTAGATCTAAAGATCTACAAGTGGTTTTTCGGAAGAACCAAGCAAAAATATTAGTCTTGTTTAAAACCCGGATCTTACATGAACTAAATGTATTTTAGTAAATAAACAAGTGTGTAAACACTTGTGTAACAAGGAAGTTCAACAAAGAAATATTTTTGTTAATCTTGACTAGAAGTTGTGAAACTTCATATTCTTTAAAAATAAAGTTTTTAAGAAACTAAACTTATTTTTAAAGGTAACAAGACTTACTAAATGTGCTAGTAAGTTACTACATACTTTTACAAACTTTCAAGTTCATAAGTTATGGTATATGCTTGTTTTGACAAGTTTGATAAATAAAGATTGTATTGTTGAGTTTGTTGTTGATTTAAAAGAAAATAAACACATGTTTTGAAAACATGGGAAACCTCCATTTTTAGGGGAAACTCTGTCAAAATTTTTATAAATTTTGACACTTAGAAAATATAAGTTTTTAAGAAACTTAATTCCCTAAAAATGTATTTAAGAGTATTACCAAGGTTTCCCTAATTTTTGGTGATAAGAAAAGAGGATTTCTTCAAGAATGAAAATGGATATAAATATGTATAGTTTTTAGAGAAAAATATATATTATTTTATCACCAACTTTTGTGCTAAGTGTGTATAGTATGTGTTATACGTGCTAGTGTATTAAGACTTAAAAATACACTAAATACTCATGAGAAGTATAAACATAAAAATACACATACAACATACAAGATACATAATTCGGGTGCAAAACACGAGATACTTATATTAATTTTAGAGAAAATAATATAAGTAAGATACGTAGTTAAAAATATAGAATATTTTTAACACAAGAATACGTACACAAGAGATAGTGACTGTACTTGTGCGATACAAGTCTAGTGACTAACGTTAAGAAAACACGTATAGGTCACGACGCTAGATAAGCAAATCCGGTGAAGTTTACGACGCAGGAACGCAAAGTTGTGAGTTCATGCTCCCCCTTTTCTCTAACTGTTTTTGGTTTTATAACTCTCGGGGGTGAAATACATGTTACAAATATTATAATTTTTACAAAGGGTAAAAATACAAGAAGCACTCTTGGTGAGAACGAGAACCGAGTGCAATATGATTTGAGAATACGAGAAGCACTCGTGGTGAGTGCAATACGATGAGCTTTAAGAAAAGCCTAAAAAATACTAGATCATGTGAGCTTAAACTAGATATTGAGATGCCATTAATACTTAATTAGGGACGAGGGTTAGATCTAATGGGTACGGCCGAGCCCCACTCATGGTCCTTATGTGACCACTTGAGTGCTTCGGTGTCCCAGTCGAGGGAAATCGACGCAGTCGAGGGTAATCGACACAGTCGAGGGTAATCGACACAGTCAAGGGAAATTGACACAGTCGAGGTTAATCGACACAGTCAAGGGAAATCGACATAGTTAGAGGGAGAATATACTAATGCTTCCTATGTCCTCACATGCCTTAAAGGAGAATATACTAATGCTCCCTATGTCCTCACGTGCCTTAATGTCCTTGTATAAACAATCATTAAAAACGTGGGGTACACAAGAACACTTGAATGATACTTGAGTACGTGGGGTACTCAAGAAAACGGGAATTATACTTGAGTACGTGGGGTACTCAAGAAAGACTTGAATTATACATGACACATACTATGTTTTCATACAAGGTATAAAATCGTGAAATACAAAAACGCATGAACTCGCTCAACTTTATGTTGATGTTTTCCAAAATTACATGTATTTCAGGTGACAGGATGGATCTTGGGCGCAAGTGTCGTAACTAGAAGTAGACTACAAGTTTAGATGTCATCCACTTTTGTTGAATTGTAACCTTGTCAAAGGTCATGTTTTGAAAACTTAAACAACAAGTGTTTGAAATACTCAAATTTTCATGAATGGATGAACATCGTTTTGATCATGTAGTTGTTTATTACGATTGAATGCAATGATAACAAGCTAGTCACACATCATACGCTTCCGCAAAAGACAGGGTGTGACAAATTCGGTGGTGCTCGTTGCCGGAAATCAGGGCCGCCAAAGTACTGAGGTCGGTAAAGTGCTACGCTCATCCTCCTGTCCATAATTGTTGCAAGTGGTTCGTGTAATACTCAGTATGTTGTGGGAGTGTTGTAGAAGTGATCGCACTTCAGAATTTGAGGCGTCAATACGTTAAGTTCCAACAAGCGAAGAAAGGTGAGAGAGATATCGATCAATCATTCGACGCTGCGATATCCAACACATGAGCATTCGTATAAGCACCTAACATTCTACACGGTTCGCTGAGCTCAGAGGGGTGTTCAGGTAACACTAGATAGCATCGAGTTTTGAAAGAATCCAACGATAAATGAGAAGTTCACGTTTGAGTTTGAGTAGGGGGACAATTACTGCTATGGCCCCTATAGGTTTGTTATGTTTCTCATTGATCAAATAACGGAACGGAACCCATTTTCCACTTGTTAAGCCTCGCTGGGATTTACATGCACCCCACATTATTATTATGTGTGCACCCACAATAATATTGTGATTTGCATGCTCATCTCAGCTCCTCTTAACTCATGTCAAATGGTTCCCCAAACTCGAGTAGCAACAAAGAGTATCACGAAGCGTAAGTCATGAAAGTTTAGGGAAATACCACCCTATCAGTCACATAACACATGCAAGTGTACATGAATTCATATTGTTGCGCTAAACGTGCAATCACATGCAATATCATATGTAGGTGTTCACTAGTTATACAGTACAATGAGTATATGAGAGACGAACCTTGCAATCTGGAGCTGAGTGTCATGGTCGTATTCACGTCTTTAGAACTGTTCGGTTATAGTCTGGTTTTACAAAATCATTTCCCTTTTTTTTAAAACCAAGTTCACTATAACCAATGGCTCCGATACCAATCTGTCACACCCCCAAAATACCACACGCGGAAAACCCCCGAGAGGCATGTGACATACCAGGATCATAGCCATCAATCACATTGAACTCATAGGTATATGTAAATAAAACTTTCATTGATTAACAGTAAGTGTTACAACGTTACAATATTTCACAGTTTACAGCGGAAGCATAATACATTCGTTAAGAGTTTATAACCACATTTAAAAGCCATTTGTGTTGTGTTATGTTTCCATGTATCTCGACCCATGACCACTCCAGCCTCCCAAACAGCAAGTTCCAGTCAATATGCACCTAAAGACCTACAAGGCATGTAACAACGAGTCAACAACAAAGTTGAGCGAGTTCACAGTTGGTTGTTTAATTATAGTGTTCGTAAATCATATGTTTATTTCGTAAACCATGTACCGTATTAATCTGTATCGCGGTTTCCCAAACATGTTTGTGATGATTAGTGGGGGCTTCCCATGTGTATCGTATTAATCCGTATCGCGGTTTCCCAAACATGTTTGCGATGATTAGTGGGGGCTTCCCATGTTGTATTACTTAACTAGTCGTATCCGTACGTGCCCTTCTTAATCCAAGGACCGTAGCAAGTATGAGTGTACGTAGGTTTTACGTACGTGCCCTTCAATCCGAGGACAGTGAAAAGTAGTTTAATAGTAATGATAGTACGAGTAGTTATTCAATCCCATTCCCAACCCACCGGGAATCCCATGCCTTAGGAGTGTGAACTCACCTTGGTTTGCTCGGTAAGATTAGTTACTTGTTTATCAGTTGAACCAACACGCCCTAAAAGGGTTACCAATAACAGTCAATTCTACGTACACATAAACCACATGTTTCATGTATAACAAGTCATGTATTCCTTATTCACTTATCACACAGTCAAAATACATGCAGCACACCCGTGAAGTTCAAGCCATAATAGTAAATCAAATAGTCTCTAGTGTATATCTAGTTCATAAGCCAATTTGTCACATTAATTTATATATTCAAATCATGCACAGTACATTCGTTGACACCCGAAAATATGCAATGTACAAACCAGTGGTCCAGTTTTGACTCATGCGGCCCAACCAAAATACCTGTCTACAGCCCCTTACCCAAAACACATGTGCTCAGACTTATAATACATAACTATATATATACTTAATTGTTGATCCATTTTATCTATCAATGGAGTCGGCCCACTAAGGAACAACCAAAGAAACTTCGGTCCATTCATCACCGCCCACAACAGAATTTGTCCTACATATCATTTAATTTCACCAACATGTGCATGTCTCATATTTATAAAATGATCAATATTTGCATGTGCATAGAAAATAGATATCGGCCACTATTATTGATTAAATCAAGTATTTGTCATCACATGTAATCAAAGACTTGAATGGCCCACTAACCAAACCCCTATAGGCGGCCCATCATCACCAACATACAACCTTATTATTTGTCCATTATTTCCCTAATTAATTCTAATGACTATGACACCGTCATATCTACTGAACGAATTAAACAATACATGAAACAGCCCAATAATCACACAATCATCATAGGTTAATCGAAAAAAAAATCATAAAACAATGATTTGGTAAATCCGATTCAATCTTTATGCATTTATACATCATCGGTTATTAACAGGCAACCAATTCAATCACATAATTCCCTATTCCATAAAATTCATGCAACATCATAGAACATATTTATACACTTGTTAATCGAAAACTCATAAAGAAACAATCAACAAAACATTGCATGTACTAACCAATAGTTGATTGGAATAGGATAATGACTTCGATGATGGGGGGTGTGTCTGCCACTACCGTCGCACAATTATGGGGAAGGTATGAGTGGGATTAGGGTTTTAATGCAAAAGTAATACATGTCTCACGTACATATACATGTGGCAGTGCCTTGGGCCGATCTGGGTTTCATCTAAACAACATTTGGGCCAAAGGTTCATAAGGTTTAAATTGGCTAAGTGTATGAAAACTCAAACAGTTATTACAATTCAGGCCGGCCCATAAACGTTGGTCTCGGTTTGGGCTTATAATTCATGGGCCGGAACGATTGTGAGGAGGGTGCGGTCTTAGGCCCAAGTGTGTGGCTCGGGTATGAGGTGCGGCCCATTAACTTTACACATAGCCATATAACATCTAACAATTTCGGTTCCTAAACTTTCATATCAATCAAATATAACCGTACATCCAATCATTCATATGTCGTACGCAACTAAAATCAAATAATTATTTAAACGGTTTATTCGGTACCCACACGTCAAGCATCGAAGGGACTAGAGAAATATTGAAAACGCGGGTTGTCACATCGTATGCACCTTTTCTATGCCCTAAGGCATGTATCACACAGTGTACTAAGAACTTGTAAGGCCTGCAAAACTTCGACTTTATGCTTGATCATTTATGAACCCTGTGTATTCCATTCATAACCAGAATCCTTTGCACAATCTTTCTGAACCTATAATGGGATCTTCATCTTTATCCTTCAGATCTAGCACTCTCCTCACATCTTCTACTATAATCTTCATCGGTAGATCAACATCTTTTTCGTTCTCGTCCTTGATCCTCACCGCTGAATGTATCGCCTTCTCATCCTCCACATAATGTGCAGCTTTCCAAAAGAACCTTACATGTGAACCGTAGCACTTATGCCTATGGGTCAATGCCTTAACAATTCGACTATCTTTCAAAAATGGCACGACATCTTTAAACGGAGCAATGTTTGGGTAATTTTCATCCAACACACAACATATATTGTGTTTCTTGTGAAAATCAGAAGCCCTTGCCTGCAAAAATTTTATTTTCAGAATATGCACGTAATTCTAGACACATAGTACACAGTGAAAATTTTCAAAACTTCGAAAAATTTTCTAACACTTTGCATTGTGCACTCCATTCGAATGACAGGTTGTCGAATGGCCATCCGATCGGATGGTCATCCGCTCGGATGGATATGATCTGAATTGACAAAGGGTTCGAATGAGAAATGGTCCAAATGACCATTCGATCGGAAGGAAAATAAACATGAAAGCAACATGGTCCGGATGGTCATTCGACCGAATGGCTATTAGAAACAAAATTATATGATGGTCCAGATGGTCATCCGTTCGGATGGTCATCCGAGTGAAAACAGTTAAACACTCAAGAACATTTAAACATGTCAATTCAAATTTACCAAGTTTTGGTAAAATTGAACACAATTTCTCTCAGAACTATCGCCGAATAAGAAAACCCTATGTTCAATTTCTCCAAAAACAATCTAATTTGCCCTAGATCTAAAGAAATAACATATCGGCTGTCAATGTGTCGAATGGATCTAAGTTCAAATAGAAGCATCTTGTGATGAAATTGGAATGGTAAAAACTTAAATCTAAGGCCGATGTATCTAGTTCTATGATCAATTTCAACATAGTTCATCAACCAAAGCCTAGATCTAAGAGATATATGATTTCGGTAGTGTCGGCTTCAGAAAAACATCAAAAGCAAGTATTTAGAGATGAAATGTGACAACTCGAGTTTCCGACTTTCATATTCGCATTTAATGCACGCTGACTTTGACTGTTTGGTTGATTGACTTGACTGACTTGTAACTGTGCACTTGTGTTATAATAAACGATTGTGTTTACATGACTATGTGTTTGATAGTATAGCATGTATACTGTTTGAGAAACTTAAACTATTAAACTATAAAAGAACCCGATGAAACACAAGAGTGTTTTGCCATAACCAGTTCCGACGAAACAGAACCTGTTTCGCCATCTACATCTCGACGAAACAGTGTGTTTCGCCAAGCCCAGATCCGCCGAAGCCCAGTTCGGGCCCAACATGTTATTTCGAGTTTTAATACGTAAAACAACATCAGTTTCACACTTTCATCATAACAACCGAAACCCTAGAGCTCCCTCACTGTGACGGCAACCTTGTGTTACTCCGAAACCCGCTAGATTGATCATACTTTGTCATTGCGGTTAGTGTTAATTCTTGTTTGATTTGTTTGAGTTATATCGGATGTTGATCGATTGTTTATGTTCTGATTGTTATGCGTTAAATGTGTATTCTGTCCTATCGATCGATCCGCATGATAATCATAGTTAGGGTTTGCAGAATTGGAGGTCACGTATCGATGATGTTTGTTAAACTGATTAATATGTTCATTATCAGGGTTTGCTATTCTGTAGATATCATATGTTTTGCTCGTCGTTAAACTGATAATACACATATATACATAGAAAAGGATTTCGCATGAACGTATTACGTAAACTTGATATGATACGATGTGTTGGAGGTAATACATGAGACTAAGATACATGAATATGAATGATTACTGTATTGTATCAATGATTGGATAATGATGATACGTTAAATGATTTCTGCATGATTGCTGTTTAGATGATGACGGCAACTAGGGTTTTCTGTATGATTTCGTAACTGATATGACGTAACTGATCTGTTTGACGAAACAGAACTCTCGGCGAAACAGAAAGTGTTTCGCCAAAGACAGTCGACGAATTAGACTTCTGTTTCGCCAAACATGACCGCGACGAAACAGGAGACGTGTTTCGTCAATATATGTGTGTTTCGCCAACTTATGTGTTTCGCCAATAAGTGTGTTTCGCCGACTCGAATGATTTGCACAGTAACCTGATTTAACCTTGTTAGAAGTTAACTGGACTAATTAACTGCTGTTAAGTGGTATGCATGATTTGTATGATAGTGAATACATATTTAGTACTTGGTGATCATTGATTGTATCTATACGTGAACTTCGTGAATGCAAACTGATGTTGGTACACGTGCCTACTTTAGGGTTGACTGATTAAGTGTGAACAAGTAGTTAATCTTACCGAGCAAACCAAGGTGAGTTCACTGCATTTCTCAAGCATGCGTCCCGGTGGTTTGGGACAACTAGTAAACATTTGGCAGGGAATCTTGGGTAAACAGTTAAATTGGGTTTTGGTTATTGAACATGGAATCTATCATTATCGGATTGCCTGTAGGGCAATGGGGTAATTAGTTGATAGCGCTATTAGGTTTGATTCCTCGCACCGGGCCGTAAGGACGGGCGCGAACTAATTATCTGGGCGTCATTACCAATGCTTGGTTAGGGGCATTGGGGACTGGACACACTTCCAGGTTATTAAGGGACACACTTCCCGGATACATTTGGGCACACTCCCTAGGGTATCTCAACAAGTCATAAACAGCATCATATCACAACGTTGAATTGGCTTAACATACGTCTGGTAACAAAACACGTTAACAAAACCTTGAACTCACCAGCGTCGTCTGACACACACTTGTCTGCATGCTTGCAGGTCGCTAGAATTCGGGATGTGGACTTGCTATCTGGGAGTGCTGGAGTGGTCATGGATCGAGGCTATAGGATTAACTTAAAAGTGAAACGTTGGTTTTGAACATTTACTATGAAACAATTGTTAAACGATTTATGATACGCTTCCGCTACACAACTCTTTGGGAGTAACTCTATGTTTGATATTTACTATTGGTACTTTATGACATGTTTTTATTTAAATATTTATCATTGGTTCAATGTGATTGGTGGCTCGAACTCTGATGAGTAAGACGCCTCGCGGAGTTCCCGCAGGTGGTATTTTGGGGGTGTTACAGTTGGTATCAGAGCCACTGGTTATAGCGAACTAGGTTTTAAAACGTTTTATAAAACCAGACTATAACCGAATACCTTCGAAGAATCGATCATGACACTCAGCTCCAGATCGCAAGGTTCGTCTTCTGTTTAGTTTATGCATTATTTCCTTAGTAGTCACACACTCATAACTTGCATACACTCATAACTTGCATGAAACGATACACTTGATACTATGGTGACTTGATAGTGTGACACTACTCTTCGACTTATGTTAATTGTAAACTTGTGATACCAATCGTTGTGTTGTGTGAACGGGGGAAACTTCAAGCGCAAGCTAAGAGGCACTGAGATAAGCATGCAAATTGCCTTATTACTATGGGTGCACACTTAGTAATAACGTGGGGTGCATGCAAGTTCCAGTGAGGCTTATCAAGCGTGAGGAGGGTTCTGCCTTATTATGTGTGAACTTGGTAGTACATAGATATCAACATGATACTTGATTTCTATCTCGTTTCGAATTTCTGAATCGGTTCATCTCTATATATAGAATCATGAGTGGACGAGGACACGGACGTGGCAACATTAACATGACTCAGGCTGAGTTGACTGACCTAATCAACACTCGTGTGGCTGAGGCTTTAGCAGCCTATCAAGCTGGTACGGAATGTACCAAGTACTCTTTACTCTTATATCGCGTACACGTCTTTTCACTCCTATAATGTGTTTCCTTTCATCCTTTAGGTCAGCAAGCGCAACCCCAGAACAATCAGCCTGTCTGTACATTTAAAACGTTCATGGACTGTAAGCCACAGACCTTCACCGGGACTGAAGGGGCTGTGGGACTCTTGAGATGGTTCGAGAAAGCAGAGTCCGTGTTTGCTATATGTAACTGTCCCGCTGGGGACAGAGTGAAATATGCTGCGGGTACCTTGGCGGATGGTGCCCTAACGTGGTGGAATGCCCAAGTGCAGTTGCTGGGCATCGAGGCAGCGAATGCCACAACTTGGGATGATTTCAAAGAACTGATCAGGGAGGAGTATTGTCCTCGGGATGAAATCCAGAAGTTGGAAAACGAGTATTATGACTTGAAGATGGTAGGATCTGAAGTCGAAGCGTATGTGAAGCGATCGTATGAACTGGCCGACATGTGCTCGAATTTGTCCCGGCCTATGTCTCGGAGGATTGAGTTATTCATCAAGGGGCTGCCTCCGCGTGTGAAGAATTTGGTCACTGCAGCCCATCTCAATGATTTGACACAGATTGTCCGTTTGACCCACAAGATTGTAGATTAAGAGGTAGAGAGTAACTCGTTACCACCGCGTGTTTCAACCACTACTGCTGCTGCACCCACTACCACTGCGTCCGCTAATGATAACAAGCGGAAGTGGAACGATTACGACAAAGCATCTAGTGCGGGTCAGACCCAGAAAAGGCCCGACAACAATAGCAATCGCAGCATCAGCCAGTCGTCTTCTGTCAATCAAGGCCAGGGAGGTAGCCAAAGTCAGGGTTCGTATGCAGGGAGGAAGCCATGGTGCAACAAGTGTGGCTATCATCATTTCGGGCAGTGTGGACGGATATGTAACAGGTGTGGTAAGACGGGCCACGAGGCCAAATATTGTAGGGCCCCACAGCCCAAACACCAGCAGCAACAGAACCAGCAGAACCAGAGGCAGCAGGGACAACCACCCCAGCATAATCAGGGCTTCAGAAAGGGGTGCTATTAGTGTGGTGACGAGGGTCACTTTAAGCGGGATTGCCCTCAGTTAAATCAAAATGCTAACGACAACAACCGCCCGAATAACAACAATGCTGGGAACAACAACAATGGCAACAATGGGGGCAATGTGGCACGTGGTCGCGGATTTACGATTGGAGCTGGTGAAGCTCGAAACGACGGCAACGTGGTTACTGGTACGTTTTCAGTAAATGGTGTTTATGCTTCTATTTTATTCGATTCAGGTGCCGAATGGAGTTATGTGTCTTTGGGATTCAGTAGACGTCTAGGATTGAGTCCTACGCCTCTTGTTGTTAAGCACATAGTAGAAATAGCGAATGGTAAAACTATCGAAGCGTCACATGTTCTCATGGGTTGCAAATTAGATCTCTTAGGTCAAGTATTTAACATTGACCTACTTCCTGTCACTCTCGGGAGCTTCGATGTAGTTGTTGGAATGGATTGGTTATCCAAATATCAGGCGGAAATTCATTGCAAGGAAAAAGTCGTTCGTATTCCCCTTGCTAGTGGTGAATCTCTATCGGTCCAGGGTCATCGTAGTGGTGCTACAGTAGGTATTATTTCAGCCATGAAGGCCCTAAGTTTCCTACGAAAGGGATATCCTTCCATTCTCGCTCTAGTTACTAATTCGCAGACTGACGAAAGGAAACTCGAAGACCTTCCTATTGTTCGAGAATTTCCCGACGTCTTTCCTGAAGAACTTCCCGGTTTACCTCCACATCGTCAGGTGGAATTTCAGATTGATCTTCAGCCAGGAGCAGCGCCGATTGCTCGTGTAACACCTGTGTCATTTCAACCATCAAACAAATTCCAAACCAATTAAATATTGTATTTCATACTTTGGACTTGTATAAATATGTGTATCTTTTGCACATATCAAGTCTTGTTCGATTTCAAGCTCTAAATCGCTTTCTGGAAGGTTATACGCGCACTGATGCGTAAATATAACCAGTTTAATGCAATGAACACTCCGGAATAGTGAAATAGTCTTAACATACCTTAAATAACCTTTACATAACTTAGATATAAGTTTTGGAAGGTTTGGTGTGGTGAAATCAAAGTTTAATCGCTTACAGGGACTAAAGTTGACAAACTATGAAAGTATGCCAATTTGAACTGTAACAGACATTCCGGAGCATGACCATAAGTTAAACATACCATAAATACCCTTCACATAGCTTATAAATAGGCTTTGAGGTGTTCGGTATGCTAAAATAAACTTTTGTGTCATTCAGGGACTAAAAGTGTCAAAAAGTGCACAAGTTTGCACTTTCGCGCATAACTTACGTTCTGAATACATCTGGACATCCAAAAATTTATGTAAGCATGACTATATTATGCTTTAGTGTTTGGATTGCCAAAAATCCATTCGTCGCGTCATTTGGATCGGTTTTCGCGCTTATGCGCATTCCGTCGTAATTAAGCGAACATCGCGTTCGTACGACCAAACGAACCAACACCCGGCATATTTTTGAGCATGTTTCATGTCCACAATGTTTAGGCAACATTTTAGGGCCTTAAAGTTGGCTTTACGGGCCTTAGAAGTGTCGGAAATGGCCTTAAACACGTGCAGGGACTGAAACTGTCATTTCTGAAACTTTTTTCTGATCTGTGACTGCTAGGCGGCCCGCCTCAGTTTCCTTATATCCTTAGGCGGCCCGCGAGGCACCTTCTGACCAGATGCAATGTTTTTAACAGCAGGTTGCAGCTGTTTTAACCACCACCACACAATCCCAATAGTCTAGTCAGCTGATAAGGATGAAATTTTAGACACCATAAGGTCCCGACACTTGTACGGGTGGGATTAAGGCACGTTTTCCATGAAACGATCTTAACGGTGGACCTTTTACTATAAATACCCCATGCCCCCATGCTTCAAAATTACAAGAATTCTGATTTGAGAACCTCTAAGTTGAAACCATTGTTTCATACCTGAGATTCTTGAATCGGGATTAGCATTCGGGGACCCTGGGTAAGTATTCTTTCGTTCTTTTATTGCTTTTCGAGTCTTTCGAGTCTGAAAGTCAAACTTTGTTTGACTTTCTACATTGACCAGTTATGGTCAATGCGAAGTTCGTTTGAACTTCGCAACGTGAGTGTAATCACGTTGGTTATAGTCCCTTGGGACTATGCCCACTGATTACCACGTTGTCTAGAGTCGTAGGGTAGGCGATCTAATAAATCGCCTATACCTTCGAACTCGACCCAGTTTGGTCGATCATTAGGATCCGACCAAATACATTAGGTGACCATAGTAGGTAGGGAATAACCTTCCAAGGTTATACCCTATGGTCACATCGTTTAAGTAGTTGTATGATAGGTAGTTTATATGCCTTAGGTAAATTACCAGAATACCCTTTTCATGTATAATTGGTAATTAAGCATATGTAACCTAAACTTTCGTCACATAACTGATAATGTAACATGTTTAGGCATATAACACTTGTCATAGGACTAGTTAGGCGGTCCGAACGCGTTTCACGCGCACGATGCGTTAAAGTAGCATAAGCTACCTTAATGGGTCGCGATGGGTCGTAGACACTTAGGTTAAGTTTCATTTAGTATGTAGGCTTTGTTGAACCATATTACACGAGTCTCCATACTCGTTTGGTTTACAAACCCTCATGCTACCCGATCTTCCGATTTAGGTCCGGTTTATTAATGTAGTTACCTATAGTAGGTGCCGTTTGATTCCGTGATCTCTAGCATTGCTTGCTGGTTATCCTAGGACTTCTGAGCAATCTCAAGTGAGTACATAGACCCCACTTTTACTGTTTTCCAAACTGTTTTGGGGTGAAACACATGTGCCTACTTGTTACTTTCAAGCTTTCCTGTTTTCACATCATATACTTGTTATGTTCATTAGTACATTATAGTACATGATTTCATTTACATTTCATACTAGGTGTGCCATTGTGTGCATTACTTAGTACATTGTTTTACATTACATCACATGCTACGTATGTCTATTGTTGCATACTTAGTACAGGTCGCATGCTACGTATGTCTGTTGTTGCATACTTAGTACAGTTCACATGCTATGTATGTTCAATCGTGCATTGTTCTTCATACTTAGTACATTTGTTATTCATCACATACTTACATTTTGGACGCATATTACATGATTTACATTGATCATGCATTTACTACACAAAACATAACTTTGATTTAAACCAAGTTTTACTTCGATACTATGTTCTTGTGCATATGGTTTAGTTGATGCATTTCACTAGCCATACATATCATTTTGGTTACACATTACATGATTTACATCTTGACATAAACATTTTGACATATTATTCAATACATTTGGCAATTGGTTTAAACATAGACATCTTACATTGTTTGGTTTGGTTTGATTAAGTGATTAAGTAACGATGTGTGTGTAATATGATACAAGCATGGTGGATACGCCGCTGGTACTTCCTATATATAAATGTTTGTATGGTGTTACATATCGTAGCGTTATTTGAATCATTTCAGTTTGATACATATAACATTTTATACAAATAACATACTTTTCACAATACATTGTTTTACAAACAACTTATCTTATACAAACTCAGTTTACAATGGTTATTCATTTAACCATACATTATTCTCTTATTTATACATATCATCTGATCTTATCGATTTTCAAATGATTTACAAAACAAAGCAAATAACAAGGTTCATGACTAAACATTTTCTCAAACATAAGTCATGAAACCTATTTTCACAAAACCTATGTATCTCACAGGCATTTTTATGCTGACGTACCTATTTTCACATGTGTTTTTCAGGAGCTGTTGCATAAGATGATCAAGATACACATAGGCAGACTTGGGCTTTAGTGACAATAAAAGATGCAAGAATAGTTAATTATGTTGTATTTCTTTGCTTGTTAAGACATTGTAACACTTTTAATCAATAAAACGAAACTTAAATTGCCATGGATTTGAAACGATTAATTCTGTTACAACACTCCCCGATGTTTCCGCCACGTTTTGTATGTTCTACGTGGTCGGGGTGTGACAGCTCGTGCTCCGTATCGTCTTGCACCAGGAGAGTTACAAGAACTGTCGAACCAACTTCAGGAGTTATTGGACCGAGGTTTCATTCGTCCTAGTTCCTCTCCTTGGGGAGCCCCTGTATTATTTGTAAAGAAGAAGGACGGGTCTTTTCGTATGTGTATCGACTATCGTGAACTCAACAAGGTGACGATCAAGAATCGTTATCCTCTGCCTCGCATCGACGACTTGTTTGACCAGCTACAGGGATCCAGTTTTTATTCCAAGATTGATTTGAGGTCGGGGTATCATCAGGTACGGGTTAGAGAGGAGGATGTGCCTCAAATGGCTTTTCGAACGCGGTATGGCCATTATGAGTTCTTGGTTATGCCATTTGGGATGACCAACGCACCAGCGGTCTTCATGGATCTCATGAACCGCGTGTGCAAACCTTACCTTGACGACTTTGTCAGCGTTTTCATTGACGACATTTTGATCTACTCCAAGAACAAGGAAGACCACGAGCGCCATCTTCGTCTCATTTTGGAGCTCCTGAGGAAGGAGCAATTGTACGCAAAGTTTTCTAAGTGTGACTTCTGGATTCGGGAAGTGCATTTCCTCGGGCACATCGTTAACGAAATGGGTATTCATGTGGATCCTGCCAAGATCGATGCTATACGAAATTGGGCGGCACCAAAGAATCCTTCAGAGGTGCGTCAATTTCTTGGTCTCGCGGGGTATTATCGTCGCTTTATTCGGGATTTTTCGAAGATTGCACAGCCTCTCACCGCCCTGACTCAAAAGAAAGTTGTTTATTCTTGGGGATCGAACCAGGAAGAAGCCTTTCAGCTCTTAAAGCAGAAGTTGTGCAGCGCACCGATTTTATCTCTACCAGAGGGTACTGAAGATTTTGTGGTTTATTGCGACGCGTCTATTCAGGGTCTCGGCTGTGTGTTGATGCAGCGAGACAAGGTGATAGCTTATGCATCTCGACAGTTGAAGGTACACGAGAAGAACTATACGACACATGACCTGGAGTTAGGAGCCGTAGTCTTCGCGTTGAAAATTTGGAGGCATTACCTGTACGGTACCAAGTGTACCATCTATACCGATCACAGGAGTCTTCAACATATTTTTGACCAGAAGGAATTGAATATGCGTCAACGGCGTTGGGTTGAGCTTTTTAATGATTATGAGTGTGCTATCAAGTATCATCCGGGTAAAGCTAATGTGGTAGCAGATGCTCTTAGTCACAAGGAACCAAAACAGAAGCGTGTTCGTGCCCTACAGCTTACTATTCACTCTAATTTACCTGCCCGGATTCGCTCAGCTCAGATTGAAGCGTTAAAGGAGGAAAATATCGAAGCTGAAGGATTACGATGTTTACACAAGAAGAAGTTCGAACAACGGTCTGACGATATTTACTACTTCATGGAACGGATATGGGTTCCTTCATTTGGTAATCTTCGAGAACTGGTGATGGACGAAGCACACAAGTCGCGATATTCTATTCATCCGGGGTCTGATAAGATGTATCAGGACCTCAAGGTTTTGTATTGGTGGCCGAACATGAAAGCTATTATTGCCACCTACGTGGGTAAGTGTTTGACCTGTGCTAGGGTCAAGGCCGAGTACCAGAAGCCTTCGGGTCTACTCCAGCAGCCAGAGATACCCATGTGGAAATGGGAACAGATCGCTATGGATTTTGTTACAGGGTTACCTAGAACACAGGCTGGGAACGATACTATATGGGTGATTGTCGACCGTCTCACGAAGTCAGCGCATTTCCTAGCAATCAAGGAGACAGATAAGTATTCGCAGCTCGCAGCAGTGTACCTTAAGGAGGTGGTTTCTAGACACGGGGTGCCGACTTCTATTATTTCTGATCGAGATCCTCGTTTTACTTCGGAGTTATGGCAGGCTATGCATAAGATGTTCGGCTCACGTCTCGACATGAGCACGGCTTATCATCCACAAACAGATGGTCAGAGTGAGCGTACCATTCAGACACTAGAGGACATGCTGCGGGCATGTGTTATTGATTTTGGGAAAGGATGGGAGAAGCATTTGCCGTTGGTAGAATTTTCCTACAATAACAGTTACCACACCAGCATCAAAGCGGCACCATTTGAGGCACTGTACGGGAGAAAGTGCCGTTCACCTCTCTGCTGGGCTGAAGTGGGTGATAGTCAGATCACAGGTCCCGAGATGGTACTCGAAACTTCAGATATGATTGTGAAAATCAGGGAACGTATGGCAGCTGCTCGTGACCACCAGAAGGCCTATGCTGACGAGCGTGCCAAGGAAGTAGTGTTTGAAGTGAATGACCGCGTCATGCTGAAGGTCTCGCCGTGGAAAGGGGTTGTACGCTTTGGGAAGCGTGGCAAGCTGAATCCACGTTATGTTGGACCGTTTAAAGTTCTTGAGCGTATCGGTAAGGTGGCTTATAGGTTGGAGCTACCCACTGAGCTGGGAAATGTTCACGACGTATTTCATGTATCACAGTTAAAGAAGTGCTATGCTGACGACCCATTAGTGGTACCATATCAAGAGCTGAAAATAGACGACAAGTTGCAGTTTGTCGAAGAACCAATTGAGATTATGGATAGAGAAGTTAAAGTTCGTAAGCACAGCCGTATACCTATTGTGAGAGTTCGTTGGAACTCAAGACGTGGTCCGGCGTTCACGTGGGAACGCGAGGACCAAATGGAACTTAAGTATCCACATTTGTTCCCCAAAGACAAGACCAAGCCTAGCAATTCTAGATCTCAAGTAACTGGTGAATTTCGGGACGAAATTCCCATTCAAGTTGGGGATGATGTGACACCCGCGGAAAATGCACAATTGTCCTGATTAGCATCGCATTGTGTTGCAGATGACTTATCAAATTTCGGGATGAAATTTCTTTCAAGTTGGGGATAATGTGACAACTCGAGTTTCCGACTTTCATATTCGCATTTAATGCACGCTGACTTTGACTGTTTGGTTGATTGACTTGACTGACTTGTAACTGTGCACTTGTGTTATAATAAACGATTGTGTTTACATGACTATGTGTTTGATAGTATAGCATGTATACTGTTTGAGAAACTTAAACTGTTAAACTATAAAAGAACCCGATGAAACACAAGAGTGTTTTGCCATAACCAGTTCCGACGAAACAGAACCTGTTTCGCCATCTACATCTCGACGAAACAGTGTGTTTCGCCAAGCCCAGATCCGCCGAAGCCCAGTTCGGGCCCAACATGTTATTTCGAGTTTTAATACGTAAAACAACATCAGTTTCACACTTTCATCATAACAACCGAAACCCTAGAGCTCCCTCACTGTGACGGCAACCTTGTGTTACTCCGAAACCCGCTAGATTGATCATACTTTGTCATTGCGGTTAGTGTTAATTCTTGTTTGATTTGTTTGAGTTATATCGGATGTTGATCGATTGTTTATGTTCTGATTGTTATGCGTTAAATGTGTATTCTGTCCTATCGATCGATCCGCATGATAATCATAGTTAGGGTTTGCAGAATTGGAGGTCATGTATCGATGATGTTTGTTAAACTGATTAATATGTTCATTATCAGGGTTTGCTATTCTGTAGATATCATATGTTTTGCTCGTCGTTAAACTGATAATACACATATATACATAGAAAAGGATTTCGCAAGAACGTATTACGTAAACTTGATATGATACGATGTGTTGGAGGTAATACATGAGACTAAGATACATGAATATGAATGATTACTGTATTGTATCAATGATTGGATAATGATGATACGTTAAATGATTTCTGCATGATTGCTGTTTAGATGATGACGGCAACTAGGGTTTTCTGTATGATTTCGTAACTGATATGACGTAACTGATCTGTTTGACGAAACAGAACTCTCGGCGAAACAGAAAGTGTTTCGCCAAAGACAGTCGACGAATTAGACTTCTGTTTCGCCAAACATGACCGCGACGAAACAGGAGACGTGTTTCGTCAATATATGTGTGTTTCGCCAACTTATGTGTTTCGCCAATAAGTGTGTTTCGCCGACTCGAATGATTTGCACAGTAACCTGATTTAACCTAGGGTATCTCAACAAGTCATAAACAGCATCATATCACAACGTTGAATTGGCTTAACATACGTCTGGTAACAAAACACGTTAACAAAACCTTGAACTCACCAGCGTCGTCTGACACACACTTGTCTGCATGCTTGCAGGTCGCTAGAATTCGGGACGTGGACTTGCTATCTGGGAGTGCTGGAGTGGTCATGGATCGAGGCTATAGGATTAACTTAAAAGTGAAACGTTGGTTTTGAACATTTACTATGAAACAATTGTTAAACGATTTATGATACGCTTCCGCTACACAACTCTTTGGGAGTAACTCTATGTTTGATATTTACTATTGGTACTTTATGACATGATTTTATTTAAATATTTATCATTGGTTCAATGTGATTGGTGGCTCGAACTCTGATGAGTAACACGCCTCGCGGAGTTCCCGCAGGTGGTATTTTGGGGGTGTTACATGAAATCAGTGATACTTACCTTCACCATAGTGAGAGTTGTGCTAACCAATAAGCCTATGAAAACGATCCGGCAAGATAATGACTCAAACTCAAAGTATGAAACGAGAGAAAATGTGAGGTGTGTCGAAAGGATAACCGATCGAATGAAACTTATGATGATCAGATGGCCTTATATAGGTTGTCATCCATCCGGATGGGGTGTTGTTCAGATGGCCATCCGATTGGATGAGACTCTCAAACCAACTTTTAAAATTTTCAAACTTTTTCAATTTTATCAGTTTTAAACATCCACTCAAGTATCCAAGTCCAAGTTAATGACCGTGGTTACTCGATTTGTCGACCAAGTCCAAGTTAATGACCTTGGTTGACCCGATTCGAACCAACTAACATTTTTCAAATAAAATTCTCAACTTTTTTCTAAAAATACAAGTTTCAAGTTAATGAACTTATTTAACATTTTAAGATTCCAACATTCAGATAAGCTCCCAACCCAGTCGTTCAACAAACTTTCTCTACATCGCATCTAAGATTCTGAAGATCAACTTTCCACATTGATTTGTCAAAAACTAAAGCAGAAATAAAATCTTTTTGAATTTTAGAAAGTTTATGTCAAAACACACTGAAAATCTTTTTGGGTTTAAGGAGAAATGAAATTACAGGAAACTATATACAAACATATTTTTATGAGATGTGTTAGAGGATCATATCAGCTACCGACGTGTCACTAGCACCGTTGAGCTTATATTTCACATTAAGTTTTAAACGATTCACCTAGATTGTCGATATACTGATCCACTTAAATTCTCACACAAAGTTCATCTGATTCAGGATACGGATTTAGTGTTTTAAGAACTTAACTTATTCGCGTGTCCCACCTCAGAATATACTCTCATATCCAGATTCCCTATATTCAGTCTTACTGGTGAATATACTATAATGATATATGTTATCTGGGTAGTGCGAGACCATGAGAGCTCAGGTTAGAACTTCCGTTCAGACAGAGAGATGATGGCTCGACTTTGGGTGTGTGCCACTTAGGGATCTTCTTTACAACAGCACCTGATTCATATCTTTCGATATTTATCAATTTTTATGCTGAGGGAAAGATTTATATTTAAAGAGCATAAAGTATTATACGAGGACTAGGCCATTGCTTCTGCAATATCAGAAGTCCTGGTATAATACCGCAGCTATCACTAAGTATATAGACCTCGTATCTCAGAAACAGGCAATCTTTCAAACAAGATTTCAGGGATTACCTATATACCCGAGAGATGTTCCCCATGAAATAAGCAAGATATGATTTAGGTCTATATCCTGAAAACAACTTACTAAATGTGTAAAAACCTATCGACACATCATCAGTGAGACCGTTTAACGCTTTTAATCTTTACAAATCTTTAGCGTACCGTGACAGTATAGCTGATGTACCATCATTTCCTCTTTTTCACTAACTCTTTTGGGTTTTCTATTGTTTTTTACATTTTGAAATTTCTATTGTTTTTGTATTTTTTTTTCATTATTTAATGTTTTTGGATTTTCTATAAGCTATCTCCACCTAAAAACCAAAACATTTAAAAATTTGACAACCCAGAGCAGATTGCTTCCCAACGTCATCTACTTTGGAAAGTTCATCAATGCCAACAATTGCTCCCCCTGACGACAAAAGCTTCATAATGTTTAGTTTTAACAAATATTGAAAATGTGACTTATCAAACGGTTTTGTGTGTAAATCAGCTTTTTGTTCGTCGGTGTGGATTTTTTCAATTCGAATCTACTTCTTCTCGAAACAATCTCGGATGAAGTGATGTCGAATTTCTCTATGTTTAGTTTTAGCGTAATGTACTGGGTTTTTAGTTATGTTGATTGCTGCCTCATTATCTACAAAGATAGGAGTAGTAAGAAATTGCAAACTGTAATCTCTCATTTGCTATTGGATCCACAGAATTTGAGAGCAGCAATTGCTTGCTGAAACATACTCTGCTTCACACGTTGAAAGTGCAACGGTAGTCTGCTTCTTACATTGCCAAATCACCAGATGCGGTCCGAAAAACTGGCATGCTGATGTTGTAGACTTTGAATTCAGTTTGCAGCATTCAAAATCAGAATCAGAGTAACCTTCAAGTTTGAAATCACCGTATTTTGGAGACCACAACCCCAAGCTAGGAGTTCCTTTCAGGTAGTGTAGAATCCACTTGACGATGACCATGTGTGACGATCTAGGACTCGACTGATAACAGGCTGCGAGGCAGGTCGGGTACATAATATCGGGCCGAGATGCAGTGAGGTACATTAGCGAACCAATCATCGAACGGTATAATGTTTCGTCGACCTTCTCTCCGGTGAGATCAAGATTGATACCGTGATTAGTTGCTAACGGGGTGAACATAGGTGCAGTCTCTGACATCCCGAATTTCTCCAGAACATCGTGGACATACTTTGTTTGATGTATGAAGATCCCCTCCGGCATTTGATCGACTTGTAGCCCAAGGAAAAACTTCATCTCACCCATTGAAGACATCTCAAACTTCTGCTTCATCACGTTTTTTGAATTCTTTGCAAAGTTCCTCGTTCGTGGACCCGAAGATAATATCATCAACATATATTTGCATGATTAGCAGATGTCCAGCGACCTCCTTTGTGAAAAGAGTGGCATCTACCTTTCCTCGAATAAAGCCGTTGGATAGCAAGTGTTGAGAGAGCGTCTCATACCAGGCTCTCGGGGCCTGGTGTGTAGGTGCCCTTGACGTATGGATCTTAACAGAATTGTCAATCCAATCAAGAGTGCGGAATCCTCTTGATCAGAATACCACAGAATGAGTAGAAACAGAAATCAACAATTCGCAATCAAACTGGGTTTCTATTGATTATCAATCTCATGAATTACAATCAATCAAAACCCTAACCACTCCAAATTCATCCAAGCTTCTATGCTCTCACGAAATCTCTCTCAAACACTGTTTTGGCTGATTAACCTAAACCCTATAGCAAAGCCTTGTTTATATAACACAAGGTTGCTACTTGGGCTAGAGTTTCCTACATGGGCAAGCCCAAATCGTCCCCTTAGACCCAATGCGGGTTTTGTTTAGCCCAAACTCTATTATTCAACTAATATAAAGCTAAACCCGCTAACCGTTTATCGTTTAACTAATTACAAGATATCCAAAGACCAAATCTAAGCTGTTGTCACAGAATATGCACCAACAAACTCCCCCTTGACAATAGCTTCATAAAATAACTTTGTCTTCAGTCATCTTGCATTCTTCATATAGTCTTGCACTGTCTTTGGTCTTTGGATAGCTTCAGCTTTAACAGCTTCTGTCAGCAACAAACTCCCCCTAAGCTGATGCATCCAATCACCAAATCTTCAAAAACTTTAGCGTTTGAGTAAACTCCAGTTCAGCATTTGCAAAGCAATCTCCAAACTCTTCAACTTTGTCTACAATGTAGAAAGGAGGTTCTACCATGCATCTAAACAAACTCTCATCTTCTCAACTCAGCAACTTCTCAGCAACATACTGCTTCAATCTGTATACTATAAAACAAACATCTCGAGAAACCATAAGAATTTTTCAACACAGTTGAATAAATTATTATTATTATTATTATTATTATTCAAGAGATTATATCACAGATTAAGCATTTTCAATTTATCACCAACACGCAAAACTTTTTAATCACACACCCTATAACCCGCATGATTTAAAATTTTGAACTCACTTTCTAACACCGTCTCCCCCTATCAGTAACAATTCCTCCAAGAATAACAGTTTTCCGTACGTTAAGAATTTTAAACAGAAAAATACACTATTTTTGGATTTTTTTATATTTTCTGAAAGCAAGTAAATAACAAAAGCAATAAACACTCTATTTTTGTGAGAATCACTGGTAAGAAGATCATATCAGCACAATCAAACTGTTTCACACTATTATATAATTCTTTATTTAATTTTTCGTGAAAAGCAGTCCAAGACGATTACCAGTATGTTTGTCCACTTACACAAAATGCATGAACATTTCAAGTTCTGTACCGTATGATACGTTAAGGTAATATTATTACTGAAATATTAGTGTGTCCCACTTCAGGATATACCCCCGCGATCAAGGTATGCACAAAGATTCATCGTAGTGGGTGAGTATACTGAATTCATCCGTTTTGTTTTTCAATGTTTAGATAATTGGTGATCAGGTCAGTACTTCCGTATAGCAAAGAGACCAAAATATTTAACAAGGGCTAAGACAAATACCATTTTTGGTACGATTTATGCATTTTGCACTTTTTGAATGACTCTCTAGGAGAGCTTCTTCATTTATGGGATTTGGCATTTTTTGCTCTTTTAAGATATCCTGGTTGTGCCTAGGTCAGCATGTATCTGGATGCAGCAGAAGGACAACCCTGATATCCCCAGATGAAATAACAGTATAAGGACCCAAAACCTCAGATTTTGGCAATCTATCAACGCAAGATTTAAGGTCATTAAACCATACACCACTGATGTGTTCCCCACTCATACTCAGTTTATTTAGGTTTATATCACATTCATAAGTTGATTATTTCATGCTTTTGCCTACTGGTACATCATATGATGAAGCTGCTATCACACTTAAGCATTTCAATTTCAGTTTCAGTGTGACAGTCTAACTTACTGATGTACTATCATTTCTTCTTTTTTCACACAATGATAACTCAATTTTGATTTTCTATATTTTTTATGTTTTTGATTTTTTAATGTTTTTGTATTTTTGATTTTTAAGAAAACAGTAAACTATTTACAAAATTCTTATGAAAAACCAGTTATTCAGGATTCCTCATCCCGTTGAGTTCGACTAAGTGTTCAAAGCGAGCCCTGTCAAAAGCTTTAGTATAAAGATCTGCCAGGTTATCTAGTGTGTCGACTCAGCACTTTGAACTTCAATTTAAATCATTTAATATATATATATCAACAATCTCACATCCCCCGTCATGTGCCTGAAGCAGCCACTATCAACATAAATTGATAATCCTCCTTAGCAACTCCTACATACACCAACTAAGAAATTAGTTAGATTGGGGGACCCAAGCCTTAATGGTCTTGGGTCGTCCAAATTCACCAACAACTGGAACATCCATCCAATATCCATTACTCCTAACTGGAGTCTTGGATCTCAGACATGTTGATGGAATTTGATTTTGATTTCCACTAGGTCTATGGTCCTGAGGGTTCCTATATGTGTTTGGACAATTTGACCTTTGAAAATTTTGGTTTTGATACCTTGAATTTTGATTCCAAGAAGCTTGATTGTTATAATTTCTAAAGCCATTGTTATAAAAAGTTCGACCACCATTATTTTGGTATCGATTTTGATATTGACCTTGACTTCTGAAATTATTAGAATTAAAATTGTTCATTCTTGGTGAACTGCTTCTAGGTCTCTCATTTCTGCCTGGTGGAGATCTAGGCTGAAATCTAGGTTGATTTCTTTGAAAACGAGGAACTTGTGGAGTTCCTTTTTCAGCCTTATCTACACCAACAACAACATTCTCTGGTTGCTTAGGAGCAGATTTCTTTGGAGAATTTGAGCCTTTCTCCTCACTATCACCTTTCTTCTCTGGTGATTTCCCTCTCTGTTTTCACTAATTTATGCTTCACTCTTTTTGTTTGGACAACAGCTAGCTACATGTCCCTTTATGTGACACCTGAAGCACGATCTCCTTTTCAAAGACTTCTTAGTTGGAGTCTTTGAGGTAGATCCCTCATCAGATAATGATGATGCCTTGGAAGAATTTGGTTCAGTTTGCTTGGATTCTGATATTTCTTTGTTTTTATTTTTAGCAAACTCTACATTTGATTCATTTTGAATAACAATTGTTTCATTTTTCATATCACTACCTTGAACAAAATTAATCTTTTTAAGAAAATTTGATTTTTGCTCTTAGGAGGTGAATTTTTCCTTTTCAGAGGTTCCCTGTTATTGTTCTTCTTAGCATCATCAGTCTCAGACCCCTCACTTTGACTTGATGTGGATGCGAAACTACTTGGTGCAGTTGACATAAAGTCTGTTAGCTCATCTTCATCAGGCAGGAATGAATAGTCATGACTAAGAGGAGGTGGGACTTCATTAAAGCCCTGGAAGCCCAAACTGGTCTTGTCATTACTCTTCTTTAACCCACCCATCATGTGTTTCATAACAAAAGACGAGTCCCTGAATTGACCTAATTTCTTTTCAAGTTCAACAATTTTGAGTTGTGCATCTGACAACGCTTTGCATTTTTTAGAAATCTCTTTTGTTTTCTCAGCCATCATGTCATGAGCTAAGTCTATGACTTGAAGATTTTCGTTTAGTTTGTAGGTTAAAGCTTCAATTTCACTTTCATAACCTCTTATTTTCTTCAAGTATAAAGATTCGTTTCTTTTAGCAAAAAAAGTTTGATTCTTTTATGTTAGACATCTCGCTTACCAGACTTTGGTTTTGTGTTAACAACCTGTCAACCTCACCCTGTAATTCACGACATCTTAAACACACAGAATTAGATTGTACCTCTTCCTCATGAACTTCTGTAGTTTCACTCTCTTTCTCTACTTCAGCATCCACTTTTGTTTCAGCATTCTCCACTTTAGCTTCAGCATCATTCACAGTAGTTTCAGCCTCATCAACTGGCACTACCTCTGCCATGAATGCTTGAGTGGCATTCTCATTACCTTCCAGATGAACAATCCAATCATATGAACCTTCTCGTGCTGTAGAGCTCAAAGCTTTATTCTTTTTGACATCTGCATTTCCCTGATATCGCTTTTCTAATGCATCCCACATATCCTTTGAATTAGTGTACTTATTAAAGGTATGCTTGATGCCATCAGGTAAGGACATCTTGATAGCAGCTAAGGCTCTCTTTTCAGCCTCATACATCTTTTTATCATCCTCTTGCATGTTCACATAGTTTGTTCTACGTGGTTTGCCCTCAAAATCGTGTGTTGGGTTTATGTACCCATCTTCAATATAGATCCACATGTGTGCATCCTGATATTCAATGAAGGATTGGAAGCTGTCCTTCCATGTAAGACAATTCTCCACCTTCATCATCTTAGGTGCGTTCAAATTCGTCATGTTCGACATTTTAACGCAACAGGCTGGTAAAACCGTACAAAATATCTCCGAAAATAGTGGTTACCAAATTACACCATTAGAATCGTCTCGAAAAGACGAATCCAATGATATATAATATCGAAAACCGAATTCGGGAATTTCCAGACGGTTTTTTTCTTTTTTTTCTTTTTTTGTCCTATAAATGCAAGGAATTCAACGATGCAGAAGGTTCTGTCAAACGAGCTACGGATTAAATTCTATTTGCAAAACATTGAATTATTTCTTACGCTTGCCAGAAAATATTCCACCACTTTAAATATGCTGTTAATTTCGCTGGGTTAAGTCAATTAATTTCGCTGGTCACTTAATTGTCCAAATTCGTTGGTCTAGTTCGCTTAAAGGTCAATTTCGCTACCAAGTTCGCTGATCAATTTCGCTTCCAAAATCGCTGGTCAAATTCGCTATTACGACGACTGGTAAAGTCGCCGAAACCGTGATAATTTCGCTGTGGACAATCACACGGTTACCAAAGTCTCCTTTGGATTTAACTTCGCCGAACACCGAGATATTTAGCCCCAAATTCGCTGATCAGTTAATTATGCTGGTCCTATCTGCGAATTTGTTAAATTCGCCAGCCAGTAATATGGAAATTCAATCTTTTTCAAATTTCTGAGATTTTCCAGATTCCACCAACACTTTCCTGCAAAATCACAAGGCAAAATGTCAGTAAATTTTCGAAAACAATATGATGAACACGAAGAACAGTCTTCGAATTCTAGCCAAATACTCTTCAAAAGCAACCAAATGCTGTCCTGAAAACCTGCAAAACAGCAACCAAACAAAACAGAAGATCAAAACAGGCAAAAGATTTCGAAAATTTGTATCAAACCACAACAAATTTTGAAACCCTAATTGCAAAAAAAAAATTCGAAAATCTCCCTGTTTCTGCCAAGAACAATTCTGAACCGAACCTTCAAGAGCCTAATGCTCTGATACCAATTGTAGGTCCCCTTGACGTATGGATCTTAACAGAATTGTCAATCCAATCAAGAGTGCGGAATCCTCTTGATCAGAATACCACAGAATGAGTAGAAACAGAAATCAGCAATTCATAATCAAACTGGGTTTCTATTGATTATCAATCTCACGAATTACAATCAATCAAAACCCTAACCACTCCAAATTCGTCCAAGCTTCTATGCTCTCATGAAATCTCTCTCAAACACTGTTTTGGCTGATTAACCTAAACCCTATAGCAAAGCCTTGTTTATATAACACAAGGTTGCTACTTGGGCTAGAGTTTCCTACATTGGCAAGCCCAAATCGTCCCCCTAGACCCAATGTGGGTTTTGTTTAGCCCAAACTCTATTATTCAACTAATACAAAGCTAAACCCGCTAATCGTTTATCGTTTAACTAATTACAAGATATCCAAAGACCAAATCTAAGCCGTTGTCACAGAATATGCACCAACATGGTGCAATGCGTATAGCGCTTTGTTCAAGAGGTAGACTTTATCTCTGTGAATTGGATTGGTGAAGCCCGGTGGCTGACCGACGTAGACCTCCTCTTTCACTTTGCCGTATAGAAACGGCGACTTTACATCCAACTGATAGACTTTGAACCATTTTCATGAGGCGAATGCGAGAAAGATTTGTATAGTTTCAAGTCTTGCAACAGGGGCATATACCTTGGTGAAATCTATCCCCTCCTGCTGACTGAAACCCTGAATGACCAAGCGAGCTTTGTTGCGTATGATCACTCCTCGGTCATCCCTCTTGCATTTAAACACCCATTTTGTGTTAATCTTTCTATGACCATCAGGAAGATCCACCAGCTTCCATACTCCAAGCTTTTCAAACAGACCTAGCTCTTCTTATATAGCGTTAACCCATGACTCTTCCGTCAGTGCCTCTTTATACGTTCTCGGTTCAACCTGCGAAATAAAGTAACTGAGTGAGAAATCATTTTGTAATGGTGTAATTTTAGTATAAAAACAAGCAAAGCCTTGGTCAATTTGATGTCTCGTTCTAACTCCTGACTGCAACTCTCCAATAATCAACTCTTCGGGGTGATATGATAGAGTCCTCGGCATAACTTCACCAGGAACGTTCACCTCGCTTTCCAAATTAGTAACATTTTGATCTGCAACTTGCTCATCGACTTGAGTTATCTGATCTGATGACTGGATCTGCTCCCCCTCAGATTCTGAATCACCTCGATCAAAGGTTGGGCTATCCGAGTCAGGTTCTAATTCATCAAATACTGCGGTCTGATTTTCTTGAGAAGGCTCATGTTCTGAAGTTGTCTGAGTTTGCTGCAAATCTGCATCACTTTGACCACTTTGACTGGGACCAGCTTCATGATCATTTGTATTCTATTGACGCTTGGAAGACTTGGTTGGCCATGAGTTCATCTGGGAAGCTTCGTACTCCTGATATAGCTTGATATGATCAATAAACTCTAGTTCTTCTGGAAGATCGAGTGACTCCCACAACATTTCGTAGTTGAATCGCCATGAGTCACCAGGTTTCTGTGAAGGCATTGTGTAACCATGACATTTGACATGTTGAGCTTCAATGATTTTCCCAAGACTTGGAACAAATACTCGTCTAAGTGGAATAGAATAACCCACAAAGATTCCTTCCAAACACTTTGACCCAAACTTTCCATCAGGATCTAAAACCGTGCAGGGGGACCCAAACGGCTCTAGATATTCCAAGTTAGGCTTTCAATTGTTGATTAGCTCAAAACACGTTTTATTATGCTTCTTCACAGTCAAAACCCGATTTAGAGTATAGCAAGCAGCAGATACAGCTTCTCCCCAAAAATTCACAGGAAGCTTTGAGTCGGCCAACATTGTTTGTGCTATCTCTATCAGTGTCCGGTTTTTCCTCTCTGCTACACCATTCTGCTGCGGAGTGAACGGCGCACTGAATTCTTGCAAAATACCCTTTTTGTCACAAAATTCTTCCATCTGACTGTTTTTAAACTCGGTACCATTTCGCTTCGTAGTCGACAAATGCGCCTTTGGTACAAATTCTCTATCTTCCTGAACAGATTCAGCAAACTCGTATAGGTTTGATCTTTTGACTTCAAGAACATGACCCATGAATACCTTGAATAGTCGTTTGTAACCACTAGACAATAAAGATCACTGGTTATGTTCTTCACGTTCACAAGACCAAAGAGATCCTTGTGAAGTCTTTCTAGCGGTCTCGAGATCGAGTTTTCCATCTTCCTGGGTGCGACTTCTTTTATTTGTTTACCTTTTTGGCAACTGATGCACTCTCCCTCTAGATGAAAACTTTTCAAATTCACACCTTTGACTAAATCGTTATGCACCAAGTGATTCATCTTTCGCAGGTGTATGTGGCCCATCTTTCGATGCCACAAGATTGACTCTTTCTCGGTAGCTTTGGACACAAAACACTGAGGATGCCCAGAAGTTATCATCGCTATGCTCATGTGTATAACGTACAAATCATTCTCCCTCGGTGCTCGCATGATGATCCACTCTTCGGGGGCAACAAACCTCGGCTTTAGAATCAGACACTCTTTGTCGGTAAAGTGAGTTGTATACAGCCTGTCACATATCTGAAAAATGCTCAGTAAGTTGTTCTCCAGCTCCAGAATGTAGTTGACTCTTTCAAAAGATACGACACCATTGGATAAAGTGCCTTTCCCGATTATTCTTCCACCTTGATTTTCGGCAAAACCAACATATCCACCATTAAAACCTCTAACATCATATAACATGATTTTTTGCCCCGTCATGTGCCTGGACGCTCCGCTATCCATTATCCACTTTGAAATCGGTCTCATGAGCTCCTGCACATTTCACATGCAATTTAGTTAAATGAAGCAACCCGGACGTCTTTTGACTCGGGTAGCTTGACGTTTAGGTGTGTTTTCATGGTGTAAAGTGGTGGGAAGTTCTTATCGTTCATTTCCAAGTTTTTCACGGTTCCAACCTCAACCTCTTTGTACAAGAAAATTCATCTTTTTCAGGCTGACCAAATGGTTGGACCTTTTTGGAAACATTCTTCTCGACCGGTGGAGTCAAAGAAGTTTGTTTTTCCAACTTTTAATACAAACCCAAAGGTACAGACATCTTAACCGATTTGGTTGAAGAAGTTTGTTTTTCTTTTGCAGCACTAACTGAAACCATTGGTTTTGTTTCAGCTGATGCCTTGACATGAGACTTTGGCATCCATGTTTGTTGTGAAGGAGTAAAACGTTTGGAAGATTCACCTGTTTTCTTTACCGATTGTTTAACTAGTTTAGAATTGATTTTAACTTTTTCAATTTTTGGAATCTTATTCTCAACAAACATAGGCACCTTGCCTTTTGCATCATTTAACTTCTTGGGATTCTTGACAATCACATACTTAGGTCATTGATTGGTGCACTTTCATGCAATGTGACCAATCTGATTACATTTAAAGCATGTTCGAGTATCAACAACTCAACTTTGACCTTTAGTTTGTGGTTGTGAGGCTTTCTTTGCGAAAAAATCCTCATTGGTTTTTGAAAAGATTTCAGATTCTTGTTCAGTCATCGAACTCGAACTCTTCACAAAAGTTGTCTTTCTCACAAACTTTAACTTTTGAAAATTCTTTCTTTGATCATTCTTACCACCCTGTTGCCTAGCAAACCCTCTGTTTTGATTGTTATTATGAAAACGTGGTGGCACATTGGGTTTGTTACAGTAAGATTTATCTCTCTGAAAATTTAAAAATCTTTTCAAACTTGACAATCCATTGACCTTAGACACATCAATTTCAACCCACTTAAACACTTTTTCCAGCTTGTCCACATTTACGTTCTCGATCGGAAACTCCTCATCCGAGTACAACTTATCTGAACCATTCATCTTGTACATGACAAGAGTCTGTTCGTCCTCTAAGTTGTTCTTGGACTTGGTTTTCGGGTTGTAATTGTTCAGAAAACAATCATCATCTTCATTTATGGAATCACTGTCAGTTTTTAAAACCTTTTCAACAACATCCTTCACAACCTCAGATTCAATACTCTTTTCATCGGATTGTGAACAAAACGTAACATCGATGTTATCAGGTTATTTATCAGCTTCACTTTTCTCACTCAAATCTGATTCTTTAACCAACCCAGATTGTTTTTTAGTGAAGTTATTGCTCATGGGTGGTGGAACCTTGTGATACCCTACCTCGATTCCATATGATTATACATCTTCACCATCTTTGTTCTTTCCAATGGGTTTTGGAACGATGTGTTGGAGAACAAAGCTGGCGGAAGTGTAACTATTTAGTTTCAAATTAATCCTCTTATTCTCAATTCTTGCTTCTTGATACTGAAGCTTGAGATTCGCAATCTCATCCAGTTGAGAGTTTATCTGTTTTTATTCTGCTTGAAGAACACCAGTCAAACTAAAGTTTTCTTTTCGAGTTTTAGCGTTTCTTTCGTCCGAGTCTTTAATTGTTCGTTTTAACTTGTCAAAATCCTTAGTTATTTTTCTGTTTTCAAGCACAAAATTTTCATTTTCTTTTCTAAAGTGTTCAACATCATTTTCATCAGTTTTGATTTTCTTATTTAACTCACTAAATCTTCCAGTTGAACTTCTCACAAGTTTGTCTCTTTTAATCATGTCGTTTTGTAAAATATTGATTTTATTTGTTAGCTCCTAGATTTGAGATCTTGAAAGATAATCATGTGTATTACAGACTTTGCACTCTTTCATGCAATTTTTGCAATCACTTTTAGATTTTGCTTTCTCAGCCTTACCTGGTTCAACATTTGAACCAACAGAACTGACCTTGCCTGACGACTCAGCCTCAGAAGCAGATTTGGAATCTACCTCTAGTGCCTTCGCCATCATAACTTGATCAGCCATCTTCGTTAAGTTCTCGGCTGTCAATTCTGCATTAACATCAATGATCTCATCTTTCAACTTTTTGGACTCCTCAAACTTCTCATATCTCTCCTTTCATAATCTCTCTTTTCAGCCCTTTTCGCAGTATCTATTTTGATATGCTCCTCTTCTGATGGAATTGACTTTACGAGAGCTTCAAAGTCGATTGATTTCGGATCTGTGCAGACATTCCCTTTTGGGTCTAGGTAGCATTCTCTATCCGGATCCCACCTTTTTACCTTCACAGCTTCTTTGTAAGCTTCACGAATTCTTTTCATTCGGTAGTGTGCCAGACTTCTTTCTCTGTTATATACTGGTTCTGGTTCAACTTGAGCCATAAAAGCAGATCCAACAAAACCTTCTTCTGGAAGAAAAGTGTTCCAGTTAAAACCCTCGTCATCCTGAATAACTGCAAGAGCCCTCGATTTCTCCTTCCCTGGATTATCTTCGATCTGTTTCATCTTTGGCGGCTCTTCTCGGTTTATGTGATACACCGCTTTTCAATAATAGTCATCGTGAAATGGGTTAGCGGTTTCATCAGCAGCTGAATTTCTGCACTCTCTCTTGAAATGACCTTTTTGTTTACATATAAAACAGGTCACCTTCGACTTGTCAAATCCCAGTTTCGTCGACGGCCCACCAATCGATTGTCTCCATAAATCTTTGAGCTCAGCAGATAACACTTTCCATACACCATCTGATGTCTATGAGCTCCATTTCCTCGGGATCGATCTGATCATTGTCTTCTTTTGTAAGATTTGTGTTCCCGCTACAAGGCTCTCATATGACTCTAAGATCGATGCAAGAAAAACCATCTATTGTTTGGCGGTCTCCTCATTGAAGTTTTGGGCGTTGTTGAGATTGACGATGATGTTGCATTGAAAAACATTAGCATTCGGGGCATTTTGATTTTGTTGATTATTTGAAGCAGACGATGCTCGTGTGCTCGATCTGGTTCCATGATAACCATAACCACTTGAACTTGATGATCCATTTCCTGAGTTGTCTTTTGCAGTGGTGTTCCAACTTTCAGCACTAAAGGTTGTCTTTGGCAAGGAAGCTTTGGAAATCATGCTTCCCCGATAGTATAGATCAATATTCTCTTGGTAATTGGCATTAGTCACTTTACTCTGCTTCTTGATATCCAGTTCATGACCTCCCAGCTTCTCTATCAACCAATTTAGCGTAATTTCCTTTATGGGCTTTGTGTTCTTTAGCACTATTGCGAAATAATGCCAGTCATGCTCGTTTGGTAATGCTTCGAACAACTTATCAACAATCTCCTCTTGATCCTTTTTAATATCGAATCTATCCAGTTCAGCTTTGAGGTGACAAAACCTTTCTATCATTTGGCAAATGGATTCACTTTTCATACAAACAAACAGATCAAACTCCTTTCTCAACAATGATTTCTTGCTCTTAACAATCTCTTCACCTCCCGTGCACTTTTTCTCCAATGCACTCCACAATTCTTTCGCATTTTCGTAATCTAATAGAGAAATAATATCACCTCATACAGATTGATGTAAGAGTGTTATGGCTTTTTTATCAGAAACAAATTCTTCTTTCTCATCATCTTGTAAATTTTCAAAATCAGTTCTTGTAAATTTGTATCCGGTTTTGATACACTTCCAACTATCAAAGGCAAAATCTCTCAACCAATTATCAAATCGTTTAGCCCAGCGATTGTAATCTTCAATTACCATCAACTTAGGTGGTTTATTATATATCCCATAAGCATTGTCCACACTAAGCGAGTCCGATATCACTTTTGTTGCCGTCTTTGGGTTGGCATTAGAAGATGTTTCTCCAATGATATTGTAAGCGAATATGTCACTGAATGGATTCAGAAATTTGTCACTCATGATTGCAAATTCCTGAAAAAATTCCAAACACAGTTAAAGTTGATTGAATTAATACAAACACAGTTGTCCGAATGACCAATCGTCTGGATGGTCAACAAACACAATCAATCGGATGAGAGTGTTTGGATGGGAATTGTCCGGATGGGATTTCGTTCGGATGGCTATCCGAATGAAATTGATCAAATGGTCAAGTGTCGGATGGGTCCAGCTGTCGGATGGCTATCCGATCGGATGGACACCAACTAGCAAACAGTCTCAAGTTTTAAACAATAAGAACTCAATCCGGTCGGATGGCTATCTGATCGGATGGGCAATGACGTCAGCAACAGTCAAGAAGTTGAAACAGTAACAACACTATCCGGTCGGATGGGCTATTCGATCGGATGGGCATTGACGTCAGCAACGAGTGTTTGAAAATTCATGGTTTTTCACTGATTTTGATGCAATTTTTTTTAATTCAGTCTTGAAACTTTGTAGGATTGTTCTATAGTGTATTGCGCACAGTATGTGTGAATTTTAGGCCATTTTATCCGTAAAATCTCTATTAATTTTGGATTTTAAGATGTTTGAGATGAGAAAAGTCATAAATGAGTAGAAGTTAGAGAAATAGATGAGAAAATGATGAAATCTCAGGTAGAAACGGCTGTAAATCTCTGAAATCGGTTGAATCTCTGGTCGATTTGTTGTAGATCTTCTCCGAATCCGACCTCCAAGCTCTGATACCACTTGTGAGGATCGGTAGTTTGGTTTATGCGGAATCACCACGATTATGCGGAATCCAATTGTGATGTAGGAGAAAGATCGACACCATAGACACCGATTAGTGCAGACATTCTCATTAAAGATGTAGAATTGTACAGAGATCCGGAGAGAATTTGCAAGAGCTTCGCCAGAGGATTCAGAACTGAATTTCCCATATGAGAACCATGACCTCCTATTTATAGGCGCGCTCTATCCGGATGAAACGACTGACCGTCCGGATGATCATCTGTCCGGATGGATCCAAAACTATACAAAACTATACAAAGACCACAACCAGGATAAAATAGACTAAATACAGACGAAAGCTACAGTCATATGCATCTACAATGTGGGCGCTTCCGGATTAATTCTTTGTATCGCGTGAAGGCTTCGTGTAATGGTTCACTCGAGAGTTGGCGAAAAGACCTAATTTCATCTCTAGCATCATCGGTCTTCGCCATCGAATAATACTCGTCAAGAAAAACATGTTGCATTTTAGCCCATGTACGAATACTACCCGCTGGAAGTGTGAGAGACCATTGTTTCTCCTTATCCTTCAATGAAAACTAAAATAATCGAAGCTTCACCTCTTCCAATGCAAAATTGTGTCCTCCAATCGTACTACATATGGCAGAAAATTCCGCCAAATGGGTGTACGGCTCATCATTAGTCCTCCCATTGAAGTGGGGGAGGATGTTGATATAATGGGGCTTGCAATCGAACATTCTTCTCTCGCAAACAATCGGTGAATCATTGTCGGTGACCACCGGTCTAAAACGGTCACAAACGCTCCTCGGAGGTTGTTAACGACGACGTGGACCGTCAACTTCTTGATCAATTGGTCTTCGGTTATCTCTACGATTACCCCCTCGATTCCCACCTTGGTTTCCACCTTGATTACCTCCTCCCACAAAACGAGGAATCTGGTTATGATTCACATTGTTGTTATTATTGTAATACCCATCATTCTAGTTCCTTAGATTGTTGTTTCGTGGGTTTTGATTATTTCCGTAACCGTCATTTCTCATATTCCCATAACCATAGTTGTTGTTCCCCACAAAGTTGGCATTTTGATAGCCAAACTCATCACCATCAAACCCTCTTGCATTGTAAACGTTGTCCCGGTTCACATACCCCCAACCATCATCATCTACCCGTTCGTCATAATTACCCCCGTCATCCGAGTATTCCGAGTGAATACTCACGTGCTCCGGCAATTGGTAATCGGGAACACTATACGGCTCATCATCGGGGATGGCATTTCTCAAGTCGTCAATGTTAAAGAACGGGTCTTCATTCACGGGATTGTCGCGGTCTCGGTTGCCTCTACGATCAGAATTAACATTCCGGTCATCAAGGTTAGTGGGTAAGGAGTTGTGACGGTGTTCTTTGGTTATTATTTGGGCCTTGATTTTGAAAAGGTGGTGTGGGTCTTGAGGTATATTTTGTTGGATATTTTGGTTCGGGCGAAAGGTTCCTCGGGATTGAAATTGGTTTTGATTAAGGTTTGGGTGATTGGGATTTTGGTGTGCCATTGAATCGGATTCAATGGATGGTGTGGATTGTAAATTTTGTGTGACTTGGTTAGAAACAATGGTTGCCTCTAACCGGCTTGCTAAGTTCCTTCTTGTAACTTGCTTGATTTCTGGTTCGTAGACTAATGTTGAAGTCCTCCCGGAATTCCGTGTACGCATGCACTACTTGTAATCTGCACAAGTAACACAACCCGTGTAACATGGAAAAAGACAAAGTACAAAAAGAACTAAGCAATTTAAACAGTTAATCACAAAATACAAACAAGTATCCAAACACAAAGCGCATGAACTCCCCGGAAACAGCGCCAAAATTTGATCGGAGTGTCGCGATCCGATCAAAGATAAGATTTATAGTCCCAAATTACCCTTAACAAATGTGTTAGTGTTAGTAAGGGTTCGAACCACGAAGAGTTTGTGGTTTGCGAATGGACTTGGTTGATTTATAATGGTTGTCACAATTATGAAGATTACTAGATTAATTTTTATGGTTTTTGTTTGTTTAAAAAGGATATTCATTGAAATGAACAAAGTTGATTGGATTAATTAACTACTAGAACTCAAAGGATTGCGAGAAAACTTGATTAACAATTATAAAACAAGAGGGAATAACAAGGTTCACACCCGGTTCAACAAATGCAAGACCTAGGGTTACTACGCGTTTTAATTTGGTTTAATCAAATTAATTCATTAACGGGTTAAAATTCACAAAGCTTAGGAACCAATCGCTATCAACGTTATAGACAACGGACCACGATGCACTTTGTTACCTTGGACTTGTAAATCCTATCAAAAGACAAGGTATAAATACGTGTATTCGTTTCACAAAGTCAAATTTAATCATTAACTTGACAATTCGTAAATTCAATACAAATGTAGGACAATTATCTAAAGATTTAAACGCAATTCAATTTTGTTGGTGCATATTTCGTACGTCTGCCACTGTGTGAATAGTTAGATAGAGTGTGTGTTGAATATTGTATAGATTAGAGAAAGTCGGACACTGATGTGTGCAAAATGTAACATATAAATTACATCAAATGAGGCATAAAATTAACCCTTTTTTTAGTACTAATGTTGGAAAAGTGTGTTTTTGTCTTCCTTTTGAATTTACAGGATCAAATGAGCTTAAACGAACAAAAGGAACAAATATACAGCCAAAACCAACATAAATACAAAGAGAAGAAATAAACTTTACATGCCCGACCCCTCGGCAGCATCCTCAAAGCAAAAACAAAGAAACAGGAGACTGACCACGGGGCCGTGCCCGCTGGACACGGGAGCGTGGTCAGGTGCCTGTAGGAAAGACAAAGTTGTAGAAGCTTCTACGCCCACCACGGGGGCATGCCCAGGTCAGCACGGGGCGTAGGCAATGCTAAGATACGTAGAATCTTGCAGAATCTTGGTAGTACAGATACACTTCTGCACACGAGGCCGTGCCCGCTGGACACGGGCCGTTTGGAGCCCTCTGCTGACACATGCATTTAATGAAGGAAGAGAAAAGGCTGGACACGGGGCTGTGGCCAGAGCTCTGTGCAGGCTATAAATAGCTGTGCTTGGCTCACTTCAAAGGCATCCCTTGGCAAACCACCACTCTCCCACTTTGCCACCACTCCACCACTACTACAACACCAACACCCTCCACCATCGTCCACCATCCACCTTTAGAGTGTGTGTAGTAGTCTCAGGATCCAAGATTGATCGTAAGGGTTCTTGTCAATCAAAGGCCATGTTTGGTTAAGCCTCTTACATCACTTGGTGAAGACAAGTCTTTTATGTATTACTTTTGATTTTTAATCTTTCGACACTTTTTATTTGGTTTTCTATTAATGACTTCAATAACTAGTTTCTTATGTTGAAGGTGAATTTTCTTTATCATTTGTCCGTGAGTCTTGGCGTTACTTTACTGTCTATATAAAGTAAAAGATTGCATCATTCATGTCTCTATGGTCTATATAGAGGCATGTTGGCTACCTGGTTGAGGGTTAAGGGAATGGTTTAGTAAGGTTCTTGCCTTGTTCAGTGTGTAGATCCTGCAAGGACCTGGGTCAAGCTTACTAGGACCTCCTTGAATACCCACTGGTATTGGATGGCGGGGGTGCGAATGGCTTGATCCCCTCATATGTAAACTACTATTAATACATTAAACTGGCCACTTGGGATTGTATCCTTGCTGACTCAAACCACTTAGCCGAGGGTAACATCACCTTTAAAAGAGGGGCCTACCACTTTTCGCATTAATAACTTAATTAATTATCTTTCATTATCTCGACCCTTTGGGATTGTATCCTTGCTCACTCAAACCACTGGGTTGAGGGTAATGTCACCTTCAAAAGAGGGGCCTACTACTATAACTAAGATAATCTCTTAAAAAGTCCGAAAGTGCGAAAATCATCAAAGGATACATTAAAGACGAGTCGGATCCAAGTGATTCATCTTGTCTATCTGTTTTTATTTTATTTTTATTTCTGCATTTCTAGTTTTTATTTTCATGTTTTAAATCTTTTCTCAAAAATTTAGATTGAGCAGACCTTGAGGATAAACCGGTACTAAAAGCTCTTGTGTCCTTGGACGACCTTAGTACCTTACCAACGCTATACTACGCTCATGATGGGTAGACTTGCCCATGTGTATGTTTAGTGTTAGTAGAATATCATGTTTTGTAAATTTAAAATTTGACTAATGTGTAAAATGGGCTTAAAATATCAATAAAAACATATCACACCGAACGCACACCAAGTTTTTGGCGTCGTTGCCGGGGACACAAGGATTTTAAGAAAGCCTAAAATCGACGGCCTAATCATTTTTCAAAACCTTTTTAAAACTGCGCGCACATTTTTGCATTGTTCTTAAATTTTTGCATTACAGTAGTTTGAACAGAGAGTCGTGCTCACTGAACACGGGGCAGTGGTGAGCCTCTGTTTCCGTTTTTATTTTGTTTTCTGGTCCCGAGACTCTATTGTGGTCTGCTGAGTGATTCTTATGGATCAATACTCAGGAGGTTACAATTACTACTATGAAGAAGAGTATTGTACCATTTACGGCAAGCCTCACTCGGTACAATACTGTGACCTCCTCGAACCATCCACTTCATATACACACTATGAGGAACCTAGGTACGAGCCAGCTCCTTCATACACGTACTATGAAGAACCAAGGTATGAACCTTCTACTTCGTATACATACTATGAAGAACCCAGGTATAAACCTTCTCCCTCATATTCATACTTTGAAGAACCAAGGTATGAATCATCTCCATCATATACTTACTATGAGGTACAATGGTGCGAACCACCTACCTCATACGAGTATTATGAAGAACCAAGGTTTGAACTTCCGCAGTCAAACTTTTGGGATACTTAGACGAACCACCAACTATCCTCCCCATAGCCGAAAGAATAATAGAACACCTCAAAACTATCAAACACTATATAAAAAGAATCCCGAGTAAGGGAAGAGGAATCCCGTGGGAGGGAAGAGGTACTTTGTACTAAAGAGGTAATAGTAGAAGAGGTAAAAATGGAAGAACAAATAAGTGAAAAACCAACGCATGAACCAAACAACGAAAAAGGTAAGTCCGAAAACGCTAATCTTCAAAAAAAGTCTAACTTTCAAGAAATTAATCTCTTAACACCTTCTTTCGAAAACCATTGTTTGGTACCTACTCATGCTAAGTTTTTAAAATAGTTAAACACTAACACTAAAATTAGCAAAATGGTAAGCATCAAGTTAAGAAAAGATCAAACAACGCTAATAAAAGATGATCCATTTGAAATTAACATTACACCGGTTCCATGTTTCTTTCAAAATTCCTTTATTAGTAATATTACAATCGATAAAGATCTTTATGTTAATATAATGCCAAATTACATTTTTGAAAAATTAAGTATTAGTGATTTTTCTCTACTTCAAATACCCATTTTTCTTTTTAATCGGAAAATAATAAAATCAATGAGAATAGTTGAGGATGTGTTATTCCAAACAAATCAAACGGTAGTCCCAACCGACTTCGTCATTCTTGATGACGCTCCACTTGTGTTGGGACAACCTTTTGTAAAAACCCATCAAGCTTTGATCAATCGGAAGCAAAACGACCTACCCGTTTAGGGTTCAAAAGGTATGTTGATCTTAAACAATCAATGAAATATCCAATCGGCAATGACGACCCCCTAATTGAAGATGAAGATGAACCACCCAATACGGAAGACGAAATCGACCACTTTGTTGAAGAAGAGATCGCCATTGAACAAACCTTTTTGGTTCTTGACCAAAATGAGCAACCAAATAAGGAGTCTCCTAAAGACCCACCACTTGAGCTCAAAGAACTCCCAAAAGGTTTTGGAATGTGCTTTTCTCGACAAAGATTGTAAGTTACCTGTAATTATTTCTTCAAAATTAACTAGTTTAGAAAAAGAAAAATTTATTACACTTTTGAAAAAAAAAAAAAAACGCGATCGCATGGAAGCTTGTAGATATTAAAGGAATAAGCCCTTCCATGTGCACGCACAAAATTTTAATGAATGATGACTACAAATCGGTAATACAACCACAACGTAGAGTAAATCTAAACGTTCAAGAAGTGGTTAAAAACGAAGTCATCAAACTACTTGACACCGGACTAATCTACCCAATTTCCGATAGTCCTTGGGTAAGTCCCATCCAAGTAGTTCCCAAGAAAGGAGGTATGATGGTGGTCACTAATGAAAAGAATGAATTAATACCAACAAGAACCGTCACCGAATGGAGAGTTTGTATAGATTATTGTCGATTAAATGAGGCAATAAGGAAAGATCATTTTCCCTTACCTTTTATTGATCAAATGTTAGAAAGATTATCCGGTCATAAATTCTATTGTGTTTAGATGGTTTTTTAGGTTACTTTCAAATACCGATAGCTCCCGAAGACCAAGAAAAAATAACATTCATATGTCCCTATGGAACTTTTGCTTATCGATGCATGCCTTTTGGTCTATGTAATGCCCTCGCAACTTTCCAACATTGCATGGTGGCCATCTTCCATGACATGATAGAAAAGACTATGGAAGTCTTCATGGACGACTTTTCTGTCTTTGGAGATTCGTATGACCAATGACTCGATAACCTTGAACGAATGCTATCCCGATGTGAGGAAACTAACTTCGCCCTTAATTGGGAAAAATGCCATTTCATGGTAACTGGGGGAATAGTACTCAGTCATAAAATCTCAAGCGAAGGAATGGAGGTTGATCGGGCTAAAATAGACGCCATTTCCCGATTACCACCCCCATCCTCCGTTAGAGCTATCAGAAGTTTCTTAGGGCATGCCGGATTTTATAGACGATTTATCAAAGACTTTTCTAAAATTTCAAGACCTTTAACAAAATTACTTGAAAAGATGCTCCGTTCATCTTTGACAAGGATTGCAATCAAACATTTTTAACACTAGAAGAAATGCAAGCCAATGCGCCAATCATGATAGCGCCTGATTAGAAATTACCTTTCACGATAGGCGTTACGGAACCCTAGATCAATCGGGCAGAGTATCTAATACGTATCCAGGGGTTATGATACTTGCAACAGAGCAGAACTTCGTTATTTAGGGGGGTATTAGACCCGAGTATAATGCCTACTATCAGATTTTCGAGATATAGAAAAGAAAGTGAGCGAGTTCGACTGAAGATCTGAGGCCCTCTATATATAGTGCTGATTTCTGATCCTCTCGCGGCCCGCGTAAGGCATAGCCGATAGGCTACGCGGCCCGCGTCAACGCTGGTCGACATCGTAGCTGATCCGAGTCAGCAAGTAGGTTCGCCGGGTGTTGGGCCACGTGGCGGCCCAGGGTTTAGCCAGGTTTCACCCGCTCACGGCCCGTGTAAAGTTTGGGGTGTGGCTTACGCGGCCCGCCTCAAACCCAAAAACTGATTTTTACTTATTTTTAATGATATTTAAGGTATTCGGGGCCCGGTTCCACGTATGGGGTGTATTTTGGGACATATTGGGATATTTTAAAATATATTAGGGTGTCAAAAATAATTCGAGGGTGTCGGTTTTCTTTAGAGTTGTTATATCATCCCCACCTTGTTTTAGAGCTCGTCATCGAGATCTACTGGAACAAGTGTGGATATTTCCTTTGCATTTCTGATTCAAGCTCCCATGTGTACTTAGGTCCTCTTTTGGAGTCCCACTTCACTTTGACCAGAACTAATCTCTTATGCTTGAGGTTCTTAACTTTCCTGTCTTCAATCTGTAAAGGCCTTTCTACAAACTTGAGTTGTTCATTTACCTCTATATCCTTAAGAGGTACCATTAGCGATTCATCAACTAAACATTTCTTGAGATTAGATACATGAAATACATCATGTATTCCTACCATTTCCTCTGGCAATTGTAGCTGATAGGCTACAGGTCCTATTTTTCTAATAATCTCAAAAGGTCCAATATACCTGGGACTTAGCTTCCCTCTTTTGATGAATCTTACTATTCCTTTTCAAGGAGAGACTTTCAACAATACTTTGTCTCCTACTTGAAATTCCAATGGTTTTCGTCGGTTGTCAGCAAAGCTTTTCTGTCTATCACGTGCTGTTTTCAGTCGTTCCTTGACTTGAATGATCTTGTCAGTCGTTTCTTGCACTATCTCAGGTCCAGATAGTTGCTTTTCCCCAATTTCTGCCCAACAGACTGGGGTTCGGCATTTTCGTCCATACAGTGCTTCGAATGGTGCAGCATTGATACTTGTGTGATAACTATTATTATAAGAAAATTTTACTAAAGGTAAGTGATCGTCCCAATTACCTCCGAAATCAATTACACAAGCTCTAAGCATATCTTCCATTGTCTGAATTGTCCTTTCGCTTTGTCCGTCCGTTTGAGGATGATAAGCTGTGCTTAGATTCAACTTGGTTCCCATTGCTTTTTGGAAACTTGACCAAAAATGAGAGGTAAAACGGCTATCCCTATCAGAAACAATTGATAAAGGAATTCCATGTAATGAAACGATTTCATTTACATATAGTTTGACTAATTGTTCCATACTAAAAGTTTCCTTCGTTGGTAGGAAATGGGCTGATTTGGTTAGCCGATCTACAATTACCCAGATTGTATCATTACCTTTCCTTGTTTTGGGTAATTTGGTAACAAAATCCATTGTTATCAATTCCCATTTCCACACTGGCATTTCTAACTGTTGTAACAATCCTGAGGGTTTCTGGTGTTCAGCTTTAACTTGTGAACAGGTTAAACATTTTGAAACATAAGCTGCTATGTCCTTTTTCATTCCTATCCACCAAAAATTATTTCTTAAATCCTGATACATTTTATCACTTCCAGGATGCATCGTATATCTGGACTTATGGGCTTCTTCTAATATACGATGACGTAGATTTCCTAATTTAGGTATCCACATTCTCTTCTTATGGAATCTCCAAATTCCATATGTTCCTTGTTCTAATTCCTTAATCATACCTTTTAATTTTTCAGTATCTTCCTTGATTGCTGATTCTTGTGCTTTTCTAATTTGATCATTTAAATCTACTTGTAGATTTAATTTAAGAGAACGTACCCTTTTTGGCTTCTCATGATATTTTCGACTTAAAGCATCTGCCATTACATTTGCCTTTCCTTCATGATACTAGATATCACAATCATAATCACTAAGCATCTCCATCCAGCATCTTTGTCTCATATTCAACTCTTTTTGCCCGAAAACATACCTTAAACTTTTATGATCAGTAAATATGGTAAACTTACTACCATAAAGGTAATGTCTCCAAATCTTAAGGGAAAAAATTATAGCTCCTAATTCTAGATCATGGGTTGAATAATTCTCTTCATGATTCTTAAGTTGTCTAGACGCATATGCTATAACCTTTTGGCGTTGCATTAATACACATCCATAACCTAATTTAGAAACGTCACAATAGACTATAAAGTCTTCAGTTCCTTCTGGTAACGCTAGTATGGGTGCATGGATTAATCTTTTCTTAAGAATTCTAAATGCTCTTCTTGCTTTGGTCCCCATTCAAACTTAATGGATTTACAAGTTAACTTAGTTAAAGGAATGGCTATTCTAGAAAAGTCTCGAATAAATCTTCTATAATAACCGGCCAATCCTAAGAAACTTCTAACCTCTGTTGGTGATTCAGGGGTCTTCCATTTAGTAATCGCCTTGATCTTTGTGGGATCCACATGAATTCCTTCATGGTTCACTAAGTGTCCAAGAAACTGTACCTGTTCTAACCAAAACTCACATTTTGAAAATTTAGCATAAAGCTTTTCCTTTCTTAATAGACTTAAAAGTGAGTGCAAATGCTTTGCATGATCCTCTTTACTTTTAGAATATATGAGAATATCATCTATAAAGACAATTATGAATTTATCCAAATGTGGCTTACATATTCGGTTCATCATGTCCATAAATGCAGCTGGGGCATTGGTTAAACCAAATAGCATGATAGTAAATTCATAATGGCCATACCTTGTTCTGAAGGCGGTTTTAGGAATATCCTCTTCTTGTACCTTTAATTGATGATATCCTGACCTTAAATCGATTTTAGAGAAAAATCGAGCTCCTTGCAATTGATCGAACAGATCATCGATTCTCAGTAATGGGTACCGGTTCTTAATCATGACTTTATTCAATTCACGTTAGTCTATGCACATACGCACTGATCCGTCTTTCTTTTTAACGAATAAAATTGGCGCTCCCCATGGCGATGAGCTTGGCTGTATGAATTCCTTCTCTAATAATTCATCTAACTGTTTCTTCAGTTCCTGCATTTCTGTGGGTGCCAAACGGTAAGGTGCTTTGGCAATTGGTGCTGTTCCTGGTAGCAGATGAATTCTGAATTCAACTTCTCTATCTGGCGGTAGTCCTGGTAATTCTTCTGGAAATATATCGGAAAACTGAGACACTACTGGAATGTCTTTTAATTCTTTTCCTTTAGTGTTAGTGATTATGGAAATCAAATACACTATAGACCATTTTCTTATATAACTTGCATTTTTCATCACAGAGATGAATTTAGTGGATCTAGAGGGCTTATCTCCTTTAATAGTGATCTTTCACCTTTTGGTGAATTTACTTGAATTGACTTTTGATCACATAAAATACTGGCTTTATTGGCTATTAACCAATCCATTCCTAAAACGGCATCAAATCCTGCCAGATTCATAGGATAAAGGTTTGCCATAAACTTTTGGTTTAAAAATTCTATTCTTGCTGCCTGCAAGATTTCAGAAATCCTAACAGTTTCTCCATTAGCTGTCTCTACTAGACATTCTTGTGGTAGTTTAGTTAATGACTGGTTTAGAAGTTTGCAAAATGAAGTATTAATAAAACTTTGGTTTGCACCAGAGTCAAATAATACTTTAGCAAAAACATCATTAACTAAAAACGTACCAGTTATCACGTCTGGAATCATCTTAGCTTCATTTGCAGTCAGCACGAATGCTCTAGCATTTTTAGTGTTCCTGTTGTTCACAGCTGGAGCTAATTTCGGGCAGTTTGGCTTGATGTGACCTTTTTCTCCACAGTTGAAGCACAGTCCATTACGGGATTTCCTCCTGCAATCCTCTTCCTTGTGTCCGAGTGCTTTGCAGAAATTGCAATGAGTGGAGCATTTTCTCGAATGCTTTTTCTTGCAGACCTTGCAGAATGGTGCAGAGGTAGAACCCATATTCCTACGGTTGTAATTCCCAGAACGGAATTCTTGGGTAAGCCTTTGGGTTGGGTTTCTCCTCTGGTCTTCTTCTCTAGTACGGATTAATTCATCTGTCAAGGTGTTTGCTAGTTCTACGGCTTCTTCTATAGTTTGAGGTCTAGCTGCCTTGACTACATGTCTAATCTCTCCAATTAACCCCCAGATGTAACGGGAGATTAATACTGGTTCAGGTGATGCAAGGGTTGGTACTATTCTAGCATAGTCAAAGAATGTAGTAGTATAACCCTTACTATCTACCCCGGTCATCCTTAGGTTTAGAAACTTATTCGCTATCTGTTCCTTTTCATTGGGAGGGCAGAATTTCCTTTCTACCATATTCTTAAATTCTTCCCATTCCATGATATATAGTCTATCACTTCCTCTTAACTGTAGGATAGTGTTCCACCATTCTAAGGCTGAGTTCTTGTAAATTAGAAGCAAACATTATTTTGTCTTCTTTAGCACACTTGCTTATTTTTAAAACAGCCTCAGTCTTTTCTATCCAGCGTAGAGCTGCAATGGGTCATTCATTGCCCGAGAATTCTATTGGTTTGCAGGACCAGAATTCTTTGTAAGAACAACCATAAGGCATGGTTCTTCTTCTTTTGGGAATGGGCGCTTGAAGTACGGGTCCATTGTTTACGCTGTGTTCTGGTTCAATTGGTCGTTTACTGCTATGTTTACTTTTATTATTCGCTTCCTGAACTGTTTGAATAATAAATGGCACTGCATCTATGATTCCTTGTGCCACTATGTGTTGGACGGCACTATTGTCCATTTGGTTCCCATTGTTATTGATGCTTGGATTTTCATTAACCAAGTTAATGTTACTCTGGTTATCGTTATTCAGATTTTCTTGATTTCCTTCGTCGGCCATCTGAATTTTAAACATTTACCACATATTAATATCACAAAATAATATTTAATATAGTTAATCACATGACACGCATTTTGGTCAAAAGCGTCGATCATTGCGACTTTACTCTATTCATATAGTATGCATCTATTACACACCAGTACTGAAATTAAAATTACAATACCAACTGAAATAAAATTACACTAATAGTAGTAGGCATTCGTACACACATATTTTATTATTATTTTATTATTATTATTATTACTATTACCGTTCCCACCATCACATTCATGGATATGGATTCATCCAGAAATCCATATTGCGCTCGTTATACTTCCAGACGAGTCGCTCTCCCACCTGTCTCATTCGTTCACTACTCTCTAAAATTTCCTCACTAAATGTCATAAGTTCTTGTACATTGTCTGCACTCATTGGGGGTGCAGGTTCTAGGACTGGCTTCGGAATCTGGGGTGCGGGTTCCTGATATGGGGGTGTAGGTGCCTGGAATCAGTAAGGATCTTCTAAAATCTCCCTAATGTATTCATCGTGGTAATAGGGATCTAAAGGATCCAAACCTGGGTAGGCTCCTATGTTTGGCATGTGCATGTCTTCATGTATCGGGTATCGTTGCACATAGTCCCTATTATTGTCCCACCATGGGTCGTAATTTGGGTCTAATGGGTTTGGTGCTGGTACCCTAGGTATTTCTTCCGGATTGAAGTCATGCATTTCTACTTGATTTTCAGGGTTTTCTATTTCCATTGGTTGGTAAGGGATTGGTAGCTGTGGTTGGGGTGCTATCATTTGTTCCAGGTTAGGGTCAGCTGCAGTTGTTGCTAGAATGTGGATGTTGGCTATACCCCTATTAATCATATCATGGGCATAGGCATCGGTTTCTCTTTTGGCTGCTGCTAGTGCTCTCTGGTCTTGTAACTTTTTCATACGCTCGTGTGCGCCTCGACTGAACCATCCCCTCTTTTTCTGAGGAAATGGCTCCTCTGACAGAGCCTTAAATATGAATATTCCTTCTTCCGTATCAGCAGAGTACCCTGAGAGGCCAGACTGAGAAGAGGAGGTGCCTTCACTTCTAGGCGAACCAGACAATTGACGATACGCGTCAGATGGTCCTTGGTCGCTCATACTGTAAACTAACAAATAGTCAAATAACACATAACAAGAAATACAATTATGCACGTATTCCCGTAATTTATTTCCTAACAGATTGAATTTTGATGTCAGCAGAACACTTTGGTGGCTGAATCAGTGGCTTAGCTCTGATACCACCTTCTGTCGCAACCCCCGATCCCAAATCCCCGGGACCAGGCGGCCGCGAGCCAGTTTCGGTGGTATCGCGTGTTTGTCTAATTTGGCAGCGGAATTTTCATCAGGACCGTAGTTAGGAAATATTGGATCAGAGTAAAATAACACATTTTCATAATATTAAACACATGGGATAAAACCCAAGTTTGCAGTACACACATTTTCATAGGAATAAATCCTATTTTATTTAATAAAAAAATCTATTTTATTTTAGGTAACTTTATTGCCACTTTTCCAAGCCTTCAGTGCTGTCTAGCTGGCTTCTATTTGGCTTTCACAATTTGTTACCTGAAACGCGTTTAAAAACATTTTGTCAGTGGGAAATACTAGTGAGTGAATCCCAGTTTAATCAAATTTAAATAAAAACCATTGTACAGTATTGAGGGCGATCTCGCAATTATATTTGTTTCTAAGTCATATCAATTATCACCCGTGGTACTGTCAGACCCGACTTTTGGAAATGTTACCCCGCCAGTAACAAATTTTGTATACAAAACCCCAACATACCCACGATAATTGTATCCTTACAAATACTCAATAACTTTTTAATATATAATTAACCATATGAGGTTTTGTAAAAACAGTTAACAAAAGTTTACAAAAAGCGGATCAACTCACATTGCTGTCTTAGATTATCCTTTAGGGTTTCCTGAGAATTATCTATAATTTACACAAAAGCACACGTGTTAGTATAATAACCCATTTTAACAATAGTAATACCCTCCCCGAGACGGCATTCCAACGACTACGTCGGGCAGAACCACGACAGCCGTTACGGAACCCTAGATCAATCGGCCAGAGTATCTAATACGTATCCAGGGGTTATGATACTTACAACGGAGCAGAACTTCGTTATTTAGGGGGTATTAGACCCGAGTATAATGCCTACTATCAGATTTTCGAGATATAGAAAAGAAAGTGAGAGAGTTCGACTGAAGATCCGAGGCCCTCTATATATAGTGCTGATTTCTGGTCCTCTCGCGGCCCGCGTAAGGCATAGCCGATAGGCTACGCGGCCCGCGTCAACGTTGGTAAACGGCATAGCTGATCCGGGTTAGTAAGTAGGTTCGCCGGGTGTTGGGCCACGTGGCGGCCCAGGGTTTAGCCAGGTTTCACCCGCTCGCGGCCTGCGTAAAGTTTGTGGTGTGGCTTACGCGGCCCGCCTCAAACCTAAAAACTGATTTTTAATTATTTTTAATGATATTTAAGGTATTCGAGGCCCGTTTCCACGTATGGGGTGTAGTTTGGGACATATTGGGATATTTTAAAATATATTAGGGTGTCAAAAATAATTCGAGGGTATCGGTTTTCTTTAGAGTTGTTATAACGCGGGTGTGCCCGCTGGACACGGGGCCGTGGCCAGAGCTCTGTGCAGGCTATAAATAGGGGTGCTTGGTTCACTTCAAAGGCATCCCTTAGCAAACCACTACTATCCCACTTTGCCACCACCCCACCACCACTACAACACCAACACCCACCAACATCATCCACCATCCACCTTTAGAGTGTGTGTAGTAGTCTCGGGATCCAAGATTGATCATAAGGGTTCTTGCCAATCAAAGGCCATGTTTGGTTAAGCCTCTTACATCACTTGGTGAAGACAAGTCTTTTATGTATTAGTTTTGATTTTTAATCTTTCGGCACTTTTTATTTGGTTTTGTATTAATGACTTTAATAACTAGTTTCTTTTGTTGAAGGTGAATTTTCTTTATCATTTGTCCATGGTGTCTTGGCGTTACTTTACTGTCTATAGAAAGTTGTAAGACCCTAATACATATTTGACAAAAGTCTCAGCGGAAATTCGTGCCGTAAAATTTCTTTCATTACACACGTCTTGACTTACTTGAAAGTTCATTTTAAAAATATCTGTTTTACAAAACAAAAGCATAACATTCGTTTGCTAATGTACAAACTCAATTAATTCCGTACAATCTCTCTTGTGACTCGGTCTTCGATCTCTATTCCTCATGATAATAGCCCGCGATTTGCATAGCCTGCACTCACCACATACAATCATAACATTAGCATACCATACATAAACAAAATTTATGCATGTACAATCCCCATTTCGTTATCTTTCTAACTTTAAGCATTTCATCTGTGTATTCGTATCCAGGTGAGGCTTCAATAATGTACCTGCATTACTTTTCATCCTTAAGACACACCATTAATAATGTATTACTCAACGTATCTAGATTATGCACACTTACATTCTCACCAGCATACATCCACATCTACATACGTACATACCTTCCTATACTTCTACATATTTGCATACTCTCATACGCACCATCATGCATACATACATACACATTTACATACGGGCCTACATTTCTACATCTCTACAATACATGCATATACTCCTACGTATCTTCATATATACATAAATACTCACCTACATACGTACATACACTCCTACGTACACTTTCCATGTCTTGCATACTCATACATTAATCACATGGGACTTAGATTTAGATTTATAATCCATGTAAATCAAAGGAACGTTAAAAATCATGTTTGGGAGACCCACCGTAGTCCACGGATAATATACCGAAGCCTACGATGCATAAATTACTTAAATAACGAAATTTCAGCTTTTAGGACATGGGGAGGGCGTCGGCGACGGTCCTTGCATTTACACGTAGCCAAAAACCTCCGCAGGCAGCAAAATAACCCGTCAGCAAAAACTGACTTTCCAGGGGGCATCGGCGATGGCCCATAAGGGCGTCGGCTACGGCCTCTCGAAAATCAGTTTTCCTGCTGTGTTGTTTTCGTCGTTCGAACGCACTAAAACTCGCATAACTTTTAAACCGTTTACCTGTTTAACCTCCCGTTTATTCCTACATGATTGTAAATTAACATTCTATCATGTGAACTTGAAATCCAACATCCGGGTTAAGGAAATTCTTGACTTATACGATTTCGGCTTATTATTCCTTTACGAATTATTCGACCCGTCATGCATTTATCACAACAATCTGTTGATTTGACCTCAACTTCATATGAACTCAATAATTTAATGACAACTGTCATAAGAGATTAAATTCTCGGATGCCTTGCATCCTTTTAACCCATTTTCGCTCAAGAGCTTATTTTGACACGTTATGGGTATTTGTGCATAAAAAGGGGTCTATGACATACAAAACCCTATTCTTCGCTTTCATGCTCGACCAAGACATTACTCAATTCGAATAGCTTGTTTCCAAACGACTTTTAAGGTCGTTTGCCCGATATACCTATCAAGGGCGTTTTTGTCAACTTCGCTCCATCTTTTACAACAAAGGACTTCATTGCATAATTAACCAATCCTACTACTTAACTACAACTCTAATCACACATACCTGGCTCGGATCAAAGCTATGACCAGTTTTAATACTTTGTGCACTAAATAGCTAGTTAATAGCAACATAATTCCTTTCGCTCTTCATCCTGTGAAAGCATAATACTTGACAAAACAATTCATTAGTCAATATCGCCAAATGGTGATATCTTCACCATTTGACCCGTTAAGTCTAAATGTCCATTTTATTCTTGTGGGATTTCAGTTATTCTTTATCCCATCCATATAACTTATTCCTCCGTTAACTCGTAACCAAAATCACTATAATACCCTTTTTACCCTTTTTGACCATCAAACTTAGTTTCTTAACATCCTCACATGTTCTGACTCATATCAAAGCTTGTCGGAACATTATAATTCACATAATTACTTACCATGTTCATAATCAATACATTGAATAGATATTTTACAAAAAGGGGTGTAAGCTTTACTTACATAACATCCGAATATGCTTCCCGTGCGCATTAGTCCCGTTTGACCCGCTTCCTTCCCAAGCTTCCATGTCGCTTATTAAGCATCAACTATCATATATCATTCTCAAGATAGTTAGCTTATTCATCATTCATCAAATCCTTTTTATCACACGGATCTTATATTAAGTTTATCATTTAACCTTAAAACATGCTAATCCATCATTTCTTATCCAATTTCTTTAAACATACTTACACATATATGATTTTCAACATTATTAACATAAGCATATCATTACTTCTATCATATCATCAAAAACCCACTTCATAACTACTTTGTTAATCACTTACAAGTGATCTAATATTAAGTTCTTCATAATTTCATCATACTTTTGATGTGTGTACTACCTCCTAAGCATAGTGTACAACTAATTCATGCATATCCTTCTAATCTCATTCATAATTCAACAAATTCCTCCTTCTAATCAACATAAATCATTCATGCATAAACATCAAACATACTAGTATCACATTTCTTTCAATTCCTCTAACAAAAATCCATCATACAAATCAAAATACATCAACATTAAGCAAGAATTGGACATGGGTGACCATTCAAGTCGTTATCATCACCATAATCAACGAGTTTCATCTCTAAACATCAAATTAGCCTAAACCGTACATACCCCATGTTCTATATGACAATTCTAACATATACTCATTCTCAATTTCATACAAATTCGCAACTTACATCATAACCCACTTCGTGAAAGATCACCAATCTAATCTTTAAAACATACCTTATGATCCCCATGAGAAGGTGATCACTAATCCATGTTCGGTTATGAATTTAAGCTTCATCTTGCCTTTTGATTTGATGAAATGGATGGAAACTAGGGTTTTGAGCTCATGGAGCTCCTGATCGATTTCTAGAACACACGAATGTGTGTGTTTGTGTGTGTTAACTTTCATAAATAAAACCCATCTTTCCATCCTAACCTTTTTGGTCCCTCAAGTTTTGTTTTGATTGCATACGGGACTAAAAACTCATCATCTTATTACTTATATACACAACACCACTAGGCTAATTTATTCCTAGTTATTTTGTTTATGGGTTCACTTTTACTACTAACGGTACTTTACCCATTCCTTTATCTTAACCGGGTTCTAAATTACCAAACCCGTTTTTGGGGTGTTACAAAAGTAAAAGATTGCATCATTCATGTATCTACGGTGTATATAGAGGCATGTTGGCTACCTGGTCGGGGGTTAAGGGAATGGTTTAGTAAGGTTCTTGCGTTGTTCAGTGTATAGATCCTGCAAGGACCTGGGTCAAGCTTCCTAGGACCTCCTTCAATACCCACTGGTATTGGATGGCGGGGGTGCGAATGGCTTGATCCCCTCATATGTAAACTATTATTAATACATTAAACCGGCTACTTAGGATTGTATCCTTGCTTACTCAAACCACTTAGCCAAGGGTAACGTCACCTTCAAAAGAGGGGCCTACCACTTTTCGCATTAATAACTTAATTAATTATCTTTCAATATTCTGACCCTTTGGGATTGTATCCTTGTTGACTCAAACCACTGGGTTGAGGGTAACGTCACCTTCAAAAGAGGGGCCTACTACTATAACTAAGATAATCTCTTAAAAAGTCCAAAAGTGCGAATATCATCAAAGGATACATTAAAGACGAGTCGGATCCAAGTGATTCATCTTATCTATCTGTTTTTATTTTATTTTTATTTCTGCATTTTTAGTTTTTATATTCCTATTTTAAATCTTTTCTCAAAAATTTAGATTAATTAGACATTGAGGGTAAACCGGTACTAAAAGCTCTTGTGTCCTTGGACGACCTCGGTATCTTACCAACGCTATACTACGCTCACGATGGGTGTACTTACCCATGTGTGTGTTTAGTGTTAGTAGAATATCGTGTTTTATAAATTTAAAACTTGACTAATGCGTAAAATGGGCTTAAAATATCAATAAAAATATATCACCCCGAACGCACACCAGACACGGATTAGACATTGTAAATGTCCATCCGGACGGATGGACAAATTTGTCACAAACCAAACATTAAACGCATAATAAAACCTAAATCTTACACAATTCTACACCGCGGTGAAACCTCCAAGAAACTAGCCACTCATGATCGAAAGGATTTGATCACCGGATGTTGAGAACTTGAAATTGGTCATCTTGAAACTTGGAGAATGATGGAAGGATGATGGATAGGGTTTTGGTAAGTGATGTTGATGAGAGGTTGGAGGATTGGATGAACTAGGATTTGGGAAATGATGATGATGGTGAATTGGGTGATGATTCCAATTATTCAGATGAAGGCTTTTGTGTAATCAAAGGATTGAGAATGAAGGAGATGATAGTTTTGGCTCTAAGATGCTTCCCTAGTGCAAAAACAAAGTGTAACCGTCGTTTGAATAGTGAAAATTATGTTTTAATTCGTCACAAACCACCAAACATCAAGCAATTCGTGTCGCCAAAACTAAGGGCCGTCGTCGACAGCCTGGGGACCCGTCGGCGACGCCCTCCAAAAACCTGGAATTCGTCCGACGTGCAAAACCCCTGGATACACACCAAATCAGCCGACGGGCTTCTTTACACAGTGTCACCGACGGCCTGGGGAGGCATCGGCGACAGGCCTTCCTTTTCTTGGTCTCCGTTTTTCTCAAATCTTGCTCCCAGTTGACCCATTTCGCGTCCCAGTGGTCTGTTTTTCATCCCGGTGGCCCATAAAGCTCCCAAAAAGCGCCTTAAACTCCATTAAACCTGCAAAACACAATTTTAATTAAGAGTAGGCTATTCGGAATAAAAACCTATGTAAAAACATCAAGTTTCACAAATACAAACACCGTTATTCAACCACGTATCAGTAAGTGATATAGTTTACATTATGATTCGAATCTCGGTGCTAGGCGTAACGAGAGTAACGAGCGCGAAAGTGCGGGTTGTTACAGTCTTCCCTGCTTTAGGAAATTTCGTCCCGAAATTTATTCGAAAGGAAGACTGTGAGAATTGACACGAATAAGTAGCGATACAAGCGTTATGGTGAGTTGAGGATGAACGAGCGATCCACCGAGGATTGATGAGTGAGAGCATCTCGGTGGCATGGGATAATCGATGAGAAAAAGCGACTTGTTTGACTAGGGAATAGAAACTCACGAGTTGACGATCCATAAATGTTTTAAGTTCTCGAAAAGTTTTGTTAAGTTATTACAAAAATATTTTAAGGAAGACTTGATTTGTGAAAATTTTCTTATGACGTGGTGTTAAATTGGGTCGATGTTTAAACCAGCATTGTAAGAAAAGTTTGTTTGTCCAAAGGTTTTAATTTAAATTAAAAATTTTCAGAAAATTTTCCATTTATTTCCAAAACATTCAGTTAACAAATAAGTTTCATTTATTTTCAAAACATACGGTAATAGATAGGTTTTAACAGTATCAAGAGTTCAATTAGCGTCGAGCCCCACATGGCATCTTTCCACGAAAGTTTGTTAATATGGCTAAAACACTTATATATAGGAAGTACCAGTGGCGTATCCACCATGTTTTAGCCATATTGCCTCGTCCCGTAGATCGATGTCATGTGTGTCGACATGGTATATATAGGTTTTAGTATCCTTGGTCCAAACGGTAAATGGTTGGACCAAGTTCGAAAGGAAGATCAAGTAGATTGAGCGGTGAAGTTGATTGCAAACTTAGTTAGCGATAAGAGCGTGCTCGAATGGTTCAACGATTGAAACATCGAAGCAGCGTAAATGCTAGGTGCGTTAAGCATTTAGGCGTCGAGAGGGAAAAGCGATGAGAGTATCGAAGCGATGAAATTGATAGATGCGATAAGCGTTAAGGCGTTGAAGCGTCGAGAGGGAAAGCGAGGGTGAAGTGAAATAGATTTCAGCGAAGGTGAGATTGCATTGTTGTAGACTTACAAAAAAATCTAGCGATGATGCGATTAAGATACGATGAGATGTTACACCTTGCGAAGGAGTTTAGCATGTTGAAAATAGTGTCAATAATATAAGAGGTCTAATAACGTTCAACTCCACATGGCATTTTCTTCACGAGAATTTGTTAGCGTGGCAAAGCACTTATATATAGGAAGTACCAGCGGCGTATCCACCATGCTTTGACCACACCGCCTCCGTCTCATGAATAGATGTCACACTTTGTCAACATGGTTAAGACGCTTATATATAGGAAGTACCAGCGGCGTACCCATCACGCTTAACCATGCTTTTAACATTATGGCATCATTAGAACTTATTACGATCTCCATGCACTTACCAAAATAATCCCATGTGCACCCGCGATTAGTTTGGTCCTTGCACGTTTATCGTAACTTATTCTAAAGACGCATAGTCGGGGTAAAACATATTATATCGTGATATACTATATAGTGCTAGTAATATAATATGTGTGTGAACTTAGACTAAGTGTGAGGACTCGAGGGAGAGAGCGGAAGAGAGAGATAGAGAGAGCGAGGGAGAGAGAGAGAGTAGGCAACATCAAACAATAGAAAAAGTATAAGTACTAACATCAAAGATTGTACCATTAACTATGTCGTTCTGTGCCTGGTTGGTGTTGATGTTGAAGACTCTTGCTTGGGCTGTGGTTGCTGTTGGAGCTTCTGCTGCGGGTGCTGGATCTGCTGGTAGTGCGGTTGCTGGTGCTACTGGTGCGGGGGCTGCTGGAACTATGGGCTGCGTCGGCGGTGCTGGAAGTGCTAGTATGTCTTGATGTCGTGGCCCTGTGCGGCAGTGGTGGGTGAAGTGACCAAAACAGTTGCAATTTGTACAATAACAACATTTTGCTCATGTCTGGTGGTGATAGGTACACTTCTAACACAGGGAAAGAGTTCCAATGTAGGCACGCTTTGGGTAGAGTGGAACTGCTTGTAGAGGTTCGGGTTTAGGCGACGCGGTTGCTGAGTAGTTTAGCCTCGAGTTCTTTCGCTTGCAGCTGGGCTTGGTGGTGTCTTGCGGTAGTGTGTCATCATCGGATGATTCGGCGGCAGCTGGGTTGGCCTTGATGGTGGAATCCTTGGAGAAGAATCCAGCCAAGACTCGCTTGTCGTTGATCTCTGCGGCCAAGCGATAGGCTTCTTCGATGGTGGCTGGTCTTGTAGCTTTGACAAAATCGCCCACACACTCAGGTAAGGCTCGTATATACTTCTTAATGGCCTTTTCGGGAGAGTCGACTTCGGGCAAATAATGCTAAGCTGTTTGAACCATTCTGTGAGGCCGGTGTTGTCACCTTCGACTTGCTTGATTTCCCAAAACTCGTTTTCTAGCTTCTGGACCTCGTGGGGAGGGCAGTACTCTTCCTTCTTGAGCTCCTTCAGCTCATCCCAAGAGGGCGCGTAGGCTTCATCGTTCCCACGTCTGTTACGCTCGACTATCCAATAGTCGATGGCTCTTGATTGAAATACTCCTGTAGTGCATATAGTACGAAAATGCTCGGGGCACCCACTCTGACGGAGGGTAACCTCGATAGCATTGAACCACTGAAACATCTGAGATACACCTTCTTCACCTGTGAAGACCATCGGGTCACAAGCTATGAACTGCTTGTAGGAGAAAGTAGTCTTTGGCATGATGGTCTTAGAGTCTTCCGATGTTAGAGAGTTGCTGAGAAATTGAATCTGCATGACGATCTGAGGAATAACCTTGGCCATGAGCGAGGCGATCCTTTTATTGGCGTTTCTCCTGACCTGACGTCACGAGTTGGAAGCATTCGAAGACATCTAGACAAAGAGATTTGGGGTGAGATTCGATTATAATGATTTTGAAATTGCGATGCGATTTAGCGCATTAAAAAACTTGTCATAGTTAATATAGTAGTACGTATACACATAGGAGACACGAAATTCTTAGGTTCCCATGTATTCACACATGTAATCATATACTATATACATATATACATGTATACTTATATAAAGGCGTGAGGACGCGTTGAAGAGAGTTGTTATGGTTTAGTTTTATTGTGGATATTTAGCTCTTGTTTTGGATTGCGATGGCTGTGCGAGTTGTGCATATATTCAGAGAGCGAAAAGTGGTAAAACGAGAAATTGATAAAGCATAAAATCTCTAAATTGAAAACACACAAACATGGTAAAATTCGATGACGCGTAAAATCGGCGGTTGCAGGCTTAAAAGTAGATAGAGTGCCTTGGGTGTTGAGACATTGACTACCCAAAGTGATTCAACTATTCCCAAAAATTCGGGCACACGCTTTGGCCTAATAGACTATGCTCTCACCGTAATACAGCGAACGACATTCATCCTTCCAGTTACTACGTGCCTCGAAGCATTGGAACTGTTGAGACTTTGGTGAGATATTTTGAAAATCAGTTTAGGGAGTGGAACGGGTTATTAAGATGTGGGTTTCACCCTTAGCTTAACAACTTCGCTCCTAGGTGTGGTTGTGCTCACCGAATAAATTGGGGAGTTCCACTAGATAGAAATGGAGATTTTCGTTGAGATGTGGATGTCACTCCTAACTCAACGAAAGGTTCTCGTGCTAAGAATAATACGCGGGGTGAGTGATCTTATTGAGAGTTCTTGTTTTTCACACCTAATCTCAACACAATCACTCGTTTGTGTTATACGAGTATCTTGAAACGTGAGTATATTGTGTTAGCCTTAGGGAAGGCTGGTGTGTGTTGGGTGTATTATGTTTTTTCTTTATATTTTAAGCCCTTTTTAACACGTTAGTCAAGTTTTAAATTTATAAAACACGATATTCTACTAACACTAAACACACACATGGGCAAGTGCACTCATCATGAACGTAGTATAGCATTGGTAAGATACCGAGGTCGTCCAAGGACACAAGAGCTTTTAGTACCGGTTTATCCTCAACGTCTAATCAAATCAAAAGTTTTAGAAAAGGTTTTAAACATGAAAATAAAAACTAAAAATGCTGAAAAATAAAATAAAATAAAAACAGATAGACAAGTTGAATCGCTTGGACCCGACTCGCCTTTAGTGTAACCTTTGATGATTTCTTTTGCACTTTTTAAGATATTATCTTAGTTATAGTAGTAGGCCCCTCTTTTGAATGTGACGTTACCCTCAACCCAGTAGTTTGAGTAAGCAAGGATACAATCCTAAAGGGTTGGAATATTGGAAGATAATTAATTAAGTTGTTAATGCGTAATGTGGTAGGCTCCTCTTTTGAAGGTGACGTTACCCTCGGCTAAGTGGTTTGAGTCAGCAGGGATACAATCCTAAGTAACCGGGTTAATGTATTAATAGTAGTTTACATATGAGGGGATCAAGCCATTCACACCCCCGCCATCCAATACCAGTGGGTATTGAAGGAGGTCCTAGTAAGCTTGACCCAGGTCCTTGCAGGATCTATACACTGAACAAGGCAAGAACCTTACCAAACCATTCCCTTAACCCCCGACCAGGTAGCCAACATATCTCTATATAGACCGTAGAAATATGAATGGTGTAAATCTTTTATTTTATATAAATAGTAAAATAATGCCAAGACACCACGGACAAATGATAAGGAAGTTTCTCCTTCAACATAAGAAACTAGTTATTAAAGTTATTAATACAAAACCAAATAAAGAGTGCGAAAAGATTAAAAATCAAAAGTATTACACTAAATGCTTGTCTTCACCAAGTGATGTAAGAGACTTAGGCAAACATGGCCTTTGATTGTCAAGAACTCTTACTATCAATCTTGGATCCTGAGACTACCACACACACTCTTGGTGGATGATGGATGATGGTGGTGGATGTGGGTGTTGTGACGGTGGTGGAGTGTGGGTGAAGTGGGAGAGAGGTGGTTTGCCAAGGGATGCCTTTGAAGTGAGCCAAGAACCCCTATTTATATCTTGCACAGAAGCCCAGACACGGCCCCGTGTCCATCCTCTTTCTATTTCTTCATTAATTGCAATTGTCTTTATTAGGATCCACACTCCCCCGTGTTCACTGGGCACAGCCCCGTGTGTAGAAGCGAATCTGTACAATCAAGATTTGCAAGATTTTGCAAATCTTAGCGTTGACCACGGCCCGTGTTAAGCTGGGCATGCCCCCATGCTGGGAATAGAAGCTTCTATGGCTTTGTCTTTTCTGCAGGTACCTGACTACTCCCCCGTGTCCGCTGGGCACGGGGCCGTGGTCAGCCTTCTGTTCCTTTGATTTTGCTTGGGAAGATGCTGTCGAGGGGTCGGGCATGCCATGTTTATTCCTTTTCTTTGTATTTATGTTAGATTTGGCTGCATATTTGTTACTTTTGTTCAATTAAGCTCATTTGGTCCTGAAAATACAAAAGGAAGACAAGCATACTTTTTCCAACATTAGTACTAAACAGGGTTAGTTTTATGCCTCATTTGATGCAATTTATATGTTGCATTTTACACACATCAAATACCCCCACACTTGAATCTTTGCATGTCCTCAAGCAAAACTCTTTATTATGTGGCTTACACGCCCAAATGGAATGGGTAGAGGAGAAGTTTTGGGCTTGTCTTGAGTGTCGGGAATCCAAGATCTTTATTGGGTTAGGCTTGGGTTAAAGGTAGGTGATTATGGGTTAGTGGTAAGTAAAAAGGGCTAAAAGCGTAAAAAGCGTCGGTCGTCGTAAAACTTTTTTGTTTTTGTGACTTTTATTCAAACAAAGCATTTTCAAACAAAGTTTCTTTGAGGAACTTGTTTGTTTATTGCTAGACTTCTTTTTTTTAAAGAACGTCACAAGAAAACCGAGCTTTTTACGAAAACAAAATGGTTTAAAAGAAAAAGGTTTTGGTGGGTAAAGGGTGTTTGTTTTGTGGGTTTAGAAATGAAAAGGTTTAGGCTCAAAGGGGATAACTAAAGGGATTTTGGGTCGGTTAAAAGAAAAATAATGGTGTGAAAAAAAAAGAGTTAGTCCTAATGCCTCCATCATTTACTTACTTGGGTTTAAGTTGGTAAGGACCGGGAATGTATTGTCATGGCAAGTTCTAAAGTCGTAAGAAACCAAGCGGCTATTCACACAAGAAACGAAAAATGAGCATTTAGTTTAAAGATGTATGATTGTATGCTCAATAAAGGCTCAAAACTCACTTTTGTGGGAATAGGTTTATAATGTGATCAAGTAAATATAATCAAATTTTAACTAGATTTGTCATGCCGTTTCATAATTTTCTTATGTTGGTTCTTTTTATCACGATGCTATCGGTTGTAAATTTGTAAAAATATAACCTTTTAGAACTTGTTATTCCTAAATTAAACAAAGACAAGTAAAAAAAACGAGAAATGTTTTGAAAAAAATTGGGGTGATTAGCGTTTCCAATAGAGTTTTGTGTAAGGCTTGTTATTAGGACTTGCAAAATTTCAAGGTTTTAGCATCCCCCCACACTTAAATTACACATTCTCCTCAATGTGTCCCAAAAATAAGTTTTTTGGTTGATTGAATGTGTAAAAAGGTGTTAAAAACAAAATTTTATGTTACTGGGCGTCTGGACACGGCCCCGTGTTTAGATCGCCAGTATCATAATTTAACAGAAGGCTGGGCACGGGGGCGTGTTCAGTGAACACGGCCCCGTGTCCAGTTACCTGAACTGGGCGTTTTCTGCAGAACCTTGAGCACGGGGCGTGTTGGGCTGAGCACGGCCCCGTGCTGAACTTGCTGTAATGAAGAAAATTTGTCGGGAGGCTCTGTTTTTGTGCATGGGGTGTGGGTTCAAGTTTCCCTTAGTAACCTCCACCATGTAGAGTGATTTTTATTCCAGAAAAGTAAAACTAAACTAGAAAACATAAGAGTTAATCTAAACTAAAACTAAGGATAGTTTCGTGGAATGCCTCCGTGGTGCGCCACGTTTATAGGGGTCCTTGGCTAGACCCAAAGTCGGTCATATGTTACCCAAGTGGGATGTCTTGCATCCCATGTTGCACCATCAGAGAGCATCATCCAAACTTGAGTCTATGACTTTCATGTAATTGACCGGGTCCTCGTCTTCTACTCTTTTCCCAACCCCGAATTCCATCTCTTTGTCCCCAACCCTCAATGTTAATTTCCCACCATTCATGTCCACCATTGCGTGGGCAGTGGCTAGGAATGGTCTTCCTAGGATAAGCGGTACTTCGGTGTCTTCCTCCATATCTAGTATGACAAAGTCGGCGAGGAAGACAAAGTCTCCGACTTTTACTAATAAATTTTTGGCGATACCTTGTGGATATTTAATGGACCTATCGGCGAGTTGTATGCTCATCTTTGTAGGGCTTGTTTTCCCTAGTCTGAGTCGGTCAAACATTGATGCGGGAATGAGGTTGATGCTAGCCCCAAGATCGGCTAGTGCATTGCGTATGGGCGATCCCCCAATCGAACCAGGGGTGGTGAAACTTCTAGGGTCGATCTTCTTTTGAGGGAGTTTGTTGAGTAGCAAGGCGGAGCATTCTTCACTTAAATTAACTAATTGCAATGATTCAATTTTACTTTTGTGAGTGAGAAAGTCTCTCATAAATTTTGAATATTTAGGCATTTGAGTGAGGACTTCTACAAATGGAATATTAACATGCAATTGTTTTAGTAAGTTTATGAATTTTTTGAATTACTCATCGGTCTTTTGGCGAAGTAACCGTCCGGGGTAGGGTACCACGGGATTCTTAGCGGGCTCGTGATTTGGTGGAGGAGTCGTTTCCTTTTGGGGTGTTGGCGAATTTGCGGATTGATTGGATGGACTCTTGTTGGATGGGGGTAGCGGAGCCTCCTCGGGACCTGTGGTACGGTTTCTCAACATGATGAGATGTACTTGCACCTTTGGGTTGTTTCGGTATTGCTGGGTAACGTGTCTTGTAGTCTCTCGGAGAAATTTTGAGCTAGTTGATTTAGTTGCTTTTCAATATTTTGAATACTAGCTTGTTGATTTCTATAGTTCGAATCCAATTGTTGGAATCGATCCCAGTTTTTCTTTTTGGTGTCGGAGATGAGGCGTGAGATAGTATCTTCAAGCCTCTCTCGTCCCCCTTGTTGTTGTTGAGAGAAATTTTGTGACTCATTTCTTGGTTGTTGAAAGTTTGTTCGTTGATTTTGGTTTTGTTGGTTACTACTATTACCGGGTTCTCTCCAACCAAGGTTAGGGTGGTTACGCCATCCTTGGTTGTAGGTACCTGTTGGAGGACCTGGCGGCCTAGGTCTATTATCAATGTAGTTTACCGTTTCCGTTTGATTATCCATTTCTTTCATACAACTCCAATTTTCATGTGGCCCACCACACCCTTCACAAGCCATAACCGAGGAAGTTTTGGCCATTTCTAACTTTTTGATTTTTGAAGAAAAGGCCTCGATTTGGGCTTGTAAAGAAGTGCTTTCGTCAACCTTTTGGGCGCCCGAGGCAATAGATTTTGTGCCTCGAGAGTGTGCCACTGAAAATTGTTTTGAGCAATTTCCTCAATTTGATTATAAATTTCATTTGGGCAACGATTACCTAGAAGTCCCCCGAAGCTAGAGTCAAGCGTTTGTTTTGTGTGTGGAACAACCCATTATAGCTCCACACGCCCCCGTGTTCACTGGGCACGGCCCCGTGTGCAGAAGCGAATATGTACTATCAAGATTTGCAAGATTTTGCGAATCTTAGCGTTGACCACGGCCCGTGTTGAGCTGGGCACGCCCCCATGCTGGGAATAGAAGCTTCTATGGCTTTGTCTTTTCTGCAAGTACCTGACCTCGCCCCGTGTCCGCTGGGCATGGGGTCGTGGTCAGCATTATGTTCCTTTTTTTTGCTTGGGAAGATGCTGTCGAGGGGTCGGGCATGCCACGTTTATTCCTTTTCTTTGTATTTATGTTAGATTTGGTTGCATATTTGTTCCTTTTGTTCAATTAAGCTCATTTGGTCCCGAAAATACAAAAGGAAGACAAAAGCATACTTTTTTCAACATTAGTACTAAAAAAAGGTTAGTTTTGTGCCTCATTTGATGTAATTTATATGTTGCATTTTACACACATCAAAGGCAAAAATAAATTTTCAGCCTTAGGAAAGGCTCCCTTCGTACAAAGATGCAACATTTTGGGTTTGAACAAGAGTACATCAAGTGGGTTCGTACGAAACCATTGTAGGATCGGTGAATCGATCAAACGAGACGTTCAGAAGAGTTCTCGATCAATACGAAAGGCGGAATCAGACGTATTGATGTTGTTGCAGCTTGATTTACACTTAGAAACACTTTAACTGTCAATTAGATTGATTTCACAACGTTTTACAGGCTGGCGACACTTCGGCAGAGCTTCGCTACCGGAATCACAACTATTACAAATGAAGACCCAAGACCTAGTATTTATAGAGATGCCCAGGTCGCATGAAACAGACTCACACGAGCTGGTCACTTCGCACGACCTGGTGCCAGGTCGCATGAACTGTCCAGTTCACACGAACTGGTCAGTTTAGACATGTTTCCCGTTTTTCTCGTACTACGTGTCTCGGTCTATCTAACCTATTACATGACTCGATACAAGACGAAGTCAACAGACATATGCACTAACAAACTCCCCCTTGGATGTTGACGAGTCTTCAGTGTATTGAGTCTTCAGTCTTGATCAGTCTTCTCGCTCTCTCCAAAGTATCTTTCTATGTAAGCATCCTAATCAATCTCTTTCTTCTTTCTTAGAATCTCAACTTGGCTCTATTCTCTCCAATTCTCTTGATCAGGTCTCTTGAACCTTTAAACTCATCAGCAATCTGCAGCTTCTATCTCGAGCTTTGTTCCAGAATCTAAATCTGGCTCTTCCATCTTCAGACTCCCCCTTTCGACAAGCTGGGATCATAGTCTGGAATCTTCTATCTACAGGCTTTCACATATTCAGAAACATCTCCTAGCTTTCCGTAGCAACAGAATCAGAAATCTGGCTATAATCTGCATATGCTTTTGTGGAAAATCCTCAGGAGTCGAATCCTAGCTTTTTAGCTGCACAATCCTCTACCCAAAAATAAATTTCACACTTGTTTAAAATTTAACAATTTTAGACTTAACCACTTGTATTCGAAACACTCAAATTTGGTTTCAAATTAATGAACCATTTAATCATTTAAAAATCATTTCTCATTTTAAACAAACTCTCCCAACCCTGTTGTTCATCATGTTCAGCACTTGAAATTTTGAAAATCAACTTTCCAACGTCAGTTGTCGAAAATAAGATGAAATAAAATCTTTTTGATTTTTCAAAATTTACGCTAAGACACATTCTTTTTGGGTTTTTTTAAGATTTTCAGTGTTAAAAATGCAATAAAGAAATATTTACAGACAATATTTTTGTGAGTTTGTGTAAGAGGGTCATATCAGTTTATGACAAATCACTAGCACCGTTGAGCTTTAAACACTTTAAGTTCTAAACGATTCACTTAGATTGTCAGTATACTGGTCCACTTTAAATTTTCACGCAAAGTTCAATTGATTCGAGATACGAGATTAGTGTTTTAAGGACTTAAACTTATTCGTGTGTCCCACCTCAGAATATACTCTCGTATCCAGACTCCTATATTCAGTCTTACAGGTGAATGTACACTAATGATATCTGTAAATGGGTTAATGCGAGACCATGAGAGCTCAGGCTAGAACATCCGTTCAATCAGAGAGATGATGGCTCGACTTTTAGGTGTGTCCCGATTGGGGATCTTTTCTTCAACAGCACATGATTAGCATTTTTCAATGTTTCATCATTTTTTATGCTGAGGGTGGGCTTTATGATTAAAGCATTGCAAAGTATTATACGAGGACTAGGCTATTGCTCCCGCAAAATCAGAAGTCCCGGTATAATACCCCAGATATCATCACGCACAAAGACCTAGTATGTCAGAAATAGAAAGCCCTTCAAACAAGATTTCAGGGGTTACCTATATATCCGAGAGATGTTCCCCACGAAATAAGTAAGTTATGATATTTAGGTTTATATCTCGAAAACAATCTACTAAGCGTGTAAAAACCTACTGGCATATCATCAGTGAGACCGTTTATCACATTTTAACTTTCCAATTCTTTAGCATACTGTGATTGTCTACTGATGTACTATCATTTCCTCTTTTTCACAACAAAACTCATTTTGATTTTTCGATTTTTTTTGGTTTTTAGATTTTATCATGTTTTTGGATTTTTCAAATTTTTAAAATTTCTAAATTTTATACTCCCCCTAAAATAAAAAATATGTTTCACTTTTAGATTTTCTGAGAAAATTTGAACGTAATAGCAATAAACTGTACAAATAAAATGACAAACAGATGTGAATTGCTTCAATTCTCCATCAACTTGGCATAAACAATCAGAACTCCCCCTGTCAACAAACTATTTTCCCATTATGATTTCAAAATACTTAAGTTTGTTTTAATCAAAATGGTTTTTCTGGAAAATTAGTTTTGCTGATGATCAAAAATCATGGGGTTTCATCACATTATTCTTCCAACCAGTTGTAAAAACTATTTCTTGACAATTTTTTCACAAAAACAATTTTTCAAGAATGATGCCGATTCATGCTCCTCGATTACCAACTTGGAAGCTCCGGCAAGCAGGATTTTTAAGCATGAAATACAGACACCCAAGCCTGACCAGCTTTGGGTATAACCTGTTTAATTTCACTTGGTTTTTGAGCATTCCTTTTTGCTTCATAAAATTCGTTTACCCCTTTTTCTCTACCATCGACCATCTTACCAAAGATATGTTTCACTTTGCCATTGAACGCTTTTTCGACATCAAATTCTTTCTTTTCAGAATAAAATTGATTCGAAGTTTCAACTTTTCCAACTTTTGATTTTAAATTTGCAGCCCGCAATGGTGGAATGTTGACATCATCCATTGGCGGCACTGACTTTTCTCCTTTTAGCTCATCTTGTGGCTCCTCTGACTTTGACGAGTCAGATTCATCGCCAGACTTAACATCTGATTTCTTGGCAACCCAAGTTTGGTTGTTAAGATTCACTCTTCTTTTGTAAAACTTTTTAGAACACTCACCAACTTCATATGTTGAATTTTTACACATTTTAGAATTTTCAATTGATGGTTCAGTTTTGTCAACAACTTTTTCTTTGAGTTTAGAAGACACTCCCTGTTGTGTGTTGGTTGTCATTGGACAGTTCCAGGTGATGTGACCAACTTCATTGCATCGGTAATAGGTTCTTGTCTCCTTTTTCTGATTAGCTTCATTCTTTCATGTTTCTGTTTTTCTGCAAGAAACACTTTGTTTGATTGCTTCCAGAATGAACTCTTTTTCTCTTCTTCAGAACTTGCACCTGAAACAAATACAGTTTTTGATTTAAAATCTTTAATATTTTGATTATTTTCAACATCGAAACCCAACCCCTTCTTTTTGAAATTGCTTTTATGATTCGGTTTCTGTTGATGACCTGGACCGAATCCTTTCTTCTTGTTTAAACGTTGCTGAATTCTAGAAGTATATTTAGGTTTTGAAAATCCGATTTTATCTTTTATTTCTGAAAACTTTATTTTTATCAATTTAAAAACTGTTTTAATATTTTCAATTTTCACATTTTTAATTAGAAATTCCTCATCAGAATATAATTTGTCTGAATCATTCAAAGTATATGCTACTTTGATTGTTTCGTCATTCAAATTATTTTTTGATAACAGAAATTCTTTATTGTAAACCCTTTTGACCGATGATTTCGAACTGTCAACTGATGAACTTGAACTCTCAGATTCAGACTTTGACTCTGACTCCTCATCCTTATCCAACACCTGATCGACCACTTTCTTTATTAACCCAGACTCATGATCAGTGTCAGACGATGTGAATGTGACATCAATGTTGCTGGTAACTCATCAGTTGTTTCGGGCTTTAACTTTATATTGACTGCCTTTTTTACTTTTTCTGAATTTGGTTTTCTGGGAGAATAACCTTCCCAGATCGGAGGTAGACACTTGTTATAATTTGCACTTTGTTTCTTACCAGTATCCGTATCTTCTGACTTCTTATCTTGAAAAACTTCAAAACCTGCAACTATCGGATAGATTCTATCAATCAAATAATCAGAACTTGAGTAACTCATTAGCAATCGTCTGATTCTTTCATTCTAAATCTTTTCAGTCTCCAATTCCTGCTTCAACTTTGCACACTCTTCAATATAATGATTGATGGCCTTCTGCTTAGACATCATTGTTGCATTCATCATTGTCAAAGCATCTTCCCTTTCTGAATTTGTCTTTTCCAACTGGTTTACTGTTCTGTTCAACACATTATAAGATTCTTTCACGTACTTAACATCGAACAATAATTTTTCTTTCATCTCGTCAAGCTCACTATACTTCTTATCTTTCTCTTCACAATGTTTGCATGGTTCCAAACATTTCAGACAAGGTTTTGTGACCTCTACAATCTTTTCAATCACTTTAGCTTCTTTACTCTGTTCTTCCTTCTCTTCCTGAGCAATATTTTCACATTTTACCTCTTTCTTTTCTTTTGCTGCTCGTCTCTCCTTTAGCTTCTCCAATTTATCTGCAAAATAAAATTTGAAACTTTCAGGAGATAGATGAGTTTTACCAATGTTTATTTGTTTAATTTCTTCATCATCATCACTACTATCAATTAATGATTGATCAAAGACTGGTGTCTTTTCTGAACTATCTTCTGAAGTAACAGACTCTCCATCTTGACTTTTCTCATCATTTGCAAACATATCCATCCATTCTTTCATCAACTCTGGTTCTTGAATGATCTGTGCAATAAATGCTCTAAACTTTGAGTTACTTTCAGGCGGAATATATTTATCCCAGCTAAATCCCTCTGGCAATCTTTCATCTTCTTGATCTGGAGTCATAGTAATACAAGCTTTCTTCTTTCCATCTTCAATTGACTGTTGTTGAGCTACCTGGTGATATATTGCTTTCCGATAATATTCATTGTTCCCGAACGGATTCTGAGCTCCACCTGCTTCTCGGTTGGTACATTCCCTCTTGAAATGTCCTTTTTCCCTGCACCGAAAACAAGTAACTTTAGACTTATCAAAACCTAAAGTAGAAACATTAGCATCACGTAAGTCATCTCTTCCGGTAATCTGCTTAAATTTCTCAGCTCTCCTCAACACGCTCGTTAAACACCACTTAATATCCATTAACTCCATTTCCTCAGCATCAATCTGATCGTAGTCCTCTTTTGTTAACATGGGATTTCCGATCCTTCCCGCAACCAAACTTTCATATGATTCTAACATGGTAACTAGTAATGCCATATGACCTTTAGCGACTTCTTCAGAGAAATTATGACCGTTCTGAAGATGTAACGCGATGTTGCATTGTAGCACATGACCATTACCATTTTTTGAGCTTTGAGACTGATAATTTGAAGTTTGAACATTAGGATTAACACTCGGATATGAAGAAAATCCACTGTTGTTGATTGAGCTTTGATTGAGTGATCCGGATGAGTTTTCTGCGCTGAAAGCGGTTTGGATCTTCAGATTTGCTTCAACATTTTGGACATTACCTTTGAAATACATCTTGATATCTTGTTGACCACTTGAATTGTTCATTCTAGTGTTCTTTTTGTTGTTCAAGATCTTGTCCTTCAAGTTTTTCAATGAACTGAGCAATTGTCAATCTATCATACTCCCCGGTATTCTTCAAAATCATAAGATATGTACCCCATTCTTTTTGAGGTAAAGCATCAGCCAATTTTTCAACCCATTCCTCACGATCTTTAGTGATATCCAACTGACTCATTGAACGTACTAAATGACAACATCTCTCAATAAGAGTCTTTGTAGTTTCACCCGGTAAACTTGAGAATAATTCAAATTCTTTCTTTAATAGTGACTTTTTATTCTTGATCATCTCCGTACTTCCTTCGAATTTTATACGAAGTTCTTCCCAAATCAAACGTGCACTATCATCATGTTAAAGTAATATGAAAATGTCTTCTTTCACAGCTTGTTGAAGTAAACTGATCATCATCTATTCAGCCTTGTACATTTCTCTTTCTTTTTCCGTAAATTCAGAAATATTCTTTACAACTCCCACATTATTACGAGGTCGAACATACTTAGTTTCAATACACTCCCAAGACCTTAGATGATTTTCTTGAACCCAATTCTAGAACCTTTCTTGCCAACTATAATATTCTTCAATGCTCATCAGCTTTGGGGGTTTCTGTAACGTTCCCGTTTCATTTTCCATAGTTACACTCTGAGCAACGGTAACAAGAGTACCCGGGACAGTAGCAAATGCATTATAAAATTCGTTGTCCATGTTTCGGTATTGAGATTTCACAAAAACAGACTTTTCAAACGAACTGGGAAGATTTCAAACGATCTGGACACCCTTTAACTAACCAATTCGTACGAACTGAAGATTCTATTCCAAATGAACTGACCAATCTCCAAACGATCTGGTTAACTTTCAAACGACCTGATGACCTAAGATCAATCCGTGCGAACCGATGAACTTTCAAGCGAACTGAACACTTCGTGCGATCTGGGATGATTTCACACGACCTGATACACTCTCACGCGACCTGAAGACTTATTAATCACTTCGTACGAACTGGGTCACCTCGTGGTACAAACAACCTGAGTGATTTTCAAGCAACCTGATTCAATTCGTGCGAGCTGGATGTTCAGCTCGTGCGACCTGAATGATTCTCGAACGATCTGACAAGGTTTTCACACGATTTGGTCCATTTTATCAAGTTTTAGATTGAATTAGGTTCTGATTTATTCAAGGATTGTTTAAAACAGTGTTCCGCGTGTTATATCACAAAATCAGTCCATTTTATCCATGAAAACTTGGTAATTTTGATGAAAAAGTTTAAAAGAATGAATAGAAATCAGAATTCGCACAAGCATATAGCACGTAGGTTCATACGAAGCCACAATAGGTTGCTTCGTACCAGAGGGTGTGTTTGGTACTTAGACTATAGACTAGGTCTGTTTACACGACTTAACCTAATTCCCTATAGTTATGGCTCTGATACCAATCTGTCACACCCCAACCGATGGCGGAATCATCGGGGCGCATCACTAAGCGAATCAGATTGCTCGAGAGAATCCATAACAACTAATTTGGTGACAATATTTAACAAGTTCATTATCCCATACTAATAAACAAACATTTCACAAAATTCGTAACAGATTTCATGTTTCTCAAACAATACAAATCCGACAACTTAGATTTTTAGGTGGGTTTCTAAAGTAGCCTAGTCTTGATTCGAGATAACCTGCGATTAACCTGCAACATACGTTAAAATAATGTCAATACAAAAATATATTGGCGAGTATACAGGTTTGATATAATAGTAAACCAGATAAAAGCGTTGCGAATTTCCACATACATAAACGAGAGACAACACAACATATATACTAACAAGACAAACACTCAAGCTAAGTCCCGAGATGACTGCGAAGGAGAGGTGTGAAGTTTCTTAACTAGACCCCGTCGGGTGTGAGTCAAACTATAGTACCATACCAGCTAAGGTGGAACATCAACGAGTAAAAGTCCTAGCACATATGTATCAAGCATCACGTGTAAATATTTATATTAGTCATTCATGTGTGATAATCAGTTTAAGCATGTAGTATGTTTTGATAAGTGTGTTTATGTATGAACGTGTGTTACACCCCAAAAGGTGCGTTTTAAAGCGAAAAAGGGGGTCAAGTATACTCACATTGCATGCTTAATAACTAAACACTGTCTGGAATGGAATGGAGAGAGCGCCGGATCAGCCTGCGTACGGGAACAGAAGTACGTAAGTCCTCCAAAGTGCTGAAACGGTCGAAATCGAAGTGTTGAGTGGGACACAGAGGCTTTGTACGAAGCCAGTGCCATCGTACGAAGGTGGTGTCTTCGTACATGTGTTGCTTCCGTTGTCCAAAATCGAGTGTGTTTCGCGTCTTGCTTCGGAAAATCGAGTGTTCATCCCTCCAACCTTAAGCTACTGATTAAACTTAGAGTCGGAGAGGTCTTTGTCTGAGTCACGGGTGAAAGTTGGGCTGGGATGTGCGAAGTCAGTGCCTTCGTACGAAGCCATGTGTGCATTCGTACGACGCCGGGCTTCGCACAGAACAATCCAGCTCACATTCGTGGTTGTTCTTGGTGTTCGGAGCTGTGTTTTCATCTGAATCGGATGTATTTTTGAGTTCTATTCATGACGGTTTCGACACTACCTCGTCCCACTATCCAGTTAACGAAATACATGTCGTTTTAGGTTCGTTTTTTGTGTAAAATCGAGTTTAAAAATGGTTTTGAAAAGGTTTTTACTTAGATCTAACACTTGGTGAGTGTGAAATCTGTAGATTCTTAACTTAGGAAGCCGAGGCTAAGCCCAATACACTCGGTTAAGTGTAGATCCGTGACAAAACAAGATGATTTGATGGAAAAGATGAAGGTTTCCATGAAAAAGATGAAGTTTAAGATGAAAAAGGTAGAGTTTAGGTAAAAAGATGAAGCTTAGTTGAAAACAAGGGAGTTTGGATGAAATCGAAGTGAATCTTGTGGAAAATCGTAGTGGAAAACATTGTGTAATCAGGTAAAAATGATAAATCTTACTTGAAAATAGTTGGACAGCAATTCGGCAGCGTTTCGGAGTAAAGGGCAGCAAGTTAGAATGAATGAGGAAGGGCTAGGTATTTATAGGAGATGGCTGGCACTTTTGTTCGAACCGGCTGCCTTCGTACGAAGGCAGTGCCTTCATACGAAGTTGCTGGCTTCGTTAGAAGGGGCCAGTTTTGTGTATTTCGTTCTTGTTTTGCGTGTAGGATTATGGTTTTGGTGCGTTTTGTTGCGTTAGTTAGTACGGTTACTTTAAGTATTTTAACGAGGTATTAAGTATTGCGTTACGTTGCGTTTTAGAGTCTCGATTTACATAGATAATATTAATAATAAGCATATATATTTATATATTATAAGTAACCGCATTTTGACTCTGCGTTGCGTTTATGCGAGAGTGAGCGAGTAGTTTAAATATTCACGTGATGTAGTAGTGTAAGCGTAAGTGTTGTAAGCGTTGTGATGTGCGATATAGCGTGTGTAATAAGCAATGTAGTGCAAAAATATGCGATGCAGCTTAGTAAGCGATATAGTTTACATTATGATCTGAATCTCGGTGCTAGGCGTAACGAGAGTAACGAGCGCGAAAGTGCGGGTTGTTACAATTCGGATGGATGGACACAAAGTCCATCCGAACGAATGCATAATATGTTCATCTGCAAGTTTGTTTTGTTCAAATGAGTCCATCCGTCCGGATGGAGGCCCATCCATCCGGATGGAGACCATCCGCTGAGTACAGCCATCCGGATGAACACTGCCTATAAATAGGAGTGTAGGGTCTTGTCATTAGAGAACTTTTGGTGACTAGAGTGGGGAAACTCTGTCCATTTGATTTCGTGGTTTTGTGATTGTCAAACATCAATAGAAATCATATTATAATTACATATGAGTGTCTGATCTACACACGTATTTGGATTTCGCACATTATACGTGTTCATACGCATTCAACGGTCAAGGAATCGATCCATGATTCGAACCCACAACAAGTCAAAACGTTTAAGGGCTTCATTATCGGTTTTGATCCTAACTACTTAGGTTTGAAATTAGGGATTGTAGTATGATTAATGGGGGCCTTGAGTTGAATATCGATTTAATGAGTGTATTTCTCTGCTACTGTTTTAGTTTAAAACTAAAATGAGTATTAAAATTTGTCTGACTAATCTAATACTCATAATAAATGATTAATCGGTCAAGTATGAGAATCCAAGAATAAACATATATTATATATTTATCTATATATGACCATCATTCTCATTTATCTTATATTATTTGATCAAAATTATAGCCTAGATTGGTTACTAACTATGTGATGGACGTAATTACCCTTATTACATATTAAAGGGTTTCCCCTTATCATATAAGAGTTATAGATTGTTTAAATTTATTAACCACTAGTAACTAGTTTTATTTTTAAAATAATTATTCAACCCATATAGTTAAAAAAAACTATTTTATATATATTTGGTTGGAATGTTATACTAATTAATTGGCTTATATATGTGTGACATTTCTATTTTCTATATAAAAATAAAGTATATAAAACTTATATTATTCAACGGGTAGGCTACGGGTAAGTTGACTGTTAGAAATATGAAGTATCTAGACGGGCCTAAGAACCATTTAATAATTAAGTTATAAAATACATTATATTTGAACCTACTCCATTTTTAATGAAACTTGGTTCAAAATGTAGATAAGATTATTCTCGTTCTAATGACATATTCATTGTTTTATAAAAACGTCATATTTTAGAAGTTATAAGCGCCAAATAAGTGAATCAGCTGAATTAATTATAATATATAATAATAAAATAATATAAAAATCAAAACCAAAACTAACCTTTGAAATGTAATGTGTACGTGACTTGTCCCAATAAAAATCAAACTAAACATTTACATCATATATACATATGCATGTATTAATTCTAGTAGGATACATGTATCATTTCAAAGATTAGAAAGAATATTTTCAAACGTGGCTTCCAAGTTATATCATCCACTATAAATATGAACAACAACATTCACAAACTTTGTTCACCCCTTCTGATAGTCTCGCCCTCTCCCTCTATTCTTCTTTAATTCTATTTTTTTCTTTAAATATTAAATCCATAATAATAATAAAGTCCTGCCTCGTTTTAAGTGTTTTAACTCCCGATCACTGATACCCTTTCCGATTGATCTGGAGCCCCATAACGCATGTCAAGGCTCTGCCTGACTAAGTTCGTTGGGGTTCTGTCTCGTGACGTAGGGATAAGGTTGAATTAGAGTTACTATACTTAACACGAGTGCATATATATATATATATATATATATTAATAGCTCGGGAGTTATACCCAAGATTTATACCAGGAGGCTTTCTAGTTTAATCATAAAGTTACAAGGTGGGTCCATTCTCTTTTCTCACAGTTTGTGAGTCATTATCCTTTTTATCAGCTTTTTGTGATACACTTATATTTAAAAATATTTTTCAAAAATCCTAAATGTTTATCAGTTATACTTACAGTGATTAAATTTTTGTATTCTGTAATAATTGTCGGTGTGGGAGGTTTTATACATTACTTGACCCTCGTTACTATTGGCCAAAAAGTTAGCCAATAGTAGCATGACCACAAGCACGAGGGAAATTGTGCCCCAGTAGCCATAGCCTATAACTCATATTATTTTTACACTAAATCATTAAACTTAATGTATGAATGAAATAAATTTAAATGATAGGGTATATAAAATGTAATGAATCAACATTATATTCACGACACTGTTAATATATCCTACAATAGTGATATATATTTAGGTGTTAATATATTCTATAATAGTAATATACAAAGAAAACAATATATACCAATATTTAATAATACGTACACCTAACTTTAATATATATATTATACACATCATAAAGTTAATTGTGTGTTTACAATAAATATTTGACCCATTCAAACCGTTAAAACAATATATTGAAATAAATTTAAATATTTAATATAACTATTATAATTTTTATGATAGTTATATTTAATATTTAAAATAGTATTAGGGGGCCAGGAAATTAATGAATATATATGTTCATCTAAAAGAAGATTAGTTATATTAAAGAATCACTAATGAAAAATTTTGTTCATAATGTATATAAGATTATGTTAGATATATTATAATATAACTATTAAATGTTTAAGGTAACATAATAAATATATTAGTTTTAACCTCTGTTATGTTACATAAAAATTACAGTTTTATAATCTAATATAACTAGTAATCTATTACTATACATGTATAGTTGGGTTCTGTATTCAGCAATTATTGCCGGTATGTGAAATTTGATATACATTATTTGGTAAGTGTCACTAGTTGAGAGAATGATCAATAGTGATAGGACCAGAGTCACTAGTTGAAAGAACGATCAACAGTGATATGACCACAATTACTAGTTGAGAGAATGGTTAACAGTAATATGACCCAAGTCACTAGTTGAAAGAACGATCAACAGTGATATGACCACAATTACTAGTTGAGAGAATGATCAACAGTAATATGACCCGAGTCACTAGTTGAGAGAATGATCAACAGTGATACGACACCAGTCACTAGATGAAAGAATGATCAACAGTGATTTGACCACCGTCACAGGAATCGCCTAGTGACCGTTATAATAGTAAGATATACTATATATCTATTACTTGATAAACCTCACTATTGGACGAAAGTGAGCCAATGAGTAATATGACCACCGTCACATCGGAACTGCCACCATGTGACAAATACTGATTGAGTTTTTGGGTAAATATAAACAAATATAAAAACCTTGTTGCTGTAAAAGTATAACAATATATTTTTATAAAAAAAATGGAATGAACTCGCCAGTATTTATTACTGATAAAATATTTTCAAAACGTGTTTCAGGTAATTTGCTAGAAGCCAGCTATGGAGCACTGAAGGCTTAAATAAAGTGGCTATAAATACCTGAATAAAAAAAGAAACTTATGTTTTATTTAATTGGATTTATCCCCATAAAAACATTTGAATGAAATACGGGTTTTAGCCCATTTGTTTTATATTAAAAGTTCGGTGTTTTAAAACTCTGAAATCATTTCCTAACTACGATCATGATGAAAAATTTTCCGTTGCGTAATTAATAAACACCGATACCATCTAGCTGGTTCACGGCTCTCGCTCCCAGGGTGGGGTCGGGGGTTGTGACAGAAGGTGGTATCAGAGCCACTTGTTTAAGCTATTTAGGTGTTCTTTTAATACCTAAAGGTAAACAATAAAGTTAGGAAAATAATACAAAATAACTTATGTGTTATTTTTGTAGATTTAAATATATGTATATATAAATATATATGCACATATGATTCTTGAAAGTATTGTTTTGTTTTAATTATTATGTGATGTTAATAAGTGAAAATGTTTGCAATTCTGATGTCGAATGAAGTATCACATAATCCAAAAGTTTATGCTAATAATGAAAATCCTTGGGATAAAAATGCTATAGAAAATATAATAGCCCAAGGAATAGCTAATGCTATACCTTTAATAATTACAACTGTTAAAAACTCCGTAGAACACACCAAAGCTGTAAGTAGCAAGCATACTCGTGACGACAGTTTTAGCCATAGTGTCAGTGGAGGCAATGATGATATTATCAAAACTCCATTTCCCAAGAAAAAGAAGGCAATGACTCTCGGGTGTACCTACAAAGAATTTCTAGCTTGTAAACCAACTGAGTTCGCAGGCAGTGAGGGAGCCACGGCTGCTCTGCGACGGTTGGAAAAGACGGAAGTTGTTCTTAAGATCAGCAAATGTGCCGAAGAAGATAAGGTGATGTATGCTTCCAACCTCTTTAAGGAAGAAGCCTTAGAATGGTGGAATACAATTCTTTAGGCAAAAGGAAGTGACATGGCTTATGCCCTGAACTGGGAAAAATTCAAGGAAATGGCCGAAAGGAAATTTTGTCCTCCTTATGAAAAGGAACGAATGGCTAACGAATTCCTAAATCATAAAATGATAGATGTGAATTGTCATGAATATACGACAACGTTCTTCGAATACGCAAGAATGGTACCAACTCTGGCTTCGCCAGAACCCGTACTAATTTCTCGTTATATTTGGGGATTAGTGAGCGAAATCCGAGACATGGTCAAGGCCGCTAGACCACAGAATATTGAAGAAACAGTTGAACTAGCTAAAATCCTGATAGATGGACTAATCCGCACAAAAGAAGAAAACAAGAAGAAAGAGTTAGCCCAGAAAATTTCCCAAGAATTCCACAAGAAGAAAGGAACTGAACCGTCACTGGGCAACCTACCTGCAGAAACTATAACAAAAAGCATTTAGGAAGATGCCGTTTTAGGAGAACACTCTATTGTAACTTCTGCAAGATGGTCGGGCATACAGAGGAAGAATGTAGAAGGAAAACTAATATTTGTTTCAATTGCGGAGAAACAGGACACATCAAACTATATTGCCCGAAACTGACCAAAGCACCCGACAACAAGGCCAGAACAACAGACGGAGCTAAGAAGAATGCGCGAGCATTCGTACTTACTACACAGGAAGTAGAAATGATTCCAGACATAATCACTGATATGCAATATTTAAGTTAAGTTATTATTTGACCCTAGTACAAAATGAAAATTAATAAATAAATGCATCCTGTCAAGTACTTCATCTATTCAGAATCATAACAGACTTGTTTGATCTTCGCTTTCATTGAATCATTTAATTGGTTACGACACCTTCTGGTGGCGTTTTCTTTAATAATTTGAAGCTTGAGCTAATCTCATTCTCACACCTGATGTACGGATTTATTTATTTAATTTCTGTTGATTCATTATCTTAAACAGTCTTAATACAATTATGTGTTAAGATAAGAGTACACAAATTCGTATTATATTCCGGTGTACCTCTAACGTTTCTTTCATCATTGATCGAAAAAACTATGATATTCATTTGATCTTTCATCATCAGTTGAAAATCCTATAATATTTATTTGAAATTTACTTCATTAAAACTTTCAGTTGATTACAAAAACAGTGAATTTGTTCGGTCACCGTAATTATTGAGCTATTTCAATCAGTTCGACACCTTGCGGCATCGATATAAACTTGTAGCTTGAGTTAATCATAATCATACGAATCATTCAAAACCACGTATGTCTTTCCTTTGATTCATCATTCAAAAGTAGTCTTGATACAATTATGTATTAAGACAATGATACACTAAACTCTATTGTATTTCGGTGTATCCTTGCAATTCAATAAATGTCAACACATTGATTTTTCTCATGTCATGGTTCGATAGTTGACAAATAATTTTCGTGCTTCTATTTCATTTGAGCTTGTTGATTCTGAGTCTTCCTCAGTTAACAATCAAAGTAAGTTTTCTTTTGACATTGAATTCTATTGTTTCTAAAAGTCATTCACAACTTGTAAACATTCAATTTAGATATCTATTGATCACATATCTCTTTTGGCTTGAACCTAGTCACCTTGGAAATTATATAATTTCACATCGTTCGTTTGACATTGATTCCTAGAAATAATTCAGTTGAACCATTGAGCCTCGTTTATTGTAAAACACATATTCATTTGAAAATGTCTTGATTCTGTGTCATTTACCTTAATACTGTTCTTATTGACTAAGACGTGACATAACTTTAAGAGAACATCGTAACCCAAATCTCGAGGACGAGATTTAAAACAAGGTGGGGAGGATGTAAAATATCCATTTTTTTATTTATCATATAAGAGTTATAGATTGTTTAAATTTATTAACGACTAGTAACTAGTTTTATTTTTAAAATAATTATTCAACCCATATAGTTTAAAAAAATTATTTTATATATATTTGGTTGGAATGTTATACTAATTAATTGGCTTATATATATATGTAACATTTGTATTTTCTATATAAAAATAAAGTATATAAAACTTATATTATTCAACGGGTAGGCTACGGGTAAGTAGACTGTTAGAAATATGAAGTATCTAGACGGGCCTAAGAACCATTTAATAATTAAATTATAAAAATACATTATATTTGAACCTACTCCATTTTTAATGAAACTTGGTTCAAAATGTAGATAAGATTATTCTCGTTCTAATGACATATTCATTGTTTTATAACAACGTCATATTTTAGAAGTTATAAGCGCCAGATAAGTGAAGCAGCTGAATTAATTATAATATATAATAATAAAATAATATAAAAATCAAAACCAAAACTAACCTTTGAAATGTAATGTGTACGTGACTTATCCCAATAAAAATCAAACTAAACATTTACATCATATATACGTATGCATGTATTAATTCTAGTAGGATACGTGTATCATTTCAAAGATTAGAAAGAATCTTTTCAAACGTGGTTTCCAAGTTATATCATCCACTATAAATATAAACAACATTCACAAACTTTGTTCACCCCTTCTGATAGTCTCGCCCTCTCCCTCTATTCTTCTTTAATTCTATTTTTTCTTTAAATATTAAATCCATAATAATAATAAAGTCCTACCTCGTTTTAAGTGGTTTAACTCCCGATCACTGATATCCTTTCCGATTGATCTGGAGCCCCATAACGCATGTAAGGCTCTGCCCGACTAAGTTCGTTGGGGTTCTGTCTCGTGACGTAGGGATAAGGTTGAATTAGGGTTACTATACTTAACACGAGTGCATATATATATATATATATACACATTTAATAGCTCGGGAGTTATACCCACGATTTATACCAGGAGGCTTTCTAGTTGAATCCTAAAGTTACAAGGTGAGTCCATTCTCTTTTCTCACAGTTTGTGAGTCATTATCCTTTTTATCAGCTTTTTTTGATACACTTATATTTAAAAATATTTTCCAAAAATCCTAAATGTTTATCAGTTATACTTACTGATGTGTGCAAAATGCAACATATAAATTACATCAATTGTGGCATAAAACTAACCTTTTTTTAGTACTAATGTTGGAAAAAGTGTGCTTTTGTCTTCCTTTTGTATTTTCAGGATTAAATGAGCTCAAATTAACAAAAGAATAAAAAAGACATCAAAATCTGACATAAATACAAGAAAAAGAACAAGACGTGACATGCCCGACCCCACGACAACATCTTCCCAAGCAAAACAAGAGGACAGAAGACTGAACACGCCCCGTGCTTAGCCAGCACGGGGGCGTGCCCAAGTGTCAGCAGAAACGACAAAGTGGTAGAAGCTTCTATTGCCCACCATGGGGCCGTGCTCAGCGGACACGGGGCCGTGGTCAACTATAAGATTCGCACAATCTAAGCAAATCTTCAAAGTACAAAGATTCTTCTGCACACGGGGTCGTGCTCAGCGGACACGGGGGCGTGGTCAACTAATAAGACAAGCTGCATTAAATGAAGAAAGAGAAGGATGTGGACACGTGGCCGTGCCCGAGCTTCTGTTCAGCCTATAAATAGGAGTGCTTGGCTCAAGCTCAAACCATCCCTTGGCACACCACCTCTCTCACACTTCACCCACCACCCACCACCACCATAACACCATCATCCACCACCATCATCCATTGTCCATCATAGAGTGTGTGAGTCGTCTCGGGATCCAAGATTGATCGTAAGAGTTCTTGACAATCAAGGCCATGTTTGCCTAAGTCTCTTACATCACTTGGTGAAGACAAGTGTCTAGTGTAATACTTTTTATTTCTAATCTTTTCGCACTTTTTACTTGGTTTTGTATTAATGACTTTAATAACTAGTTTCTTATGTTGAAGGTGATTCTTCCTTATCGTTTGTCCGTGGTGTCTTGACATTATTTTACTGTCTATATAAAATAAAATATTTTCACCATTCATATCTCCACGGTCTATATGGAGGTATGTTGGCTACCTGGTCGGGGGTTAAGGGAACGGTTTGGTAAGAGTCTTGCCATTGTTCAGCGTTTATAGGTCCTGCAATGGACCTGGGTCAAATTTAGTAGGACCTCCTTCAATACTTAACGGTGTTGGATGGCGGGGGTCCAAACTCTTTGATCCCCTCATAAGTTAACTACTATTAATACTATAACCCGGCTATTTAGGACTGTGTCCCTGCTGACTCAGACTACTTAGTCGAGGGTAACGTCACATCCAAAAGAGGGGCCTACCATAATTTGCATTAATAACTTAATTCATTATCTTTCAATAATCCGACCCTTTAGGATTGTATCCTTGCTGACTCAAACTACTGGGTTGAGGGTAACGTCACCTTCAAAAGAGGGGCCTACTACAATAACTAAGATAATCTCTTAAATAAGTGCAAAAATGCGGAAATAATCAAAGGTTACACTATACACGAGTCGGAACCAAGTGATTCATCTTGTTTATCTGTTTTTCTTTTATTTTTATTTTCAGCATTTTAGTTAGTTTTTATTTTTCTTAGTTTAAAACATTTTTCTAAACTTTTGTTTTGATTAGACGTTGAGGATAAACCGGTGCTAAAAGCTCTTGTGTCCTTGGACGACCTCGGTATCTTACCAACACTATACTACGCTCACGATGGGTGCACTTGCCCATACGTGTGTTTAGTTTTAGTAAATATCGTGTTTTATAAATTTAAAACTTGGCTAAAAAAGTGTTAAAGGGCTTAAAATATACACCTAATATATATAACACTCCGACACGCATCAAGTTTTTGGCGCCGTTGCCGGGGACACAAGGATTTTAAGAAAGCTTAAAATCGACGGCCTAATCAGTTTTTCAAAACCTTTTTAAAACGCGCGCACATTTTTCTGCATTTTAGTTTAGTTTTGCATTTACAGTAACCTGAACACGGGTCGTGCTCACTGAACACGGGCCGTGCTCACTGAACACGGGGCCGTGCTGCACATTTTCATAAAACCACCCAGTAACAGTAACTTGAACACGGGTCGTGCTCACTGAACACGCCCCGTGCTCAACGAAATCAGTAAATTTAATTAAAACACCCAGATACAGACCCTGAACACGGGGCCGTGCTCACTGAACACAGGGCCGTGTCCAGCCTCTGTTTCCATTTTTATTTTTGTTTTCTGATCTCGAGACTTGGTTGTGGTCTGCTGAGTGATTCTCATGGATCAATACTCAGGAGGTTACAACTACACCTATGAGGAGGATGATTATAGGAGTAATTATTGCACTAATTGTCGTAACCCACACTCGGTTCCAAATAATCACTCATATCAACCATCCAATTCATACACCTACTATGAGGAGCCCAGGTTTGAACCATCAACTTCATACACATCCTATGAAGACCAAAGGTATGAACCTCCTCCCTCATACTCATATTTTGATAAACCAAGGTATGAGCCTTCTTACTCATACTTTGAGGAACCAAGATATGAGCCACCACCTTCATATGCTTATTATGAGGAACCATGGCGTGAACAACCCACCTCATATGAGTATTATGAAGATCAAAATAACGACCCTTATCCATCATACGCTTACAATGAAGAACCATGGTGTGAACCATCGACTTCATATGGGTATTATGAGGAACAAATGATCGAACAACTGGATTCAAGCTTTGAAAATCCCGATTCTTTTTCTATAACCGAAGTGACCGATAGGATATCAGAACACCTTAGAGTTATCGATCGCTATATAAAAGAATCTCGCGCAAGGGAAGAGGAGTCCCGCGCGAGGGAAGAATTAACTAAAGAAAAGATAACTGAAAGTGTAAAAATGGAAGAACAAATAAGTGAAAAACCGACACATGAGTTAAACAACGAAAAAGGTGAGTCCGACAACGTTAAAATTCAAGAAGAGTCTAATTTTGAAGAAATTAATCTCTTGTCACCCTCTTTTGAAAATCATTGTTTAGTACCCACTCATGCTAAGTTTTTAAAAGAGTTAAACACTAACACTAAAATTTACGAAACGGTAAGTGTTAAGTTAACTAATGGATCAAACTTCGCTAATAAAAGAAGACCCATTTGAAATTAACATTACACCGATTCCATGTTTCTTTCAAAATTCGTTTATTAGTAACGTCACAATTGATAAAGATCTTTGTGTTAACATAATGCCTAACTACATTTTCGAAAAATTAAGTATTAGTGATTTTTCTCCACTTCAAATACCCATTTTTCTATCCAATCGGAAAGTAATAAAATCAATCGGTGTAGTTGAGGATGTATTGGTTAAAACAAATCAAATGGTAATCCCAACCGACTTTGTCATCCTCGATGACGCTCCTCTAGTGTTGGGACGACCATTTGTAAAAACTCACGAAGCTTTGAAAAATCGGAAGTTCAAAAATCTACCTCTTCAATTAGGGGCATTTAAAAGAAGTGTCGATCTCGAACGGTCAATGAAATATCCTTTCAGCAATAATGACCCCGTAATTGAAGATGAAGATGAACCACCCGATACAAGTGAAGAGATTGACCACTTTGTTGAAGAAGAGGTCGCCATAGAACAAACTTTTAAAGTTCTTGATCGAAATAAGCAACCAAATAAGGAGTCTCCTAAAGACCCACCACTTGAGCTCAAAGAACTTCCAAAAGGTTTGGAATATGCTTTTCTAGACAAAGATGGTAATTTACCTGTAATTATTTCGTCTAAATTAGATAGCTTAGAAAAAGAAAAATTAATTAGTCTTTTGAAAAAACACAAAAACGCGATAGCTTGGAAACTTGTAGACATAAAAGGAATTAGCCCTTCCATGTGTACACACAAAATTTTAATGAATGATGACTACAAATCGGTAATACAACCACAACGTCGAGTAAATCCAAATGTTCAAGAAGTGGTTAAAAACGAGGTCATCAAATTACTTGACGCCGGACTTATCTATCCTATCTCCGATAGTCCTTGGGTGAGTCCCGTCCAAGTAGTTCCAAAGAAAGGAGGTATGACGGTGATAACTAACGAAAAGAATGAATTAATACCAACGAGAACCGTCACAGGATGGAGAGTATGTATAGATTATAGACGATTAAATGAAGCAACAAGAAAAGATCACTTTCCTTTACCCTTCATTGATCAAATGTTAGAAAGATTATCCGGTCATAAATTTTACTGTTTCTTGGATGGTTTTTCAGGTTACTTTCAAATCCCGATAGCACCTGAAGACCAAGAAAAGACAACTTTCACATGTCCCTATGAAACTTTTGCTTATCGACGCATGCCGTTCGGTCTGTGTAATGCCCCCCGCAACATCCCGATGTGAGGAAACTAACCTCGCCCTAAATTGGGAAAAATGCCATTTCATGGTAACGGAGGGAATAGTACTCGGTCACAAGATCTCAAGCGAAGGAATGGAGGTGGATCGAGCCAAAATAGATACCATTTCTAGATTACCACCTCCATCCTCCGTAAGAGCTATCAGAAGTTTCCTAGGGCATGCCGGATTTTATAGGCGGTTTATCAAAGACTTTTCTAAAATCTCAAGGCCTCTAACAAAATTACTTGAAAAGGATGCCCCTTTCATCTTTGACAAGGATTGCAATCAAGCATTTCTAACCCTAAAGGAAATGTTAGTCAATGCACCTATCATGATAGCGCCTGATTGGAAATTTCCTTTCGAAATCATGTGTGATGCCAGTGACTATGCAGTTGGAGCTGTCCTGGGACAAAGAAAAGAAAAGCATTTCCACCCCATTTATTATGCTAGTAAAACGCTTAATGATGCACAAGAAAATTACACAACAACTGAAAAAGAATTACTAGCTGTGGTATTTGCTTTTGATAAATTTCGTTCTTATCTTGTTCTTTCTAAAACTATAGTCTATACAGATCATGTAGCCATTCGATATCTCTTCAAAAAGCAGGATGCAAAACCACGTTTGATTCGGTGGATTCTACTCCTCCAAGAATTTGATATCGAAATCAAAGATAAAAGAGGAGCAGAAAATACCGCAGCAGATCATCTTTCATGCTTAGAAGACCCAGCTTTGGAGGCAACCAGGGACGAGCAAATCAACGAAAAATTTCCAACTGAGTCCCTGGAAATGGTGGAATATAAGGAAGAACCATGGTACGCCGACTATGCTAACTACCTAGCTAGCGGTATAGTCGCAAAAGGTTGGCCACATCATCAAAGAAAAAAATTCTTTGCCGATGTAAAACACTATTTTTGGGAAGATCCATATCTTTTCAAAATGTGTGCCGACCAACTCGTCCGACGATGCGTACATGGTGGTGAAGCACGAAGAATTCTCCGCCATTGTCATGAAGGACCATACGGAGGGCATCATGGTGCCGCTAGTACCGCACGAAAGGTATTTGATTCAGGATTTTATTGGCCAACCATCTACAAAGACGCCCAAAGTCTTGTCAAGATATGTGATGCTTGCCAAAGAACAGGTAATATTTCTTCCAAAAACGAAATGCCACAAAAAGGCATTCTTGTTTGTGAAATTTTTGATGTGTGGGGACTCGACTTTATGGGACCTTTCCCACTATCGAAAGGAAACAAATATATACTTGTGGCAGTAGACTACTTGTCTAAATAGGCCGAGGCCGAGGCACTTCCAACGAATGATGGAAGAGTCGTGGTAAGATTTCTGAAAAAAAATTTCTCTCGTTTTGGCACACCTAAAGCATTAATAAGTGATAGAGGTACCCATTTTTGCAACCATCAACTTGAAATTTTTTTAACAAGATATGGGGTCTATCACCGGGTCTCAACAGCATATCACCCTCAAACAAACGGACAAGCCGAAGTGACTAATAGAGGTTTAAAACGAATACTTGAAAAAACCGTAGGGTTAAATAAAAAGGAATGGGCAGATAAATTAGATGATGCTTTATGGGCTTTTCGAACTGCTTATAAAACAACAATAGGTACAACCCCATATAAGCTAGTCTATGGAAAAAGTTGTCACTTACCAGTAGAAATTGCTCATAAGGCCTACTGGGCAATCAAAAATGTAAACTTAGATTTAGAATTTGCTGGTAAAAATCGATTTTGTCAATTAAATGAATTAGACGAGCTTAGGAGTTATGCATACTCAAACTCCGAAATTTATAAGGAAAGAATGAAAAATTTGCATGATAAACATATTAAACCTAATGAATTTCGGGTAGGAGATCTAGTTCTTTTGTTTAATTCACGGCTTCGACTGTTTCCTGGTAAATTAAAGTCTAGGTGGTCAGGACCTTTTTCCGTCACCCATATTTTCCCACACGGTGCAGTAGAAATTAAATCTCGAAATGGGCCTCCATTCAAAGTCAATGGCCAACGGCTGAAACTCTATCAAGGATTCATTGAGGATGAAGAGGAAGAGAACTCGTTTCAAACGGTGGAAGAATGAAAACATCAACATCATACCTGGTAAGTTACGAACGATTGGGACGACATCTAAAGTGGTAAGTTTTCTAACCAAAGCTTATGGGAAACAAGGGCACTCACACGAGCACTTAAAGAAAAAAAATTCAAAAACTTTGCTCGGCACGGGGTCGTGTCCGCTGGACACGGGGTCGTGTCCGCGCTGCAGTCGGGATATATCCCCTTTTTCACAACAGTTACAACATTCCACACGCCCCGTTTCCCCGAAAAAGCTCTGGTTCCAGGCGATTTTTCGCAGATTTTCGACATCTCCTATCACTCTAACAACATCAAGGTATGATTCTATCACTTTTAGTAGTTAGATTAGTTACTTGCATGTAGTTAAAACACCAAAAATTGGGGAAAAATCTAGGGTTCTTGAAGTTCATCCGGATCGAACCTCAAATTTTCGTTTAGATCTGTTTGCATTTAGTTAGATTAGTGTTAAGGGAAGTAAATACACTTGTATTGTTCATAGATTCACCCGATTTCTCACAAAAACCCCAAACCCTTGTTCTTGAACCGAAAAAGATAAAATTGAATGGGTAAATGGGTTATTTTGGGAAAAACGGCATTTAGGGTTTCATTTTCGGGGGAAACCGCACCTATTGAACCAAAAATTTTCAAGTTTTCGAAACCGGGTCGAAATATGGAATTTTTGTGTAACAGACACCTGGACACAGGGCCGTGTCCGCTGAACACGGGGTCGTGTCCAGCCCACTGTTTGCAGTTTTGTCCGAAAATACTTCTGTTTCGTGCTAACTTTTGGTGTATTCTTTCAGATGGCTAGGAAGTTCACAAGATTTAACGCCAATGAGCTCGATGCTAGGGCTAGATACGAGATACTTCAAACAAGGCCGGAGGAATACCCGAGGCAAGCATGCACGGAACTGTTAACTATGGTGAATCAAATCGACCGTTTCAACAACATTGTCACGGGACCACTAAGAGTCGCTTTAACAACTCGACTTCGTTCCGTCCACGAATGCACTTTGGAATTCTATAGCACCTTCACATTCAACTCAAGGTGCGACCCATTCGACAATGATGGGGTAGCATTCCGATGCGGCGGAACTAGGTATTCGATCTCTATGGCACAATTTGGGTCGATTGTCGGGTTATATGCGGAAGAAGATGTAGGCAACGAGGAAAATACTGGAGGAATGCGAGAGATAGGTGAAAACGAACGCCAAGCCATTTGGGCTCAGATTGGTGAAGGGTACTATAATTCGAGCAGCACTAAGAGTACGAAGTTAAGGGATCCGCTCTACAGATACATTCATAGGCTCCTCGGCTACTCTCTTAGCCAAAGGCATGATAGCAGTGGCGTCGTTGGTTTAAGAGATATTGTTGTCCTCCACTGTATCCATAACCGCAGGCCGCTAGATATTCCGTTCCTCATGCTCCGAAACATGCATCATAACCGCCTTGCAAGTGCACCGACCCCTATCTTCTTTGGGGGATGGGTGTACCGTCTCTTCAGGCACTTCACCCGTATACCTAGGTCATTTGAGAGGAGCCCATGGTCGGGTAGGGTGGATATACACATATGCCGCTCAATGAACCTAATTTATGAGGCTGAAGACGGGACGGTAAGCTTTCAAAGGATGCAAGGTCATGCATGGAACCCGCAAGAAGCACTTGTCCTTCACGCCCCACAACATCATCAGTATCAGTACCAACCCCAAGGTGATCCGTGCCAATCCTCCTCAGGAGGCGGTTTTCCTAATTTCCAAAGTTTGCATGATTTGTTGCAGGAAAACCTTATGTGCACCAGGAACACCTACAACATGGCGAGCAACACGTACCACCGGGTTGGAGCTATCGAGAGAAACATATCCGATATCCAAGATGATATTGGATATATTCGGGACCACATTGCGGGCCATGGAGGGGATGATGATGATGAGGAGGACATAGATTAGGCGGGAGGCGCGGAGGAAGAAGCGGTTGTTTGGTAATTCCCCAGGTTAACCTTTTCTAATCTTGAACAATTTGAGGCATGCGTGCCAAGTGTTGAACAATTTACTTTCCCTAACTTCTTTTATTTTCTGCATTTATTTTTCTTTTAACTTTGTTGACTTGGATGATTGAACTTGGTAAAATTAGGATGTTTGATATGTTTTGGTGGAGTGTTTATTGATTAAACAAGTACAAACGAGGCTTAGAGTACTAAGCATTAGTGCTATTAAAGCCGGTACAGGAAAATCGAAGAAAGAAACCTGTTTTCAACCTTGCAGACTTTCCACACGTGCCCGTGTCCATCCAACACGCCCCCGTGCCCACTCCCTGGACCTGCTGTTCGTTTTAATTATGCAAATCTTGACAGACACAGGGTCGTGTTCAGCCAACACGCCCCCGTGTCCACATTCTGTAAGTTTTCGTTACTGGCACCTGAACACGGGGTCGTGCTCACCAGGCATGGGGTCGTGTTCAGCGCCCAGTAACACAAAATTTTTGCTTTTTCACACCTTTTTACACATTCAATCAACCTAAAAACTTATTTTTGGGACACATTGAGGACAATGTGTAATTTAAGTGTGGGGGGGATGCTAAAACCTTGAATCTTGCAAGTCCTAAATACAAGCTTTACACAAAACTCTATTGGAACCGCTAATCACCCCAAATTTTTTCAAAAAAATTTCATTTTTTTTACTTGTCTAGGTTTAACTCGGGAATTTCAAGTTCTAAAAAGGTTATATTTTTACAAATTTACAACCGATAGCGTCATGATAAAAAGAACCAACATAAGAAAACTATGAAAAGGCATGACAAGCTTAGTTAAAATTTGATTATATATACTTGATCACATAAAAACCCATTCCCACAAAAGTGAGTTTTGAGCCTTTATTGAGCATACAATTACATATCATTAGACTAAATGCTCATTTTTCGTTTCTTGTGTGAATAGCCGCTTGGTTCTTACGACTCTAGAACTTGCCATGACGATACATTCCCAATCCTTACCAACTTAAACGCGAGTAAGTAAATGATAGAGGCATTAGGACTAACCCTTTTTATTTCTACACCATTATTTTTCTTTTCTTTTTTTACCACCTACCCAAAATCCCCCTAGTTAGCCCCTTTGAGCCTAAACCTTTTCATTTCATAACCCAAACCAAACACCCTTTTACCCACCAAAACCTTTTTCATTTTTTTTTTGTTTTAGTAACTAGCTCGGTTTTTCGTATGACTTTTCAAAAAAAAATGTGTGTTGATGATGAAGCAAAAGAAAATAAACAAACAAGTTCATCAAAAATAACTTTGTTTGAATAATAGCTTCATCAAAATAAGAGTTACAAAAATAAAAAGTCTTACGAAAACCGACGCTTGTTACGCTTTTCGCCCTTTTTCTACTAACCACTAACCCAACCACCTACCTTTAACCCAAGCCTAACCCTTCACCCAAAAAGTCCTCTTGATATTTACAAAGGTATATAAGTTAAAAAGGAGGAGGATTGATTGCTTGGCAAGCCTATGGTAGGAGTAAATTCCATGCCGCTCTCGAGTGATCCACAAAAATACATTTTCGGCCGAGTGTTGAGTGATCCCCGTGAGGTATGTGAACTTGTATATAAATAGAATTTTAAAGAGGCATGTTATGCCCTAATAAGTAATTTATCTTATGAAAAGTTTTAAATAAATCATGACGAATAGGATTGTAAATAAATAAAAATAAAACTAAATAAAGAATCTTGGAAATCCCGACACTCTATGACAAGCCCAAAAACCTTCTTCTCTACCCATTCCATTTGGGAGTGTAATAGCCACATATTAAAGAGTTTTGCTTGAGGACAAGCAAAGATTCAAGTGTGGGAGTATTTGATGTGTGCAAAATGCAACATATAAATTACAACAATTATGGCATAAAACTAACCCTTTTTTAGTACTAATGTTGGAAAAAGTGTGCTTTTGTCTTCCTTTTGTATTTTTAGGATTAAATGAGCTCAAATTAACAAAAGAAGCAAAAAGACATCAAAATCTGACATAAATACAAGAAAAAGAACAAGACGTGACATGCCCGACCCCACGACAGCATATTCCCAAGCAAAACAAGAGGACAGAAGACTGAACACGCCCCGTGCTCAGCCAGCATGGGGGCGTGCCCAAGTGTCAGCAGAAAAGACAAAGCGGTAGAAGCTTCTATTGCCCACCACGGGGCCGTGCTCAGCGGACACGGGGCCGTGGTCAACTATAAGATTCGCACAATCTAAGCAAATCTTCATAGTACAAAGATTCTTCTGCACACGGGGTCGTGCTCAGCGGACACGGGGGTGTGGTCAACTAATAAGACAAGCTGCATTAAATGAAGAAAGAGAAGGATGTGGACACGGGGCCGTGCCCACTGGACACGGGGCCGTGCCCGAGCTTCTGTTCATCCTATAAATAGGAGTGCTTGGCTCAAGCTTAAACCATCCCTTGGCACACCACCTCTCTCACACTTCACTCACCACCCACTACCACCATAACACCATCATCCACCACCATCATCCATTGTCCATCATAGAGTGTGTGAGTCGTCTCGGGATCCAAGATTGATCGTAAGAGTTCTTGACAATCAAGGCCATGTTTGCCTAAGTCTCTTACATCACTTGGTGAAGACAAGTGTCTAGTGTGATACTTTTTATTTCTAATATTTTCGCACTTTTTACTTGGCTTTGTATTAATGACTTTAATAACTAGTTTCTTATGTTGAAGGTGATTCTTCCTTATCGTTTGTCCGTGGTGTCTTGACATTATTTTACTGTCTATATAAAATAAAAGATTTTCACCATTCATATCTCCACGGTCTATATGGAGGTATGTTGGCTACCTGGTCGGGGGTTAAGGGAACAGTTTGGTAATAGTCTTGCCATTGTTCAGCGTTTAGAGGTCCTGCAATGGACCTGGGTCAAATTTAGTAGGACCTCCTTCAATACTTAACGGTATTGGATGGCGGGGGTCCAAACTCTTTGATCCCCTCATAAGTTAACTACTATTAATACTATAACCCGGCTATTTAGGACTGTATCCCTGCTGACTCAGACTACTTAGTCGAGGGTAACGTCACCTCCAAAAGAGGGGCCTACCATAATTTGCATTAATAACTTAATTCATTATCTTTCAATAATCCGACCCTTTAGGATTGTATCCGTGCTGACTCAAACTACTGGGTTGAAGGTAACGTCACCTTCAAAAGAGGGGCCTACTGCAATAACTAAGATAATCTCTTAAATAAGTGCAAAAGTGCGGAAATAATCAAAGGTTACACTATACACGAGTCGGAACCAAGTGATTCATCTTGTCTATCTGTTTTTCTTTAATTTTTATTTTCAGCATTTTAGTTAGTTTTTATTTTTCTTAGTTTAAAACATTTTTCTAAACTTTTGTTTTGATTAGACGTTGAGGATAAACCGGTACTAAAAGCTCTTGTGTCCTTGGACGACCTCGGTATCTTACCAACACTATACTACGCTCACGATGGGTGCACTTGCCCATATGTGTGTTTAGTGTTAGTAAATATCGTGTTTTATAAATTTAAAACTTGGCTAAAAAAATGTTAAAGGGCTTAAAATATACACCTAATATATATAACACTCCGATACGCATCACTTACAGTGATTAAATTTTTGTATTCTGTAATAACTGTTGGTATGGGAGGTTTTATACATTACTTGACCCTCGTTACTATTGGCCAAAACGTTAGCCAATAGTAGCATGACCACAAGCACGGGGGAAATTGTGCCCCAGTAGTCATAGCCTATAACTCATATTATTTTTACACTAAATCATTAAACTTAATGTATGAATGAAATAAATTTAAATGATAGGGTATATAAAATGTAATGAATCAACATTATATTCACGACACTGTTAATATATCCTACAATAGTGATATATATTTAGGTGTTAATATATTCTATAATAGTAATATACAAAGAAAACAATATATACCAATATTTAATAATACGTACACCTAACTTTAATATATATATTATACACATCATAAAGTTAATTGTGTGTTTACAATAAATACTTGACCCCATTCAAACCGTTAAAACAATATATTGAAATAAATTTAAATATTTAATATAACTATTATAATTTTTATGATAGGTATATTTAATATTTAAAATAGTATTAGGGGCCCAGGAAATTAATGAATATATATGTTCATCTAAAATAAGATTAGTTATACTAAAGAATCACTAATGAAAAATTTTGTTCATAATGTATATAAGATTATGTTAGATATATTATAATATAACTATTAAATGTTTAAGGTAACATAATAAATATATTAGTTTTAACCCCTGTTAAATTACATAAAAATTACAGTTTTATAACCTAATATAACTAGTAATCTATTACTATACATGTATAGTTTGGTTATGTATTCAGCAATTATTACCAGTATGTGAAATTTGATATACATTATTTGATAAGTGTCACTAGTTGAGAGAATGATCAACAGTGATAGGACCAGAGTCACTAGTTGAAAGAACGATCAACAGTGATATGACCACAATTACTAGTTGAGAGAATGATTAACAGTAATATGACCCGAGTCACTAGTTGAAAGAACGATCAACAATGATATGAACACAATTACTAGTTGAGAGAATGATCAACTGTAATATGACCCGAGTCACTAGTTGAGAGAATGATCAACAGTGATACGACACCAGTCACTAGTTGAAAGAACGATCAACAATTATTTGACCACCGTCACAGAAATCGCCTAATGACCGTTATAATAGTAAGATATACTATATATCTATTACTTGATAAACTTCACTATTGGACGAAAGTGAGCCAATGAGTAATATGACCACCGTCACATCGGAATTGCCACTGTGACAAATGCTGATTGAGTTTTTGGGTAAATATAAACAAATATAAAAACCTTGTTGTTGTAAAAGTATAACAATATATTTTTATAAAAAAATGGAATGAACTCGCCAGTATTTATTACTGATAAAATATTTTCAAAACGTGTTTCAGGTAATTTGCTAGAAGCCAGCTATGGAGCACTGAAGGCTTAAATAAAGTGGCTATAAATACCTGAATAAAAGAAGAAACTTATGTTTTATTTAATTGGATTTATCCCCATAAAAACATTTGAATGAAATACGGGTTTTAGCCCATTTGTTTTATATTAAAAGTTTGGTGTTTTAAAACTCTGAAATCATTTCCTAACTACGATCATGATGAAAAATTTACTGCTGCGTAATTAATAAACACCGATACCATCTAGCTGGTTCACGGCTCTCGCTCCCAGGGTGGGGTCGGGGGTTATGACACCTGCCGCTAATGAAGGTTGCTTTTTAGTGTCAAGTGGATGTAAAATGACCAAAATACCCTGTTGTAATAATATTTATTTAACATACCTATCTCCATCTCTTAAACATTCTTACCACCATAAATATACCTTCTTTTTTTTTCTTCCTCTGTTCATAAAACCCACTTGAAATTTCTCTTCCACCCTTACTCTTTCTCTTCCCCTCGTGTTCTCGAGAGAGAAAGAGCGTGGATTTCAAAAGGGTTTAAAAAAATTTCCCCTCTTTTCATCTCATACTTCAATAACAAACAAAATCCTTTACTATTAACTCACTTGGATCACTTTATTGTTTCTTTTTGCATCTGGGTTTGATTTGTTTTGTACAAATTTGTTCTATTTTATTCAATTTTTATAGGATCTATTACATGCTTAAATACCCTTTTTGTTCTTGACTTCAATTGGTTGCTGCAATCCTTTACATTCAGCGACAGAGTAGCATAATCAGGGCATAAAAAATAGCAAATTACTAATCAAAATTCCAATTTCCAACAAACCCATAAGCCCAATTCAACAAGATCATGATTCAAACACATAAATGCAATTAGAATTTATAAAACTCAACCAATAATCAGCAAATCAAACCCATTGATTTTTCCGTCTCCGGCGCTGCTAACAACTCGTCTCCGGTAACATCTCCGTCGTCAATTTCATCGCCTCCAGTCAGAAAAAAGTCTAATAAGCTCTCGACCGGAGCAATCGTCGCTATAGCAGTTGGATCTGCGTTAATCCTCGCTCTACTATTACTAATCATGTTACTATGCCTACGAAAAAAACGTAATCAACAAGCGAAACAGCCTCCAAAACCGCCGGTGCAAACTCCGGCAGCCGGAGGAGCAACAAGAGCGGTTACAGAAGCCGGTGCAAACTCCGGCAGTCAAAGGATGGCGTCACCAGAGAGTCAGCGGAAGGTGAGAGAAACAAGCTAGTGTTCCGTGGAGGATGATGATGTTTGTTGCTTTAGGTATGGGTGGTTGATGGTGGTAACGGCAGTGGTGGGGAATGATGATGGCAGCTGTGGAGTGGAGGGGACGGTGGTAGTGGTTTTTACTCAGAGAGAGCAAAAAGACAGAGATAGGGATATAGAGATATATGTTTTTTATATGTTATTTTTTAATGAAGGGCATTTTAGTAAATTCACAGTCACTTAACTAAGAAAACTAACCCTCATCCACGCCAGGGACTATCCGGGAACGAAACTAAAAAACTTGGGGACTATACGTGTACTTTTTAGAAAGTTAGAGACTAAAGGTAAAAAAATGGACAAACCACAGGGACTATCCGAGCATTTTTCTCTATATATAGGAGAAGGATCCGTTAGGAACCACCCTTTATTGCGAGAACCGTGAGAACCAATGTGAACACAACAAAAAATACGTAAAAATAGCTAAAAAACACACAATTTTTTAATATTTTTTACCTTAACATCGATAATTTTTGTTACAAAAAAAATATTTTTTGGCTACTAAAAGTAGCGATTTTGATGTAAAAAATATTAAAAAAAATTGTGATTTTTTTTAGATTTTTTGGGGTTTAGTTTTTAGCATTTTAGCTTGGGTGGGGGGGGGGGGGGAGGGGGTTAGGTTTTCTTATGTTTTTTTTTTTTTGGAGGGGGGGGGGGTTGGTTTAGGTTTTTTGTTGGGGGTGGGGGGGTTAGGTTTTTTGATGTGTTCACATTAATTCTCATGGTTCACACAATAAAGGTGGTTCTCAAATGAACACACCAAAAAAAACCTAATCTCCCCCTCCCCCCCAAAAAAAAAATTAATAAAAAGAAACTAACCCCCCACCCCCACCCAAGCTAAAATGCTAAAAAGCTAAAAACTAAACCCCCAAAAAACCTTTAAAAAAATCTAAAAAACACACATTTTTTAATAGTTTTTACCTCAAAATCGCTACTCTTAGTAGCATTTTTTTTTAATTTTTTTTTTGTAACAAAAATTAGCGATTTTGAGGTAAAAAATATAAAAAAAATTTGTGTGTGTTTTTAGCTATTTTTAGGTAAAAAATATAAAAAAATTGTGTGTTTTTAGCTATTTTTTGTTGTGTTCACATTGGTTCTCGCAATAAAGGGTGGTTCATAACGGATTCTTCCTATATATATATGGGAAGGTTTATTGGAGAACACTAAAAAATGGGAGAATCGGGGAATACGCTTAAAAATTCAACTTAACATGTTAAAAATCAATTTTTCTAAATTTTTTCAGAGCCTTTCCTTATAAATACATGTAGAAACATTTTAATAAAATAATAAAAAACTAAAATATATAAAAAATGTTTTAAAAACAGTTAAAAAATACATCCTAAAAAATTTACTTAACATGTTAAAATTAAATTTTTAATTTTTTTTTCAGCGTTTTTCCTTATAAAAATGGGTAGAAACTATTACAATATAAAAAAAATTAAGCCTTTTTTTAACTATTTTTTTATATTTTTATTTTTTAATATTTTATTAAAAAATGTTTCTACAAGTATTTATAAGGAAAAGCGCCAATTTAAAAAAAAATAGATTTTTAATATGTTAAGTTAAATTTTTAAGAGTATCTCTCGGTTCCCCACTTTTTAATGTTCCTCAATGAAACTCACACTATATATATATAGAGAGAGAGAGAGAGAGAGAAAATTAGTGAGATTTAGGGTTACACAAACACGATAACATCATAACACATAGATACACCCTGAACAAGAACTCGACCAACCTAACAAGATGTCGTCTACTTCCCTTTCTACTGCAGTTGCTAGACTACCGACATAACAAATATTAATCTATATATCATATTTTCCATTAGTTTTTACAGATTTGATCAACACTTAACCCATTATTAAATTTTCAATGTCGTACTACCCCATTTGATAAAAACACATTTAAATGAGAGGCCCGAGGTTCAAACCTGAACAAGCGTATAGTATAGGATTTTTGTTGTAAGTAGACTAAAAATAACATTTGCTTTTAAAAAAAACCATTAATTTAAAGGAAATTGGATTTAAATAATGCAATTATGTTGTTTTTGTTAAACCTGGACACTTAACTCCGTTTATTTTTAAGGACGGACCATGACCACTAACAAAAATAAATTTAATTCGAAGTAAATTTTATATCAATTCGACTCGTATCCTTGTTATGATCAAAAGCCCTAAAACATCGATTTTTATTTCGAAAAAAATACTTAACTCCGTTTATTTTTAAGGACGGACCATGACCACTAACGGAAATAAATTTAATTGGGATTATTATTGGTTTAGGGGCTGATTAGCAACATCTGAATGGTTAAGTGCTGAACCAGCAAGAGATCTGAACTATTAAGTGCTGAATCAATAAGAGGTCTGAACCATTAAGAGCCTGTATAATGCTTAAACGTTCATAGGAAAATGTTTGACCAATTCAGATTACAGGTCTTAATCATTCAGACTCTGTATAAATCTTAACCATTCAGAGGCAAATGTCTAAACCATTCAGACATCTGCTCGTGAAACAAACAATCTGAACCATTAAGTGCTCGTCTACCTGCTATCCTTATGTAATTTGTCCTGATGATTGGAATGAAATAAAAATATTAAGAGTTAAATTGTCACACCCCCAAAATCCACATGCGGAGTATCACCGCTTGGAGGCGTGACTGACCAGGATCAAACCACTAATCATATTGAACAAGCAAGTAATTTAATTGTAAAAGTCCAACCAACACGATTAGTGTCCAAAACAAACCTAGTTAAGTTATGAGCGGAAGCATAATGTTCAAAACCAAATCTAAAGTTTAATTATCCAAATGTTTTAACATGGCACACAGCTGTCCATGTCCCACAACGACTCTCCCTTGTGCAAGCTCCAGCTAAGTACCTATAGACCTGCAAAGCATGTAGTAACGAGTCAACAACTAGTTGAGTGAGTTCACGTTTGGTTGTCCAGTTTATAGTTATTCCGAAAACACAGTTTGTTCTTTACCAGCTATCCAGCCGTGGGGGTTACCCCATAGTTCGAAAAACGTTTATTAGTTACCCGTTCTTACGTTGGCTATTCCAGCCCGGCCCTATGGCCGTGGGGGCTACCCCATGTTTAATTCACCAGACTCGTTACCATATCGACTACTAACGTTCGTCATGTTTAAGTGCCCTAACGTCTGTGTCTATCATCACTGACGTGCCATAGTCCATTAGTCCACGCCCGTCCTCTGCGGCACGGTGTGAGGTTTGTTAAACCTAATAGCGCTATTTAACTAATGACCCGTTCGCCATTGGCCTCGGCGATTAAGTCGATATAAAATGGAGGGACTTCGTTGATAGAGTTCTAGTCTAGTATAGTTTAATACGTCTCAACCGGACGAGGAATCTGTGTTCCTGGATACGTCACAACAGGACGAGGAATCTATGTTCCTGGTTACGTCTCAACAGGACGAGGAATCCCTATTCCTTAACCCATTCCCAACCCCTGGGAATCCCATGCTTTGTAACGGAGTGTGAACTCACCTTGGTTTGCTCGGCAGATTACACAGAAAGGTCACGTCTAAATGCTAGTGGTCAACCACGTCCTAACATGGTTATCACACATGTCAGGTTTAGGTTCAATTAAAGCACGTATAATTACACATAGATAGCAAATAAGAAACGCACACGGATCATGGCAACATACATCAATACGTTCAACAATTAATAGCGTATTCAAGGTTGGGCTCGCACAAGCTTTGTGGCCTTGTGCGAGTCATCCGCTGGAACCCAATACTACCCGGCCCATAAACCAAAAGCCCAAATACATCTACGTGCATATACACGGCCCAACATATCAATCAATAATCCATCTTGTGCGATTCATACTTCTTGTACGATCGGCCTTGTTTCCCAGCCCACTACATATAAACATACGGCCCAACAACAAACAAACAACAAAACAATCTTGTGCGATCCAGTAAGACTTGTGCGACCGAAGACATCTTGTGCGACCAAGATGTCTTGTGCGATTAGTTAGAATATCCGGATATTATGGAAATCAGTTACCTAACTTTTATCTTTCAATCAATTACAAAATTTCCATTTATTTGACCGATCAACAACTTAACCGTTTCACACTTAACCAATATTCGATCAAACAAACAATCATCATCACTAACAGATATGCGTTTCCCCAACATCCTAAAATAATTCTAACAGTTATATCGATCACATCACATAATCATTCAATCGTCAATAGTTATCAGCAATCGTTATGAAATCATGGTTATATTCCGAATATCATTACACCTCATTAATGTTTCTTATAATCATTATGTCCATCATGCAAACTGAATCATCATTCTATTCACAACATCACATGACCCTGACACCCTCATGCAAGTAATAATCCTAGTAGTCTATCATGATTCCTATTTGTTTGGCTGCACATTATATAGTCAAGAAAGGTTTATAAAGTGGCAGACAACCATGCATGATATTTATCCAAAATTGGCAGCACTATCAAGGCAAATCACATGCTTATTAATTATCCATGAACCTCATAAAGCAACATTCAATTTCACAAGTCAATCCATCACACATAGTCGTTTCATCATATTTATATATACTGAACTCGAACTTCATGATCACAATTTATCAATTATTATACCTAAGTAATCATATAAGATCGTGTCGAACATCAAGTTAATATACGGCTGAAAATAATTAAAGAACACCAACCGAAATCAAGCTAGAGACTAACCAGAATTGTAAGTGTGTGATCGAGATGAGAGAAGGGCGCTGGAATCCGGGTAGCTTCGGTGGTTATGGGGGCTGCCGTCGAGCTCTAGGGTTTGAGTGTTTATAATTGTAGTATGTGAGAACAAAAACCCCTAAGGGTATAGGTGTATGCGTATCTAAAAGGTGGCCGAACCCATTCTTGGGCTGCCTTGGGTTACGATTGCAAGGTAGGCAACATTGGGCTTGTAATATGTGAGAGTTTATGGGCAAGTATGCGGCCCAATGTGTTTGTGCGATTGGATTACTATCGTGTGACTAGGTTTGTGTTGTGCGATTTAGACATATACATTTACATTACGTTTCATAACACATACATAATAAAAGCACAACGTTTCATCACAACATTCACACCAGTTAATCACATAACATAACAACCATTCCATTTTTGGAATCACATAACATATAACCACATATTGTTAAACCAAGTTATATCGAGGTGCAATGAAGGGTTTGAAATACGAGTTGTCACATTATCCCCAAGTTGAAAGAAATTTCGTCCCGAAATTTAGCACGTACTCACTGAGGAAGCTAGTTAAGTTGCATGGTTTTTCCTGGTTTTCCTGGGGTGTCACATCCTCCCCCCGTTGATCTGGAATTTCGTCCCGAAATTCCGTAGCTTCAGCCTCAGCAGTGGTTGTACCGGTTGCGAACAGTTGGGGATACTTTTGTTTCATTTGATCTTCGCGTTCCCAGGTGAACTCTGGGCAGCGACGCGAGTTCCAACGAACTCGAACGAGAGGTATTCTAGTACGCTTGAGGACCTTAACATCCCGGTCCGTGATTTCAACAGGTTCCTCGACGAATCATAACTGCTCGTCGATCGTGAGCTCCTTCAAAGGAACTACGTGGGTCTCATCTGACAGACATTTCTTCAGATTCGACACGTGGAAAACATCGTGAACTGCACTGAGTTCCGCTGGTAAGTTCAATCTGTAGGCCACCTTGCCTATTTTCTCAATGACTTCGAAAGGTCCGATGTATCGTGGGTTAAGTTTGCCTCGTTTACCGAAACGAACCACACCCTTCCAGGGTGAAACTTTGAGTAGTACTCGCTCCCCAACCTGGAGCTCTAGTGGTTTTCTGCCCTTATTGGCGTAGACTTTCTGACGGTTGCGAGCCGCCGCCATTCGTTTTCGTATCTGAGCAATTTTCTCTGTTGTGTCCACCACATGTTCTGGACCAGAAATCTGACTATCCCCCACCTCTGCCCAACAAAGAGGTGACCGGCATTTACGCCCGTACAATGCCTCAAACGGAGCAGCTTTAATGCTGGTATGGTAGCTATTGCTGTACAAAAATTCCACAAGTGGCAGATGCTTTTCCCAGCCGTTGCCAAAGTCAATCACACATGCCCTAAGCATGTCTTCTAGAGTCTGGATGGTACGTTCCGACTGCCCATCCGTTTGCGGATGATAGGCTGTGCTCATATCTAAACTTGAGCCAAAGGACTTGTGCATTGCTTGCCACAATTCTGATGTAAAACGTGCATCTCGATCCGAGATGGTAGAGGTGGGCACCCCGTGCCTCGAGACAACTTCCTTGAGATATACTTCTGCTAGGGTGGAGAACTTATCTGTTTCTTTGATGGCCAAGAAGTGAGCAGACTTTGTGAGTCGATCCACGATCACCCAAATAGTATCGTTACCCCGTTGAGATCTAGGCAGGCCAGTAACAAAATCCATGGAAATTTGCTCCCATTTCCATTGTGGTATCTCTGGTTGTTGAAGTGGGCCTGAAGGTTTCTGGTATTCCGCCTTGACTCTCGCACAAGTCAAGCACTTGCTAACGTAAGTTGCTATGTGGGCTTTCATGCTAGGCCACCAATATGTAGTTTTGATATCGTGGTACATCTTATCTGAACCAGGATGTACTGAGTAGCGAGACTTGTGTGCCTCATCCATCACAAGCTCTCGTAGGTTGCCATAAAGTGGGACCCAGATGCGTCCTGTAACGTAGTAAGCACCGTCTTCCTTCTGTTCTAAGCGTGGCCTTGAGCCGCGTAGGGCTTCAGCCCTGACGTTTTCTGGTTTTCAAAGCTTCTACCTGAGCATCTCGTATCTGAGAAGGAAGACTAGACTGTATAGTGAGTTGTAAAGTTCGTACGCGCTTAGGCGTAGTGTCCTTTCGACTGAGGGCATTAGCCACAGCGTTGGCTTTGCCTGGTTGGTACCTGATCAAGCATTCGTAGTCATTCAGTAGCTCGACCCATCGTCGTTGTCGCATATTCAGTTCCTTCTGTCTGAGGATATGCTCGAGACTCCTGTGATCGGTGTAAATGGCGCACTTGGTACCGTACAGGTAATGTCGCCATATCTTAAGTGCAAAAACAACAGCTCCCAGCTCTAAGTCGTGTATAGTGTAGTTCCTTTCATGAACTTGAGTTGGCATGAGGCGTAGGCTATAACCTTATCCCGTTGCATCAGTACGCAACCAAGACCCTGAATGGATGCGTCGCAATAAACCACAAAGTCGTCTGTGCCCTCTGGCAATGAAAGGATATGTGCACTGCAAAGTCAATTCTTTAAGTTCTGAAACATTAACTCCTGTGCATTTCCCAACACTAAACAACGCCCTTCTGTGTTAGTGAAGTAAGAGGCTGCGCAAACTTGGAAAAATCCTTAATAAATCTCCTGTAATAACCTGCCAATCCCAAGAATTGGCGAATTTCCGTTGGCGTGCGAGGCGCAGGCCAGCTCTTGATTGAATCTACCTTGGATGGATCAACGTGAATCCCATCCATGTTCACTACATGGCCTCAGAAATGGACTTCACGAAGCTAGAAGTCACATTTTGAAAACTTGGCATACAGCTGTTCTTTTCGAAGGAGTTCCAAAATAAGTCGTAAATGTTGCTCGTGTTCCTCTTGACTCTTAGAATAGATCAGGATGTCATCAATGAAGACAATAACGAACTTGTCTAGGTACGGCTTGCACACTCGATTCATCAAGTCCATGAAGACCGCCGGTGCGTTTGTCATCCCAAAAGGCATGACCAAAAACTCATAGTGGCCATAACGAGTTCTGAAGGCTGTTTTGGAGACGTCCTCTTCTCGGACTCTCAGCTGGTGATATCCTGATCTCAATTCAATCTTTGAATAGTAGCTCGACTCTTGCAGCTGGTCGAACAAGTCGTCAATGCGTGGAAGAGGATAGCGATTCTTCACAGTCGCCTTGTTCAGTTCACGGTAGTCGATGCACATTCTGAATGTACCGTCTTTCTTCTTCACAAATAGCACTGGAGCTCCCCAGGGCAAAGAGTTAGGACGAATAAAACCCTTATCCAAGAGTTCTTGTAGTTGCGTAGATAACTCTTTCAACTCTGATGGAGCTAAGCGATACGGTGCACGAGCTATGGGCGCTGCACTAGGAGCTAGCTCGATTTGAAGCTCGACTTACCTATGAGGCGGAAGACCAGGCAATTCCTCAGGGAATACCTTAGGATAGTCGCGTACAATCGGAGAATCTTCTATCTTCTTCTCTTTCTTCGAGGTGTCAGTAACGAGAGCCAGAATAGCGATGTGGCCCTTTCTCAAACACTTCTGAGCTTTAAGGAAAGAGATGATGCTCACAACAGCACCACTCTTGTCGCCACGAATCATGAGAGGTTCATCACCTGGGCGAGGAATACGGACAATCTTTTCGTTACAAAGAATCTCTGTGCGATGTTGAGGTAGCCAATTCATACCAATAACGATGTCGAAACCATTACAACGTTGGGGTTATTCCTAGCATTACCCTGACCAATCACTAACACTCGACCCCTGGCACCATTGCCGTCGTCATTACTCCCGTTGTTGCCTCCATTATTATTCCCGTTTCCTTGGTTGTGGTTCTGATTCTGATTCTGGTTCAGCTGTGGGCAGTGTCTCTTGAAGTGACCTTAAACATCACCCTGATAGCCTCCCTTGTTACCCTGTTATTACTGCTGATTCTGTGGAGCTTGTGGCTGCTGTTGACGGTTTTGATTTGCAGGACGTGAGATTCTAAAATCTTTGGCTCCATGACCAAGCTTGTTGCATTTCTGACAACGATCTCTGTTGCATTGCCCGCTGTGGTGCAAATTACATCGATTGCACTTAGGGTGATTTCCCCTGTATCCACCTTGACTTCGATTACCAAAAGACTGCTGACTGTGGCTCCTGTGCTGCGACTGAGACTGAACCGAAGTGGGACCCTTGCTCGAATTTCCATTCCACTTGCGTTTGTTGTCACTGGGAGCATTCGAAGTAGTGGTAGCAGCCTTAATACGCTTCGGCAGTTTGTTCTGTCCTATCGCCTGATCTGAGAGACGTTGAGCAAGACGAGTAATATCCTGAATAGTTGCAAGGTTGGCCTATGTCACATGACTTTGAATCTTTGGTACTAAGCCTTTGAGGTACAGCTCAATGCGCTTGATGAGAGGATCCACCATTGTTGGACATAACACTGTTAATTCGTTGGATCGTTTCGTGTACGCTTCTATCTCTGACCTTGTCATCTTCAGGTTTAAGAACTCCACTTCCAGTTTGCGGATGTCATCTCGACTATGGCATTCACGTTTGGATCAGTTCCTTAAGAATCATTCCATGGGGTGGCATTAGCAGCCGCCAGCCCCAGCATCTGAACTTGCGCGTTCCGCCAAGTTAGCGTAGTGCCTTCGAGAGTACCAGTGGCGTAATTCACCCTATGAGCCTCAGGGCATTCACACGTCTCTAAGTCGAACTCGAGCTTTTCAAACCAATGGAGGAGTCTAACAGCTCCTTTAGTGCCACTGAAAGTACTAGGACGACGGTCCATAAACATCTTAAATGTGTATACAGGCAGCTGAGCGTTCTGACCTTGTTACGCGAGGAAGAAAGACCGGGTTAAGCGCGAGAGTTGGGTCATGAGAGTAGGATCTATCATCCTAGGTTAGGTTCGGAGTAGCAGGTTATACCTCCTGCCTGAGCGGCTGCGAGTGCTGCCGTAACTTGTTCGTTGATAAGAGTCGTCAGCTGGCTTGAGTTAGGTTCGCACGTTCCCTCATGATCTCACATCGAAGGAAACACAAATAGTAAAGGTGTCGCGAATGTGTGTAAGTGTGGAGTGACAGTAGGGAGCAAGCATAAATGTGTTTTCAACCTATAGTTGCTACGTTCATCTAAGCATACCATGAGCAAAGTTCTATGCAATCTAGCAAGTACGCAATTTAAAACGTAAACCATATCACCTAGAATGTCGAGCCTTGCACGTGGGGTGAAGCGTCGTTGTGGATCGTAGAGCACTGTACAGGTTATAGTCTGGTTTTAACAAAAACGTTTTCCTTTGTTAAAACCAAGTTCTCTATAACCAATGGCTCTGATACCAATCTGTCACACCCCCAAAATCCACATGCGGAGTATCACCGCTTGGAGGCGTGACTGACCAGGATCAAACCACTAATCATATTGAACAAGCAAGTAATTTAATTGTAAAAGTCCAACCAACACGATTAGTGTCCAAAACAAACCTAGTTAAGTTATGAGCGGAAGCATAATGTTCAAAACCAAATCTAAAGTTTAATTATCCAAATGTTTTAACATGGCACACAGCTGTCCATGTCCCACAACGACTCTCCCTTGTGCAAGCTCCAGCTAAGTACCTATAGACCTGCAAAGCATGTAGTAACGAGTCAACAACTAGTTGAGTGAGTTCACGTTTGGTTGTCCAGTTTATAGTTATTCCGAAAACACAGTTTGTTCTTTACCAGCTATCCAGCCGTGGGGGTTACCCCATAGTTCGAAAAACGTTTATTAGTTACCCGTTCTTACGTTGGCTATTCCAGCCCGGCCCTATGGCCGTGGGGGCTACCCCATGTTTAATTCACCAGACTCGTTACCATATCGACTACTAACGTTCGTCATGTTTAAGTGCCCTAACGTCTGTGTCTATCATCACTGACGTGCCATAGTCCATTAGTCCACGCCCGTCCTCTGCGGCACGGTGTGAGGTTTGTTAAACCTAATAGCGCTATTTAACTAATGACCCGTTCGCCATTGGCCTCGGCGATTAAGTCGATATAAAATGGAGGGACTTCGTTGATAGAGTTCTAGTCTAGTATAGTTTAATACGTCTCAACCGGACGAGGAATCTGTGTTCCTGGATACGTCACAACAGGACGAGGAATCTATGTTCCTGGTTACGTCTCAACAGGACGAGGAATCCCTATTCCTTAACCCATTCCCAACCCCTGGGAATCCCATGCTTTGTAACGGAGTGTGAACTCACCTTGGTTTGCTCGGCAGATTACACAGAAAGGTCACGTCTAAATGCTAGTGGTCAACCACGTCCTAACATGGTTATCACACATGTCAGGTTTAGGTTCAATTAAAGCACGTATAATTACACATAGATAGCAAATAAGAAACGCACACGGATCATGGCAACATACATCAATACGTTCAACAATTAATAGCGTATTCAAGGTTGGGCTCGCACAAGCTTTGTGGCCTTGTGCGAGTCATCCGCTGGAACCCAATACTACCCGGCCCATAAACCAAAAGCCCAAATACATCTACGTGCATATACACGGCCCAACATATCAATCAATAATCCATCTTGTGCGATTCATACTTCTTGTACGATCGGCCTTGTTTCCCAGCCCACTACATATAAACATACGGCCCAACAACAAACAAACAACAAAACAATCTTGTGCGATCCAGTAAGACTTGTGCGACCGAAGACATCTTGTGCGACCAAGATGTCTTGTGCGATTAGTTAGAATATCCGGATATTATGGAAATCAGTTACCTAACTTTTATCTTTCAATCAATTACAAAATTTCCATTTATTTGACCGATCAACAACTTAACCGTTTCACACTTAACCAATATTCGATCAAACAAACAATCATCATCACTAACAGATATGCGTTTCCCCAACATCCTAAAATAATTCTAACAGTTATATCGATCACATCACATAATCATTCAATCGTCAATAGTTATCAGCAATCGTTATGAAATCATGGTTATATTCCGAATATCATTACACCTCATTAATGTTTCTTATAATCATTATGTCCATCATGCAAACTGAATCATCATTCTATTCACAACATCACATGACCCTGACACCCTCATGCAAGTAATAATCCTAGTAGTCTATCATGATTCCTATTTGTTTGGCTGCACATTATATAGTCAAGAAAGGTTTATAAAGTGGCAGACAACCATGCATGATATTTATCCAAAATTGGCAGCACTATCAAGGCAAATCACATGCTTATTAATTATCCATGAACCTCATAAAGCAACATTCAATTTCACAAGTCAATCCATCACACATAGTCGTTTCATCATATTTATATATACTGAACTCGAACTTCATGATCACAATTTATCAATTATTATACCTAAGTAATCATATAAGATCGTGTCGAACATCAAGTTAATATACGGCTGAAAATAATTAAAGAACACCAACCGAAATCAAGCTAGAGACTAACCAGAATTGTAAGTGTGTGATCGAGACGAGAGAAGGGCGCTGGAATCCGGGTAGCTTCGGTGGTTATGGGGGCTGCCGTCGAGCTCTAGGGTTTGAGTGTTTATAATTGTAGTATGTGAGAACAAAAACCCCTAAGGGTATAGGTGTATGCGTATCTAAAAGGTGGCCGAACCCATTCTTGGGCTGCCTTGGGTTACGATTGCAAGGTAGGCAACATTGGGCTTGTAATATGTGAGAGTTTATGGGCAAGTATGCGGCCCAATGTGTTTGTGCGATTGGATTACTATCGTGTGACTAGGTTTGTGTTGTGCGATTTAGACATATACATTTACATTACGTTTCATAACACATACATAATAAAAGCACAACGTTTCATCACAACATTCACACCAGTTAATCACATAACATAACAACCATTCCATTTTTGGAATCACATAACATATAACCACATATTGTTAAACCAAGTTATATCGAGGTGCAATGAAGGGTTTGAAATACGAGTTGTCACATAAATGCTTGGTTGGTCCCTGTGGTTTTCAAAAATGCACTCGGTTGGTCCCCAGCCCTAACATCAGTTAAATTTCTCAGTTAACTATGTGTGAAATGACTATATTACCCTTAAACAATTAAATAATTAAAAAAACCCAAAAAGAGATGCACCCCACTTCTTTTTCCTCAATCCCCATTTCACTGTCAAATATATATGTACCTACCACCACCACCACCACCACCACCACCACCACATATCACCTACCACCACCAAGGTCCCTCTCTCTCTTCTCAAACAAGCCCCACCACCATAGTAGCGGATGTGGTGGCCGGAGTTATGGCCGGAGTTAACAGCGAATGCTTGATAAATCTATCAGAGACAAGCACTACTACCACAGGTCTCTCTCTCTCTGAAGACGTTATGGCCGGAGTCAACCTCTGAATCATTAGCGGATGTGGTGGCCGGAGTCAACCTCTGAAACATTGAACCTCAACCTCTGAAACAAGCACCACCGTCCACCACAGGTCTCTCTCTCTCTCTTCTCAAACAAGAACCACCAACACAGGTCTCTCTCTCTTCAAATCAGAGGTCTGGTTTTTGGGCGTATCGAATTCTCTGGTTGAATCATCCAAATTGAGGCTGCATATCATCTGATCTTCGCCGTTTCGATCTCATCCATGACAGGTACCTATTTCTTTTGCGATACTTTTGTTTCGTGTTAGTTACGGTTGTTTTTCTGAGAAAATGTTTACGGCTGTCGGTTGATTTTGTTGTGGCCTGCAGATCTGAAAGTGGGTTTAAGCTGTGTGAGATGGGATAGATAGATAGATAGATAGATATATAAATTGGTGATTTCGGTGTGGGGCGTTAAAATTGAGGGGTTGTTGATGGAGATTAGTGTAGGAGCGGATCTCAAAACTGTTTATAAACCGGAGGTTGGTAACAAGCAAAGGATGGTGATGAAGATGACTTGGTCTTAACTGATGAAGATGAAGATGGGGAAGTAAAACTAAACAAAAATTATAAAGAGAGGTAATAAGCAAGGGTATTTTGGTCATTTCACATGGACTTAACTGAGAAATTTAACTGATGTTAGGGCTGGGGACCAACCGAGTGCATTTTTGAAAACCACAGGGACCACGCGTGTGACACCCGCGGAAAATGCACAGTTGTCCTGATTAGCATCGCATTGTGTTGCGGATGACTTATCAAATTTCGGGATGAAATTTCTTTCAAGTTGGGGATAATGTGACAACTCGAGTTTCCGACTTTCATATTCGCATTTAATGCACGCTGACTTTGACTGTTTGGTTGATTGACTTGACTGACTTGTAACTGTGCACTTGTGTTATAATAAACGATTGTGTTTACATGACTATGTGTTTGATAGTATAGCATGTATACTGTTTGAGAAACTTAAACTGTTAAACTATAAAAGAACCCGATGAAACACAAGAGTGTTTTGCCATAACCAGTTCCGACGAAACAGAACCTGTTTCGCCATCTACATCTCGACGAAACAGTGTGTTTCGCCAAGCCCAGATCCGCCGAAGCCCAGTTCGGGCCCAACATGTTATTTCGAGTTTTAATACGTAAAACAACATCAGTTTCACACTTTCATCATAACAACCGAAACCCTAGAGCTCCCTCACTGTGACGGCAACCTTGTGTTACTCCGAAACCCGCTAGATTGATCATACTTTGTCATTGCGGTTAGTGTTAATTCTTGTTTGATTTGTTTGAGTTATATCGGATGTTGATCGATTGTTTATGTTCTGATTGTTATGCGTTAAATGTGTATTCTGTCCTATCGATCGATCCGCATGATAATCATAGTTAGGGTTTGCAGAATTGGAGGTCACGTATCGATGATGTTTGTTAAACTGATTAATATGTTCATTATCAGGGTTTGCTATTCTGTAGATATCATATGTTTTGCTCGTCGTTAAACTGATAATACACATATATACATAGAAAAGGATTTCGCATGAACGTATTACGTAAACTTGATATGATACGATGTGTTGGATGTAATACATGAGACTAAGATACATGAATATGAATGATTACTGTATTGTATCAATGATTGGATAATGATGATACGTTAAATGATTTCTGCATGATTGCTGTTTAGATGATGACGGCAACTAGGGTTTTCTGTATGATTTCGTAACTGATATGACGTAACTGATCTGTTTGACGAAACAGAACTCTCGGCGAAACAGAAAGTGTTTCGCCAAAGACAGTCGACGAATTAGACTTCTGTTTCGCCAACATGACCGCGACGAAACAGGAGACGTGTTTCGTCAATATATGTGTGTTTCGCCAACTTATGTGTTTCGCCAATAAGAGTGTTTCGCCGACTCGAATGATTTGCACAGTAACCTGATTTAACCTTGTTAGAAGTTAACTGGACTAATTAACTGCTGTTAAGTGGTATGCATGATTTGTATGATAGTGAATACATATTTAGTACTTGGTGATCATTGATTGTATCTATACGTGAACTTCGTGAATGCAAACTGATGTTGGTACACGTGCCTACTTTAGGGTTGACTGATTAAGTGTGAACAAGTAGTTAATCTTACCGAGCAAACCAAGGTGAGTTCACTGCATTTCTCAAGCATGCGTCCCGGTGGTTTGGGACAACTAGTAAACATTTGGCAGGGAATCTTGGGTAAACAGTTAAATTGGGTTTTGGTTATTGAACATGGAATCTATCATTATCGGATTGCCTGTAGGGCAATGGGGTAATTAGTTGATAGCGCTATTAGGTTTGATACCTCGCACCGGGCCGTAAGGACGGGCGCGAACTAATTATCTGGGCATCATTACCAATGCTTGGTTAGGGGCATTGGGGACTGGACACACTTCCAGGTTATTAAGGGACACACTTCCCGGATACATATGGGCACACTCCCTAGGGTATCTCAACAAGTCATAAACAGCATCATATCACAACGTTGAATTGGCTTAACATACGTCTGGTAACAAAACACGTTAACAAAACCTTGAACTCACCAGCGTCGTCTGACACACACTTGTCTGCATGGTGCATCGTCCCTTTTAATAATAGTATTACATATTAATTTTTATACACAAAATATAATATAATATTAATTAATATAGTTAGAGATAAACGTATAAATTCAAATTTAATTAATAATTATCTACAACAAATATAAATGTATCAAATAATATAATAAGTATAATATTATTTAATATAGTTAGAGATCAAACGTATAATTTCAAATTTAATTAATAGTAAATTACTTTTTGAGTCCCTGTGTTTTAGTGGTTTTAACCACTTGAATCCAAAATCAAAAAGTTTAACGTCCCGAGTCTCCAACCGCTAATTCACACCCCCTGTAAAAAAAATCAAAAAACCTTTTGTAAGGCTGAGTTCTCTAAGTTTTCACAACTTGTAGAAATTTTCATTTTACCCTAACCATATATATTTGTTAAGATAAAATATATTATTTGGATATAAACAATAATTACTAATAAAGTATCAAATCACATGTACAAGTACTTATAGTATATAACTTGGAAGACTAAAACTACAATCGGATTATCTAAATAAAGTACCAAATTATCTTTAAAGCGAACACTAAATGGGTTTCAAAAGACATATTTTTTTTGCTATTAAGTATATAACATTATATTTACTTAAGTCGTGTAATACACGTGTTCAATATTTTCTTCCAATTTTAAATTTATGTTAATATTAATATGTTTTCATCTTAAAAAATGGTCCAACTTTCTAATTTCAATCATATTACGCAACTAAAGACATTATCATCATGCTAAATAAAGACATTATATAATATTATCAAAATTTTAATTTGAATATTTAAATGTCGACTACTAATTAAAAAAGTTGTTGTAGACGCTCAAATTTATAGTTTAAAAAACTTTAGTCCTATTTTTTTAAACGTATACTTTATTTTTAGTATGATTTTTTAATATGTAATATTTTCTATACAGTGATGATATTCGTATCTTGTCTCATGATCCATATATCTAAAAATAGTATTTATGTCAAAGTATTTATTATATCATTAATATACATAGTAGAATTTAATTACAATTCATTTACCATAACCTCATAACTGATAATTATTTTTAAAAATACTTACAATTTTATGATAATTATTTTTTTTATTTTTTAGTGTTACTTCTTTTTAAGACATATAATAAAATGGATTGTAGTATCTCAAAAGAAAACTGAAAACTTAGAAAATTATTTTGAATAGCGAAAATATAACTGTTCTTTTGTTTTACTATTTTATCTAAATAAGTCATTTCATTAATAAGGATTATATACAAGTTTATAATTTATATTTTTTTCATCATTTAACCCGTGTAATACACGGGGTTGTAAGCTAGTATTAAATAAAAAAAAAATTAGATTTAAACTAAAAAAAAAAATTAATTTAATTCAATGTAGCGTGTTTCCATGTGACATATTTATTTATCACACGACTCGTGTATCGAAACCGGTCGAGCATCAATAATTGCCACTAATATCTCCTCTGCCGTATTGAATTGAAGCCATAGCAGGCCAATCAAACCAAAAAAAACAAATGGCTAGTTTTCTTCTTCACGTTCCCAACACGTTGAGAAACCCTAGGGTTTCTGCTTCATCTTTCTCCAATGGTTTATGATTTTTCTCTACAAAACACAAACACAATGACACAGATTCCTCTCAACCTGATGGTGTGTGCGTTCTGTTTCAGGGTCCGTTCCAAGTAACAATAATCAAGCATCTGTATCAGGGAAAGGAGGTCCGATTATTATTGAACTTCCCCTAAATCAAATTCGGAGACCGTTGATGCGTACGAGATCCAATGATCCACAGAAGGTGCAGGAACTCATGGATAGTATTGCCCAAATTGGTCTTCAAGTTCCTGTAAGCCCTTAATTTTCTTCATCTTTAGCCTATGTTTGCGCAGTAAACCTTTCTTGTAATACTTGCAGATTGATGTGCTTGAGGTCGATGGAGCCTACTATGGTATGAACCACTGTTGATTTATATCCCAAAATAGGTTTCATTATAAGAGATTCTTGTGGACAAATAACAAACTTAGGCAAATGAGTTTAAGGGTATGTTTGGCTAAGTTTTTTGAAACAACACTTATTGGCTTTTTGAAAAGTCTTAAGCTCCCAAATGATGTTTGGCAATGAGGTTGTATGTGAGGGAAAAACCAATAAGTCAATACGTCACTCTGACTTTTCCAAAAAGTCAATAAGTCAATAAGTTGTTTCAAAAAACTTAGCCAAAAATGCCCTAAATATTTCTCTGAATTAGGTTTTTCCGGATGTCATCGTTTTGAGGCTCATCAGCGCTTAGGCCTTCCAACCATCCGTTGCAAGATACGCCGTGGAACTAAAGAAACTTTAAGGTAATATCTGCTGGCAACACATTCAAACCGGTAATTTTTTATACGGGTCAAATATAATTATGGAAGTCAGTAATATATAAGTAATAATCTATTTTTTCCAAATTAAATAATTTTGGAGATTGTATGCTAACTAGTTGATGCCCCGCCCGCGTTGCAGGGCGATGGCCGAATAATCAGCGAGTGTTAGGCAGCTCATTGACACGAAAAACAATTAAATCGAGTCAACCAATTAAAACAAAACACTTTTATAGTTTTGATAAAAAAAAACTATAACAATGACAATATTGTAATTTTTAACTGAGTGAAAGTTGTATTTTTTGACTGGGGTAAAATCGTAATTTGCCAAAAGCTAAAGTAATGGCAGTACTGTAAATTTGAACCAGGGGCAAAGTTGTAAATTTTCACAGGGGCAAATTCGTAATTTTGAACTTGGGGTAATAGCGTAATATAAATTTGAACTAAGGGCACAATCGTAATTTTAAGCTGGAGGCAAAAGCAAAATTTTATTTTGAACGGAGAGCAAAATCGTAATTTTGAGTTGGGGGCAAAAACACAATTTTATTTTGAACTGGGGAAAAAAACGTAATTTTGAATTAAGGGCGAATTCACAATTTTTTAAACGCGGAAAAATCACATTTTTGAACAGAGGGCAAAATCGTAATTTTTAGCTGGGGGCAAAAACACAATTTTATTTTGAACTGGGGAAAAAACGTAATTTTGAATTAAGGGCGAATTCACAATTTTTTAAACGCGGAAAAATCACATTTTTGAACAGAGGGCAAAATCGTAATTTTTAGCTGGTGGCAAAAACATAATTTTATTTTGAGGGGGGGGGGGGGGGGGGGGGCAAAAGGTAATTCTGAGCTGAGGGCAAAACCACAATTTTATTTTGAATGGAGGGAAAAATCGTAATTTTGAGCTAGGGACAAAAGCGTAATTTTATTTTGAGCTGGGGGCAAAACCGTAATTTTAAAGAGGAGCAAAAACGTAATTGTAGAATGGATATAAAATAATAAATTGGTTGGTCCAATGGGGGAGTGCCAGGCAAAGTCGTAATTTTGAATTGAGGGCAAGATCGTAATTTTGAGATGGGGACAAAAAACGTATTTTTATTTTGAGCTGGGGGCAAGAACGTAATTTACAATGGATATAAAATAACAAACGTGTTGGTCAAATGGGGGAGTGCCAGGCAGCTGCATGGCACTATTCCCCCATTTGGTAAATGTATATATGGGAAATGGTCAATCCGTTTCTCTTTTAGCTGTTTACCATTGTTATTGCATCATCATGCATGTTCTTGTATTTCTAACAGGCATCACCTTCGTTGAGCCGAGCATGGTTAAGACGGTGGTTTTCTGTAATGGAGAAATTCTTATCGGTTATATGCTAGTGACGATGATGCTCCATCTTATCAGGTAACACTTGGTGTACCATGTTTATCTGTAAAAGCAATATCAATTGTAGGTACATAAGAAAACATGAACATGTACATATAATTGTTGATGATACTATTTTGAATAGTTAAATACATAAACTACCTTATAATTACAGAATGAAAAAGTCACTCAATCAAATTTTGCTATATAAAAGTTCCTGAATATGTTTAAAGTGCATGAACATCAATCACTACCTTATATGATACCAAAACCATCCACATCAACGTTTTAAACGCCACTTGATCAAATCTAGAATTGTTTAAGGGGTAACTAGTCATTTTTGGAACAATTCACCAGTACATGTATTTATACAAGTTTAGGTACATTAATCTATTAGAATTCGGTTAAGGGACTTTTTGTGCAAAATAAGAAAGTATGTTGGCATTTATGGTATTAACCCTTACAAAACAAGGTGACTTTTCTTGACAAGTACTACGTATGTGTTTGTGATGGTGTGCTACCAGCTACAACAGTCCATCCGTTTGTCGTCTATAGGCACCACGCTGATCGAAAAATCCATCGCTAGATAACCATTATCATCTGATGATTGCAAACCTTCCTTGGATTGACCTTTAGTGCAGGCTGTAGTTTTGTTCTATTAGAAACTGACCTAAGAGTTAAATTGAAAAATTAAACAAAAGCTGTAACAAAATTTATGGTTGGAATTTATATCCTCCTACATCACATCTTTGGTCATTATTTGACTTAATTATATTTTTACGGAAGGTCAAATTACGGCAATTTTTTAGAAATTACATTTTTAGTTCCTGCTGTTTACTAAGGCGCAATATTTTTGGCCATTGAAACAAACTCTGCTAGCTCTTTGTGAAAAAAATCTATAGCATTACTTGGCCATTGAAACAAACTCTGCTAGCTTTTTGTGAAAAAATCTATAGCATTACAATTATAAAGTAAAAAAACATATATGGCCAATTAGCCTCCACCCCCATCCCCACCCTTTCGTCGCCGTTGAAGCGGCCACCACCATTTGGGCACATTGTTACCATCTGTGTCTCGCCCCACTTCAACCTCCATCGTTGACCAACAACCGCCGTCTGTGATGCATTTAGAGATGGGAGTTCTTGTTTTCCTCACCCTCCCCTGAACTCAATCCACCATTTTAGACCACACAAAATGGGGGCGTGGAGAGGACGTTGCTAAGAGGACGTTGCCCCTTTCCAGTGGCAAGATCCTCATGGGCGTGGCCCCTCTTCCATCTTTGACCCTCTTGATTTTTTGGGCTTTGCCCTTGGCCCCCTTGCCTTTCCCCCACCCTTTCCCTTTTGTCATGTGGAGGGCAAAGCCCCCAAGGCTATGTGGCGGGCCCTCGCCCTCATGCCCATGACTCCATAGAGGCAACCACATTTCCATAATATAAATTTGCAACACATTCTTGCATTGTGTTGTTGTACCCTAAGCATTGGGGGTTTTTTTTAAAAAAAAATTAAGTTTTCATATTTTGTATTTTAACACTTCTAATTTGTTTACTTTTTACCCAAAACTTTTTTATTTACAACTTTGGTCCCCCCATACTTTTTATCTTTCGCAAGTTTTTCGTTAAGTTTCGTTCTAAATCTTGCGAGTTAATACGTCGCAACGTGCGTGTGTGGTTCAACGTTTTTCGTTTATTTTTTCCACATTTGACAGGTATGTCGCAACGTGTCTATTTTCCCTCTTTGGCAAGTTCGCCGCAACGGGCGGATCCTACATTGACTTAGTTATTCTTTTCTACGTTATTTTGCGAGTTAACACGGCGCAACGTGCGTGTGCGGTTCAACGATTTTACGTCTATTTTTTCCATTTAACAAGTTCGTCGCAACGCGTGTGTCCTAAATCGACATAGTTATTTTTTTCATGTTATATGTTTTAGTCTTCTTTCTTCGCATTAACATGCCGCAATTTCAGTGTTGGTGGTCACTACCAATGGTGTGACATTGATGTTATTTGGCATAGTTTTAGGCCCCGCCGCAACACGGGGCCGCTTAATTCTAGTTATAATCAATTTGTGTCTTGTGTTTTCCTCACCCTCCCAAACTCCCGACATGGAGTTCTTGTGTTTGTTTGTCACATCCATGAGGATGTTTCTTGAAAACCTATATTTCAGCTACAACATAAACAAGAATTTAAAAATCAAATATGGCAGATTCTATAACTATAATATAGCTAGAAACCACTAAATCTACGAATTCTAATATTGTATGTTGCTATATCTCTTTTTCTTTGAGGTTTATTGTTATCTCAGTTCAGGACAAAGTTACTGAAGGAGTATGGTCCCATATCTCGCACCAAAGCAGTCGTGAGTGACCATCACCGTTATCAAATACTCCCACCAGCAAGGACTTATCTGCGTCCGTGCGGGCACGCGCGAACGCGGTTGACGACTCCAATCGGTCAAGTGATGAGAAGACTTACCTTGTGTATGAAAACGGCAGTTTTCGTCACGACAAGGGATGCAGTAATAACAACAGTTACCGCACATAGCGATGCGGCTTAGCACCGCATCCTATACACGCCTTCGTTAGAGCAAGGGACGCGGAAACAACCGCAGATAGTGGTGCGGCCCAACACCGCATCCTATTGACGATGTAAGTGGGACTAACACCTTGACTTAAGTGTCCAAAACAGCAAGTGGCACTGACAGCAGTCACCTGTCCAGCCCACACGTAAGCAACGCTGGCATACAGACTGACAGCTACAGCGGGATGTGGCATCACCTCCGTGACCTACACGCCTGACATACTTGCAAAGGGCTACGCGTTGTCAGTCTAGCCACTCAATTACCCTCCTTCACTCTTCGCCTATATATACCCATCCCGGACCAGGTTTGAGGTATCGCTTATCTACTCCCTCTCACACTCACTACTATCACACACTTTGCTCTCAAGCAAATACTGATTCTCACGCCGGAGAGTGGTAACAAGGAGCACCTCCCACCCCATCCTACTTGTTACGAGTCACGGTGTGTTTTCTTGTGCAGTAGAGAGATCAACGGACGATCCAGCCACCGATCCTCCGAAAGAAGGGATTAACCCGACTTGACGAGACCAGTGAATTAACCTCCCCTGGTTAAGCACTGTTTCATCAGTTACTATATACATAAACAAATTCTGTTTTTAGTGTTTGGTATGCCTCTAAAACTTGGTACACTTTTTTCCTATATATATATATATATATAGGGCCAGGATCATTTCAGAACCATAAATATTTACAGAACTCGCAGAACTCCTAATAAACAATCTTTTTATTTATATATTTTTATGTTTAGCATAATTTTATCATTTATTATGTGTATTTTTACGATTACATACATGTTAAGAGTAATTTTATCATTTTTTATATGTAATTTTATAATTACACATATCTAAACTAGTTTTTTTACATATATGTAATTAGTTATGATACATATATATAATTTTAGCAATTAAACATATGTAAACTACTTTTAGCATGTATGTAATAAAAGAAATACATATAATAGATGATAAAAAGATTCTAAATACAAAAACTTATATATAAAATGATTGTTTATTAGGAGTTCTGAAAGTTCTGTAGTTATTTAGAGTTCTGAAATGAACTCAACCCTATATATATATATATATATGTTAACGTATAAGAGCCCTTATCCTACATTACGTACGCGATCATCTCAGCCGTCAGATATTCATCTCAAATTGAAATCGCATGTTGGTTTTTTGTAACAATTTTGCATATTGGTTTTTTAACATGCGATTTCATCAAAATTACATGCGATATTGTTACAAAAAACCAACATGCTATTTCATCAAAATTATCACATGCGAAACTGTTACAAAAAACCAACATGCGATTTCATCAAAATTATCACATGTAGGGCTGGCAATTCTGACATGAACACGATAACACGACACGAACCTACACGAAGTTATCATGTTTCGTGTTTCACATTAACAGGTTTCGTGTCTAAAACAGGTTGACACGATAAGACCTTAACAGGTTTCGTGTCTAAACAAGTTATAACACGTTAACCTGTTAAGACCCGTTAAGTACATGTTAATAATTAAACATTAAAAAATATTATATGTGGGTGTGCACATGGGGTCATCAGTCATGGGACCTTGGATGAATTATACACAAACACACGCGGTTTTTGTTCATAATCCAAACCCTAATTTTTAAGTCACTCTTATAAACACCACCATTCCCAATTCGGGCGTGTTCGTGTCTTAAACAGCTCGTGTCCTAAACAGCTCGTGTCCGTGTCTTAACAGGTTGTGTTCGTGTCTTAAACAGGTCGTGTTCGTGTCTGAACATGTTGTGTTCGTGTCTTAAACATGTCATGTTCTTGTTATAACAGGTTGTGTTCGTGTCTTAAACAGGTCCTATGATACGTTGGTAATTTTTTCGTTTCTTCACAGGTCGTTTCGTGTAACCTGTTTTTTAACAAGGTCGTGTTCGTGTTTCGAAAATCTGACACGTTAAGATTTCGTGTCGCGTTCGTGTTTACGTGTTTCGGGTTCGTGTCTTATCGTGTTTGTGTCTTAACAGATCGGGTTAACCCGTTATGCCAGCCATAATCACATGCGATTTCATCCATGCTATTTTATAACATGCGATTTCACATAGCGTACGTTAAGCCATTTTGTACGACTATTTTATAAGATGCTATTTTATATATACATAGTATATATATATATATATAGTATATATATAGTATATATATATATATATATAGTGTAGGGTTCAAATGAGAAGAATTTTTTTATAAGAAGAAAAAAGAAGAAGTTTCAACCAATAAGAATGCTTCATTTTACTTCATTTAATATTTGCATTTAATTTTAATATAATGGTATATTGGTAAACTTACAAAAATCATTAATTTGTTTCTTCCCCTTTAATAACTAACTAAATTAAATTTGTAACTCATTTTCAAAATATATATTTTTTTAAATTAAAAAAACAACTTAATTTAAAGTGTAGAATAAATTACTAGTTGTGTAGGATAAATTACGAGTTGTGTAGGATATATTTCGAGGTGTGTAGGATAAATTTCGACTGTGTAGGATAACATTCTATAATGTGTAGGGTATATGTAGGAAAATTTTGATATGTGTAGCTTTTGTAGATTATATGTAGGATAATTAATGATTAGTTGACTAATTAATTAAAGAGTTAAAAATTAATGATATAAGTTATAAATGAAATAGTATTTTACTAATATGTCATTTCTTCTTTTTCTTCTCACATTAAATTTTTTCTCAAATGAACCTTCCCCTATATATATATATATATATATATATATATAGGGTAAGGTTATTGTAAAAAGGACCAAAAGTGTGAGAAAGGTAAGAAAAAATCTCAGCCATTAGATCTAAATTAATTGAAAAGGGTAAACAAGTAATTTTATCATTAATTCAATTAATTACTTCCCATAACCGCCACCTTAATTATAGGAAGTATATAACACCATTCAGCAAGTATATAACATCATTCAGCAAGTATATAACACCATTTAGCATTCAACAAGTATATAACACCATTCAGCAAGTATATAACACCATTCAGTAAGTAAATAAACCATTCAGCAAGTATATAACACCATTCAGCAAGTATATAACACCATTCAGCAAGTATATAACACCATTCATTGACTAAACATCTGATCGAAACATATTTTTTTCTTTATATAAGTATAGCAATATGGTACTCATATTAAAGATAAAAAAAACGCTCGTTATTATGGTGTAATTTTTTTTAAAAAAAAGTTACGTATAAAAAGTTATTGACGTTTAAAAAAGACGGGGGGAAGTTACATGTGCATTGCCTAATTTCTAGTGGGTTTAAAAGACTATATTGCCCCTAGATATTTCAAATCAGTCCAAATTAATAATGAAAATATTTTACAATTTGGTCCCTATTGATCTCAACCATTAGATCAAAAGATCTAATGGCTGAGATTCTTTCTTACCCTTCTCACACTTTAGGCCTTTTTTACAGGATCCTCTACCTATATATATATATATATATATACTAGTCGTTCACCCGCGTGATGCGGCGGGAAACATATCACTTAGGCTGGTAAGTTTAGGGCTATGTACGAGACGGTTCGGTTTCGAGCGATCACCAAAACCAAATTCGCGATGCAACGGAAAACACAACACTTGTTAGGCTATAGGGTGTGATCATGACCCTCATGACCACCATGATCCTCCACATAAGCACCACATCATCCATCTTTAATCCATCATTTAAAATCACTACCCTAAGGGTGTGGTCATGACCCAAACCACTATCCCTTTTATTTTTTTAATTTATTTTTGTCTTAAAATTATTAAATGAGAGGGTCGTGGTAATCGAGGTTTAATCCATGGGAACCACCATCAATCAAGGAGGGGGATGGTGTACCATTTAATTAATGGTCCTATTTGAAAATAATGTTACAATCCATGATCCCCACACCCCATAGCCTTAGTAATTCTAAGGGTGTGCATGAGAAAATTCAGTTCAGTTAGGTTATAACTAAAATCTAAATTTTCGGTTAAGGTACTCTCAAAATCCAATATGTTACACTACAGCAAGTTATGTTTTCTAAATAAATCACAAAATACAAATGCAAACAAAAAAACGAAATTACAAAACTCAAAAAGAAAAAAAAATCTAAAGTCTGTAGCACTCAAGGGGGTGAGGTTCCATATCTCAGCTACCAATAATCCTTCCAATGATAGCCCCTTGAGATCCCTTCAAACAAACCAAACAAAAAAATCATATCCATATGTATGCACAAGATTTAATCGTAACATACGTTCATTCAAAGGGGTAGTTTGTTTAGGGGTTAATGAGTACAAAGGTATTAACGGCTTTATTTGCTCAACCATATCTTAGTGTTTACTTTACTCTTAAATAGTTAAAATGGCTAAAATGATCAATTTCTATCAACCAACAACCAAAGCAAACGACAATACTCATCGCTTGCTTCCTACAAGGCCAGTTTCTAAAGTCGCCATATGGAGCATGCAATACTATTGCCCGAAAATCCAATAAGGCCAGACTGTATTCCAATTGCAAACCGCCAAAATTAAAAACTACAAGTTGTATACAGGTTTCCACCAATTAAATTAGCAAGTTTTGTAAAAATTCCTAACTTACCGTCAGAATTCAGTGAAAAGCATCCTTAAATTAGAAAAATAATAAAAAGTAGGAAAGAATTCAGTGAAGAGCACCCTCATTGTATATATTTCTAAATTTGTTAAAAACACCTCCTTTTGCGGCATTTCACATCTTACAAAATAAGTTGCGATCATCAATGATTCCTGTTGAAACTGAAAAACAAAGATTGTAGAATGATAGTAGACACCCAGTAGCTTTTTTTGTATTTCACAAGAAAGAATCTTAAGAGAATATGAAAAAGAATGCCCTCGTTATCAAGAATCTTAAGAGAATATGAATGTAATATTTATTTAACCTATAAATTAAGGGTAAGATATGATAACTCTACAACATCCTTGTATATAGTGTAATTAGTTCTAAAAATTAAAAGCAAACATTTGTTTTGTTTTTTGTGTTTATATGATTAAGACAAAAAGGGATAGAAGAAAAATAGAGTTGATGATGAATAAAGGTTCTGAGTTAAACGAAAAGAACACGTGAATGGAATGCCCTTGGGTAGTGCAACCATGTTTCCCGCCTTGAGAACACACCTTCAATCAACAAACAACCTTTAAAATGTATTCTAGTACCTCAAAACATTGTCTTTAAACTCGATGATTTCTCGAATCATGTTCCAGAAGTGATTTCTCGTATTCCACAGCGCCTCGCACCTCAGATTTCCATGATTGGTGTTTGGAAAGCCATCATGATTGCCATGCCCCATCAACTTGTCATTTCAGACGTAAATAATCGCAGTACAGGAACTAATAGAGGGTCTATTAGGAACAATCTGCTTTGAATCATAAAATTTGTACCAAAACACAATATTTTATTCAATAAAGTTTTTGGTATAGGTCAAAGTGCAATCAAGAAAGTCAAAAACATAAACTAAATGTCATCTCATGATCAGTACAATAAATTAGTGATGAGCTCGGTACCAAACGATACCGAAAATCCCAAAAAATGGGTAACGGTACCGAAAATACCTGGCACGGTACAATTCGTTACCGGTACGGACCAGAATTTGAAGGTAAAAACAGGTACCGAACCGGTATCGAAAATCGAATCGGTTCGAGAAATTCAGTACCGATTCCGAACCGGTACCTAGTACCATTTGCTCATCCTTGCAATAATTGATAAACCAAAGCTCACTTTAAATAGGATTAGAAATAGACATGGACCTGGTTGTATTACTACATACTACCAGTTTTAAAAAATGAAAAAATATGTACAAGTAACTCAAAACAACATTTTAAAGCATGTATGACTAACCAACTTGTATGTTACTATTTGATATTAGAATGATGTACAGTAACCCATAAATAATCCTAGAGTGAACTGAAAAATTATCCCTAAAAATACCCTAATTTACAGAGAAGGCCTTGTAAAACTATCCAAATGAAAGAATTTCTATAATTTTCCACAAATCACTTGTATAAAATAATCTCAATATATTTTGTTGTCTGATTGAGGATTTGGACTTCATTCAACTATTGATTTTAGAAGTGGAAATACTGACCCAAACCAGGTCAAAAAAACCGACTCAAACCAGCAAACTTGTGCAGAACCAAACCCAAACAAAAAAGAAACGATTTGGCCACCTCTAGCAGATGTTTGGATGTGCTTTGGTTGTTAGACAAGCAACCATTTAAAGTTTTGAGAATACCAAATATTTATAAATTTTTGTGTGTGAATTATCAAATGCAGAAAAAAAGACATCAATGACCTTCATCTAACATTCCTCACTGCTTTATCAAGGTTAATCTTATGTTCATAACCAACTCTGTAAACGTTACAAAGTGCCTTGGTTTAATAATTAAATCGTGCAAATTTACTCCTATTACATAATTTCCTAAGACGTGTACATATTTAACTAAAAGCACTTGCCACATATGATGCCTATGAGCAGTAATTTGAACCAGTTTTGGGTCAATTATGGAAAGGACACACATGCTATTGATGTGAACCATAATATCTCAAAAACACACAAGAAGCCATGGCCATGGTAATCAAGGCAAGAATAAAACATATTCTTTTCACAAGAAGCTATATAGTATAACTTTTTACCAACATTAAAATTGCATAGTTAAGTTTTCTACTTTTCTGTAAGTTAGAAGCTGCAACAAACCATCCCGCAAAATTTAAAAAACACACGGTAAATCTTCATACACATTTTAAGGTGTGACAAATCTTTGGAACTTGTCTTTGAAGTGATGGCTCTAATAAGAAGGCACACCAATTTGCCACATTTTTGAGTAACACATGCCATTTCATGTCTGCATGATTCCATCGATATTGTATCCCACCCCTACAAACTACAAAATGGATGATCAAGATTCACTTCCCAGATTTTTAAAGTTATGTCTAATAGAAAACATAAAGTGCATGTTCATAGAAAGAAAAATGGTACCCTAACATACATAAATGAGTTAACAATTACCTGGCGGGGCAAACTAACTCAAGCAACCTACTTTGCATGTACTAAAAAGCGACCACCCTATTAAACATGTTAGCTGACCAAGAAAGCGCACATCAGAGTTGATTTTTCACCAAGGTTTTAAGTATTGTACGAAAAATGAAAGCAAACTTCTGCATTTAGAGATTCAAGGGCTTCCTGACTTGGATCTTGCATGTACCATGGGATTCTTTTGCCATCAACAACAAGATCATTGTTGGGATTGAACCCTACCAAAGGAACATATAATAAAAGCCAAAACTGGATCAGAGCAGTGGATCCAGAATAAGCAGATGTTATGTATACAAGTCTCTCCCCTTGAAAGTGGTTTCAAGATCTGCTGACCTCCTATCTACTGATCATACAAACTGCTGACCTACAACTGCTGATCAAAGACTAATGAAGACTAAAGCCCTGCTCTTCAATCTACTGCTATGAGTCAAGCTCTCCTGATCATGACAAGTACTGCTGGGTTCACATCAGTGGAAGGATGCAGCAGTAGTTTAGATGTCTTTATGTAATGAATTGTAATAACAGTAGTTAGCACAGCAGAGGTTGTATAGATTAGATGTTAGAGTTTGTTAGGAGGTTAGATGTCACTTTCATGGTGACGTCAGCTTAGATGCTTCAGTGGTTTGCTCGTGCCTATAAATAGAATAGTGCTATGTACTGTTCTGTTAGCTCTTTCACCATCTTCTTCCTGCACGAACAAACCTAGTGAGCTCAGGCTGAGGGGGAGTTTGTTACATGCTTGCAATTGTAATTGAATCTTGTAATAAATTCAAGCATTCGGTTCAATGTTAAACTTGTACGTTAAAAGCAATTCTCTCGTTTGATTGTGAAAAGTTTGCTTCCATTATAATTCCGCTGCATTACTCTTTCATCTTCATTTTAATTCAAACGTAAACACAATCAAAACCAAACTCAGATCCTAACAATTGGTATCAGAGCTTGGACAGTCAAATTTGATTTAACAATCATTTTGACATAAATAGTTCAGCTCATAATCGTTGATACTGATAGTTTGTTCGTTTTGTTGAAAAACAGTGCAAGGTTTAATCACCATCAAAGTTGATTAATCAGTGCCTGTAAAACATCCAGGATGACGTCACAATCACAAGATGATAAGAATAACATTGGCTCTCTTTTCAAACCACTCATGCTTAAACATAATGAATACAACATCTGGGAGAGAAGGATGGGTCACATCCTTGCTCAACAGAACACTGGATGTTGGAGGTCTGTTGTTTTTGGTCCCCTTGTTCCTATGGTGCCAAGTGCTGAGGATACAAAGAAGTTCGTACCTAAACCAACTGAAAACTATATTGAAACTGATTTTCAAAATTTCGAACTCGATGCCAAAGCATTTAGCATCATAGCATCTGCATTACCCAATGAGATCTATGTTGGACTGTTACATTGTAACAGTGCCAAAGAGTTATGGGATGCACTGAAGGAACAATTTGGGGGAACAGAAGAAGTTATTGAAAACAATAGGGAAATTCTGAATCAGCAGTATGAAACATTTTGTCACATCAAGGGTGAATCATTGACTCAGCAGTTTGAGCGATTCGGTTGTCTCATTAGTGAACTAAGGCCTATTAAAGTAACATTTCCAAATTCAACTCAAAATAGCAGGTTCTTTAGATCACTACCAGAAAAATGGGATACCATTGCTTTTGTTACTAGAAACTCTGCTGAGTTCAAAGATCTGACCCTGACCCAACTTCATGGTAGACTCCTGACCTATGAAAGGGAGTTAAACCAGAAAAAGAAGTTGCAAGAGTCTGGCAAAGTTGCTGATGACTATTCATTCGGTAGCACAACTCTTTTTGGTCAGGAAGAATCTGGTAGCAGTAGTAAGAATCAGGGTTATGATCACTTTATCGATATAACTGCTGGTGGAAATTTTAACAACCCTGATTCTCACTCTGCAAATTATGCTTTTACTGCAAATTGTGAAAACCAGATGTCAGATAACTTGTGCTTTGAACTCAATGATTTGCAACACTTTGATCCCATTGACTTAGAAGAGATGGACATTTTGCATCAATTGGCTTTGCTTAGTGTAAGAACAAGCAAATTCTACAAAAGAACAGGGAGAAAATTCCCAGGGTTACATGGGAATTTAAAAGTGGGGTTGGATAAGTAAAAAATCAAGTGCTATAAGTGCAATAGGCTAGGTCATTTTGCTAGGGAATGCAGGAGTCAAACCACTGGTCCAATAATCACTCATCCTAGCTCAAACCCTAGACCACAACATCAAAGCACTGTGCACTACACCCAATATACCCCTGCTGCCCATGTTAACACTGCTCACTATGCTGCAACCCCTGTGCCTGTGCATTATGTTCAAACTACTGTTCCACAAATTCAGTATGTTCAAACCCCTGTCCCTCAGGCACAAGTGCAACCTGTTGCACCTCAACAAGCTGCTCCAACAGTGGTACAACCAGATCAACAAAGCTTTTTCACCCAAGGCTTTGTTGACAGGAGCAGCATGCCTGATGAGCTTAGTGATGAAAATTTTGCACTCAATGCTTTTAATGATCCTACTAATGATGAATTTTGTTTGATGGCATTAGAGTCTATACCAGAAGGGGTAGAAACTGAAGGTGAATAGCTAAGTGCTGAAACAGTGGATGAAGTGACTGAAGCAGTGGTTACTGCAGTTGTTGGTGAACTACTGCTGGGAGAAAATTCAGAAACCCTGATTGAACCAATGTCTGACCCCTGGTCCAAAGAAGACAAGGAAGAGAAGAAAGCTGGTGAGAAAGAAGCTAGAGCTGATGATGAAGTTGATCATCAATGTGATTGTGCCATGATGGTTGCTGCCAAGGTATCACCTCAAGTTCTTGAAAAACTGTGTTCAGACAAATGCATTATTGCATTTGCTAAGATCAAAGAGGTAAATGAAAACCTTAGGGAAAAAATCTTAACTGATGAAGTCAAATTTGAAAAGTCATTAAAAGAACTTAGAAATAAATTGGCTGAAAAAGATAAAGAGATCAACAGTCTCAAAGAAGAGCAGAGCATAACCAAAACTCAACTCTAAACTATGGTAGAAAAATACCAAGTTTGCAAAAAGGAGTTGGAGTCCACCCAGATCACCTGTGAAAGATGGGTGGAATCTTGTAAAGGGTATGAGGTTATGCTTGAGAAACAGCTTGAAAGCAATGTCAAGTTTGGTGTAGGATATAGAAAATATGATGATCTTGTAAACACTGCTGGAAAACAAGCTGGTTCATCTGAAATTAAACCAACAAACAAGAATGGCCAAGAGGTTAAAATAACCGACAAACTTGGTAAAAAAATCACTTTGGAAAGATCTGTGGGGTCCTCAACTTTTGAGGAAATTGAGAAATACCAATTTAAACCCACATGGTCTGATGAGTGTGACATTCTTGAAAATTTCAAGCCCATGGACTTTACAACCACTGATGGTGCACATCTCCAAAAGCAAAGGTCATTCCTATCAAAGACATCCCAACAGTAGTTCAAAACTCTGTTGCTAAGGAGTCTGAGAAAAGGAAGAAAAGAGAAAAGATCAAAAGGCCCTCTAAACCAAGAGTGAACAGGCATCCTTTTGGTTATCAGCAGGTGATTGGTCAAAACCCACAACAGTGGTTAGAGAGAAACAGTCCTAAAACTGTTCAAACCCCTGACCTAACCACTGCCCATGCATCTGAACTCATCCCAGACACTCTTGAGCCCCCATCCAAAGCCTTATTGGCTTTGGAAACCCTAATGAACTAATCCTTTTACTTCATGTGCAGGGAGCTTCTGCATGCTTAGATAGCCTTTGTTATGTAGATAGTGGATGCTCCAGGCACATGACAGGATGTAAAGCCCTACTCAAAGATTTCAAAATCCATGGAGGGGGTGATATATCCTTTGGCAATAATAGTAAAGGGAAAGTTTTGGGGTCTGGTACAGTACAATCTGGAAATGTAAAATTTGAAAATGTCAATCTGATAGACAATCTAAAATTCAACCTCCTGAGTGTTTCACAAATGAGTGATAAGGGGTATGGGTCATTCTTCACAAAGGAGTGTTGTAGGATTGTTGGACCAGAAATGGTTGAAAAGATTGAAGCAATAATAAAAACTGGAAAAACCAAACTTTGATTGAGGCCTAGTAAAAGTCATGAGTCTTAAGAAAAAGAGGTATTGTTTGGTTATAGTTGATGACTTTTCTAGGTTTACATGGACTTACTTTTTACATTCAAAAGATGAGACTGCAGGCATTCTGCAAGACTTTGTGAAACAAGTTGAAAAGCAGTTTGACCTTGCAGTAAAAATCTTCAGAAGTGACAATGGCACAGAGTTCAGAAACAAGGAGTTGGATGATTTCTGTGTGTCAAAAGGAATTGTGAGGCAATACAGCATTCCAAGAACACCAGAACAAAATGGGGTTGTTGAAAGAAAGAACAGAACTTTGATTGAGGCTGCCAGAACCATGCTTGCTGATTCAGGTTTGCCATTAACTTTTTGGGCAGAGGCAGTAAACACTGCTTGCTATGTCCAAAACAGAGTTTTAATCAACCCCAGGCATCAAAAGACTGCCTATGAACTGCTGTATAAAATAAAGCCATTGATTTCTTACTTCAAAGTTTTTGGTTGCCCATGCTTCATTTTAAACTTAAAAGATTCCATTTCTAAGTTTGCAGCCAAAATTGATTGTGGATATCATCTGGGATACTCAACCACTGCTAAGGCATACAAAGTGTTTAACACAAGGACCAAAACAGTGGAGGAGACTTTGAATGTAAAGTTCAATGAACTTTCATCAATGAAAATCCCAGCAAATCCTACAAATTTGTTTGATCTTGATAAATTCAATTTTGAAAATACTGTTGTCAAGACTAACAGTGCAGGTCCATCAGAGGATTCAACACCAGACTATGGATATGAAATCATCATTCCTCAAAAGTCTGTCAAAATGGGAAGAGAAGCAGATGTTCAAAACAACTGTCAAAGCTCAACCACTGCTACCTCAACAGTTGTTGACCAAAGTAGCCCCTTAACCACTGCTTCCACATCATCAAGAACTGTTGATAAAAGTCCTCAAACAGTGGATCAAAGTCAGCATGTGTCCACACCTTTGCCTCCTATTCCACCACCTTTTGAAGCCACTGCTGGATCATCAAAGTCACCAGCAGTGGTTAGCTCAGATGATACGCATCTGCAGCCTTCACCAACAAATGCCATCATACCATACCAAGGAGATTTAATCTTCTTGAGATCTCATCCACCTGATCAAATCATTGGCAACATCAATGAAGGGGTGCTCACAAGAAGCCAAACCTAAAACATTTGTCTTTTTGCTGGTTTTCTATCACTCCATCAGCCAGTCAAGTACCAAGAGGCACTGAAAGACAGCAGCTGGGTAGAAGCCATGCAAGAAGAGCTCCAACAGTTTAAAAGACAACAAGTATGGGAGCTTGTACCACTGCCAAAAGATGTAAGCCCCATCGGCACAAAGTGGGTCTTCAAAAACAAAACTGATGAAAGGGGCATTGTTGTCAAGAATAAAGCCATGCTCGTGGTTCAAGGTTACAGACAGGAAGAGGGGATTGATTATGATGAAACATTCGCCCCTGTAGCAAGATTGGAAGCTATAAGATTGTTCGTGGCCTTTGCTGTCAACCACAACATGAAGGTGTTCCAAATGGATATCAAAAGTGCTTTCCTCTATGGTACAATTCAAGAAGAGGTGTATGTTTGTCAACCTCCAGGTTTTGAGGATCCATTTTATCCAGATCATGTCTACAGGCTAAACAAAGCCTTGTATGGCCTGAAACAAGCACCTAGGGCCTGGTATGAAACTCTTTCCACCTTTCTACTCTCAAATGGTTTCAAAAGAGGTACGATTGATAAAACACTGTTTCTAAAATGGAGAGGAAATGATTTAATGATTGTCCAAATTTATGTGGATGACATTATTTTTGGAAGCACATGTAATAAAATGTGTGAAGAGTTTAGGCAACTCATGACAGCTGAGTTTGAAATGAGTGCAATGGGTGAGCTGCAATGCTTTCTTGGTCTCCAAGTTCAGCAAATGCAAAATGGAACTTTCATTCATCAAAGCAAATATGCTAAAGAACTTTTAAATAAATTTGATATGAATGATTGTAAACCATGCAGCACACCCATGGCAACCAATAAGTGTGACAACCCTCACCAAACCAGGTATCCGTACAAATTAATTAATATTTAAATACTGCTTAATTACTGTGCTTGCTTACAACTGTGATTAAACTGCTTACTGATTTCTGATACATACATACTCATGCATCACATTTTATACTGTCACTCTATTATTTTTACACAAACATCAGTGACAACCTTGATGCACAAAAGCACAGTGAGCACACTATACGGGATACCCAGTAAACATGCTGACATAGCCAGCATCAGACAGTTACTGTCTCTAAGGCCAGTATGAGCCGGGAATAGATTACTACACTAGTAGGGAGTGTAGGGAGGTGAGGATTGTAGAATTGCGTCACTAGGTGAAAATTATAGTGACCGGATGTGCCTAAATCGTACTTCGAGTACAAAATTCAGCACTTTAAATAAAAATTCAGCAATTATCTAAACTAGTAAAGTGCAAAAGTTTGGAAAAATATTACTAGACACTTTCCAAAATGTCGGGAATAAATGGTGTCACTAAAGATAAAATTTACGACACTTTAAATAATTATTTAGCGCTTTAACGGAGTAATATCCAACCGTACAACCGGACTTAACCCGAGACATAAAAATATTGTCTTTGACATTGTTTTTCTTTTTCTGAGCCAGTTAGGGTCCCCGAATACCCTAACCCCCGTTATATATTACTACACAATATTACACTAAATTTAAATCAACTAACTAATATAACTTATCTCTAATCACATAGTTGGAAACCAACCGATTACCTCTCCCCCCTCACGAGTTCGGTCACCATGTGGGAGACACCATTTGTCCTTGAATGATTATCTAAATCCAAATGTTATATATCTAGATGACATATTTTCCTTTGGTTAATAACAATAGTGGGTTTATAAATAAACCTTTAGGTCATTAACACTTTCTTAATCACCACTCAAAGAAATTGCTTTCTTCCTTTCTTTCTTGCTTACTGCCGAGAACAAAGCCCCACCTTCAACCACTTTTCAATTTCATACAAGTTATTCCAAATACACTAAAGGGTTAAGGATCGCATACGAGGAGACCCGGTGCTTGCGGATCGTCAAGGACCTCACCTCAACGCTTTTAACCACTCGTTTTTCGACTAGTTTCTTCCCTAGCCTCGAGCTAGTAGTAAGTGACTCTAAACGCCTTTTTGATCTATTATAAAGTGGTTAATAAGAATTTTGACGTTGAAATTTATGAGCATGTAAGAACAAAATTTAAAGTCTACTAAAATAATATAAACAAGGTGGTTAATAGATGAATATTGGTGTAAAACTTATAAGACTTGTTTTGTTATGATTATTTAGTGTTGTTTTATGCTAGTGTTAGTTCGGATCGTCATCTAACCCGACTAAGTCATGTTCATGAAACATGACCTAGTGTATGTTATAGTGTGAAAAGTGGTTAGATGAAGACCACTACTACTTATAACCATGAACTTGTGTAAAAACAATTTTTCTTACAAAATGGAGTTCTAAACTAGTAGATCTACGGATCTACAAGTGGTATTTTCGAAGGACCAAGTGTAAAATGAAATCATAATTTTAAAGCCGGATCTTTCCTAAACAAAGGTGATTTTTGTAAACACACAAGTGTGTAGACACTTGTGTGACAAAAAGTTTTAACAAAAGATTTATTTTTGAAATTTTGACTAGAAGATGTACAAATGCATTTTCTGTAAAAATAAGAATTTCGAGAAACCGATTTCATTTATAAAAGTAGAAAGATCTATTAAAAATAATGGGAAGTTACTACACACTTTTACACAACCCACAAGTTCATGCGTTTGTGATATTTTTGAACTAGTATGATGTTGGAATATTGTTTGCTAATGATGTTGGGAACATTGTTGAATTGAAATTTTAAAAGAAAATGATACGCTTGTAAGCGTGGCCACCTCCAGTTACAGAGGAAACTCTGGCGAAATTTTTCCAAAAATCTAACACTTGTAAATATTTTTATCACAAGTGGTATGGATATATTTTTTAACTTGTTTTCCCATATAACTTTCGCCACGATTTTTATTACGAAACTTCCAAGTGTCGGAGGTGGGATTTTCACAAAATAAAACTTGCTAAAATATATATTTAGTATATATTTTTCATAACAACGCTTGGGTAAATTTTGTGAGTATTTTGTGAACTACGTAAATATTATTTTTTTAGGGTAAAAATAATATTACTAAATATTAACGGCTCCAAAATAACGCGAACGCCTTCACAATTAATATTTAAGTTACACCGGTATTAGTAATACCACCCGAACTTTACAAGGTAACTTACGTATTTTCAGAAAATACACATAAGTGTGTATTTTGACAAAGTATTATTTTGGAAAAAGGTATGTAATAAAATATAATATTTTTGGGAAAAATATTTATATTTTGGAAGTAATGTATTTTAGACAAATGAAATAAAATATATTTTATTAAGTGAGACTTAATAATATATTTCGAAGTTATACGAACGCACATGTATCAAAACCCCCATCCATGGGAAGGTATATACTTATCAAATAATTACGAAGTGTGAACACGAAATAGTTGCCTAACTATTTCCCAAAGACATTAAACCTTAAACTAAGGCACGGCCGTCCGTCTAATAGAAGTTAGTACGTGTAGGTCGTCGCACAGCAGATTTTCTGGGAGATACTTTTAGAGACGCACTTCGGTGAGTTCATGTCCCCCTTTTCTCTTAACTGTTTTCAGCTTTCTAAACTGCGGGGGTGAAATACATGTTACTATGATTACGAGTACTTTTTACATGGTATGGTTAGCGTAAGGAGGGTTACTACTTAGATCATGTGAGTGGGTAGGCGCAACTTGAGGCCATTAATCCTCATTGTAGGACCGAGGGACAGTAGCGGTAGATCTATCTGGGTGTAGCGAGCCCAGCCCCAGGCCCAGCAGAACGGACCTCGGGGTGACTTTGTGCCCAACGCATAAATCCGCTAGGTTTGAGTCTTCCTACTTGCACTTCACACATACCAATGGCCTTGCAAACCATTGGTGATCTCTTTTACCTTATTTGCTACATACCAGGGTTTTTATACTTACAAGGGTTTTACTTACTCACTTACACATGAACTCGCTCAACATTATTGTTGATTTTTCCAACTTACATGTATTTCAGGGAACTAAGGATCTGGCACGGTATGCTACGTTTTCACGCTTCGTAGAGTTATGGGATCATCCGAGTTTAGGGGTTGTGGCTTTTACCTGGACGAGTCACAGTTCTTAAACTACGTCGATTTTAAGTTTGTGGTTGTGTCTTTTAAACTATGTTTTTATGTTATTAGGTTGTAATTTCCGTTGCATGTGTCAACGCCTTAAGACAATGTTGTGGTATTTTACTTTTCAGACTTAAATCAATGGATGATCTGCATGGTTTTATTTTCATATAGCTTTGTTATGATTAAGCTATGGTATTAAGAAGTCACACCAAATACACCCACGCTTCCGCAAAGCCAGGGTGTGACAGCTTGGTATCAGAGCTCTGATCATAGCGAACTAGGATTCCTTCTCGAGTCTAGACTATGATCACTAGGGCTCTCACGAAAACATTTTTACACTGCATACCACTTAAGTCCAGATCCAAAACGTTTTTACAAACAAATGTTGAGCACATTTTATTTATTAGTTATAGGCTCAGTCTGGGAGGCTGAGGCTCGGTCTGGGAGGCCGAGGCTCGGTCTCGGAGGCCGAGGTAGTTGTCTAGTGGGACTAGGGAGTCGGTCTGAGAGGCTGGGAGAATTGGCTAGTGGGACTAGGGAGTCAGTCTGAGAGGCTGGGAGAATTGGCTAGTGGGACTAGGAAGAGCAGTCTGGGAGGCTGGGAGGCTAGTGGGACTAGGAAGAGCAGTCTGGGAGGCTGGGAGGCTAGTGGGACTAGGAGAACTATTTGATTGCTTATTGGTGACTAATGTGTTTATCTGGCTATATGATTGATTATTTGTGCATACTTGTGTTTATGTTACAGACACCATGGATTCATCCGGCACAGGAGGGTCGGACACTACTGACCCTATACACATTGTATCAGATGACCGGGAGTCATCAGAGCGAGAGGTGTACACTTCTGACACCACCAGTACAGAGGACGACGATTTCCAGCCGTTTGCACTACCCGATGCCCTGATTGAGCCCGCTGATGGCCCCATCGCTGGGGATTTACCGCTTGTGGAGATCCCTGCTCCCATACCCCTTGCCATGTACCCCGTTCTTGATATGCCTCTAGACGTAGTCGTTGACGACGACGTCGATTTGTTTGACGACGAGCCACTAGAGGATGACGTTGAGGGCAAGGCCCTATTAGCTGCCGACGATCTTTTGCTACTCGCAGATGCTCCTGCTGAGGAGTCACCTACCCATTCACCTGTCCCAGACTCTTTCGAGTCTGTGGCCTCTGCACCGTCGCACGCGCAGGGTGCGCAGCACTATTCTCATGATTCAAACCCCGATAGGGCGTCATCTGCTGCACCCGCCCCTGCCCCGAGTTTTGCTATTGATCATGACATTGATGCGGATTCTGACCCCGTTTTTCCACCGGGTTATGATCCAGACCAGGAGGTTGAGTTTATACACCTGGATCAGCCTATGGAGGACCTAGTTGACCCTGTTGACCCTGCGTTTGCTGACCCCGCAGATTTCGAGATGGAGTTTGACGACCCGGAGCCTGCTGTGGCCCCCGAGCCGGTAGTTGCTCCAGACCCCGTGGTCGAGCATGGCCCTATTCATGCTGATATACCCATTGTTGACCCTTTGATTGCTGATGTACCTATCGATGATCATCCTATTGTTGCTCCACTATTGGAGGATGAGCATGCTGTTGATGCTCAGGTTGTTGCCCCTCACATTGCTGATATACCCGCTGACCCTATTGTTGCCCCCCTTCCTGACCCTGTGCCTGTGCAGTTTGATCGTGCACTTTTTGAGGCCCATGTTGATCCACGAGATGCGCACACCCGAAATGGGTGGATAGATGATGATGATGAGCTCCCACCGTTCGTGGCACCTGTAGCCCCCGTTTTGGCACCCATTTCTGCACCTACTGATATCCCACCTTTTCCCCCACATACCACTGATGCACGTCACATGGATTTCCCTTTTTCGTTCGTTCAGTACACACCTCCAGCACGACCTGGAGAGGGTTCCTCGACTCATCCCGTTGGTCATGTGCCGGTATCTGTCCCGGTCATACCACAGTTTTCTACTGCTGTTCCCCCTGTTCCACCGTTTTCTGTGTCACCTTTTACTCCATCCAGCGAGCCTTTTCTTTGGACATCACCACCCATCATGCCACCGACAGATCCATATCATCCATATTATGTTGGGCTTTCTACTGAGGATGTCCTTGTTTCTTTCATGCTACAACATGACGCGCTGACGCGTCGTGTCCAGGTCTTGGAGCAGCAGATAGTGTGTCTGTTGCGTTCTCACCGAGCCATGGAGGAGGATTGGCTCCTCATGCGCCGTTTATTCTATTCTCATTTCCCCCCTCCTCCACCGCCATCAGCGTAGGGCTATTTTGTACGACACGGGTGGACTTTTGTTGAGAAGACGGCGATTGCACAGCTTTTGGGAGACTGCATATTGATCCTGACTTTTGTTGTTATGTATATTGGATATGTTGACACTGATTTGATATTTTGGACTGGGGTGATGTAGCCCTTAGTCGTTGATGTTGTATGTTACAGTTATGTACTGGTACACTTTACCCTGTGGTCTCGATTTATGGCAATGCAATCGCGGTATTCTCATCAAATGTGATGTTTGATTGATTGGTTATGTTCTATAACATGAGATGTTGTGTGTTTGGTTTATTTTAACATGAGATGTTATGTATTATTACTATCGTTATATACACACACTTTACCTACCATGACCTGACTTACGTGAACCATCTTTTAGAAGATGCCACCGAAACGCGATCCACGCATGCCTGCCAACGAGGCAGAACTTCAACAAATCATCACTGCCGCCATCGCGCAATACGCCGCCTCTCAAGGAGGACCCAGCGGAAGCAACTCAAACAATAACGGCAACAACAATCCGCCTCATGGTAATACTAAGTCATTAAGGCATACCATGATACATTGGATATCTATAGCAAGTTTGCTAATGCCAATCATATATTGTAACGTATGTGCAGGGTGCACCTACAAGCAGTTTCTAGACTGCAAACCTGTAAACTTTGATGGCACCGGAGGTGCTGTTGCTTTTGTTCGTTGGGCTGAAAAGACAGAATCAGTTCTCCGCATGAGCAAATGCGCTCCAGATCAGCAGGTTACTTACATCTCTGGGCTATTCTTGGACGGAGCCCTGTCATGGTGGAATTTACAAGTCCAAACACTTGGTGAAGCCGCAGCCTACGCAATGACATGGAACGAGCTGAAAGAAGTATTGCTCTCGCGCTGAGATCCAGAGGTTGGAAACTGAGTTTTGGCATTTGAAGATGGAAGGTCCGAAAATTGCGGAATATGTTCAGAGGTTTCACGACCTGTCACATGTGGTACCTTATATGGTCACGCCAGAATTCAATTATATTGAGCGCTTCATTTGGGGTTTAGCTCCTCAAATCATTAGTATGGTGACCTCTTCAAAACCGGCAACAATCACTGAGGCGATCGATCTAAGCGTAGCCCTCACTGAGGAGGCGATCCGCCTAAACAAGTTTTCTGATGTTGAGCAAAAGAAGAAGGAGACTCACGTTGAGTCGTCCAGGGGTAACAAAAGAAAATTCTCGAACTTCAAACAAGGCACAAGCGGTGATGGCAGGAAAGGAGAACCAAACGCACCAGTCCAAGCTACAACTGGTACTGGAAGGAAAGGAAAGGGATATATGGGTACACATCCCAAGTGCAACACCTGCCAGCGTCACCACTCAGGCCGGTGTGGTTTAAAAGTATGTGAAGCTTGTGGAAAGACTGGTCACTCGAAGGATTCTTGTTGGGCTATGGCTGGCCGGGGAGGCCAAGGAGGATTTGGGAATAGAAACAATAACCGGGGTGGATATGGAAATCGCCCTCAGGGAAACAATGGAGGAAATGGGAATCGAGGCAACAATGTGAATCAAGCTGGTAATGCGAACCGAAACAACAACAATCAAGCTGGAAATGGAGGTGGAAACGGGCAAAGACCAGGTTGTTTTAACTGTGGTGACATTGGGCACTATAAGAGGAACTGCCCAGAATTGAATCAAGCGCGTGGAAGGGTTTTCAATATCGAAGCGAGGGAAGCGCGCCAGGATCCCAATGTTGTTACTGGTACGTTCCCTATAAACCAACGCTTTGCATCCGTTTTATTTGATACTGGTGCCGATTATAGCTTCGTATCGTTAGAGTTTAAAAATATGCTTGGTTTAGCCGCTAGAAAACTAGATATCCCATACTCAATCGAATTGGCAAATGGAAAGTTAGTAGAAGCTAATGAAGTGGTCAGAGGTTGTGTAATCGAATTGGGAGAGCGTGAGTTTACTTTGGATCTACTACCAGTCCAGTTGGGGAGCTTCGGCGTGGTAGTAGGAATGGATTGGTTATCAAGCAATAAGTGTCACACCCCGACCGCGTAAAACAACAAATCGCGGCGGAAACATCGGGGCGTGTCGCGACAGAATTAATTGTTTCATAACCATGGCACACAAAGTGTATTTTATTTATTAAACAAGAGTGTTACATTGTTTCAAACAGGAAATTAACGAGTTCAGAACATAATTAAACATAGTCTATCATCTTTTAAAGTCTCTAAGGCACAGGTCCGCCCTAGTATCATGATCAACATCCTATGGAAAAGCACCTGAAAACACATGTGAAAATTGGTACGTCAGCATAAAAATGCCTGTGAGATACATAGGTTTGTGAAAATAAGATTCATGACTTATGTTTAAGAAAAATGTTTAGTCATGAACCTTGTAATTTGTTTTGTCTTGTAAATCATTTGAAAACAATAAGATCAGATGATATGTATAAGTAAATGTCAGGTTAAATAAATATCCATGTAAAAAGATGTGTTTGTATAAGATAAGTTGTTTGTAAATCATTGTCTTGTGAAAAGCATGTTATTTGTATAAAATGTTCTATGTCTCAAACTGAAATGATTCAAATAACGTTACGCCATGTAATACCATACAAACACTTATATATAGGAAGTACCAGCGGCGTATCCACCATGCTTGTATCATATTACACACGCATCGTTAACTTAATCACTTAATCAAACCAAACCAACCAATGTAAGAAGTCTATGTTTAACCAAATTGTCAAATGTATTGAATAATATGTCAAAGTGTTTATGTCAAGATGTAAATCATGTCAAATGTCTATGTCAAATATCCATGTCAAATGTCTATGTCAAATATCCATGTCAAATGTCTATGTCAAAATGTCATGTATGGCAAGTGAAATGTCTCAACTAAACCATATGCACGAAAACAAAGTATTGAAGTAAAACTTGGTTTAAATCAAAGCTATGTTTTGTGTAAATGCATGCAACTATTTAATATGAACATTTATGCGGTATTGTGAAAATGCATACATCCAAGCCTGGCGACTGTGGTGATAAACCCTTTAAACAAATTAAAGGTCTATCTGTCTTAATAACAACGAATTCGGTCATTCCTTTCATCCCCTTTCCCTGGGACGTCCGGAACGGGAGTTGTCAATTCCTATGGTACCACTACCTACTAACGAACGGCATGATCGGTGTTAATGAATGTATTGTCCCATGTAAACAAACCAAATGTCATACCAAAATGTAAGCATGTGATGAAAAACAATGTACTAAGTATGCACGCAATGGACATAAATAGCATAAAATGTAAATGTAAAACGATGTACTAAGTATGAACGCAATGGACATACATAGCATAAAATGTAATGAAATCATGTACTATAATGTACTAACGAACATAGCAGTATATGATGTGAAAACAGGAAAGCATGAAAGTAACAAGTAGGCACATGTGTTCCACCCCAAAACAGTTTGGAAAACAGTAAAAGAGGGGTCTATGTACTCACTTGAGATTGCTCAGTTGTCTAAAGATAACCACCGAGTAATGCTATAGATCACGGAATCAAACGGCACCTAATATAGGTAACTATGTTAATAAACCGGACCTAAATCGGAAGACTGGGTAGCATTAGGGTTTGTAAACCAAATGAGTGTAGGAACTCATGTGATATGGTTTAACAAAGCCTATATGCTAAATGAAACTTAACCTAAGTCTTATCGACCCATTACGATCCGTTTAGGTAGCTTATGCTACTTTAACGCATTGTGCGCGTGAAACGCGTTTGGACCGTCTAACTTAGTCCTATGACAAGTGTTATATGCCTAAACATGTTATATAATCAGTTATGTGACAAAAATTTAGGTTACATATGCTTAATTACCAATTAGACATGAAAAGGGTATTATGGTAATTTACCTAAGGCATATAAACTACCTATCATACAACTACTTAAACGATGTGACCATAGGGTATAACCTCGGAAGGTTATTCCCTACCTACTATGGTCACCTAATGTATTTGGTCGGATCCTAATGATCGACCAAATGGGTCGAGTTCGAAGGTATAGGCGATTTATTAGATCGCCTACCCTACGACTCTAGACAACGTGGTAATCAGTGGGCATAGTCCCAAAGGGACTATGACCAACGTGATTACACTCACGTTGCGAAGTTCAAACGAACTTCGCATTGACCATTACTGGTCAACGCTGAAAGTCAAACAAAGTTTGACTTTCTGACTCGAAAAGCAGTAAAAATAAGGAAAAGAACGAAAGAATACTAACCCAGGGTCCCCGAATGCTAAACTCAATTCGAAAATCTCAGGTATGAAACAAATGTTTCAACTTAGAGTTTCTCAAAGTGAGTTTCTAGTGATTTTGAACAAAGGGGGGTGGGGTATTTATAGTATTCGGTCCACCGTTGAGATCGTTTCTTGGAGAAGGAGGCAACGATCAAGGCCGTACACTTGTCGGAATGTTATGGTGCCTAAAATGCCACTAACCATAAGGATTTGACATGTGGAAGGGTGTTGGAAGGTGCTAAACAGCTGCAACCAGCTGTTAAATGCATTTAATCTGGTCAGAAGGTGGGAAGCGGCCCGCTTTAGGATCAGCCAAACACAATGCGGGCCGCCTGAGCATGTCAGATCAGAAACAACTTTCAAAAATGACAGTTTCAGCCCCTGCACGTGTTTAAGGCCATTCCCGACACTTCTAAGGCCCGTAAAGCCAACTTTAAGGCCCTAAAATGTTGCCTAAATATTGTGGACATGAAACATGTTCAAAAATATGCCGGGTGATGGTTCGTTTGGTCGTACGAACGCGATGTTCGCTTAATTACGACGGAATGCGCACAAGCGCGAAAAACGATCCAAATGACGCAACAAATGGATTTTTCTTAAGGCGAACACTAAAATATAATGTAGTCATGTTCACATAAATTTTTGGATGTCCGAATGTATTCAGAACGTAAGTTATGCGCGAAAATGCAAACTTGTGCACTTTTTGACACTTTTAGTCCCTGAATGTCCCAGAAGTTTATTTTAGCACACCGAACCCCTAAAAGCCTATTTCTAAGCTATGTAAAGGATATTTGAGGTGTGTTTAACTTATGGTTATGTTCCGGAATGTCTGTTACAGTTCAAATTGACATACTTTCGCAGTTTGTCATATTTAGTCCCTGTAAGCGAATTAACTTGTTTTTGCCATACCAAAGCCTTCAAAACTTATTTCTAAGTTATGTAAAGGTTATTTAAGGTATGTTGAGTATATGTTGATGTTCCGGAGTATTTCTCGCATTAAACTGAGTACGTTTACGCACTAGTTTGCGTATAACTCTCCAGAAAGTGATGTAGAGTTTGGAATTGGATAAAAGTCAAAACATGAAAAATGTAAAACATAACAAAACAAACATTGTGAACAAATAACATTGTTTTATTGATAACAGAACTGTTCATAGTGATTACAAGCACAGTTGTTACAATAAGGCTGAGATTGTTTGTCACGAAAAGGTCGTTCGTATCCCAACCGAAGATGGAGAAACAATTGTGGTTCATGGGGAGAAGCGGGATACGCCTTTAAGAATTATCAGTTGCCTGAAAGCCCGTAAGTGTTTACAAAAGGGATGTGCTGCCTTCCTAGCACACATCGTGGATAAGAAAGCTGCTGAGCCAAAAATCGAAGACATCCCTATCGTGAGGGAATATCCTGAAGTCTTTCCAGAGGACTTGCCTGGATTGCCACCCCAAAGGCAAGTGGAATTTCACATTGACTTAGTTCCAGGCGCCGCGCCTGTAGCAAGGGCACCTTATAGACTTGCACCGTCAGAAATGCAAGAGTTGTCGACACAACTCCAGGAGTTACTTGACAAAGGATTCATCCGACCAAGCTTCTCACCTTGGGGAGCTCCAGTTTTATTTGTCAAAAAGAAAGACGGTAGTTTTCGTATGTGTATTGACTACCGGGAGTTGAATAAGCTGACGATCAAGAATAGATACCCTCTGCCAAGAATCGATGATTTATTCGATCAACTCCAAGGTTCAAGCTTTTATTCAAAGATCGATCTTCGATCTGGGTACCATCAGCTAAGGATACAAGAGGAGAGTATCCCGAAGACAGCCTTCAGAACTCGTTATGGGCACTACGAGTTCCTAGTTATGCCGTTTGGGTTGACAAATGCGCCTGCTGTTTTTATGGACCTAATGAACTGAGTCTGCAAGCCGTATCTCGATAAGTTCGTGATTGTATTCATAGATGATATTTTGATTTATTAAAAACAAAGGCTGAGCACGAACAGCACTTAAGAGCTATTTTGGAGTTGCTGAAAAAGGAACAGTTGTACGCCAAGTTCTCCAAGTGCGAGTTTTGGCTACGCGAAGTCCAGTTTCTTGGACACGTGGTTAATGGAAATGGAATCCATGTTGATCCCACAAAGATCGAGGCGATAAAGAGCTGGGAGACTCCAAAGAGGCCGACCGAGATTCGCCAGTTCTTAGGTTTGGCTGGCTATTATCGAAGATTCATTGAGGATTTTTCTAAAATCGCTCAACCCCTTACCGCGCTCACACAGAAGGATAAGAAGTTTGATTGGGGAATCAAACAGGAAGAAGCGTTTCAGTTATTGAAGAACAAACTTTGTGATGCGCCGATCTTAGCACTACCAGAGGGTACAGATGATTTCGTGGTATACTGTGACGCCTCACGTCAAGGATTGGGTTGCGTGTTGATGCAACGCCAGAAAGTTATAGCTTACGCGTCACGCCAGTTGAAAGTTCATGAAAGGAATTATACCATGCATGATTTGGAACTAGGCGCAGTGATATTTGCATTAAAGATCTGGAGACACTACCTATTGTCACACCCTGCTAGTAACGGAAGCGTATTGTGTGTGACGTAAGAAAGGTAATCATTGCATCCAAATGTATTAACAACATGAACCAACAACGATGCCATAGATATCTAGTTTTCAACAAAAGATTACAAGTTTTAACATAGTTTCCAAGTTCACCAACGTTTGACATAGCATAGTTCTAAGTTATTTTACACATAGCAAAAGATAGTTTTTGACACAACACATAGTGAGGTTTTGTCCCCTATATACCCATATGAAGTTGGGATATAAAAGACAAACCCTCCCAAAAGTGGCCATCGTTGTCATTTGTTTTTCCGAATCCCATAGTGAATCACCGGCTCAAGACCTGTTTCCTGAAATACATGTAGTTTTAAAAAGTCAACAAAAAGTTGAGCGAGTTCATGCAGTATTTGATATCATATGAAATCTAGTACTTGTTATCTTGTAATCATGGTATGTTCTGATTAAAATCATGGAGTCTGTTAAAGATCTATCAGTGGGTAGCGAGCCCCCTGACATAATGCGCCATAAGCAAAATAACCAAACCGAGAACACTTAGTTCACATTGGGATCACAAAAGCACTCCACGGTTAACAACTAGGAGTGGGGCGTGCCTCAAACCCAATAGATCTATACCTTTTGCACCTTGGTCACAGCGTGATTAATGGTTATAAATGTAGATTCCCTACTTATGCACATTGATCATGCCTCCTACTCCGTAACTAACATACCAATAGTTTTAGCATGTATTTCCCCTCGATGTTTTTGGAAAAAAACATTGAAAACAGTGAAAGGAGGGACATGAACTCACAAGTTTGCGTTCCGTGAAATATGATATCAAAGTAAGCGTCCGTACGTGTCAATAACCTACATGTGTACTAATCTCGTTAGACACTAGGTCTTTCGGACCTCGTACAAGTTGTTCATCTTGAATTCTTTATTATGTTTTCGCTTGTCATCATTATTATTAGGCCTAGCCCTAGTTTTCTTGTTATTGGGCCTAGCCCTAGTTTTCTTGTTATTGGGCCTAGCCCTAGTTTTCTTTGTTATTGGGCCTAGCCCTAGTTTTCTTGTTATCGGGCCTAGCCCTAGTTTTCTAGTGAGTCCATTAAATATATTCTTGAAATTTTTACCAAAAATTCACCAAGCATATAACTTAATAAGTTCGTTTTTCACATGAAAAATACTTGGTAATTTTTATAGTTTTCGACTTTCCGGATTCTTGTTTTTGACCACTTAGTTATGCGTTCGCTTCAGTGTCTAAAAATATGTTATTTTTAGACTCGACATTGTAGTACTTGTTCGTAGTGTCGATACGCCCAATTTGTTATCATCAAGTGTTATATATTTCCATTTCGGCCATTTTATTTAATTGTCCGAGTTTTCTAGCATTTCATGGACCATGTAGGAACATGTATGTGTATTTATTTTTGATTACCCTATAGGTATCTAATACTTACACATAAGTAGCACATATTGCATGTATTTAACAAGTTTCCGAAAATATATAATTTTTACCAAAAATTATATATACTTATATGGTTACATTTTTAACCATATATTTATGTAAAAGAATAAGTTTAAGTTCATGAAACTTATTGAATATTTAAATCTTAAATATTCTCATTAGGGTTTCCAAAATGACGTTTATGACCACTAATCGCGTTTAACATTGTTAATCACCCTTTAATCCCCTCTTTAATCGCGATTAGATTTTTAGAAAAATTCGCCATAGTTTCCCCTAAACTATAACGTTTCCCACGTTACAAAAACGCGTTTAAATCAATAATCACAATCAATTTTCCAAACTTCACTAAACTTATGTTTACATCACTAATCATACTTATTCCCTCAAAGATTCTTATGAGCATTATTTTGCTTAAACTTTCAAGTCTTCAAAGTTACTCATTTATTAAGTTTATTTTTCACATAAACTTGATGGTAAATTGTTTTTCACTTTTAAAGATTCACACATCTTTATGTAGAAATTTCCAAGACTTTTACATAACACTTTTGATAATTAATATTACATAAACTTATTTTTATGTCAAAAACCAAGTTCATTAGTGTTGTTAAAAGCCTTTCACATGATTATTCTTGGTTTAATCTTTCAAGAATCACTAAATCAAGTTTATATATAAATGCTCATAACCTTTGAAGTTGATGATGTTTCTTGATTTAAACATAACTATGTTTAAATCACATATTTATGTTCATCATAATAATATGAACACAAATATAAAATACTACATAAAACTAACAACAAGATCATCATAATCATACATTTTAAGCTACTAATCACAACAAAATTAACATAATCAACAAGATCTCATGAACATATTAACACTAAACAACATAAATTAACACATAATATATTCATATTTAGTGTTTATTAGCTTTATGTTTAGGGTTTTTGATTATGTTTAACTTTAACTTCAAGATAATCAACTTGTACTTCTATGATTAACTAGTAATAAGAAGTATAAAAATTGTGTTTAGAAGACTCACAATCTTGCAAGTGATTAAACAAGAAGAATAAGAAGAAATAAGCTCCAACCAAGCTCCTAAGTGTTCTCCATGCATGCACCAAGTGTAGATGATCTTGTAAAGGCTAAAATATGGTGGAAATATGAAGTAATTGAAGGTTGAAAGTGGGTTAATGGGGGGTGTATGGCTGCCGTAAGTTAGGGGTGTTTGAGAGGAGCTTTTGATCTTTCAAAGTTGCTAAAAATAGATAAGTATGATGGTGGGTTTCAAAGGTATGACAAGTAATGATAAGTAACCTCCTATTTCAACAACAACTTCAACTAGACCATGCTTCAAATCTTACAAGTTTCAACAAGTTTCAAGTGGGTGGGGGACCCACTTGAACCGTCCATTATGATGGGGGGGGGGGTAATATGGAATTTTTTTATAAAAATTGATTAGAGAACTAGATATTTTAGTAATTAAGAGGTGTAGGGTGTTTAGGGTTTTAAGTACCTCACTAGTGGGGTAATTAGGGATTAGGACTTTATTTATCATTAACTAGTTCACTAGACTAGTTAAAATAGTGTTTAACTAGTTTAGACGGTTCCCGGTTAAGCGCCGGTTCACCTACGATGCTTTTATGTCGTACCGACAAGGATTTTCCGTAAGTTGGTTTCTTGCATCCGAAGGTTGTATGAATTGATTCTGAGTCCCAAATTTAGCTTAACTAGTTCGCTAGATTCTTCGTTTGCTTGTTTCATGACCAAAAATGTCGTCTACTAGTTCGTCGAATCGCTAACGGACTAGTTTAGTGCATAGCGACGTAACGCCGGAAACTTGTGATTATGTATCTTCCGTTGGTATCATCTTATTGTTTTAGTATGTTTTTCATCAATTGACATTATTCCGAAGTCCCGGAAATGCTTTGTTATAAGCTCGAACGCATTAAAATACCATATTTTAAGCCGAAACGGACATTTTTGAGATTAGGACGTTATACCGGAAAGTCTTGTTTCTTGGTAAGCCATGTTTTCACAATAATGTTTTCTTATAAAAATGGACTCAGTTATGTTATCTGAGTGTCGTTTTTCAGTGTTTCGGTCTAGTTTCACGGTTTGCTGGCATGGAATAGTGTGACCGTGAATAGTGCACGCAACACTTTCTACCAACACTTTTAGGACATTGTTAGTTTGGTTTCGCCATATGACGAAGAACAACATATGTTTTAGCTTTGTTTTCTTGTCCTAACACTGTTATCCAATTAACGACACTGTTACGTAATTAAATTACGCTAAATGCATGAGATTATGTAAATAAAATAGTGATTAGTTTGTACGGAATTGCCGGTTTATTGCCATTTGTCACACCTATATGGTACGAAATGTACAATCTTCACAGATCATAAGAGCCTACAACACATATTCGACCAGAAAGAGCTGAATATGAGACAAAGACGTTGGGTCGAATTGTTGAACGATTACGACTGCGAGATAAAGTACCATCCAGAGAAGGCGAATGTGGTCGCCGATGCCCTAAGTCGTAAAGAAAGGATCAAGCCCATAAGGGTTAGGGCTTTAGAAATGATTATCCAGACAGATCTCTCTCTACGCATTCGTGCTGCACAGAGAGAAGCTCTTAAGGAAATAAACCTTGAAGAAGAATATCTCCGTGGGATGGAGAAGCAATTAGTACCAAACGAGGAAGGAACTTTATGTTTTATGAAAAGGATTTAGGTTCTTCTGTTTGGTGGTTTGAGAAAAAGTTATTTATGATGAGGCACACAAATCACGGTACTCTATCCATCCAGGTGCGGATAAGATGTACCAGGATCTTAAGGATTATTATTGGTGGCCCAGGATGAAAGGCGATGTTGCTGTTTATGTTGGCAAGTGTTTAACGTGCGCCAAGGTGAAAGATGAATACCAGAAGCCTTCGGGACTTCTGCAACAACCCGAAATTCCCAAGTGGAAATGGGAACAGATTTCAATGGACTTCATAACGAAACTGCCCAAGACGCCCAGGGGTCACGATACTATTTGGGTGATAGTTGACCGCCTAACAAAGTCCGCGCACTTCTTGCCAATCAAGGAGAAGGACAATACGAGTAAACTTGCGGAAATATACATGCGAGAAATTGTTGCACGTCATGGAGTGCCTCTCTCGATTATCTCTGATAGAGATGGGAGATTTGTATCAAGGATTTGGCAATCCTTCCAAGAAGCTTTTGGCTCGCAATTGAACCTAAGTACTGCATTTCATCTGCAAACTGATGGCCAAAGTGAAAGAACTATTCAGACATTGGAGGATATGCTGAGAGCATGTGTAATGGATCTTGGTGGTAGCTGGGATAAGCATTTACCATTGGTCGAATTCTCATACAACAACAGCTACCACACCAGTATTGGAGCCGCGCCATTTGAAGCTCTTTACGGTCGCAAGTGTCGATCACCCCTATGCTGGGCTGACGCAAGTGATAGGCAGCTTGTTGGTCCTGAAATAGTCCAAGAAACAACGGACAAGATTGCGCAAATTCGAAAACGCATCAAAGCGGCTCGCGACAGGCACAAAGCCTATGCAGATCCAAAGCGGAAACCTTTGGAATTTCAAGTTGGAGATATGGTTTTATTGAAAGTTTCACCCTGGAAGGGTGTGGCACGCTTCGGCAAGCGTGGGAAGTTGAATCCGCGTTACATTGGCCCTTTCAGAATCCTGCAAAGGATTGGGCTTGTAGCCTACAAGTTGGACCTACCTGCTGAACTCCAAGGTGTTCACGATACATTCCTTGTATCCAATTTGAGAAAAAGTCCAACACAAGATACAGTGATCATTCCTGCTGACGAAGTTCATATCGACGACACGCTCCACTTCACTGAAGAACCTGTTGAGGTCACGGATTGGAAAGTTAATAAAACTCGCAGGAGCAGTGTCAAACACGTCAAAGTTCGTTGGAATGCTAGGCATGGACCTGAATTCACGTGGGAACGTGAGGATCGGATGAAAGAGAAATACCCCCATTTATTTCCTAAGAACCCTGCATCTAGTAGCAGAACTTAAATTTCGGGACGAAATTTCTTTAACGAGGGGAGAATGTGACAACCCACACCAAACCAGGTATCCGTACAAATTAATTAATATTTAAATACTGCTTAATTACTGTGCTTGCTTACAACTGTGATTAAACTGCTTACTGATTTCTGATACATACATACTCATGCATCACATTTTATACTGTCACTCTATTATTTTTACACAAACATCAGTGACAACCTTGATGCACAAAAGCACAATGAGCACACTATATGGGATACCCAGTAAACATGCTGACATAGCCAGCATCAGACAGTTACTGTCTCTAAGGCCAGTATGAGCCGGGAATAGATTACTACACTAGTAGGGAGTGTAGGGAGGTGAGGATTGTAGAATTGCGTCACTAGGTGAAAATTACAGTGACCGGATGTGCCTAAAACGTACTTCGAGTACAGAATTCAGCACTTTAAATAAAAATTCAGCAATTATCTAAACTAGTAAAGTGCAAAAGTTTGGAAAAATATTACTAGACACTTTCCAAAATGTCGGGAATAAATGGTGTCACTAAAGATAAAATTTACGACACTTTAAATAATTATTTAGCGCTTTAACGGAGTAATATCCAACCGTACAACCGGACTTAACCCGAGACATAAAAATATTGTCTTTGACATTGTTTTTCTTTTTCTGAGCCAGTTAGGGTCCCCGAATACCCTAACCCCCGTTATATATTACTACACAATATTACACTAAATTTAAATCAACTAACTAATATAACTTATCTCTAATCACATAGTTGGAAACCAACCGATTACCCCTCCCCCCTCACGAGTTCGGTCACCATGTGGGAGACACCATTTGTCCTTGAATGATTATCTAAATCCAAATGTCATATATCTAGATGACATATTTTCCTTTGGTTAATAACAATAGTGGGTTTATAAATAAACCTTTAGGTCATTAACACTTTCTTAATCACCACTCAAAGAAATTGCTTTCTTCCTTTCTTTCTTGCTTACTGTCGAGAACAAAGCCCCACCTTCAACCACTTTTCAATTTCATACAAGTTATTCCAAATACACTCAAGGGTTAAGGATCGCATACGAGGAGACCCGGTGCTTGCGGATCGTCAAGGACCTCACCTCAACGCTTTTAATCACTCGTTTTTTGACTAGTTTCTTCCCTAGCCTTGAGCTAGTAGTAAGTGACTCTAAACGCCTTTTTGATCTATTCTAAAGTGGTTAATAAGAATTTTGACGGTTGAAATTTATGAGCATGTAAGAACAAAATTTAAAGTCTACTAAAATAATATAAACAAGGTGGTTAATAGATGAATATTGGTGTAAAACTTATAAGACTTGTTTTGTTATGATTATTTAGTGTTGTTTTATGCTAGTGTTAGTTCGGATCGTCATCTAACCCGACTAAGTCATGTTCATGAAACATGACCTAGTGTATGTCACACCCCGACCACGTATAACATACAAAACGTGGCGGAAAACCTCGGGGAGTGTTGTAACAGAATTAATTGTTTCATAACCATGGCATACAAAGTTGTATTTATTTATCAACACAAGAGTTTCATTGTTTTAATCAGGAATCAAAGAGTTTTTAACATAATTAAACATAGTCTATCTTCGTTTTAAATCTCTAAGGCACAGGTCCGCCCTAGTGTCATGATCGTCATCCTACGGAAAAGCTCCTGAAAACACATGTGAAAATAGGTACGTCAGCATAAAAATGCCTGTGAGATACATAGGTTTTTGTGAAAATAGGATTCATGACTTATCGTTTATGAAAATGTTTAGTCATGAACCTTGTAATTTGATTTGTTTTGTAAATCGCTTGAAAAACAATAAGTTCAGATGATATGTATAAATAAGATCATAAAGTATGGTTAATTGAATAACCATGTAAAAATGAATTTGTATAAGATAAGTTGTTTGTAAACAGTGTCTTGTGAAAATTGTGTTACTTGTGTAAAATGTATAAGTCCAAATTGAAATGATTTAAATAACGCTACAATATGTAATACCATACAAACACTTATATATAGGAAGTACTAGCGGCGTATCCACCATGCTTGTATCATATTACACATGCCTCGTTACTTAAATCACTTAAACAAAGCACCAATATATAAAGTCTATGTTTAAACCAATAGTCAAAAGTCCTTGTATAATCCATGTCAAATGTTTATAAGTCCAAACGTAGTCAAGTAATGTGTAGCAAATGTTATGTATTATAAGTAAAGTATTGTCACATAATCCAAATGTAGTAATGTACAAAACAAAGTAATTTGAATATATCAAAAAGTTATGTTTCGCAAAGTAATACATGTTACATTGATACAAACATTTATGTGGTAAGTTAACGCATACATTCAAGCCTTGAGACAGTCGGACAACCCTTTCAGTCAAGGTTATCAAAAGTAATGTTTTCGGATTCAGTCATTCCTTACATCCAAACAAACCCGGGATGTCAGGAATGGGATTTGTCAAGTCCTATGGTACCAGTACTTACTACCGAGCGGCGTAGCTAATGTTAATGAACGTATAATAGTCTCGTTTGTGCAAACCAAATGTCATAGCAAAAGTGAACATGTTATATGAAAACAATGAACTAAGTATGCTAAGTTAACATACAAAGCAGAAAAGTCATGTCAATCAATGTGCTAGCATGCTATTAGTTAACATACATAGCAGAAAGGTAATGTAAAACAATGTACTAAGTATGCACACAATGGACATACATAGCATGAAATGTTATGAAATCATGTACTATAATGTACTAACAAACATAGCAGGTATATGATGTGAAAACAGGAAAGCACGAAAGTAACAAGTAGGCACATGTGTTCCACCCCAAAACGTTTAGAAAACAGTAAAAGAGGGGTCTATGTACTCACTTGAGATTGCTCAGAAGTCTTAAGATAACCACCAAGCAATGCTAGAGATCTCGGAATATCAAACGGCACCTAATATAGGTAACTACATTAATAAACCGGACCTAAATCGGAAGATCGGATAGAATGAAGGTTCGTAAACCAAACGAGTATGGAAACTCGTGTAATATGGTTTAACAAAGCCTACATACTAAATGAAACCTAGCCTAAGTGCTTACGACCCATTACGACCCGCTTAGGTAGCTTATGCTACTTTAACGCGTCGTTCGCGTGAAACGCGTTCGGACCGCCTAACTAGTCCTATGATAAGTAATATATGCCTTAACATGTCTAATATGGTTGTCAAATCAGTTTAGATGTCAAAAGTTATGTTACATATGTTTAAAACGAATTTTGGCATCAAAGGGGTATTTTGGTAATTTACCTAAGGCATATAAACTACCTATCATACAACTACTTAAACGAAGCGACCATAAGGTATAACCTCGTAAGGTTATTCCCTATATACTATGGTCACCTAATGTGCTTGGTCGGATCCTAATGATCGACCAAACGGGTCGGGTTCGAAAGTATAAGCGATTGTTTAGATCGCTTACCTTACGACCCTATATAAGCACTAAACTAAATGTGACGAGCTAAGCATGTTAAAACATGCTTAACTAAGTTTAGAAAACAGGTTTGGTATCAAAACAAACGGTTTTGATACCCATAAGTAGTTTGGTTACAAAATAAGCAAGAATACGTATTCTGACCGAAACTACGGCTCGTCACTGAGCCTAGATAACGTGGTAATCAGTAGGTCTATAGGGACTATAACCATCGTGATCACGCTCACGTTATGAAGTTCAAACGAACTTCGCATCGACCATAAACTGGTCAATGCAGAAAGTCAAACAAAGTTTGACTTTCGGATTCGAAAAGCAATAAAAGAACGAAAGAATACTTACGAAGGGTCCCCGAATGCTAATCTAGATCGAAATAACTCAGGTATGAAACAAAGGTTCCAACTTAGAGTCTTTAAGATCAGATTCTAGTGGGTTTGAAGTAATGGGGGTTGGGGTATTTATAGTTTTCGGGTAACCGTTAAGATCGTTTGTCGAATATCGTGCCTTAATCGCAACCGTACAAGTGTCGGAAAGTTATGGTGCCTAAAAAGGGCTCTTAATCAGCTGAAAGGTCAAGTGTGAGCATGTGGTTGAGGATTAAACAGCTGGAATCAGCTGACTGTTCGATCTTATCTGATCTGGGAGGTGTACGCGGGCCGCCTAAGATTTAAGCTTGGGCTTACGCGGGCCGCCTAGCTCTTCAGATCAGAAAACAAGTTTCAGAATCTACAGTTTTGGTCCCTGCACGTGTTTAAACCCATTTCCGGCACCTCTAAGGCCCATAAAGCCAACTTTAAGGCCCTAAAATGATGCCTAAACATTGTGGACATGAAACATGCTCAAAAATATGTCGGGTGTTGGTTCGTTTGGTCGTACGAACGCGATGTTCGCTTAATTACGACGGAATGCGCGCAAGTGCGAAAAACGATCCAAATGACGCGACGAACGGATTTTTCTCATGCCAAACACTAAAATAAAATATTATAGTGTTTACATAAATTTTTGGATGTCCGGATGTATTCAAAACGTGAGTTATGCGCGAAAATGCAAACTTGTGCACTTTTTGACACTTTTAGTCCCTGAATGACCCAAAAGTTTATTTTAGCGCACCGAACCCCTTAAAGCCTATTTCTAAGCTATGTAAAGGATATTTAAGGTGTGTTTAACTTATGGTCATGTTCCGGAATGTTCGTTACAGTTCAAATTGGCATACTTTCGTAGTTTGTCAAGTTTAGTCCCTGTAAGCGAATTAACTTTGTTTTTGCCATACCAAAGCCTTCAAAACTTATTTCTAAGTTATGTAAAGGTTATTTAAGGTATGTTAAGTATATGTTGATGTTCCGGAGTATTTCTCGCATTAAACTGTTTATGTTTACGCATCAGTTTGCGTATAACTCTCCAGAAAGCGATGTAGAGTTTGAAATTACATAAAAGTCAAAACATGAAAAATGTAAAACACAAACAAACAAACATTGGGATCAAATAACATTGTTTTATTGATACTGTTCACAATGATTACAAGGACGGATGTTACAGTGTATGTTATAGTGTGAAAAGTGGTTAGATGAAGACCACTACTACTTATAACCATGAACTTGTGTAAAAACAATTTTTCTTACAAAATGGAGTTCTAAACTAGTAGATCTACAGATCTACAAGTGGTATTTTCGAAGGACCAAGTGTAAAATGAAATCAAAATTTTAAAGCCGGATCTTTCCTAAACAAAGGTGATTTTTGTAAACACACAAGTGTGTAGACACTTGTGTGACAAAAAGTTTTAACAAAAGAATTATTTTTGAAATTTTGACTAGAAGATGTACAAATGCATTTTCTGTAAAAATAAGAATTTTGAGAAACCGATTTCATTTATAAAAGTAGAAAGATCTATTAAAAATAATGGGAAGTTACTACACACTTTTACACAACCCACAAGTTCATGCGTTTGTGATATTTTTGAACTAGTATGATGTTGGAATATTGTTTGCTAATGATGTTGGGAACATTGTTGAATTGAAATTTTAAAAGAAAATGATACGCTTGTAAGCGTGGCCACCTCCAGTTACAAAGGAAACTCTGGCGAAATTTTTCCAAAAATCTAACACTTGTAAATATTTTTATCACAAGTGTTATGGATATATTTTTTAACTTGTTTTCCCATATAACTTTCGCCACGATTTTTATTACGAAACTTCCAAGTGTCGGAGGTGGGATTTTCACAAAATAAAACTTGCTAAAATATATATTTAGTATATATTTTTCATAACAACGCTTGTGTAAATTTTGTGAACTACGTAAATATTATTTTTTAGGGTAAAAATAATATTACTAAATATTAACGGCTCCAAAATAACGCGAACACCTTCACAATAAATATTTAAGTTACACCGGTATTACTAATACCACCCGAACTTTACAAGGTAACTTACGTATTTTCAGAAAATACACATAAGTGTGTATTTTGACAAAGTATTATTTTGGAAAAAGGTATGTAATAAAATATAATATTTTTGGGAAAAATATTTATATTTTGGAAGTAAATTATTTTAGACAAATGAAATAAAATATATTTTATTAAGTGAGACTTAATAATATATTTCGAAGTTATACGAACGCACATGTATCAAAACCCCCATCCTTGGGAAGGAATATACTTATCAAATAATTACGAAGTGTGAACACGAAATAGTTGCCTAACTATTTCCCAAAGACATTAAACCTTAAGCTAAGGAACGGCCGTCCGTCTAATAGAAGTTAGTACGTGTAGGTCGTCGCACAGCAGATTTTCTGGGAGATACTTTTAGAGACGCACTTCGGTGAGTTCATGTCCCCCTTTTCTCTTAACTGTTTTCAGCTTTCTAAACTGCGGGGGTGAAATACATGTTACTATGATTACGAGTACTTTTTACATGGTATGGTTAGCGTAAGGAGGGTTACTACTTAGATCATGTGAGTGGGTAGGCGCAACTTGAGGCCATTAATCCTCATTGTAGGACCGAGGGACAGTAGCGGTAGATCTATCTGGGTGTAGCGAGCCCAGCCCCAGGCCCAACAGAACGGACCTCGGGGTGACTTTGTGCCCAACGCATAAATCCGCTAGGTTTGAGTCTTCCTACTTGCACTTCACACATACCAATGGCCTTGCAAACCATTGGTGATCTCTTTTTCCTTATTTGCTACATACCAGGGTTTTTATACTTATAAGGGTTTTACTTACTCACTTACACATGAACTCGCTCAACATTATTGTTGATTTTTCCAACTTACATGTATTTCAGGGAACTAAGGATCTGGCATGGTATGCTACGTTTTCACGCTGCGTAGAGTTATGGGATCATCCGAGTTTAGGGGTTGTGGCTTTTACCTGGACGAGTCACAGTTCTTAAACTACGTCGATTTTAAGTTTGTGGTTGTGTCTTTTAAACTATGTTTTTATGTTATTAGGTTGTAATTTCCGTTGCATGTGTCAACGCCTTAAGACAATGTTGTGGTATTTTACTTTTCAGACTTAAATCAATGGATGATCTGCATGGTTTTATTTTCATATAGCTTTGTTATGATTAAGCTATGGTATTAAGAAGTCACACCAAATAAACCCAAGCTTCCGCAAAGCCAGGGGGTGACAATAAGCTAGTCATATCTGATGAAAAGGATGAGCTGATTGACCAAACACTTTATAGAAGCATGATTGGGTCTTTACTATTCCTAACTGCATCTAGACCAGACATCATGTTTGCAACATGTGTCTGTGCAAGAAGTCAGTCAGCTCCCAGAAAATCAAATCTCATTGCTGTAAAAAGGATCTTCAGATACATAAAAGGTGCTCCCACACTTGGTATCTGGTATCCAGCTAATGGGAATATCCAGCTTTCAGGCTTTTTAGATAACGACTTTGCCGGATGTGACAAGACAAGGAAATCCACCTTAGGAGGGTGCCAGTTTCTAGGCAATTGCTTGGTTTCATGGCAAAGCAAAAAGTAAGCAGCTGTTTCCACATCCACACTTGAGGCAGAATATATAGCTGCTGCAAGCTGTACAGCCCAACTGCTCTGGCTTCAAAATCAGTTGCTGGATTTTGGTATCACTGCCTTGAAGACACCACTCATGTTGGATAGCCAGGCAGCAGAAATTATCATCAAAAATCCAGTTTCCCACTCAACCACCAAACACATTGACATCAGACATCACTTTGTGAGGGATTGCTATGAAAAAGGTTTGATTTCTCTGCATCATGTTCCAACTAAGGATCAGCTGGCAGATGTGCTAACCAAAGCATTAGACACATCCACCTTTGAAAGCTTGATCTCTAGGATTGGCATGCTAAACATGGAATAACAGGCAAAATCCTGTTTTCTATGAATAAAAGCATTAAAATGTTTTCAGAAAATCAAAAATTCATCCTTAAAAATAGCTAAAAATGAAGTTTTTCAATAAAATCCTTAAAAGTCTGCCATAACCACTGCTTGTTCAAAAGTCTGCTCTTCTTCAAAGTCTGTCCACTGCTGAAAGTCAACCCCTGTTCTCTCATTTTCCTGATAAGCACTGATGCTCAAAATCAGTGTTCTATCCACTGATGTGCTATCTGCTGATAGTAAAAATCATCCACTGCTTCCATTTGTTACCGTTGTAACCACTGCCTTTCATCAGTAGTTATCATAAAAAGTACTGTCCTTCATTTCATCAGGGGTTGGCATGTGGACAGTACATAGTGGTCAGACCTTTTGTAACCGCTGCCACGTCAGCATTCACTTTTTCTCTATAAAACTCCTTTCAAAACCCAAACAGGGTTTTACTGTCGAATTGAATTCATAAAAATTCCTTTCTCAAAGCAGTTTTCATCTTATTTCCACAAATTCCTTCACAACTTTCTTCGATCGTCTTCTCCAAAATGACTAAATCGAAGTCTTCCGCAAAATGCACTTCAAAATCATCTTCCAAAGAGGCCCCTCAAAAGGCTAAACCCATCGAAATCCCACACAAACCTTCTCACAATCTTCTGGGTCTTCTCACAAAACCCGGCACCACTGATGTTTTCGACTCCATCATTGATATCATGTCTGCATCAAAGTATAAAACTTTGTTAATAGCAGATGCACCAATTTACTTGGCGACCCAAATAGAGTTCTGGAAAAATATTGGTAAACAAGGTGAGACTGTCATAGCCATTAACTCTTCTCTAAAGGGTAAAGCTGTCAAAATTACACCACAATCCATCTCGGAGGTCTTTCAACTCGATTATCAACAAGGTATAACATCCTTCCCTAAAAACGAGTTAAAATTGACTTTATTGAAAGAGGGTATGCAGACACAATGATGAAAAGGGATACCTTACAAAAAGGTTTCTTCCCTCCGGTAACAAGGTTTTTATTTCATACCCTCCTAATGTGTGTTTCAAACAAAACCACTGCTTTTAATGAAATACCATTAAAGATTCAAAACCTGGGGTATGCTATTCTTCAAGAAGAAAATTTTAATTATTCTCAGGTAATCTTTAATGATCTGGTTAAAAATGTTGAAACAAAGGCATTCTTACTGTTTCCAAGATTTCTAAGTTATTATTTTGAAAAGAAACTTGGTAAGAATGACGCTTCTGCAATAAAACAAGGTGAATCTCTTCAAATGCACATCTTAACTGCTGAGACTTTACAAGAATGTCAACACCTTGCAAAAACAAGCAGAGGTGCCTGAGCAGAATTTAGCAGCTACCACTGCTCCTCAGGTATCTGCTGCTGAGCCCACTGCTCAAGGTGATCAAAGTAGCAAAACAACTACTTTGAAACCCACACCTAAAATCACCAAAAAGCCACAACAAAAGAAAACTCAAAAACCCCCCAAACCCATCAAAAAGGCAACTCTGGAGGATGAGATACCAGCGCAACTGCCAGTGACAACACAAAAGTCACAAGAAACCACTGCTGCTACTTCCTCACAGCAGTTGGTACAAATATCTCAACCCTTGGCTGAAACTCCTCCTGTTTCTTCTAAAAAAGAACAGGTTGTACATATAGGGACACCACAATATGATGCTCTGGAATCACTTCCTTCCATCATCCACAGCCCAATGCCCGGGGCAAATTCTCTTTCTACACCCAACCTCACCTCCACAATTCCCCCACCAACTAAACGTTTGTTGGATGCTATTGATCTGAACCAGACACAAACCAGTCCTTCTCAATCACCTATCAATGAGAATATACTTCAACAAATAACTGGGTCTGATGTATCAATCATAGTTAACCCACCAACAAGACCTGAGGAGGTGACACCCCTTGAGTTAAAAGCAACTCTTGGTGGTAGTCCAAGTGAAGCAGCCACTACAAGTGTTGAACCCACTGGTTTACATTTGGACAGTGGTTACAACAATAAGATTTCCTTGGAGGCAATTCCTTCCATAGCACCTCTGATATCCACCAGTGAATTTGTTTTATCCTCTAGTACAATCAAAAGGCTATCAAGTGTTGAAGGAAGAAGACCCCAGTACCAAGAAAAAGGGGCATTAGTGGTTAATGTTTGGAGTACACTTCCTACATCAGCCCCTGTTACAACCACTGCTAGTGGGAAATCAGATGATCCCATTAAATTGGGTGATGGTTTAAAGTACCTGGAATTGACGGAACGAGTTGAAACACTGGATAACTCTGTTGCAGAAATTAAAGAAATGCTGCAGCAGTTGTTGACAGTACAAAAGGTACAATCCACTGTTGTTCCACCTCAAGCACCTGCTCCACCACAAGCACCTGCTGCAGATGAGATATGGAACCTCTTTCAACCTTTTCTCCACCAACAAAAACAAATGGCTGATCAGCAACATGCAATATATGTACAAGAGCTGAGAAACACAATGGAGTCTAGGTTCAAGAACACACAAGCAGACATTAAGGCTATCAAGGCCCACATAATGAAAAACCACTGGCACTGCTCCTCCAACTATTCTCTTCATTGATCAACCCCCTCTAGATAATGCCAAAAATGGGGAGAAAATTAAAGAATGGAAGAAGAAGGGAGTAGATGATGGTCTCTACCTAGAATCAGAAAAGGAGAATATGACCAAGCAGATACCCTTGCCAGATGGTAGCAAAAAGGTTGATGTTACCCAAAATTCACTTGATGAAGCTATAGCAAGTGTAAAAAGGGACAGAGCGGCAAAGGATATGTCGAGATGGAATGAGGAGAAAAGAGCTTACATGGAGCTGAATGCGCAGGGTTGTTCTGAGCCAAAGGATGTTAAAAATCCTGTGCCAAAAAGAAATCCCACTAGAAAAGTGAGGGAACCCAAATCCATACCATCCAGACTCACAAAGCATACTCCAAAACCATCGTCCAAAAGCCCCCAACATCAAACTTCCACCCAAACAGTTGTTGTAACACCTGTTGTGTCAACTACTGCTGATACTTCAGTGGTTTCAACAACTACCATCATTTCAACACACACCACTACCACTGCCTTACCACCAAAAATCACTTCACCTCCAAAAACAGCCACACCACCATCACCTCCTGCCAAAAAGCAGAAGACACCAGATGTTACAACATCTGTTGTAATGACAACAGTGGTTGAAACACCAGTTGTTTCAACAGCTGATAGTCAATCACAAATCACTGCCACTCAAATCACCACCACTAATCCACCCAAAACATCATCTGCCTCTCCTACAATAAAAAGGAGAAGGATTTTCATACCAGATGATGATTCACCATCACCACCACCAACATCTTCACAATCACTTGCACTTATTCCAAACCCTGTTCCTCTCTCATCAGCTCCAGTACAACAACAAATCCCTTTCATTGCTCCTGCAGGTTTCCAATATCCTCTTGAACTCATTGCAGTCAGAGAAGAGATTAAATCCTTCTACAATGAGGATGATCCTGCTAAACGGAAGTTGCCATCAGTTGAAGGATATCCTAGGCCTAACAACATTGAAGAGTACTTGAAAATTAAGGCTCAACAGGCAGAGGATATCTCTAAAAGAAGCTCTCAAGGGCTTCCTGACTTGGATCTTGCATGTACCATGGGATTCTTTTGCCATCAACAACAAGATCACTGTTGGGATTGAACCCTACCAAAGGAACATATAATAAAAGCCAAAACTGGATCTGAGCAGTGGATCCAGAATAAGCAGATGTTATGTATACAAGTCTCTCCCCTTGAAAGTGGTTTCAACATCTGCTGACCTCCTATCTACTGATCATACAAACTGCTGACCTACAACTGCTGATCAAAGACTAATGAAGACTAAAGCCCTGCTCTTCAATCTACTGCTATGAGTCAAGCTCTGCTGATCATGACAAGTACTGTTGGGTTCACATCAGTGGAAGGATGCAACAGTAGTTTAGATGTCTTTATGTAATGAATTGTAATAACAGTAGTTAGCACAGCAGAGGTTGTATAGATCAGATGTTAGAGTTTGTTAGGAGGTTAGATGTCACTTTCATGGTGACGTCAGCTTAGATGCTTTAGTGGTTTGCTCGTGCCTATAAATAGAACAATGTTCTGTACTGTTCTATTAGCTCTTTCACCATCTTCTTCCTGCACGAACAAACCTAGTGAGCTCAGGCTGAGGGGGAGTTTGTTACATACTTGCAATTCTAATTGAATCTTGTAATAAATTCAAGCATTCGGTTCAATGTTAAACTTGTATGTTAAAAGCAATTCTCTCGTTTGATTGTGAAAAGTTTGCTTCCATTATAATTCCGCTGCATTACTCTTTCATCTTCATTTTAATTCAAACGTAAACACAATCAAAACCAAACTCAGATCCTAACAATCACTAACATCATAAGCATCCAAAGGTCGTGGTTCTTGTTTCTCAATGTTTCATCCAACCAAAACTTCACATACCACTGGTATACCTTGTTCCCTATCTGATTTCAAAATTCTACTATTTACGTAATTGTTAGAACATTGAAGAGTTTAGAAAGAGACACTTGACGGGTGGTCCATAGGACATTCCTTAAGTGCTTTAAAAAGATTAAAATCCCATGCTTTACACGGTTAATTGCTTGAACTTGGTAACTACTAGTTGTTTGGATTTGCAGGTGCTAAAGTACATAAGGAGTGGGTATTATGAAGGTTGGATGGAAGCTCAATGTTGGTGGAAACAAGATTGAAGGAATCAAGTTGTAACAAAGAAAATAAGGAAAAGCACTACACCCAGCGCCGTAGCCTACGACTCTGGCCGTAGGTTACGGCTTCCACTTTTGCCAAATTGTTCCACCGTAACCCAGTCTTCAGCTGCCGTAAAGAAGCAACCCATTCAAAAACTATTTCAAAACCACAAGCGATCAATTATGCAAACCAAGCTAAAATGTACCGTCCTTCTACTAACCTTTTATCATACCACAAGACACACCCCTCACAACAACTCTCGGTGACAAGAAATATTAGCACATTATGCTAAAACACTCAATGCACGTGTGTGATTGTGCGACAATAAGCTTGTATACAAATCAAATCTCCTCCTATCAAATATTTAGCATGCTTATGAATCAAAAGGACTTACGGGTTGTACCGAGGCTATGTGTAAAGGTAGGAAATAGTGGGATTGAGAAAGAAGCTCATTGATTTGACCCGGTTTTTATTTCTACTACGAAACAAAGCAAACATTAACTATATACACAACTTCATCACTTTTCAACTACAATTACAACTAGATCCTTCTTTTTGTATTTTTCTCATTTTTTCTCATTTTTTTTATCAAACATAAGACATAAAAACTCAACAATATATACAAGAACATCAACACTACATACTAAATCTCCTAAACCGGGTCGTCTCAATCGGTAAAGTTTTGTAGGAAGTAGGTTTGGGTCACCACCGAATGGTATAAGGCTCAAACATGGCTTTCTAAAGACCAAACCCCCACCCCTCACAATACCAAGCTCATGTAACGTATGAGGTCCAACCCACCAATCCCACACTCTCACACATCCAGACGAGGCTACCTAAAAGTCCCTATCATTTTCACAAGCATGCTAATCCTAGGCTTCAACAAGAATTCGTACACAAGTTCTATTAACACAAAACACACACCGCCACTCAAAACACAGAAAGCATCTTTAATAATCATTGGTGGCTCAAACTCTCACCAAGAAATGACTAGAAAAAGGGTGTCGGTGTGTCAAGTGGAACAATATCAAGTGTTCAAATTTTGACAATTTCCGCTTGGTTTCACAAATTTTTTAAAATTCTCAAAAATTTCCCCCCACCCCCACACTTGGTATACATTGTCCCAATGTATGGTTTTGAAGGGAAGATCGCTTTTAACCAAAAACATTAGCTTTTGCTAATACTCTCAAACCCCAAATTTCTTTTTGTATTTTTTTATTTTTTATGAAAATTAAATAAAACACACCACCACTAGCACATCCCATAAATCACATCAACACATAAACACCACCCGACCTCCCAACCATAAACATAAAAGATGAAAAATATACACAAATATACAAGAGAACGAAACACGACCTGGTCAATAGTACTTTGGCTGTGGAGGTCCGAAAATGGAAGTCATCATGTCATTCCATTCTCCAAACCCAAATGCTCCACTACTGCTGCTGCTGCCTTGATCACCCCCTTCACTCGCCTGCTGATGACCCATGGTGTGTGGATCCACCCATTGAGAATGGTGCAATGGTGGGGTGGGATACGTCACACTACCATCATATGGTGGCAATGTGGTGTAATCCATAACTGGTGGGTCCGCTTCAAGTGGTTGGCCCGCATGCCACTGATCATGTAAGCGTCTCTGGCGATCATCCAAGTAACGGTTGTTCACTTCTTCATGGTGATGCTAGCCCCCATATAAGTATGTTGATCAAAAAAATCTGATTGGGTTCGGACCAATCACCAAAAATAGGCGGTCGCCTCTGCTCAATAACCTGCCCCATGTTCCCCGTGCGAGCCCAATAAGGATCATAAGGATGTTGTGCATAATCAAATGCACTACCCACATACCCCGACTGTACTCCTGCTCCATGAACACCACTTGGGCCAGCGCCCCCCATCGCAACATCAACCGTGAATGTGTCCTCACGGTAATCATCGTCACCACTAACCTCCTCATCACTCACCTCAGGCTCACCAGCCTCGCCCGGTTGTAATGGCCTAGCATCCGCTTTCAAAACTCTCCACCGTCTCCCATCGGTCTTCAACTTATGGTACCTTTCTGACTCCTTGTACTCCCATCCTGGTCCCAAATTCTTTATATCAAATGGCTTAAACCTCTTGTACGAGCCTTTGTCCTTGGCTCTAATCGCCCCATACTTCTTCAACAATGCCGTAAACAATCGGCGTTGGGGAACAATTTTTCTCTCACCACTCTTTCGGCTGAGCCAAATATTGTTCAACACTAGAAACCAAAATGGGACCATGGGCGACCCATGCATCAACATGTATAAAACCGACACTTCCTGAAATCTCACCTCCATTTTATCACCCCGTCGCGGGATGACATTGTGTGTACACAACACCAACAATAACGTCGCTTCCATTCTCAAGTTTCTTCTCAACAATTTCCCGTGTGTAGTACCCGGAAGAAAGAGGTAATCGAGCATGTGTTGCCATTGGGGGTGTTTTTTGGGCTCGTGGTAAAGATCTTTAAGGCTTGGATAAATGTATTGATTCGACGATTTACTATCAAACTTTGCAATGCGGCGCAAGGAATCATATGACATCTCGACATTCACCCCGTTACACATTCCAATGAGCTTCATCTTACTTGGAGCCTTGAACGGAGGACATTCAAGAGTGGCCATCCATTCTTGAACTTGTTGGTCATACATTGTCTTGATCTCATTGTCATAACATTTAAGCGCCGCCTCCCAACCCAACTCTTTGAACTTAGTCGTTATCCCAAACGGCCCAAAATCCACTTCCCGAATCTCTTTTTCACAAATAAAAGCCTCTTTCCTTTGTTGCAATTTATTCATTTGTTCGTGAAACAAATCGGTACGCCACTCCTCGGGTTGATCAAGTAAAGAGCCGGATGTCCAATCCGGTTTTGGACCCCTTGGAGGCGCATCTTCTTCCGAGTTCGGGTCACCAACCCGAACCAATCTCCTCTTTTTCTGTTGTGCTTCCACCTGCGGTTAACTAGAGGAACTTGCTCCCGCTTTCTCCTTTGTTCTCACCATATCCTACACACATTCACAAATCACACAAAAAAATCATATAAGTTCAACTTCACAATCTTCCCCACACTTGCTTTATATTATGGGTATAGATGTACAAACACCAAAGATTTATCCTTTCAAACAAAAATTCGGCATGACGTCTCTACAAATTAGAGTTTTTTCCAAAAAATTTCACTAGACATCATCTACATTTATACCCAAACATTCAATAGTTCAACAAAATCCTATCATCTATCTTCTACAAGCAAGTGTGTAAGCAAAAACAAGAATGGAAACTTACAAACCGCAATGTACTTCAAGGAATGAAAGGAAATTGCATACCTTAACCTTGTAGAGGATGAAAATAACAAGCACTTCAAGTTAAACAAAAACCCACTAGAAATCCCCAAATTTTCGGCCCCCCTATGCTCAAATCAGACCACCAAACAAAGGAACCTTCAAAATATGAGTATAAATCTGAATTCCTTGTGAAAGTTTACCCAAGATGGACCCAAGAATCACTGGATTCGGTCAAGATTTGAGGAAGATATGATAACTTGAATGTGATGGTGGGTTATGGAGGATTAGGGTTCTAGATAAAAAGTTGGAGAAGAAAAGTTAGTGGAAAGTGGTCACAATCAAATTTAAAGGCCCAAAAATCGCCAGTATGCACCGTAAGCTACGACCATCAGCGTAGCTTACGGTGGCTATTGAAGAAAAAATTTCATTACGGCCATGTTTAACTGTCTTATGGTGACTATTTATGCCCAGGTCTCGCCGTAACCTACGGCGCCGTGTTGGTCAATAAGGGGGCCCAAAATCGCTGTCGGCAGTTTTTATAAAAAAATCATTAAAAATCCGAAAATAATTTGGTAACTCCCCAACCATTCAATGTCTGACATCAATCCCCAACCACACAATCATCCCCATCGATCCCTTTTCACGTTTTCATTCTTCTCATCTTTTCTTCTCCATCTTTTTCTCTAGAACCCTAATCCTTCATAACCCACCATCACATTCAAGTTATCATATCTTCCTCAAATCTTGACTGAATCCAGTGATTCTTGGGTCCAACTTGGGTAAAATTTCACAAGGAATTCAGATTTATACTCATATTTCGAAGATTCCTTTGTTTGGTGGTCTGATTTGAGCATGGGGGGGGGGGGGGCAAATATTGGGGGATTTCTAGTGGGTTTTTGTTTAACTTGAAGTGCTTGTTATTTTCATCCTCTACAAGGTTAAGGATATGGTGAGAACAAAAGAGAAAGCGGGAGCAAGTTCCTCTAGTCAACCGCAAGGGGAAGCATAACCGAAAAAGAGGAGATTGGTTCAGGTTGGTGACCCTGACTCAGAAGAAGATGCGCCTCCAAGGGGTCCAAAACCGGATTGGACATCCGGCTCTTTACTTGATCAACCCGAGGAGTGGCGTACCGATTTATTTCATGAACAAATGAATAAATTGCAACAAAGGAAAGAGGCTTTTATTTGTGAGAAAGAGATTCGGGAAGTGGATTTTGGGCCGTTTGGGATAACGACTAAGTTCAAAGAGTTGGGTTGGGAGGCGGCGCTTAAATGTTATGACAATGAGATCAAGACAATGTATGACCAACAAGTTCAAGAATGGATGGCCACGCTTGAATGTCCTCCGTTCAAGGCCCCAAGTAAGATGAAGCTCATTGGAATGTGTAACGGGGTGAAGGTCGAGATGCCATATGATTCCTTGCGCCGCATTGCAAAGTTTGATAGTAAATCATCGAATCAATACATTTATCCAAGCCTTAAAGATCTTTACCACGAGCCCGAAAAATATCCCCAATGGCAACACATGCTCGATTACCTCTTTCTCCCGGGTACTACACACGGGAAATTGTTGAGAAGAAACTTGAGAATGGAAGCGACGTTATTGTTGGTGTGTGTACACACAATGTCATCTCGCGACGGGGGTGATAAAATGGAGGTGAGATTTCAGGAAGTGCCGGTTTTATACATGTTGATGCATGGGTCGCCCATGGTCCCATTTCGGTTTCAAGTGTTGAACAATATTTGGCTCAGCCGAAATAGTGGTGAGAGAAAAATTGTTCCCCATTGCCGATTGATTACGGCATTGTTGAAGAAGTATGGGGTGATTGGGGCCGAGGACAAAGGCTCATACAAGAGGTTTAAGCCATTTGATATAAAGAATTTGGGACCATGATGGGAGTACAAGGAGTCAGAAAGGTACCATAAGTTGAACACCGATGGGAGACGGTGGAGAGTTTTGAAAGCGGATGCTAGGCCATTACAACCGGGCGAGGCTGATGAGCCTGAGATGAGTGATGAGGAGGTTAGTGGTGATGATGATTACCGTGAGACACATTCACGGTTGATGTTGCGATGGGGGGCGTTGGCCCAAGTGGTGTTCATGGAGCAGGAGTACAGTCGTGGTATGTGGGTAGTGCATTTGATTATGCACAACAGCCTTATGATCCTTATTAGGCTCACACGGGGAACATGGGGCAGGTTATTGAGCAGAGGCGACCACCTACTTTTGGTGATTGGTCCGAACCCAATCAGATACTTTTTGATCAATAGACTTGTATGGGGGCTAGCATGGAGAGAGCTCTTAAACAGAGCTATGATAGAAATGAGCAATGGAATCGAGCTCATATGTATGCCCACCATGAAGAAGTGAACAGTCGTTACTTGGATGATCGCCAGAGACGCTTACATGATCAGTGGCATGCGGGCCAACCAATTGAAGCGGACCCACCAGTTGTGGATTACACCACATTGCCACCATATGATGGTAGTGTGACGTATCCTACACCACCATTGCACCATTCTCAATGGGTGGATCCATACACCATGGGTCATCAGCTGGCGAGTCAAGGGGGTGATCAAGGCAGCATCAGCAGTAGCGGAGCATTTGGGTTTGGAGAATGGAATGACATGATGACTTCCATTTTCGGACCTCCACAGCCAAAGTACTATTGACCAGGTCGTGTTTCGTTCTCTTGTATATTTGTGTATATTTTTTATGTTTTATGTTTATGGTTGAGGTTTGAGAGTATTAGCAAAAGCTAATGTTTTTGGTTAAAAGCGATATTCCCTTCAAAACCATACATTGGGACAATGTATACCAAGTGTGGGGGTGGGGGGAAATTTTTGAGAATTTTAAAAAAATTGTGAAACCAAGCGGAAAGTGTCGAAATTTGAACACTTGATATTGTTCCACTTGACACACCGACACCCTTTTCTAGTCATTTCTTGGTGAGAGTTTGAGCCACCCATGATTATTAAAGATGCTTTCTTCGTTTTGAGTGGCGTTGTGTGTTTTGTGTTAATATAACTTGTGTACGAATTCTTGTTGAAGCCTAGGATTAGCATGCTTGTGAAAATGATAGGGACTTTTAGGTAGCCTCGTCTGGATGTGTGAGAGTGTGGTATTGGTGGGTTGGACCTCATACGTTGCATATATGAGCTTGGTATTGTGAGGGGTGGGGCTTTGGTCTTTAGAAAGCCATGTTTGAGCCTTATACCATTCGGTTGTGACCCAAACCTACTTCCTACAAAACTTTACCTATTGAGACGACCCGGTTTAGGAGATTTAGTATGTAGTGTTGATGTTCTTGTATATATTGTTGAGTTTTTATGTCTTATGTTTGATAAAAAATGAGAAAAAATGAGAAAAATACAAAAAGAAGGATCTAGTTGTAATTGTAGTTGAAAAGTGATGAAGTTGTGTATATAGTTAATGTTTGCTTTGTTTAGTAGTAGAAGTAAAAACTGGGTCAAATCAATGAGCTTCTTTCACAATCCCACTATTTCATACCTTTACACATAGCCTCGGTACAACCCGTAAGTCCTTTTGATTCATAAGCATGCTAAATATTTGATAGGAGGAGATTTGATTTGTTTACAAGCTTATTGTCGCACAATCACACACGTGAATTGAGTGTTTTAGCATAATGTGCTAATATTTCTTGTCACCGAGAGTTGTTGTGAGGGGTGTGTCTTGTGGTATGATAAAAGTTTAGTAGAAGGACGGTACATTTTAGCTTGGTTTGCCTGATTGATCGCTTGTGGTTTTGAAATAGTTTTTGAATGGGTTGCTTGGGAGAAGCAACGGGTAAGTGTGGGGATGTGACGGGTGGTCCATAGGACAACCCTTAAGTGCTTTAAAAAGATTAAAATCCCATGCTTTACATCGTTAATTGCTTGAACTTGGTAACTACTAGTTGTTTGGATTTGCATGTGCTAAAGTACATAAGGAGTGGGTATTATGAAGGTTGGATGGAAGCTCAATGTTGGTGGAAACAAGATTGAAGGAATCAAGTTGTAACAAAGAAAATAAGGAAAAGCACTACAACCAGCGTCGTAGCCTACGGCTCTGGCCGTAGGTTACGGCTTCCACTTTTGCCAAATTGTTCCACCGTAACCCAGTCTTCAGCTGCCGTAAAGATTCAATGGGTGCCGTAGCCTACGGCTGGCACCGTAGGTTACGGCGCCAAGTTTGACTGCCATTGACCACTGACCGCCGTAAGCTACGACACTTGGCGTAGCTTACGGCGCCGATTCAACCATTTATGTAACTCTTGCATTTAATGCCCCTTTGATGATGTTTTTATGGACCTTTCATGTCATTTTCGGTTATCTAACACTTGGAGACGAAATTTGGTCCTGCTTGGAGCTTGAAGACACTGGTTAATCGTGGGTTTTATGTTTTCGATTGTTATAAACATTAAGACTTTTGTGATGATGATTCTCCAAGCCATGTGCAGCTAAACTTATGGTGGTCATCTTTAGTTGAAGGTTTGTTTGAGACGTTTGTGTTTGATTTCGTATTTCTAGAATGATAAACTTAATCTATGTTTTGTTTATTATGGTGTGTGTTTATTTGCTTGTAAATTGTTGACTCTTATGTTATTCTAGCTTGAAACCATACGTTCTTGGTGCCGTTGGCAATCGAGATATCATGGGTAGAATTAAGATTGGGTAAGGGTTAATTGGTCATCGGGTAACAACCTCACGTTCTAGGAATCTGAGTACTTAGTTCCCTTTTATCACAACAAGTAATTACACATGAACTATGTCTATGTAGTTCTTTCTAGTGAATGATAGCATAAATGTCAAAGCAAACCGGAAACTGAAGATGGTCATTTGTCTCAAAATTGTTTACAAACCAAAACTCTCATTTTGCAATTAGAATAGTAATCTTAGTTTTTCAACTCAAATCAATCAATCCAACTCTTGAATGTACTTTTATTGCCATTAGTTTAATTTTAGTTAACTTAGATAAATCTTTAAATAACACATATTCCACAAACTCCCTATGTTCGATACCCACTTGCCACTAACTATTTAGTAGTAATTGGATTAAATTTGATTGTGACCACGACATCACGTCAACAATCACAAAGCTTTGGTCACTTTCGACGAGCCTCGATGGTCTCTTTCGGAAGGAGACACAAATAAAAGATCATCGCTGATGCAAAAAACAATAATTTTAATATTAAAGACAATCAAACCATTGAGAGGTAAAATGCTACAAGTTAATCTGATTCGTACCAATGATATGGTTAGCCACTTTGCAGATTTTAACAACCAACCTCAACAGTTTTACCTGTAGATTTTTTAAGCGGTACTGATAAGCACATCCAGGTAAGGATTCCATGTCAATCCTTATAAAAACAAAATTTCCCACAGTTGATAAAGAGCCTTCACCGCCATAACTATTGTTTTAATGGAAAAACTTCTTATTTTGGTACAAATCTGACTTTTTACTTTTTTCTGAGAGCGGAATATCTCTAGCACCCAAGCTCTTATGGCCGCTCGAGCAACCCTTTAGTGTAAAATGATGCACTTCGTCACCTATAATTACCATTTTGCATATAATTCAACACTTGATAAACAATTATTATAGTGCTTATATATGCATATATGCCTCATCGAACCTAGCCAGAAGAGGATACGGTGTCTTAGCGAACCTAGCAGAGATGTAAGAAGCATTTAAGCGAATAAACAATAAATGATTAATATAACAACCTAAAGAATGTCTGTATTTGTGTTGGTTGTTGTTTAATTGGTCTTGTTACACTTATAGGTTTGTTGGATCGGTTTCGTGACCCTAAACAGTCAGTAAATGCAGTTCATCATCATTTACTATGGCGGAATCAAAGTAAACAACGTCACACAGCTTGTTCCTTTTAACTTTCTTTCTATTACTGATTTGTAGAGCTTTTACATTCAAATCTTGACAAAAATCCGGCAGCACCTCAGCTCACACACAATCAGATCCGTTTCAAATGAACATGCACAACTCCTATATATAGACATTGCTATTCCGTTTGAGGGTGGCATGACCCTGTTCAAACGGAATCACTTGCACCAATTCCGTTTGAACTTGGTCTTGACATCTTCAAATGGAATTACCTCCTAAACCACAATCAAACACTAAATCAAACCCTGTTGTGCACTAATTCAACCTATCCAGACATAAGACTCGATTAAGACGAAGTTAACAGACAGTAGATGCACCAATAGACTCCCCCTTGGATGTTGACGAAGTCTTCGGCTTCGAGTCTTTAGTCTTTGTCTCTTTCCAATTTGTCTAACAATGCAAGCATCCTATCAATCTGTATCTTCTTTGATCGGCTTCTATCTTCGAATGTTGTACCAGAAGCTATCTCTGACTCTCTCTTTCTTCAGGCTCCCCCTTTCGTCAAGCTTCCGTGCTTTAGGGATCGTCACCTTGCTTTTCGGTTTACAAGCTCCCCCTTGCTTTGAGTTCGTCTTCAGACTCCCCCTTAAACTCAGCTTCCGGGATCGTAGTCTGGACTCTTACCTGCAATCACTCATACATTCATAAGTAACAACATTTTAAACTTTCAGGAATAGTAACCTGGCAATTCAATTTTCTAAATCACTCCTCCTATCAACAATCTTTACAGATTTGGCAATGTTAAATATCCAAAATCCCTCACAGTTAATCATCCAAGTCCAAACTAATGACCTTGGAGATATCACAAACTGTTTTTTATTTTTTTATAAAAGGTTTCAAGTTTCAAATTAATGAACTTGTTTTATTTTCAGAAACACAATCAGCTTACTTAGATTTTGAAACTCAGCATCTCAGACATCAGTTGTCGAAAATAAAGCAAAATCAAAAATCTTTTTGTATTTTCTGAAAATATAAAGCAATAACAAAATATGTACAAACATATTCACAGACACTATTTTTGTTTGAGTTTGCGTTAGAGGATCATATCAGTTTTTGACAAGTCACAAGTACCGTTGAGCTTAGTTACACATTAAGAATTAAACAATTCACTTAGATTGTCGATATACTGATCCACTTAAATTTTCACACAAAGTTCAACTGATTCAGGATACGAATTAGGTGAATTAAGAACTTAAACTCATTCATGTGTCCCATCTCTTGAATATACTCCCGTATCCAGATCCCAATATTCAGTCTTACAGATGAGTATACCTAGATGATATCTGTAAGGGGAATAAATTATAGTACGAAACCGTGAGAGCTCAGGTCAGAACTTCCGTTCAGCAGAGAGACGACGGCTCGACTTTTGGTGTGTCCCCTTTAGAGGATCTTTTGTATTACAACAGCAATGACTATCAATTTTATTGTTTCATCAATTTGCTGAGGCGACGCTATATTTCAAGCAATGCAGAAAGTATTCTCCAGGGACTAGGCCATTGCTTCCGCAAAATCAGAAGTCCCGGGATAATACCCCAGATATCACTAAGCATAAAGACCTAGTATCTCAGAAAGAGGGCTCCTTCAAACGATATTTCAGGGGTTACCTATATATCCAAGTAGTGTTCCCCACTAAATAAGAAAGTTTGAATTTAAGTTTATATCCCGAAAAAGTTTACTAAATGTATAAAAACCTATCGGCATATCATCAGTGAGACTGTTTAACGCTATTTAATCATTACATTTCTTTAGCATCCTGTAACTGTCTACTAATGTACTATCATTTCCTCTTTTTACGCAAAAACTCAATTTTTGAATTTTATCATGTTTTTGGATTTTTCAAATTTTCAAATGTTTTTGTATTTTCTGACAACAATATATCTCGCCCTAAAATGCAAAATCATATAAAGAAAATTTGACAACCAATACTGATAGCTTTGTCTCGCCATCCATTTTCTGCTTAAAGTGCTCTGATTTGCAGAAAATATATACCCCCATGATTTACAACACATTGATATTTTACATTTTGAAAACCGTTTTCAATCTTGTGAAATTAATCATGTTTGTTCAGCCGTGAGGGTTTCGGCGTATTCAATCAACACATATTTTTGTAATTTTCTATTTTTGACAAAAATTAAAAACAAACATATTTTTGGTTTTTAAGTTTTTCAATTTTTTTAAAGTTTTTGAAAATATTGTTTATTTATGTACATAAAATGTTAAACTCCCTGTTCAACCAAACCAGGGTTTCGGCAGCCTTCTCCTCCTGTAGTGCCAGGCTGCTCCAACTTCCATTCTCACAATCTTCGATTTTGTTGAGCACCTGCACATTCAAACTACTTGATTACTTGAACAATTTAGCCCAGGTCTGTTGGACCTTAGGCATTTCAACACAATATGTATCATGCAGTTTTGGAAAATCTTTATCATCAAAGACTTTTTCAACTTTAACTTCAACTTTCTCATCTTTTACCGAAGTAATTTGTTTCTTAACACTCCATGTTTGACCTTTCGGAGATCCTCTTTTGTAAAAGTGTGATTCTTTTTGAACATTTTGTTTTTGAACAACTTTTGGTTTCCAAAACTCTTTGGGTTTTGTTATATCAACGGATTTTTGCCAATTTTGTGTTGTTCTAAATCTGGGTGTGTGAAAAATCTGTGTTTGTCTTGAATCAGATCTAGTCTGTTTTGGTTTCCAAATTTGATTCGAAGCAAACTTGTTTGTGTTGTACCTCTAAGTTTTTTTAAATCAAATCTGGCTGACATTTGTTTCACACCCTCAGATTTTTGTTTCTCAATATTTTCAGGCTTCTTTTTATCAACATCCACAGATTTCAGATTCGGACACTTTCGTGCGAGATGTCCAATTTGATCACACTTGAAACATGTTCTTTTGGACACATCTTTGACATGTGACTGTTGTCTAAATTTGAGTTTTTCCTCTTCTTCAAAACTTTTTCCTTGAACAAAACTCATCTTTGCCTGAGAATTTGGCACTTCATTTTTCTTCCAATTTTGTTTCTTTTTATAACCTAACCCAGCCTTCATGTTTTTCTTCTTGAAACCAGGTTTATTATAAAAAGTTTTGTGACCTTTACCAGCAAACTTTGGAATCTCAGACTTCTCAATCTCAACCATTTTGAAAACTTTATCAACCTTTTCTGAAATCACATTCTGAATAGGGAATACAACATCTAAGAATAATTTGTCCGATCCAATCATGGTGTAAACCAATCCTTTTGAATCATCATTCACAACTTTCTCAGATTTTATGTTTTTCAGATACTCATCATGAAAATTACCTTCATTTTCATCCTGTGATTCAGACTTACCATTTGTAGACTCATCTTTAAGAACGCTATCAACAACCTTACTTACCACCTCTGAATCATTATCTTCATCAGATTTGGAGTAAGTCACATCGATACTTTCAGGTAATTGGTCAACAATATTCAGACCTTTTGCCACCTTTTCCTCATCATAAAAAGTATAATTGTTTCTCAATGGTGGTGGTACCTGATGAAATTCAGAACCAATACCTTTTTTGTTCTTGTCAGTATCTTTGTCATCTGGTGTGATGTTGAAAATGCGTTCGAGAATGTACGAAGAGTTATGATAACTTTGAAGTTTGGTAACAATCTTTTCTTTTTCAGCCAGAATTTGTTTAAGATTAGCAATTTCATCAACACACTTGTTTAATTCAAGTTGCTTTTCTTTAAACTTTCTCTCATACATTTCTTAAGTGACTAAAGTTTCAGACAATCTTTGATCAAAACATTTGACTTGGCTCTTCAAAGTATCATAAGCCTCTTGTACTCTCTGACTCGACCACTTTAAAACATCATACTCTTTTTGAAAATCTTGAAACTTATTTTCTTTTTCAACACAACCAACACATTTTGCTGTACACATTTGTTTATACACATCATTTTCTTTTTCAAGATCTTGACACTTCTGTGTCAATTTTTCAACTTTTAGTTTCAAAATTTCTTATTTTTCAATCATTTCTTTACATTTTATTTTGAAAATATTTTCAAGTTTGATTGTTTCAATATCTTTTGTTTTGATTGTTTCATCTTTTTCAATACAGGCTTTGTACATTTCTATGCAATTCCTGCATTTGTTCTCATTTTTATCAACAATTTCAACACTCGATAGATCAGAAGATTCATTTACCTCTGTCTCTTTCAGCACCGGTTCTTTTGTCTGATCTTCCTCTTTGTTCTCTTCTTTTTCTTCTTTCTGTTCTTCTTCAATCTTCTGCTCTTTCTCAGCAGCAAGCTTTGCAGTAATCTTTACTTCCTCTACCATCTTTTTCAACTCTTCTTCTTTTCTCTTCTTCATTTCTACCACCTTTGGTAGACTCGTTTCGCAAACTTATTTGATTTTGTTCACCAAATCTGGCCAATATTCTTTTTCAGATAACCTTCTTGTGTTGAAAGTAGCCTGACTTGGAAGCAAATTTGTTACAGCTTCAAAATCCACCTTTGATGGGTCAACAACTGGATTACCCCATGGATCCATGTAACATTCCAAATCATCATTCCATCTTTTGGCTCTCTGGGCTTCTTTGAATGATTCTCTGAATTTTTCAATTTCCCATCTCGCATAATCTATTTTCCACCATCTATCAGGATCAACCTCAGCTACAAATGCATATCCAACTGCATCTTCTTCAGGTAGAACTTGACTCCAGTCATAACCTTCATCGTCATGAATAACTGCCAAAGCTCTTGATTTTTCTTCAGGCTGCTTCAATCTGGGAGGTTCAGACTTGTTTTGATGATAGATTGCTTTCTTGTAGTAATCTTCCTTGAACGGATTAGCAGTATCATCAGCATAAGCATTTCTACACTCACGTTTAAAATGACCTTTCTGTTTGCATTTAAAGCATGTCACTTTGGATTTGTTAAAGCCTAACTTGGTAGACGGTCCACCAATAGACTGCCTTCCGGTAATTTCCATAAAACGTTGTGCCCTCCTCACTGCATTGGCCATACACCATCGTATATCGATCAATTCCATCTCCTCAGGATCTATTTGATCATAGTCTTCCTTCGTCAGATTGGTGTTGCCTATCTTGCCTGCCACAAGGCTCTCATATGATTCAAGCACAAATGCTAAGAAGACCATTTGTTACTTTGCAGACTCCTCATTGAAATTTTGAGTATTCTTCAAATCTACTGCAATGTTGCATTGGAATACATTCTTTGATGCAGATTGGCTTAATGTTGTTGAAAAAGATCCACTGTGAAAACCATTGTGAGGACTTTCATTGTTCACAGAGTATGAACTTTCTGCAGAAAACGCTGTTCTTGGAGACCCAGCCTGTGGTACATTTCCTCTGTAGTACAGCTCCACATTCTGCTGATGAGCTGAGTTGTTGACTTTAGATCTCTTTATCTCCAACTCGTGACTTTCAAGTCTTTTGATCAGCAAATCCACTGTTAACTCTTCAGGCTTGATTGTGTTTTTCAACATTAAGGCAAAGTATTGCCAATCTTGATCATTCGGCAATGAGTCAAACAATTTATCAACCAGCTCCTCTTGAGTGCAGTGGCGGAACTAGCCCAAAAGTTTAGGGGTACCCTAATTTTTTTTTTAGGATGAGGGGTATCCCTTATATAACCGAAAAAAAGTTGAGTGGTATTTTTACACTGCGAAAATGGAGTTAAGGGATATTTTTACACTACGTAGACGAGGTTGAGGGGTAGCCCGTGCTACCCTACTAACACTTTAAGTCCGCCCCTGCTTGAGTGTATATGATTTTGTGTCTAGCCAGCTCCATCTTTAGATGTCCAAATCTCTCAATCATTTTACAAACTGTTTCATTTTTCATACAGCCAAAAAGATCAAACTCTTTACGCAACAATTTCTTTTTGTTTTTCACAATCTCATTACTTCCTACACACTTTCTCTCTAACGCTTCCTGTGACACCTGGGTCACTGCGACCATCAAACAAATGCCAAGCCAATGAAATATTGTATTTCATACTTGGTATCTGTATAAATATGTGTATCTTTTGCACATATCAATTCTTGTTCGATTTCAAGCTCTAAATCGCTTCCTGGAAGGTTATACGCGCACTGATGCGTAAATATAACCAGTTTAATGCAACGAACACTCCGGAATAGTGAAATAGGCTTAACATACCTTAAATAACCTTTACATAACTTAGAAATAAGTTTCGAAGGCTTTGGTATGGCAAAATCAAGTTAAATCGCTTACAGGGACTAAAGTTGACAAACTGCGAAAGTATGCCAATTTGAACTGTAACGAACATTCTGGAACATGGACCTAAGTTAAACACACCTTAAATATCCTTTATATAGCTTAGAAATAGGCTTTGAGGGGTTCGGTGTGCTAAAATAAACTTTTGGGTCATTCAGGGACTAAAAGCGTCAAAAAGTGCACAAGTTTGCACTTTCGCGCATAACTTACGTTCTGAATACATCCGGACATCCAAAAATTTATGTGAGCACTAAAATATTTTATTTTAGTGTTTGGAATGAGAAAATCCATTCGTCGCGTCATTTGGATCGTTTTTCGCGCTTATGCGCATTCCGTCGTAATTAAGCGAACATCGCGATTGTACGGCCAAATGAACCGACATCTGAGATATTTTTGAGCACATTTTAAGTTCCCTATACTTTAACTTCATTTTAGAGCTTTGAAATGGGGTTAACGGGCCTTAAACGTGTCAAAAATGCATCAAATAGCAAGTTTGGAGCTTCAGGGGCCTGTTTTGCCATTTTTCAAACTTCTGGTCCGGAGGTCCTTGCGCACCTCAACACTTTTTGTGTTACGGTGCGCAAGCAGGGGTCAGATGCAGAAACTTGTTTTTAAACAGCTGTTAACAGCCCTTAAACCCTCCAAGGGCCAATGCCATGTGTCAAACTCTTGTGGTGGGGGCAAAATGAGTTACCACAACATTCCGACAAGTGTACGGGCGAGATAAAGGCACGTTATCCAAGAAACGATCCTAACGGTGAACCGAAATCTATAAATACCCACCACATTTTCACTCATTCCTCACAAGAATCTGATTTGAGAAGCTCTAAGTTGAAACCATTGTTTCATACCTGAGCTACTTGAATCAAGATTAGCATTCGGGGACCCTTCGTAAGTATTCCTTCGTTCTTTTATTGCTTTTCGAGTCCGAAAGTCAAACTTTGTTTGACTTTCTGCATTGACCTGTTTATGGTCAATGCGAAGTTCGTTTGAACTTCGCAACGTGAGCGTAATCACGATGGTTATAGTCCCTTGTGACTATGCCTACTGATTACCACGTTGTCTAGGGTCGTAAGGGTAAGCGATCTAATAAATCGCTTATACCTTCGAACCCGACCCATTTGGTCGATCATTAGGATCCGACCAAACACATTAGGTGACCATAGTATATAGGGACTAACCTTCCGAGGTTATACCTTATAGTCGCTTCGTTTAAGTAGTTGTATGATAGGTAGTTTATATGCCTTAGGTAAATTACCAAAATGCCCTTTTTACGCCAAAATTCATTTTAAGCATATGTAACATAACTTTTGGTATCTAAACTGATTTGGTAACAATATTAGACATGTTAAGGTATATTTTACTTATCATAGGACTAGTTAGGCGGTCCGAACGCGTTTCACGCGAACGACGCGTTAAAGTAACATAAGCTACCTAAACGGGACGTAATGGGTCATAAGCACTTAGGTTAGGTTTCATTGTAGTATGTAGGCCTTGTTAAACCATATTACATGAGTTCCCCTACTCATTTGGTTTACGAGCCCTCATTCTATCCAATCCTTCGATTATAGGTCCGGTTTATTAATGTAGTTACCTATACTAGGTGCCGTTTGATATCCGTGATCTCTAGCATTGTTTGGTTGTTACTCAAGGACTACTAAGCAATCTCAAGTGAGTACATAGACCCCTCTTTTACTGTTTTCCAAACGTTTTGGGGTGGAACACATGTGCCTACTTGTTACTTTCATGCTTTCCTGTTTTCACATCATATACTTGCCATGTTTATTAGTACATTTATAGTACACGATTTCAATACATTTTATGCTATGTATGCCCATTGTGTGCATACTTAGTACATCACTTTACAATACATTTCATGCTATGTACGCCCATTGTGTGCATACTTAGTACATTGTTTTACATTACACTTATGCTATGTATGTCCATTACGTGCATACTTAGTACATTGTTTTACATTGCATTTCTGTTGCATATGCTCATCCAGCATATGAACACATTATACTACATTTTGAACCGTTGTAACCATTTGACTATGTGAACCGTCGTAACCCCTTTGATTATATGAACCGTTTGTAACTATTGAACCGTGTGAACCAGTTGTATCTGTTGACATGATTTACATTTGACAATAGACATTTGACTATACATAAACATTTCTACAATTGTTAAACATTTCATCATGATGGTTTGGTTTGAGTAAGTGATTTATGTAACGAGGCGTATGTAATATGATACAAGCATGGTGGATACGCCGCTGATATTTCCTATATATAAGTGTTTGTATGGTATTACATATCGTAGCGTTATTTGAATCATTTCAATTTGAGACATATAACATTTTATACAAATAACATACTTTTCACAAGACATTGATTTACAAACAACTTATCTTATACAAACTCATTTTACATGGTTATTCATTTAACCATACATTATTCTCTTATTTATACATATCATCTGATCTTATCGTTTTTCAAATGATTTACAAGACAAAGCAAATTACAAGGTTCATGACTAAACATTTTCTCAAACATAAGTCATGAATTCTGTTTTCACAAAACCTATGTATCTCACAGGCATTTTTATGCTGACATACCTATTTTCACATGTGTTTTCAGGAGATGATGCATAGGACTTATCAAGACATACTTAGGCGGACATGTGCCTTAGTGACTTAAAATGAGACAAGAACTAGTTAATTTATGTTATGTACTCTTTCGTTCTTGTTTAAAACAATGTAAACTGTCATGTTTGATTAATAAAACGAAACTTCAATTGCCATGGATTTGAAACAATTCATTCTGTTACAACACTCCCCGACGTTTCCGCCACGTTTGGTTGTTCCACGTGGTCGGGGTGTGACAGAAAAGTTGGTATCAGAGCCAATGGTTATAGGGAATTAGGTTATTAGTAATGCTTTGACCTAGTCTATAAGCTTCCTAGGACCCTAACGCGAGTTTACTTGCGTTTAGTCATAAAACAATACCGTCACCTATCCTTAGGCGACGACCACAACAAGAACATAAATTTCAAAACCACTTTGAAAACTAATCATCTGTTCTAGGATGATTGATTACTAGGTTTTGAACCCTCTGTTATAAGGTTTTGAACCCCTTTGAATTTTCAAAACTCTCGTCAAAGTTTTGGGTCCTAAATAGTGTGAACACGTGCAAACTGGAAGAGTGAATGCTTGTAACCTGGGTTTTCTGTCTAAGGCTAGAGTGTTCGTACAAATCCACATAATCGGACCGGTCACTCTTACCTGGGAACTCTTGGGGTGAGTGTCCACTTATAGGCGAGCATGTCTTCGCGATACACTATGAGGATCTATTTGCTTTGATTCAGCCTTTGTGTTGTTTGTTTGCTTCGTGGTTCAAACAAATGACCATCAACCATGATTATGGTCGGTAATTGTAACATCCTATTCTTACCCAATGCCATTTCATTTGTTTTCTTTCTTGTTTCTCTTTTAGAATGCCTCCTCGACGCGAAAACCAGATAGCGACTGCCGAACTGGCAGAAATCATTGCGCACCAAATGGCTGCTCAATTCCCAAACCTCTTTGCTCAATGGAACCAAGCCAACAACAACAACAATGGTCCATGCAATTTCAAGAGTTTTAACTCGGCTAAACCACTCAAGTTTAGTGGTTCTGAGGGAGCGACTGGGCTTCTTCAATGGTTCAAGAGCATTGAGAATACTTTCCGCCACGTGTAGTGTCCAGACAATCGCAAGGTCGAGTTTTCTTCGAGTGTGTTCCAGAAGAGGGCCCTTACGTGGTGGAACGGGGTAATGAGAGATCGTGGTGCAGAAGTTGCTCTAGCACAGACATGGGCTGAACTTAGGGCCCTTATGATGAGGGAATTCTGTCCTCGTCACGAGATCAGTGCCTTGGAAAGGGAATTTGATGATCTTACGCAAGATAGCGGTGAGCATCGAGCCTACACGGACCGTTATGAGGAGTTAAGTCTGTTATTGTCACACCCCCAAAATCCACATGCGGAGTACCACCGCTTGGAGGCGTGACTGACCAGGATCAAGCCACCAATCATATCAAACATAATATGTAATAAATGTAATTCAAACCAATACGATATGAAAGGTGTTTAAACAAAACGTATTAAGTGTCTAGCGGAAGCATAATTGTAAACCCAAAGAAAGTAATAAGTTCGAATGTCTAAATGTTTTAACGTAGCATCCTCGATCCATGTTCCACAACGACTGCGCCTCCCGTGCAAGCTCCAAGAGTACCTATGGTCCTGCAAGGCATGTAACAGAGAGTCAACAACTAGTTGAGCGAGTTCACAGTTGGTTATTCAGTTATAGTGTTCGTATCATAAATCGTAAGCTCGTTTAGTAATCATGTATCGTATGTAATGGTATCGCGGACCTCTAGGCATGTTTGCGAAGATTAAAGTATAGTTCGCGGCCATTCCAGGCATGTTTGCGAAGATTGTTCTAGTATAGTTCGCGGCCATTCCAGGCATGTTTGCGAAGATTGTTCTAGTATAGTTCGCGGCCGATCCCGGCATGTGTGCGAAGAGAAGTATATGTATCACTAGTCTAGTAGCATCTACCATTGACCTTCCTCTCCCGAGGCCTATGGTATGTAATTCCGATAACTCTTAAGCATAAATAATCAATCAACCCATTCCCAACCCCGGGAATCCCATGCCTTAGTAGAAGTGTGAACTCACCTTGGTTTGCTCGGTATGCTAAACTATGTGCTCGCAAGTAATCAATCACGTCCTATAGTATGCACGTATATTCAATTAGTTCATGTTCGTAATGTTTCGCATGCAAATTTATCATCACATATTGCTTGGCAGTTATCATCGTGTAACACGTAACAGTTTATCAAATCAATTTCATGTAACTCATGTTTCATATACAAGTCCTTCACAGTTTGTACTAACCAGAGTTATTCAATAACTCACTTAACAGAGTTAACAAGCTTAACTGGATTAACATATACTAACGTGAATGACAACCACAGTGTTAGTTGGATAACAGAGTTAACAAACTAGAAATGTTATATGTTTAACAGTGTTAACATGCTTTGACAGAACCAAGTACACTAACAGGAATTAACCACCATTTGGGTTACCCACTTAACTGAATTAATAACTAACAGACCTATATATACTAACTGAGTTAATTACTTAACAGCATTACATACATCACCGAAGCACATGCATAACGTAACAGATTTAACCAAAGTGAATACTTAACTGAGTAACCAATTTAAATCAGTTGGGCCGAAAACACCTATGGCCGAAATCACTCAGTTGACGAGATCAGAAGGTGATTTCGTTGGTTGTGTGTTTTCGTTGGGACAAAGTATCATCATCATCACAGCAGTTAACTAATAACACTAACAGTTTTGAACCGTGTTCATCCAACAATTGTTCAATCATAATAACTATTATCAAATTTCATTCATAAGAGAACAATCAAACATTCCCTGTCCATTCACATGAAATTATGATTACATCTCAATGGCCGACATATGAAGTGATACTTATCTAGTAGTACACATATAATTCAAATAGCAAGCTGATGGGTTATTTGCTGTGAAACCTTAATTGGACCCCCATTTGATTTCAAGTCCCAACATAACATGGCAATACATGAAAATCTTATTATTTAACACACATGGCCGACATTTGTTAACCACCTCAAGAGATTATTGGACCATAATCTGTTAGTGGACTGCCTCATGTATTTATTTGTTTCAAATTGACTGCACCCTCACATTCCCTTCCATACAATATTCGACCAACGCATATATATACATGTATCATTCAGCAATTTCGAACATCTTACTTACACTGTTCTTATGCACTAAAAGTCAACCAACAATTATAATATCATGTAGTCCAATTTCAAACAATGATAAGTTATCCACAATACATTTGGTCCAATGGCAGCGCATGTGATGTTGAGGTTCATGCTCATCTGACATATTAGTTACTCAATCACGTGAAATCTCAGATCCTTATTTGAGTGGCCCAATCATACACTAACAATCCACTAGCATTTTCAATATCATGCATCCTAACATTAATTAATCATGCTAAATCATAAAATATAAACATGTATTTACTAACCACAAGATTCGATCAATAGATGATGTCTTCGAGGAAAAGCTGGTGTCGAGGAATGAAGGGGGGTTGCCGTCGAGTTTGCAAGGGGGCGAGAGAGAAAGTGAGTGGTGGTTAGGGTTTCCTAACTAAAGTTCTCCCGTAAATAAAATATATTAAAAATCAAAACAATGTACTTTGCTCACTTCTGGGCCGAAGCCCAGTTTTATTTTCGCCGACCCACTTCAAGAGGGGGTTTTGATTTCGGGTGGGATGTTTGTTTGTGTGGGAGGGTAGGGGTGTTTGTTTGTTTTATATTGATTATAACAAACATGTTATTAATACAACACATAATCATATACACACTCATTACACACCGTGTATATATATATAAACGACACGTATTTTGCACATCGGATAAACATAAAGACACACTTGCAATTAAGTACTAAGTTAGATCGAATAGAGACTTTGAAAAACTCGGGTTGTCACATTATCCCCAACTTGAAAGAAATTTCGTCCCGAAATTTAGCATGTGGTTACTGAGTAAGCTAATTTGTGTGACGTTGATTACCTGTTTCGTATCGCGGCTCCCGAGCAGGTTTGCGAAGATTACTGGTTTTCCTGGGGTGTCACATCATCCCCCCGTTGATTTGGAATTTCGTCCCGAAATTCCGTAGTAGCTTCAGCCTCAGTAGTGGTTGCATTGTTTTCGAATAACTGGGGATACTTGAGTTTCATTTGATCTTCTCGTTCCCAGGTGAACTCTGGGCCACGACGTGAGTTCCAACGAACTCGAACAGGAGGTATTCTAGTGTGCTTGAGGACCTTAACATCCCGGTCCGTGATTTCAACTGGTTCCTCGACGAATCGCAACTGTTCGTCAATAGTAAGCTCCTTCAAAGGAACTATGAGGGTCTCATCTGACAGACACTTCTTCAGATTCGACACGTAAAAGACGTTGTGAACTGCACTGAGTTCAGCTGGTAAGTTCAGTCTGTAGGCCACCCTGCCTATTTTCTCTATGATTTCGAATGGTCTGACGTATCACGGATTTAGCTTGCCTAGTTTGCCAAAACGAACCACACCCTTCCAGGGTGAAACTTTGAGTAGCACTCGATCCCCAACCTGGAACTCGAGTGGTTTCCTGTCTTTATCGGCGTATGCTTTCTGACGGTCGCGAGCTTCCGCCATGCGTTGTCGTATTTGAGCAATCTTTTCTGTTGTGTCTACTATCAGTTCTGGACCTGTGATCTGACTATCACCCACCTCTGCCCAACAGAGAGGTGATCGGCATTTACGCCCGTACAATGCCTCGAATGGAGCGGCTTTAATGCTGGTGTGGTAACTGTTGTTATACGAGAACTCCACTAACGGGAGATGTTTTTTTTCCCAGCCGTTGCCGAAATCGATTACACATGCACGAAGCATGTCTTCTAAAGTTTGAATAGTGCGCTCAGACTGCCCATCCGTCTGAGGGTGATAAGCTGTGCTCATGTCTAATCGTGAGCCGAAAGATTTGTGCATCGCTTGCCAAAGTTCTGAAGTGAAGCGTGCATCACGATCGGAAATAATAGAGGTGGGCACCCCGTGCCTCGAAACCACTTCCTTCAAGTAAAACGTCTGCTAGAGTGGAGAACTTATCCATTTCCTTGATAGCCAAAAAGTGTGCAGACTTAGTGAGTCGATCCACGATCACCCAAATAGTATCATTCTCACGTTGGGATCTAGGCAGGCCAGTAACAAAATCCATGGAAATTTGCTCCCATTTCCATTGTGGTATCTCTGGTTGTTGGAGTAGGCCTGATGGTTTCTGATATTCAGTTTTGACTCTCGCACAAGTCAAGCACTTGCCGACGTAAGTTGCTATGTGAGCTTTCATGCTAGGCCACCAATGTGTAGTTTTCAAGTCGTGGTACATCTTATCCGAACCAGGATGTACTGAGTAGCGAGACTTATGAGCTTCATCCATTACAAGCTCGCGTAAGTTGCCATAGAGTGGAACCCAAATGTGTCCTGTTACATAGTAGGCGCCGTCTGCCTTTTGTTCTAACCGTTGCCTTGAACCGCGTAGGGCTTCAGCCCTAACGTTTTCTGGTTTCAATGCTTCTACCTGAGCATCTCGTATCTGAGAAGGAAGGCTAGACTGAATAATGAGTTGCAACGCTCGTACACGCCTAGGTGTAGTATCCTTTCGACTGATGGCGTCAGCCACCACATTGGCTTTGCCCGGATGGTACTTTATAGCACATTCGTAATCGTTCAGTAGTTCAACCCATCTACGTTGTCGCATGTTCAATTCTTTCTGCTTGAAGATATGTTCGAGACTCCTGTGATCAGTGTAGATGGTGCATTTAGTGCCATACAGGTAATGTCGCCATATCTTGAGCGCAAAAACAACAGCTCCCAGCTCTAAATCGTGTGTGGTGTAATTCCGTTCGTGAATCTTAAGTTGGCGCGAAGCGTAAGCAATAACTTTATCCCATTGCATCAACACACATCCAAGACCCTGAATAGATGCGTCGCAGTAGACTACAAAATCGTCCGTGCCTTCAGGCAATGAGAGGATATGTGCACTACAAAGTCTATCCTTTAAGTGCTGAAATGTTGTTTCCTGTGTATTACCCCAATGATAAACAACACCTTTATGTGTCAGTAATGTGAGCGGCTGTGCAATCTTTGAGAAGTCTTTGATGAACCGTCTGTAATAACCCGCCAAACCCAAGAATTGGCGTATTTCGGTTGGGGTGCGAGGTACAGGCCAGTTCTTGATCGAATCTACCTTGGATGGATCGACATGAATCCCATCCTTGTTTACCACGTGGCCTAGAAAGTGGACTTCACGAAGCCAGAAGTCGCATTTTGAAAACTTGGCGTACAGTTGTTCCGTTCGAAGGAGTTCCAAAATAAGTCGTAAGTGCTGCTCGTGTTCCTCCCGATTCTTCGAATAAATCAGGATGTCGTCAATGAAAACAATAACAAACTTGTCAAGATAAGGTTTGCACACCCTGTTCATAAGATCCATGAAAACCGCAGGCGCGTTCGTTAACCCGAATGGCATGACCAGAAATTTGTAGTGACCGTAGCGTGTTCTGAACGCTGTTTTGGAGACGTCCTCATCCCGGACTCTCAGTTAGTGATAGCCTGACCTCAGATCAATCTTCGAGTAATAGCTCGACCCTTGCAACTGGTCGAATAAGTCGTCGATGCGTGGAAGAGGATAGCGATTCTTCACGGTCACCTTGTTCAGTTCGCGGTAATCTATGCACATGCGGAAAGTACCGTCTTTCTTCTTCACAAATAATACTGGAGCTCCCCAGGGCGAAGAGCTAGGACGTATGAAGCCCTTTTCCAAGAGTTCTTGCAATTGCTTAGATAGTTCTTCCAGTTCAGTTAGTGTTAAGCGATAAGGTGCTCGAGCTATAGGTGCTGCTCCTGGAGCTAGCTCGATCTGGATTTCGACTTGACGATGAGGCGGTAACCCCAGGTAACTCTTCAGGAAACACTTGAGGAAAGTCGCGTACAACTGGAATATCTTCTAACTTCTTTACTTTCTTCAATGTATCAGCAACAAGTGCTAATATTGCAGTGTGGCCCTTCCGCAAACACTTCTGAGCCTTCAAGAAGGAAATGATGCCACTCGCGACACCACTCTTGTCGCCTTGAACTTCGAGAGGTTCTTTGCCAGAACGGGGAATGCGAATGATCTTCTCTTTGCATAGGATCTCTGCTTGTTGTTGGGATAACCAATCCATACCAATGACGATGTCAAAACTACCCAGAGTTATAGGAATGAGATCGATAAAGAAAGTCTAACCAGCGAAGACGAACCTACAACCCTTGACTATGTGACCACTGTGGTGTCTGTTGCATCTGCTGCACTTTGGGTGGTTTCCTCGATATCCACCCTGCCCTTGACTACCAGAAGATTGCTGACCAGGGCTCTGATAGTCGTCCATCTTTCACTGCCGTACCTGGGACTGAACTGAAGTTGAACCCTTGCTGGAGATTCCATCCCACTTTCTCTTGTTGTCACTGGGAATAGCAGAAGTAGTGATAGCAGTAGTAGTAGCACTGATACGTTTAGGCAGCCTGTTCTGTTCCACTGCCTGGTCTGTGAGGCGATGAGCTAGACACGTAACATCTTGAATGGTAGCAAGGTTAGCAGAAGTCACATGACTTTGAATCTCTGGTACTAAGCATTTGAGGTACAACTCAATGCGTTTGATGGGAGGATTCACCATAGTTGGACATAACACTGCCAGTTCGTTGAATCGTTTCGTGTACGCCTCTATTTCTGACCCCGTCATCTTCAGGTTAAAGAATTCCACTTCCATTTTGTGGATGTCATCACGACTACCGTATTCACGTTTGATTAGTTCCTTAAAATCATTCCGTGGGGTGGCATTAACAGCCGCCAGCCCCAGCATCTGAACTTGCGCGTTCCACCAAGTTAGCGCAGTGCCTTCGAGAGTACCGGTGGCGTATTTCACCCTACGAGCCTCAGGGCATTCACACATTTCGAAGACCGATTCGAGCTTTTCAAACCAATGGAGGAGTCCAACTGCTCCTTCCGTGCCACTGAAAGTAGTAGGACAACAGTCCATAAAAGTCTTGAAGGTGCACACAGGTGGCTGAGCGTGTTGACCTGTCGTGTGCGTAAGAGTAAACATACTTAAGCGCGAGTGTTGGTTTACGAGAGTAGGATCTAAAGATCCTAGAGTAAGTGGTGATGGCAGGTTACACCTCCTGCCTGGGCAGCTGCGAGTGCTGCAGTAACTTGTTCAGTGATCGAAGCCGCCAACTGGGCTTGAGTTAGGTTAACGTGTCCGCTCACGATCTTGATAGCAAATATGACATAAGTGAGAGAGGTTCGCGCGTAGTGCGATGACAGAAGAGAGTAAGCACACAAGTGTTCTCATGCAATAGTGTTATGTTAATCTAAGCATACCCTGAGCAAAGTTCAATGCAATTCTAGCAAGTAGGCAATAAAACATATACCATATTACCTAGAGTGTTGAGTCTTGCACGTGGAGCGAGGCGTCGTTGTGGATCGTTGAGCACTGTTCTGGTTATAGTCTGGTTTTAATAAAAACGTTTTCCCCATATTAAAACCAAGTTCTCTATAACCAATGGCTCTGATACCAATCTGTCACACCCCCAAAATCCACATGCGGAGTACCACCGCTTGGAGGCGTGACTGACCAGGATCAAGCCACCAATCATATCAAACATAATATGTAATAAATGTAATTCAAACCAATACGATATGAAAGGTGTTTAAACAAAACGTATTAAGTGTCTAGCGGAAGCATAATTGTAAACCCAAAGCAAGTAATAAGTTCGAATGTCTAAATGTTTTAACGTAGCATCCTCGATCCTTGTTCCACAACGACTGCGCCTCCCGTGCAAGCTCCAAGAGTACCTATGGTCCTGCAAGGCATGTAACAGAGAGTCAACAACTAGTTGAGCGAGTTCACAGTTGGTTATTCAGTTATAGTGTTCGTATCATAAATCGTAAGCTCGTTTAGTAATCATGTATCGTATGTAATGGTATCGCGGCCCTCTAGGCATGTTTGCGAAGATTAAAGTATAGTTCGCGGCCATTCCAGGCATGTTTGCGAAGATTGTTCTAGTATAGTTCGCGGCCATTCCAGGCATGTTTGCGAAGATTGTTCTAGTATAGTTCGCGGCCGATCCCGGCATGTGTGCGAAGAGAAGTATATGTATCACTAGTCTAGTAGCATCTACCATTGACCTTCCTCTCCCGAGGCCTATGGTATGTAATTCCGATAACTCTTAAGCATAAATAATCAATCAACCCATTCCCAACCCCGGGAATCCCATGCCTTAGTAGAAGTGTGAACTCACCTTGGTTTGCTCGGTATGCTAAACTATGTGCTCGCAAGTAATCAATCACGTCCTATAGTATGCACGTATATTCAATCAGTTCATGTTCGTAATGTTTCGCATGCAAATTTATCATCACATATTGCTTGGCAGTTATCATCGTGTAACACGTAACAGTTTATCAAATCAATTTCATGTAACTCATGTTTCATATACAAGTCCTTCACAGTTTGTACTAACCAGAGTTATTCAATAACTCACTTAACAGAGTTAACAAGCTTAACTGGATTAACATATACCAACGTGAATGACAACCACAGTGTTAGTTGGATAACAGAGTTAACAAACTAGAAATGTTATATGTTTAACAGTGTTAACATGCTTTGACAGAACCAAGTACACTAACAGGAATTAACCACCATTTGGGTTACCCACTTAACTGAATTAATAACTAACAGACCTATATATACTAACTGAGTTAATTACTTAACAGCATTACATACATCACCGAAGCACATGCATAACGTAACAGATTTAACCAAAGTGAATACTTAACTGAGTAACCAATTTAAATCAGTTGGGCCGAAAACACCTATGGCCGAAATCACTCAGTTGACGAGATCAGAAGGTGATTTCGTTGGTTGTGTGTTTTCGTTGGGACAAAGTATCATCATCATCACAACAGTTAACTAATAACACTAACAGTTTTGAACCGTGTTCATCCAACAATTGTTCAATCATAATAACTATTATCAAATTTCATTCATAAGAGAACAATCAAACATTCCCTGTCCATTCACATGAAATTATGATTACATCTCAATGGCCGACATATGAAGTGATACTTATCTAGTAGTACACATATAATTCAAATAGCAAGCTGATGGGTTATTTGCTGTGAAACCTTAATTGGACCCCCATTTGATTTCAAGTCCCAACATAACATGGCAATACATGAAAATCTTATTATTTAACACACATGGCCGACATTTGTTAACCACCTCAAGAGATTATTGGACCATAATCTGTTAGTGGACTGCCTCATGTATTTATTTGTTTCAAATTGACTGCACCCTCACATTCCCTTCCATACAATATTCGACCAACGCATATATATACATGTATCATTCAGCAATTTCGAACATCTTACTTACACTGTTCTTATGCACTAAAAGTCAACCAACAATTATAATATCATGTAGTCCAATTTCAAACAATGATAAGTTATCCACAATACATTTGGTCCAATGGCAGCGCATGTGATGTTGAGGTTCATGCTCATCTGACATATTAGTTACTCAATCACGTGAAATCTCAGATCCTTATTTGAGTGGCCCAATCATACACTAACAATCCACTAGCATTTTCAATATCATGCATCCTAACATTAATTAATCATGCTAAATCATAAAATATAAACATGTATTTACTAACCACAAGATTCGATCAATAGATGATGTCTTCGAGGAAAAGCTGGTGTCGAGGAATGAAGGGGGGTTGCCGTCGAGTTTGCAAGGGGGCGAGAGAGAAAGTGAGTGGTGGTTAGGGTTTCCTAACTAAAGTTCTCCCGTAAATAAAATATATTAAAAATCAAAACAATGTACTTTGCTCACTTCTGGGCCGAAGCCCAGTTTTATTTTCGCCGACCCACTTCAAGAGGGGGTTTTGATTTCGGGTGGGATGTTTGTTTGTGTGGGAGGGTAGGGGTGTTTGTTTGTTTTATATTGATTATAACAAACATGTTATTAATACAACACATAATCATATACACACTCATTACACACCGTGTATATATATATAAACGACACGTATTTTGCACATCGGATAAACATAAAGACACACTTGCAATTAAGTACTAAGTTAGATCAAATAGAGACTTTGAAAAACTCGGGTTGTCACAGTTATGCCCAAACATGGTCACGCCTTTGGATAAGGCAATCGAAAAGTACATTGATGGCCTCCCTGACTCAATACAAGACATTGTGACTGGTAGCAACCCTACTACAGTTAGACAGGCCATTGAGCTATCTGCAACCTTGACTGAATCAAAGATCAGGAAAGGTAAACTTTTCCGAAAAGGTGACAAGAAACCGGTCGAGGAATCGAACCCAATCGAGGAATCAAAGACCATGGATGAACAGACTGGATCCCCTAAGAAGTCATAGAAGCGAAAGGCTTCTCAGAACTTCGCCATGGTTACTCACAATGATCAAGCCGTCCCCAACTAACCAGCTCAACCCCCTGCTAGGAAGCCATACAATGGAACTGCACCCTTGTGCAACCAATATAGCCTCCATCATCATGCCAATGTAAAGTGCCGCAAATGCCAAACTTGTGGACTTATAGGCCATACAGCAAGAGTCTGCCCAGCTGCAGCTGCACCAAACCAAGCTGGCAACAATCCTGCTCAAGGTCGTTTTCTACCAGGTTCTTGCTTCAACTGTGGCGAGATGGGTCATTTCCGAAGAAATTGCCCAAAGCTAGCTAATGCAAATCCAGCACAAGGATGAGCATCTGACTGACTAGAAGACAACATCGTTTAGAAATAATCACGTCTTATGTATTATTTTCTTTTGTTGTCAAGGTCTAAGAAACAATTGTTATTGTTGTTTATAAATAAATCTTTTATTTACATTGCAATGTATTTATGTGGTTGCATGTATAAACAACATATCTCTTACAATACCGACAATCAAAGAATCGTATTCCTTGAAAAGCAAACTACCCCCCAAAATTCTTCCATCTGATGATCTCTTGCGTTTCCACGAAATTCCTAAGTACCCGTTTATTCTAAGGAAACGAAGTACAAGGCGCAAGTTACAACACGAGACGAATACCCAAAGTACCACTATAAATCCTTAATAAGGGTACCTAAGGATATTTCCGTAAATCCTAAAATTGTTGTGTTCCTTAATTCGAATATTACGTTTCTTTGAAAACAAAATCAAATTTTGGGAGATCATCCTATCTTTTCAGATAGATCCCAGAGGACATTGAAGTCCAGCGACTGGTTTCCTGGTATACTATGAATATCCATATTCAATCACTAACAAGTTAATAACAAATTAATAACTGAGTTAAGCAACTATGTGATTATGTGCTTATGTGTTCCCTTTTATGTTTTTGGTGTAATCCAAGTTTTTGCTATCTAAAATCCTTAATGGACTTCTACGTTGTAGTTAAGTCCCTTGGGTTATAAAGTACTACTCCATAATTAGACCCCTTGAGTGGTCTAGTTAAACAGATTGATCCAAAAATCTGGTTAGGAACATCATGTGATGATATAGCTGAAAGGACTCCTTGGTGGCCTAATTAAAAAGATCATTTGTCGATCAAATTAAAAGGACCCTATGGTAGTCTAGTCACCCTCATCACAGGTTTGATTTTTCTTTCCCTAAACATTACAAGACAAACTGTGCGGACTGTGCAAGGAATTACGTAATTATGGATGCATACATAATTATGGAATTTAGTGCACAGAAACCACAGCAAGTTTTGTCATGTGTCTAGAGTTAACCCTATTCATTTCCATTTCTGAGGAAGCACCCATTGAAAATGACTCCGTTTGTTCATTTTCGTTTCTGAAGATTGTCCGTTGAGGAAATGAATATCCGTTGATTATCCTTTTCATTTCCATTTCTGAGGAAGCACCCGTTGAAAATGACTCCGTTTGTTCATTTTTGTTTATGAAGATTGTCCGTTGAGGAAATGAATATCCGTTTGATTATCCTTTTCATTTCCATTTCTGAGGAAGCACCCGTTGAAAATGACTCCGTTTGTTCATTTTCGTTTCTGAAGATTGTTCGTTGAGGAAATGAATATCTGTTTGATTAACCCTATTCATTTCCATTTCTGAGGAAGCACCCGTTGAAAATGACTCCGTTTGTTCATTTTCGTTTCTAAAGATTGTCCGTTGAGGAAATGAATATCCGTTGATTATCCTTTTCATTTCCATTTCTGAGGAAGCACCCGTTGAAAATGACTCCGTTTGTTCATTTTAGTTTCTGAAGATTGTTCGTTGAGGAAATGAATATCCGTTTGATAATCCTTTTCATTTCCATTTCTGATGAAGCACGTTGAAAATGACTCCGTTTGTTCATTTTCGTTTCTGAAGATTGTCCGTTGAGGAAATGAATATCCGTTTGATTATCCTTTTCATTTCCATTTCTGATGAAGCACCCGTTGAAAATGACTCCGTAAGTTCATTATACGTTTCTGACGATTGTCCGTTGAGGAAATGAATCCCCGTTTGTTTATTCCTTCATTTCCGTTTCTGAAGAATACTCGTTGAGGAAAATGACTCTGTCTGTTCATTTTCATTTCTGAAGATTGTCCGTTAAGGAAATCACAAGATTATGCCTTGTATATCTGGTGGTTACTTGACACAAAGTCACAGATGGACTCCTACGAATAAATTTCGGGACGAAATTTCCTAAAGTAGGGGAGACTGTGACACCTGGGTCACTGCGACCATAAAAAAAATGCCAAGCCAATGAAATATTGTATTTCGTACTTGGGATCTGTATAAATATGTGTATCTTTTGCACATATCAATTCTTGTTCGATTTCAAGCTCAAAATCGCTTCCTGGAAGGTTATACGCGCACTGATGCGTTAATATAACCAGTTTAATGCAACAAACACTCCGGAATAGTGAAATAGGCTTAACATACCTTAAATAACCTTTACATAACTTAGAAATAAGTTTTGAAGGCTTTGGTATGGCAAAATCAAGTTAAATCGCTTACAGGGACTAAAGTTGACAAACTGCGAAAGTATGCCAATTTGAACTGTAACGAACATTCCAGAACATGTCCATAAGTTAAACACACCTTAAATATCCTTTATATAGCTTAGAAATAGGCTTTGAGGGGTTCGGTGTGCTAAAATAAACTTTTGGGTCATTCAGGGACTAAAAGCGTCAAAAAGTGCACAAGTTTGCACTTTCGTGCATAACTTACGTTCTGAATACATCAGGACATCCAAAAATTTATGTAAGCACTAAAATATTTTATTTTAGTGTTTGGAATGAGAAAAATCCATTCGTCGCGTCATTTGGATCGTTTTTCGCGCTTATGCGCATTCCATCGTAATTAAGCGAACATCGCGATTGTACGGCCAAATGAACCGACATCTGAGATATTTTTGAGCACATTTTAAGTTCCCTATACTTTAAATTCATTTTAGAGCTTTGAAATGAGCAAGTTTGGAGCTTCAGGGGCTTGTTTTGCTATTTTTCAAACTTCTGGTCTAGAAGTCCTTGCGCACCTCAACACTTTTTGTGTTACGGTGCGCAAGCAGGGGTCAGATGCAGAAACTTGTTTTTAAACAGCTGTTAACAGCCCTTAAACCCTCCAAGGGCCAATGCCATGTGTCCAATTCTTGTGGTGGGGGCAAAATGAGTTACCACAACATTCCGACAAGTGTACGGGCGAGATAAAGGCACGTTATCCAAGAAACGATCCTAACGGTGAACCGAAATCTATAAATACCCACCACATTTTCACTCATTCCTCACAAGAATATGATTTGAGAAGCTCTACGTTGAAACCATTGTTTCATACCTGAGCTACTTGAATCAAGATTAGCATTCGGGGACCCTTCGTAAGTATTCCTTCGTTCTTTTATTGCTTTTCGAGTCCGAAAGTCAAACTTTGTTTGACTTTCTGCATTGACCAGTTTATGGTCAATGCGAAGTTCGTTTGAACTTCGCAACGTGAGCGTAATCACGATGTTTATAGTCCCTAGTGACTATGCCTACTGATTACCACGTTGTCTAGGGTCGTAAGGGTAAGCGATCTAATAAATCGCTTATACCATCGAACCCGACCCATTTGGTCGAGCATTAGGATCCGACCAAACACATTAGGTGACCATAGTATATAGGGACTAACCTTCCGAGGTTATACCTTATAGTCGCTTCGTTTAAGTAGTTGTATGATAGGTAGTTTATATGCCTTAGGTAAATTACCAAAATGCCCTTTTTACGCCAAAATTCATTTTAAGCATATGTAACATAACTTTTGGTATCTAAACTGATTTGGTAACAATATTAGACATGTTAAGGCATATTTTACTTATCATAGGACTAGTTAGGTGGTCCGAACGCGTTTCACGCGAACGACGCGTTAAAGTAGCATAAGCTACCTAAACGGGTCGTAATGGGTCATAAGCACTTAGGTTAGGTTTCATTGTAGTATGTAGGCCTTGTTAAACCATATTACATGAGTTCCCCTACTCATTTGGTTTACGAGCCCTCATTCTATCCAATCCTTCGATTATAGGTCCGGTTTATTAATGTAGTTACCTATATTAGGTGCCGTTTGATATCCGTGATCTCTAGCATTGTTTGGTTGTTACTCAAGGACTACTAAGCAATATCAAGTGAGTACATAGACCCCTCTTTTACTGTTTTCCAAACGTTTTGGGGTGGAACACATGTGCCTACTTGTTACTTTCATGCTTTCCGGTTTTCACATCATATACTTGCTATGTTTATTAGTACATTTATAGTACATGATTTCAATACATTTTATGCTATGTATGCCCATTGTGTGCATACTTAGTACATCACTTTACAATACATTTCATGCTATGTACGCCCATTGTGTGCATACTTAGTACATTGTTTTACATTACACTTATGCTATGAATGTCCATTACGTGCATACTTAGTACATTGTTTTACATTGCATTTCTGTTGCATATGCTCATCCAGCATATGAACACATTATACTACATTTTGAACCGTTGTAACCATTTGACTATGTGAACCGTCGTAACCCCTTTGATTATATGAACCGTTTGTAAATATTGAACCGTGTGAACAAGTTGTATCTGTTGACATGATTTACATTTGACAATAAACATTTGACTATACATAAACATTTCTACAATTGTTAAACATTTCATCTTGATGGTTTGGTTTGAGTAAGTGATTTAAGTAACGAGGCGTATGTAATATGATACAAGCATGGTGGATACGCCGCTGGTACTTCCTATATATAAGTGTTTGTATGGTATTACATATCGTAGCGTTATTTGAATCATTTCAATTTGAGACATATAACATTTTATACAAATAACATACTTTTCACAAGACATTGATTTACAAACAACTTATCTTATACAAACTCATTTTACATGGTTATTCATTTAACCATACATTATTCTCTTATTTATACATATCACCTGATCTTATCGTTTTTCAAATGATTTACAAGACAAAGCAAATTACAAGGTTCATGACTAAACATTTTCTCAAACATAAGTCATGAATTCTGTTTTCACAAAACCTATGTATCTCACAGGCATTTTTATGCTGACGTACCTATTTTCACATGTGTTTTCAGGAGATGATGCATAGGACTTATCAAGACATACTTAGGCGGACCTGTGCCTTAGTGACTTAAAACGAGACAAGAACTAATTAATTTATGTTATGTACTCTTTGGTTCTTGTTTAAAACAATGTAAACTTTCATGTTTGATTAATAAAACGAAACTTCAATTGCCATGGATTTGAAACAATTCATTCTGTTACAACACTCCCCGACGTTTCCGCCACGTTTGGTTGTTCCACGTGGTCGGGGTGTGACACTTCCCATAAACTCTTCGACGTTTTCTCTTGCTCACGTAGCGAAATGATATCTTCTCTCACTGATTGTTTTATCAATGTAATCATTTTGTATTCAGCTACAACATTTTTCACATCTATTTCTGTAAACTCTTTTTCATCTAATAACTCTCCTCCTGCTTTTACTGGTTCTGTATATCTGTATTTTAGTTTTAACCAACTTTCAGGAGCAAAAGCTTTTACCCAACCCTCAAATCGGTTTTTCCACCAGTTATAATCTTCAATCCTCATTAGCTTCGGTGGTTTCTGTTGGCTTCCATACATATTCTCATACTTCAAATTCTCTGAAATCTCCTTTGAATAATCTCTCATATCAGATCTTCTTTCTGTCGATTCTGAAGTGAATGCATTGTAGAATGTGTTGTAAAATTCTTCACCGCTACTCGACATCTTCAAACAGTTTCTTGAAATTCACAATTTGTATATCTTCAATCACCTGAAATATTCAACAAATACTTAGAAAGTTCTTGGTTTTAAAAAATGACAGATTCAAACGGAATCTATTTAAGCGAAATTGTTCAAACGGTATTATGTCTTTCAAACGAAATGGCTCTTCACAAACAAAATCTGTTATTCCGTTTGAGATAACACTAATCAAGTTTCAAACGAACCACTTTCAAACGGACCACTTTCAAACGGACCACTTTCAAATGGACCACTTTCAAACAGACCACTTTCAAACGGAACTGTGATGTTCAAACGGAAATATCACCAATTTCAAACGAAGTGTCAATTTTTAAACGGAACAGGCTTCGTTCAAACGGATGATGTCAGTATTTTACGAACAGTTTCAAACGGAATAGGTGTTTTTGATCAGTTTTAGGTCGAATTTTAGTCTCAAATTTTCAAGGATTAGTTAACACTGTATTTCGTTTGATATGTGAAAGTTTCTGGCCATTTCAACCGTGAAAACTTGTTCAAATCAGAAAAGAAAGGTAGAAGTGAGAAAATCCGGTAAAAACAAGCTACAATGGTATGAACTCCTCGTCCTGAGCTCTGATACCACTTGTTGGATCGGTTTCGTGACCCTAAACAGTCAGTAAAGGCAGTTCATCATCATTTACTAAGGCGGAATCAAAGTAAACAATGTCACACAGCTTGTTCCTTTTAACTTTCTTTCTATTACTTATTTGTAGAGCTTTTACATTCAAATCTTGACAGAAATCCGGCAGCACCTCAGCTCACACACAATCAGATCCGTTTCAAATGAACATGCACAACTCCTATATATAGACATTGCTATTCCGTTTGAGGGTGGCATGACCCTGTTCAAACGGAATCACTTGCACCAATTCCGTTTGAACTTGGTCTTGACATCTTCAAACGGAATTACCTCCTAAACCACAATCAAACCCTAAATCAAACCCTGTTGTGCACTAATTCAACCTATCTAGACATAAGACTCGATTAAGACGAAGTTAACAGACAGTAGATGCACCAACAAGGTTGTAGTTGCAACCCATTTACATCTGAATGGGCCAACTTCAGTGATCTTTTATCTCAAGCTGGACTGATGAAAAAAAAGCAATGCGGGTCAAACGAATCATGTCCAAAGTCCCTTCTATTTATGGTGCAAACTACAGTTCCAATGTTGTGATCATAAATTGGTGACTGGTTTACAGGGCCACCCATTTCGTGGGAAAGACTTGTTTGTCAAATAATCAAGGAGATGTACCTCAACATCAGCATTATTTTGATCCCTCCAGATATTTTCACATAACCGGGGTCTATACTGAAACCAAACGAATCATCAGAGGATATAATTAAGGGAGGCAAAATGGGCCAGATGGCTAGATGGGTTTGACTCAGAGCAGATTGTGTCCAAATTATTATTTAATCATGATGAATATAATTACTAACCTATACAATCAGCTCAAGAAGCTTGTTGGGAGAAGCTCGGATGGTAAGTGGTGTCCTTGTAGCCTAAGCAACTTCAATTGCTGCCTAATATACACAGATTCTTGTAACCCTATATCAACCCAATCAAAAGGAAAAAAAAATCAAATCACAATTTAGAATTAGGATCCACACCACTACCAGTGGCCTGTAAGAAATATGATGCCATTCGTTTGGTGGAAATAAGAAACTTTAACCCTTCTACTACTTTCAAAAAGTTTGATAGCTGATTAGCTGTTTTGGTACCCTTAAAGACCAAACTACACTTTCAAGCGAGTCAATGTCTTCAAACCTTCTCAAAGCTACAAAAACTAAAAAATATCACATAAAAAACAACAATTTGTTATAAATACAGATATTCCCTCCTAATTCTCCTCCTAGGTTATCATGGTTTCAGTTACATTTGACTATATAAGTTTCAGTTACATTTGACTACATAATGTTTCAGTTACATTTGACTACATCATTGTATATATATGTGTGATTGATAAATGAAAGAACATACACTTCTCATATTTTTACTTATTTCACAACACGTTATCAGCACTTTGACTCTCCACTGGAATTTCTAGCAATCTTCAACCAGACAGATTCGAACAAAAACAGATTCAGCACTTTGAATCCTGGTACGCATATCCATAATCTCTACTCAGTGTTCAATTTTCGCTGTTATTAATGCATCTCCAAAGGATGGATCACAAATTTAAAAAATAAATAAATAAATAAATAAATAAATTTACACACTGGTTATTAAAAAGGGTTTTTCATCCCTTCTGTTTTTATACAGCGGCATTTTACCGACAATTTCCAAATATTTTTTCAAATTAGATTATAGATTTCATCCTTTGGAACACAAGACATATGTTTTTAGATCTGGATTTTCGAATACTCAGAATAGCCTTATTTTTGTGCTTTTAGAACACAAGTAGGGTTTATAGTTCTTATCATATAGAAATAAGACTCAAAATTGTTGTACTCTTCGACCAATGGCGGTCTCTACCGCAACAAACAACCGAACAAAACAGAAGTTTCAATTCATAATACATAAAATCTCTTACTCGAAAACCTTCCTCCGGCGATTCAACTCATCGGTTAACCGACGCTGCGTACGTCTGTGGATATTCGACGGTGACTGTAACCGGCGTGTCAATCCGCCTCTTCGCCGTGACGATGGTGCCTCCGATGACGACGGTGGTGGTGGTTCACCGACGATTTCCGGCGAATTGTGTTTTTCTTCCATATACTTGCAGTTTTTGGTTCCTCCTTCTCCCTCTTTCTTTGTTTCTCTAAATCGATATTTACACAAAATACTTGCAGATTTTTTTATGTATATGGTTTTGAATTTGAATCATGGTTTTTATTGGGAACATGGTTTTCTAAAGGAGGGGAACATGGTTTTGAACTTGTATCATCTTTATTTGGGAATATGGATTACAGCTATATCTACTATTTTTTTTTTGAAAGGAATATCTACTATTTTATTATTATTTAATATTCAATATTTCATTTATAACAAAAACAACAGTATGGCATTTATTAGACTTTGTACTACACATTTTTTTTTGAACGGTAACTTTGTACTACACATTAGCCACTGATTATTATTCAAGTATTAATTATGGATTTTCATGTGAAGCATATATATATATATATAAAAAATATGAAATTTAAGGTTTATGTTTTAAACTTTTCGGTCAAATTACAAACAACAAATGTTGTTTTATTATATTTGAAATTTAGATTTTGACTAACACCTCAAAACCAAGTATATCCGTTTGCAAAAACTTTAATCCATTTTTTTTCTTTTTAGTCTTATAAATGATAATAACCGTTCTGTTTAATGGTTTTTCTGGCGAATAACAAACTCATTAAAAAAAAAATACAAACTCATCACTACATATGAAAACTGTGTAACACCTGTGCCTCCACGGCCATCAAACAAATACCGAACCAATGAAATGTTATATTTCATATTTGGGATTTGTAAAAATATGTGTATCATATTGCACATATCAATTTTTGATCAATTCCAAACTCTAAATCGCTTTCTAGAAGGTTATACGCGCACCGATGCGTAAATATAACCAGTTTAATGCAACAAACACTCCGGAATAGTGACATAGGCTTAACATACCTTAAATAACCTTTACATAACTTAGAAATAAGTTTTGAAGGCTTTGGTATGGCTAAAACAAGTTAATTCGCTTACAGGGACTAAACTTGACAAACTGCGAAAGTATGCCAATTTGAACTGTAACAGACATTCCGGAACATGACCATAAGTTAAACACACCTTAAATATCCTTTATATAGCTTAGAAATTGGCTTTGAGGGGTTCGGTGTGCTAAAATAAACTTTTGGCTCATTCAGGGACTAAAAGTGTCAAAAAGTGCGCAAGTTTGCACTTTCGCGCATAACTTACGTTCTGAATACATCCGGACATCCAAAAATTTATGTAAGCACTAAAATATTTTATTTTAGTGTTTGGCATAAGAAAAATCCATTCGTTGCGTCATTTAGATCGTTTTTCGCACTTGTGCGCATTCCGTCGTAATTAAGCGAACATCGCGTTCGTACGACCAAACGAACCAACACCCGGCATATTTTTGAGCATGTTTCATGTCCACAATGTTTAGGCAAAATTTTAGGGCCTTAAAGTTGGCTTTACGGGCCTTAGAAGTGTCGGAAATGGCCTTAAACACGTACAGGGACTGAAACTGTCATTTTTCAAACATGTTTCTGATCTGACATGCTCAGGCGGCCCGCATTAGTTTATGTTCATCCTGAAGCGGGCCGCGTGGCCCCTTCTGACCAGATTAAATGAATCAAACAGCAGGTTGCAGCTGTTTAATCCACCACCACACAATCCCAATTGTCTAGTCAGCTGATAAGGATCAAATTTTAGTCACCATAAGGTCCCGACACTTGTACGGGTGGGATTAAGGCACGTTTTCCATGAAACGATCTTAACGGTGGACCTTTTACTATAAATACCCCACCCCCCATGCTTCAAAATTACAAGAATTCTGATTTGAGAAGCTCTAAGTTGAAACCATTGTTTCATACCTGAGCTACTTGGATCGGGATTAGCATTCGGGGACCCTTCGTAAGTATTCTTTCGTTCTTTTCCTTATTTTATTGCTTTTCGAGTCAGAAAGTCAAACTTTGTTTGACTTTCAGCGTTGACCAGCTTATGGTCAATGCGAAGTTCGTTTGAACTTCGCAACGTGAGTGTAATCACGTTGGTTATAGTCCCTTGGGACTATGCCTACTGATTACCACGTTGTCTAGGGTCGTAGGGTAAGCGATCTAATAAATCGCTTATACCTCGAACCCGACCCATTTGGTCGATCATTAGGATCCGACCAAACACATTAGGTGACCATAGTAGGTAGGGAATAACCTTCCGAGGTTATACCCTATGGTCACATCGTTTGAGTAGTTGTATGATAGGTAGTTTATATGCCTTAGGTAAATTACCAGAATACCCTTTTCATGTATAATTTGTAACACCTGTGCCTCCACGGCCATCAAACAAATACCGAACCAATGAAATATTATATTTCATACTTGGTATTTGTAAAAATATGTGTATCATTTGCACATATCAATTCTTGTTCAATTTCAAACTCTAAATCGCTTTCTGGAAGGTTATACGCGCACCGATGCGTAAATATAACCAGTTTAATGCAACAAACACTCCGGAATAGTGACATAGGCTTAACATACCTTAAATAACCTTTACATAACTTAGAAATAAGTTTCAAAGGCTTTGGTATGGCAAAATCAAGTTAAATCGCTTACAGGGACTAAATTTGACAAACTGCGAAAGTATGCCAATTTGAACTGTAACAGACATTCCGGAGCATGAACATAAGTTAAACATACCATAAATATCCTTCACATAGCCTAGAAATAGGCTTTGAGGTGTTCGGTATGCTAAAATAAACTTTTGTGTCATTCAGGGACTAAAAGTGTCAAAAAGTGCACAAGTTTGCATTTTCGCGCATAATTTACGTTCTGAATACATCCGGACATCCAAAAATTTATGTAAGCATGACTATATTATACTTTAGTGTTTGGCTTGCCAAAAATCCATTCGTCGCGTCATTTGGATCGTTTTTCGCGCTTATGCGCATTCCGTCGTAATTAAGCGAACATCGCGTTCGTACGACCAAACGAACCAACACCCGGCATATTTTTGAGCATGTTTCATGTCCTCAATGTTTAGGCAAAATTTTAGGGCCTTAAAGTTGGCTTTACGAGCCTTAGAAGTGTCGGAAATGGCCTTAAACACGTGCAGGGACTGAAACTGACATTTCTGAAACTTTTTTCTGATCTGTGACTCCTAGGCGGCCCGCCTCAGGATCTTAACATCCTTAGGCGACCCGCGTCAGACCTTCTGACCAGGTTAAATGTTTCTAACAGCAGATTGCAGCTGTTTGATCCACCACCACACATTCTCATTTGTCTAGTCATCTGATAAGGATCACATTTTAGTCACCATAAGGTTCCAACACTTGTACGGTTACGATTAAGGCACGTTTTCCATGAAACGATCTTAACGGTGGACCGAATACTATAAATACCCCACCCCCATGCTTCAAAATTACAAGAATTCTGATTTGAGAACCTCTAAGTTGAAACCATTGTTTCATACCTGAGATTCTTGAATCGGGATTAGCATTCAGGGACCCTTCGTAAGTATTCTTTCGTTCTTTTCTTTATTTTATTGCTTTTAGAGTCAGAAAGTCAAACTTTGTTTGACTTTCAGCGTTGACCAGCTTATGGTCAATGCGAAGTTCGTTTGAACTTCGCAACGTGATTGTAATCACGTTGGTCATAGTCCCTTGGGACTATGCCCACTGATTACCACGTTGTCTAGGGTCGTAGGGTAGGCGATCTAATAAATCGCCTATACCCTCGAACCCGACCCAGTTTGGTCGATCATTAGGATCCGACCAAATACATTAGGTGACCATAGTAGGTAGGGAATAACCTTCCGAGGTTATACCCTATGGTCACATCGTTTAAGTAGTTGTATGATAGGTAGTTTATATGCCTTAGGTAAATTACCAGAATACCCCTTTTCATGTATAATTGGTAATTAAGCATATGTAACCTAAACCTTTGTCACATAACTGATTATGTAATATGTTTAGGCATATAACACTTGTCATAGGGCTAGTTAGGCGGTCCGAACGCGTTTCACGCGAACGACGCGTTAAAGTAGCATAAGCTACCTAAACGGGTCGTAATGGGTCGTAAGCACTTAGGTTAAGTTTCATTTAGTATGTAGGCTTTGTTAAACCAAATAACACGAGTCTCTACACTCGTTGGTTTACAAACCCTAATACTACCCGATCTTCCGATCTAGGTCCGGTTAATTAACATAGTTACCTATATTAGGTGCCGTTTGATATCCGCGATCTCTAGCATTGTTTGGTTGTTACTCAAGGACTACTGAGCAATCTCAAGTGAGTACATAGACCCCTCTTTTACTGTTTTCCAAACTGTTTTGGGGTGAAACACATGTGCCTACTTGTTACTTTCGTGCTTTCCTATTTTCACATCATATAATTGCTATGTTCATTAGTACATTTATAGTACATGATTTCATGGTGTTCTATGCTTTGTATGATGACTTTGCATACTTAGTACATTGTTTTACATGACTTTTCTACTTTGTATGATGACTTTGCATACTTAGTACATTGTTTTATACTGCATCTCTGTTGCATATGTTCCAGTAACATATGGACACATTGTTTTACAGCTCTACCCTGTATGTTTACTCTAGCATACTAGGTACATTATCTTCATAAAACACGCTTACATTTTGGTATGACATTTGGTTTGTTTAAACTATACTATACATTCATTAACACCGATCATGCCGTTCGTTAGTAGGTAGTGGTACCATAGGACTTGACAAATCCCGTTCCGGACATCCCAGGGAAAGGGGATGAAAGGAATGACCGAATCCGAATACATATTCTCTTGATAACTCACTTTTACATAGTTATCCGTCTGTCTCAAGGCTTGGATGTATGAATTTTCACAATACCGCATAAATGTTCATATTCAGTATAGCATGCATATATCTTACAAAACATAACTTTGATTTAAACCAAGTTTTACTTCAATACTTTGTTTTGTACATTTTTACTTATGGTTTAAGTAGTCTAAATTTTACTTACCATACATATCATTTTGGTTATACATTACTTGACTACTTTTGGACTATAAACATTTGACATGGTTTATACAAGGACTTTTGACTATTGGTTTAAACATAGACTTATTACATTGGTGGTTTGAGTAAGTGATTAAGTAACGATGCGTGTGTAATATGATACAAGCATGGTGGATACGCCGCTGGTACTTCCTATATATAAGTGTTTGTATGGTATTACATATATCGTAGCGTTATTTGAATCATTTCAGTTTGATACATATAACATTTTATACAAATAACATACCTTTCACAATACATTGTTTTACAAACAACTTAACTTTTACAAACTCATTTTACATGGTTACTCATTTAACCATGCATTATTTTCTTATTTATACATATCATCTGAACTTATTGTTTTTCAAATGATTTACAAAGACAAAGCAAATTACAAGGTTCATGACTAAACATTTTCTCAAACATAAGTCATGAAACCTATTTTCACAAAACCTATGTATCTCACAGGCATTTTTATGCTGACGTACCTATTTTCACATGTGTTTTTCAGGAGCTGTTGCATAAGATGATCAAGATACACATAGGCAGACTTGGTCTTTAGTGAAAATAAAAGATGCAAGACTAGTTAATTATGTTGTATTTCTTTGTTTGTTAAGACATTGTAACACTTCTAATCAATAAAGCGAAACTTTAATTTCCATGGTTGTGAAACATTAATTCTGTTACAACACTCCCCGATGTTTCCGCCACGTTTTGTATGTTCTACGTGGTCGGGGTGTGACAGAAAAGATGGTATCAGAGCCAATGGTTATAGGGAATTAGGTTATTAGTAATGCTTTGACCTAGTCTATAACCTTCTTAGGACCCTAACGCGAGTTTACTTGCGTTTAGTCATAAAACAATACCGTCACCTATCCTTAGGCGACGACCACAACAAGAACATAAATTTCAAAACCGCTTTGAAAACTAATCATCTGTTCTAGGATGATTGATTACTAGGTTTTGATGTAACACCTGTGCCTCCACGGCCATCAAACAAATACCAAACCAATGAAATATTATATTTCATACTTGGGATTTGTAAAAATATGTGTATCATTTACACATATCAACTCTTGTTCGATTTCAAATTCTAAATCGCTTTCTGGAAGGTTATACGCGCTCTTATGCGTAAATATAACCAGTTTAATGCAACAAACCCTCCGGAATAGTGACATAGGCTTAACATACCTTAAATAGCCTTTACATAACTTAGAAATAAGCTTTGAGGGGTTCGGTGTGCTAAAATAAACTTTTGGGTCCTTCAGGGACTAAAAGTGTCAAAAAGTGCACAAGTTTGCATTTTCGCGCATAACTTACGTTCTGAATACATCCGGACATCCATAAATTTATGTAAGCATGACTATATTATGTTTTAGTGTTTGGCTTACCAAACACCCATTCGTCACGCATTTTGGATCGTTTTTCGCGCTTATGCGCATTCCGTCGTAATTAAGCGAACATCGCGTTCGTACGACCAAACGAACCATCACCCGGCATATTTTTGAGCATGTTTCATGTCCACAATGTTTTGGCAACATTTTAGGGCCTTAAATTTGGCTTTACGGGCCTTAGAAGTGTCGGAAAAGGCCTTAAACACGTGCAGGGGCTGAAACTGCCATTTTTGAAAGTTGTATGCAGATCAGAAGGGCCAGGCGGCCCGCATTGTATTTCTCTGATCCTGAAGCGGGCCGCGTCCGCATATCAGAACAGATTCAATGTTTTAAACAGCAAGTTGCAGCTGTTTGATTCTCACCCACACATTCTCACATGCTTAGTCAGATGATAAGGATGATATTTAGCCACCACAACTTTACGACAAATGTACGGGCAAGATTAAGGCACGTTTTCCATGAAACGATCCTAACGGTTACCCGAAAACTATAAATACCCCATCACCCCAACCTCATTTCTTACAAGAATTCTGATTTGAGAGCTCTAAGTTGAAACCATTGTTTCATACCTGAGTTCTTGGATCGGGATTAGCATTCGGGGACCCTTCGTAAGTATTCTTTCGTTCTTTTATTGCTTTTCGAGTCTTTCGAGTCTGAAAGTCAAACTTTGTTTGACTTTCTACATTGACCAGTTATGGTCAATGCGAAGTTCGTTGGAACTTCGCAACGTGAGTGTAATCACGTTGGTTATAGTCCCTTGGGACTATGCCTACTGATTACCACGTTGTCTAGGGTCGTAGGGTAAGCGATCTAATAAATCGCTTATACCTTCGAACCCGACCCAGTTTGGTCGATCATTAGGATCCGACCAAATACATTAGGTGACCATAGTAGGTAGGGAATAACCTTCCGAGGTTATACCCTATGGTCACATCGTTTAAATAGTTGTATGATAGGTAGTTTATATGCCTTAGGTAAATTACCAGAATACCCTTTTCATGTATAAATGGTAATTAAGCATATGTAACCTAAACTTTCGTCACATAACTGATTATGTAACATGTTTAGGCATATAACACTTGTCATAGGACTAGTTAGGCGGTCCGAACGCGTTTCACGCGAACGACGCGTTAAAGTAGCATAAGCTACCTAAACGGGTCGTAATGGGTCGTAAACAATTAGGTTAAGTTTCAGTTAGTATGTAGGCTTTGTTAAACCATATGACACGAGTCTCTATACTCGTTTGGTTTACGAACCCGCATTCTATCCGATCTTCCGATTTAGGTCCGGTTTATTAACAAAGTTACCTATATTAGGTGCCGTTTGATTTCCGTGATCTCTAGCATTGTTTGGTTGTCACTCAAGGACTACTGAGCATTCTCAAGTGAGTACATAGACCCCTCTTTTACTGTTTTCCAAACATTTTGGGGTGGAACACATGTGCCTACTTGTTACTTTCATGCTTTCATGTTTTCACATCATATACATGCTATGTTCAATAGTACACTTATAGTACATTGTTTTACATGATTTCATTGTTTTTATGCTATGTATGTCCATTGCGTGCATACTTAGTACATCGTTTTACATTTACATTTTATGCTATGTATGTCCATTGCGTGCATACTTAGTACATCGTTTTCATCACATGCTTACATTTGTTATGACATTTGGGTTGTTTACAATGGAACAATACATTCATTAACATTAGCTACGCCGTTCGTTAGTAGGTAGTGGTACCATAGGAATTGACAACTCCCGTTCCGGACGTCCCAGGGAAAGGGGATGAAAGGAATGACCGAATTCGATATACAGGAAGCACAGATAATCCTTTAAGTCGTTTAAGGGTTTATCGCCACAGTCTCAAGGCTTGGATGTATGCATTTTAACAATACCGCATAGATGTTCATATCAGTATAGTATGCATTTACACAAAACATAACGTTGATTTAAACCGAGTTTTACTTCAATACTATGTTCTTGTGCATATGGTTTAGTTGATACCTTTCACTAGCCATACATATCATTTTGGTTACATATTACATGATTTACATTGATCATGCATTTACACAAAACATAACGTTGATTTAAACCGAGTTTTACTTCAATACTATGTTCTTGTGCATATGGTTTAGTTGATACCTTTCACTAGCCATACATATCATTTTGGTTACATATTACATGATTTACATTGATCATGCATTTACACAAAACATAACGTTGATTTAAACCGAGTTTTACCTCAATACTATGTTCTTGTGCATATGGTTTAGTTGATACCTTTCACTAGCCATACATATCATTTTGGTTACATATTACATGATTTACATTGATCATGCATTTACACAAAACATAACTTTGATTTAAACCGAGTTTTACTTCAATACTTTGTTTTTGTGCATATGGTTTAGTTGATATTTATCACTAGCCATACAGATCAGTTTGGTTACACATTACATGATTTACATTGATCATGCATTTACACATTACATGATTTACATTGATCATGCATTTACACATTACATGATTTACATTGATCATGCATTTACACATTTCATGATTTACATTGATCATGCATTTACACATTACATGATTTACATTGATCATGCATTTACACATTACATGATTTACATTGATCATGCATTTACACGTTACATGATTTACATTGATCATGCATTTACACAAAACATAGCTTTGATTTAAACCAAGTTTTACTTCAATACTATGTTCTTGTGCATTTCACCTATGGTTTAGTTGATGCGTTTTCACTAGCCATACATATCATTTTGGTTACACATTACATGGTTTACTTTTGACACATAAACACTTTTGACATTGGTTATACACTACATGATTTACATTAGACATGAACATTTTACATTGTTGGTTTGGTTTGAGTAAGTGATAAAGTAACGAGGCGTGTGTAATATGATACAACCATGGTGGATACGCCGCTGGTACTTCCTATATATAAGTGTTTTTATGGTATTACACATCGTAGCGTTATTTGAATCATTTCAGTTTTTGACATATAACATTTTATACAAATAACATACTTTTCACAATACATTGTTTTACAAACAACTTAACTTCTACAAACTCATTTTACATGGTTATTCATTTAACCATGCATTATTCTCTTACTTATACATATCATCTGAACTTATTGATTTTCAAATGATTTACAAAGACAAATCAAATTACAGGGTTCATGAGTAAACATTTTCTTAAACAGAAGTCATGAATCTTATTTTCACAAAACCTATGTACTCGCCGGCATTTTTATGCTGACGTACCTATTTTCACATGTGTTTCAGGAAATGAAGCATAGGATTGATCAAGACACACTTAGGCGAACATGGGCCTTAGTGACAATAAAAGATGCAGACTAGTTAAATTTTGTTATGTACTCTTTATTTCTTGTTTAAAGACAATGTAACTCGCTTGTTTGATGAATAAAACGAAACTTAAATTTCCATGGTTGTGAAACATTAATTCTGTTACAACACTCCCCGATGTTTCCGCCACGTTTTGTATGTTCTACGTGGTCGGGGTGTGACAGAAAAGATGGTATCAGAGCCAATGGTTATAGGGAATTAGGTTATTAGTAATGCTTTGACCTAGTCGATAACCTTCTTAGGACCCTAACGCGAGTTTACTTGCGTTTAGTCATAAAACAATACCGTCACCTATCCTTAGGCGACGACCTCAACAAGAACATAAATTTCCAAACCGCTTTGAAAACTAATCATCTGTTCTAGGATGATTGATTACTAGGTTTTGAACCCTCTATTGTAAGGTTTTGAACCCTCTATTGTAAGGTTTTGAACCCTCTATTGTAAGGTTTTGAACCCTCTGTTATAAGGTTTTGAACCCCTTTGAATTTTTCAAAATCTCGTCAAGGTTTTGGGTTTTAAATAATGTGAACGCGTGCAAACTGGAAGGGTGAATGCCTGTATTCTGGGTTTTCTGTCTAGGCAAGCACTTCGTATACATCTCATCAGACGCGAGACCAGTTGTGCTTACCTGGGAATTCTTGGGATGAGTGTTCACTTATAGGCGAGCATGTCTTCGCGATACATTATTTTTGACCCATTTACTTTGATTCGTCACCATCTCATTTGTTTGCCTTAGGTAACAAACAAATGATCACAATTTTCATTCGTTACCATTCTGTATTGATTATCCAATAACCTTTCACTCGTTTCTTCCTATGTCTTTCATTTTCTTCTAGAATGTCTATTCCTCTCAGCATTGGTCAAATGCCCGAGCGAACAGCCAAATTTGTCCAGCAAATTGGCGAAGTGATTCAGAGGACTGTGGATTTAGGCATTGCCATGGCTCGTCTCAACAATGAAGCCTCTCATCTCGACAATGAAGCCACTCAAGAGCCACTGAAGGAAGCAGAAGTCAAGACTGCACCAAAGTCAAGGAAGCGTAAGGCTTCAAGGAAACCCGCAACGGTTACACCTAATCAATCGGGACCTAGCCAAGTGGCAAGGCCACCAGTTAGGAAGCCGTACTTAGGAACTGCTCCTAGGTGCAAGCGATGTAACGGTCATCATTCAAACCTCATACCCTGCTCCAAATGCACCTACTGTGGACGGTTGGGACATTTGATTAACACATGCCGCTTTGCTATCCAGAACAAAGCTGTTGCAAATCTTGCTGCTACCCAACTCCAAGTCAACCCTACTCAAGCTCGTTTTCCGCCTGGTACTTGCTACAACTGTGGCGATACGAGCCATTTCAGGAACAACTGCCCGAAGATAGTCAGTGCAAATCCAACTCTTGGATGAGCATTCGGCTGAACAAAGGATGTTGCTGTCTTATGCCTTTGTTTCTTTTGTTTTCGTGTATTGTGAAACAATATGTCTTGTTCATAAATAAAAGTTGTTGATCACAATTCTGATATACAAGTATAATAACAAGTGTTTATGGCATTTCCCTATAATACCTGCATTAAGGAACTATGTTCCTTACAAACTACTCTTGTGATTCTCTCTTACAAGAAATCGCTCATAATTTCCTCGAAAGTTCTAAGTACTCGTTTCATTCTAAGAAACGAAGTACATGAAATAAAGTGAAACTATGAGTAATCGTGTTTTTTGCACATCAGTACCTTTGAATCCTTGGTTGGATAACTAAGGATATTTTCAAATCTCATACCCATTACATTTTGATTTTTCAACATACACAGTACCAGTATTTCAAAACAATCTTAATGATCTCAAAACATTTCATATAGTTTGAAAACAAATTTTCTTGATGCATTGTCTATGTTATTTCAAAAACATTGGCCATGTTATCAAAACCAACCTTTCAAATTTCAAAATATTTCATATAGTCTGAAGACAATATTAACACAATACATTTTATTATCAACTGCATGATTTCGAAAATCATCATTCATGTCTTTCAAAAACCTTATACATAATTTCAAAATTCATCTCTCATGATTTTAAAACATTTTTGTAAATATATCTATCTAATACACCTACTTTATTTCAAAAGTATTATATATAAGGTTTCAAAAACGTTAAACACATTTTTTTTCTTTCTTCTTAAAAGAACCCCATGCACAGTTTTCAAAAATATTTTCCTCGTACAGTGACTTAACTTTCAAATTTCGCTTCATATGTCGCCTTGGCATATCTAGCATCTCAATTTCATAAGCATTTTTACTTGATGTTTTGACATAAGCACGTCCAGTGCAAGGTTTCAAAACATCTTCAACTTCTAAAATCCACGAGGGATCTTTTTATCTTCACAATTAGATCCTTGTGGATGATTATCATTCAAATCAGAGTCCTTAATTGGATTCCTTATATACCTAAATTCGAACATTTCGGTTCCTTAAAATCGAAATCGAATTTTTCTTTTAAAAATCTTTCTATCTTTATAGTTAGATTCTTGAAAATGTTTAAAGTACCAAATGAAATCCACAAGATGGATTCCTAGTGTGCTTTAAATACATGTACTCTGTTAGCAGAACAAACTTCTAGTTAAACAATTTTGTGGTTATGTGACTATGTGTTTATTCATCTCATGTTTTCTTTTATGCATTTTTGTGTTTTTAATACTTTGGATATTCGTTATCCAAATCCTCGCAGGATCTTTCATATCTTCATATGAGAGATTCGTAGCAGGATATTCAAAAGGTACTGCCTTAAATCCTTAATGGGCTTCTATGTAATAGTTAAGACCCTTGGATTATATAGTACTGCTCCATGATTCATAAGAGACCCTTTAGTGGTCTAATAAAAAAGATTGATTCACAATTTGGTTAAAGAACGACATCTAGTGATGTAGCTGGACAGACGCCTTGATAGTCTATTTAGATCATTTATTGATTTAATTAAAAGGACTCTATGGCGGTCTAGTCACACTCATCACAGGATTGTTCATTTGGTTTTCCCCTGCACATTATAAAATGGACTGAGTGAACTATGCAAGGAATTGTCTAATTATGGACGCGTACATAATTATGAAATTTAGTGCACAGAAACCCAGTAAGATTTATTATGTGTAAGAACCGATAGTGACAACAATAACGAAATGAGAACGATGTAATGGAGGTACGGTGGACGCACCAATGACGCTTTATATACTTGTATATAAGTATCCCTCTTACATTGCAATCATGATGTTATTAAAGTTACTAGAAGTTCAGAACCCTAACCAATGTTGTTCGATCTTTTCAACATCATGCTTTCAAGCTCTCACAAGTTTCCTCTAAAATAAATTTCGGGACGAAATTTCCTAAAGTAGGGGAGACTGTAACACCTGTGCCTCCACGGCCATCAAACAAATACCAAACCAATGAAATATTATATTTCATACTTGGGATTTGTAAAAATATGTGTATCATTTACACATATCAACTCTTGTTCGATTTCAAATTCTAAATCGCTTTCTGGAAGGTTATACGCGCTCTTATGCGTAAATATAACCAGTTTAATGCAACAAACCCTCCGGAATAGTGATATAGGCTTAACATACCTTAAATAGCCTTTACATAGCTTAGAAATAAGCTTTGAGGGGTCCGGTGTGCTAAAATAAACTTTTGGGTCCTTCATGGACTAAAAGTGTCAAAAAGTGCACAAGTTTGCATTTTCGCGCATAACTTACGTTCTGAATACATCCGGACATCCAAAAATTTATGTAAGCATGACTATATTATGTTTTAGTGTTTGGCTTACCAAACACCCATTCGTCACGCATTTTGGATCGTTTTTCGCGCTTATGCGCATTCCGTCGTAATTAAGCGAACATCGCGTTCGTACGACCAAACGAACCATCACCCGGCATATTTTTGAGCATGTTTCATGTCCACAATGTTTAGGCAACATTTTAGGGCCTTAAAGTTGGCTTTACGGGCCTTAGAAGTGTCGAAAAAGGCCTTAAACACGTGCAGGGGCTGAAACTGCCATTTTTGAAAGTTGTATGCAGATCAGAAGGGCCAGGCGGCCCGCATTGTATTTCTCTGATCCTGAAGCGGGCCGCGTCCGCATATCAGAACAGATTCAATGTTTTAAACAGCAAGTTACAGCTGTTTGATTCTCACCCACACATTCTCACATGCTTAGTCAGATGATAAGGATGATATTTAGCCACCACAACTTTACGACAAATGTACGGGCAAGATTAAGGCACGTTTTCCATGAAACGATCCTAACGGTTACCCGAAAACTATAAATACCCCATCACCCCAACCTCATTTCTTACAAGAATTCTGATTTGAGAGCTCTAAGTTGAAACCATTGTTTCATACCTGAGTTCTTGGATCGGGATTAGCATTCGGGGACCCTTCGTAAGTATTCTTTCGTTCTTTTATTGCTTTTCGAGTCTTTCAAGTCTGAAAGTCAAACTTTGTTTGACTTTCTACATTGACCAGTTATGGTCAATGCGAAGTTCGTTGGAACTTCGCAACGTGAGTGTAATCACATTGGTTATAGTCCCTTGGGACTATGCCTACTAATTACCACGTTGTCTAGGGTCGTAGGGTAAGCGATCTAATAAATCGCTTATACCTTCGAACCCGACCCAGTTTGGTCGATCATTAGGATCCGACCAAATACATTAGGTGACCATAGTAGGTAGGGAATAACCTTCCGAGGTTATACCCTATGGTCACATCGTTTAAATAGTTGTATGATAGGTAGTTTATATGCCTTAGGTAAATTACCAGAATACCCTTTTCATGTATAAATGGTAATTAAGCATATGTAACCTAAACTTTCGTCACATAACTGATTATGTAACATGTTTAGGCATATAACACTTGTCATAGGACTAGTAAGGCGGTCCGAACGCGTTTCACGCGAACGACGCGTTAAAGTAGCATAAGCTACCTAAACGGGTCGTAATGGGTCGTAAACAATTAGGTTAAGTTTCAGTTAGTATGTAGGCTTTGTTAAACCATATGACACGAGTCTCTATACTCGTTTGGTTTACGAACCCGCATTCTATCCGATCTTCCGATTTAGGTCCGGTTTATTAACATAGTTACCTATATTAGGTGCCGTTTGATTTCCGTGATCTCTAGCATTGTTTGGTTGTCACTCAAGGACTACTGAGCATTCTCAAGTGAGTACATAGACCCCTCTTTTACTGTTTTCCAAACATTTTGGGGTGGAACACATGTGCCTACTTGTTACTTTCATGCTTTCATGTTTTCACATCATATACATGCTATGTTCAATAGTACACTTATAGTACATTGTTTTACATGATTTCATTGTTTTTATGCTATGTATGTCCATTGCGTGCATACTTAGTACATCGTTTTACATTTACATTTTATGCTATGTATGTCCATTGCGTGCATACTTAGTACATCGTTTTCATCACATGCTTACATTTGTTATGACATTTGGGTTGTTTACAATGGAACAATACATTCATTAACATTAGCTACGCCGTTCGTTAGTAGGTAGTGGTACCATAGGAATTGACAACTCCCGTTCCGGACGTCCCAGGGAAAGGGGATGAAAGGAATGACCGAATTCGATATACAGGAAGCACAGATAATCCTTTAAGTCGTTTAAGGGTTTATCGCCACAGTCTCAAGGCTTGGATGTATGCATTTTAACAATACCGCATAGATGTTCATATCAGTATAGTATGCATTTACACAAAACATAACGTTGATTTAAACCGAGTTTTACTTCAATACTATGTTCTTGTGCATATGGTTTAGTTGATACCTTTCACTAGCCATACATATCATTTTGGTTACATATTACATGATTTACATTGATCATGCATTTACACAAAACATAACGTTGATTTAAACCGAGTTTTACTTCAATACTATGTTCTTGTGCATATGGTTTAGTTGATACCTTTCACTAGCCATACATATAATTTTGGTTACATATTACATGATTTACATTGATCATGCATTTACACAAAACATAACGTTGATTTAAACCGAGTTTTACCTCAATACTATGTTCTTGTGCATATGGTTTAGTTGATACCTTTCACTAGCCATACATATCATTTTGGTTACATATTACATGATTTACATTGATCATGCATTTACACAAAACATAACTTTGATTTAAACCGAGTTTTACTTCAATACTTTGTTTTTGTGCATATGGTTTAGTTGATATTTATCACTAGCCATACAGATCAGTTTGGTTACACATTACATGATTTACATTGATCATGCATTTACACATTACATGATTTACATTGATCATGCATTTACACGTTACATGATTTACATTGATCATGCATTTACACAAAACATAGCTTTGATTTAAACCAAGTTTTACTTCAATACTATGTTCTTGTGCATTTCACCTATGGTTTAGTTGATGCGTTTTCACTAGCCATACATATCATTTTGGTTACACATTACATGGTTTACTTTTGACACATAAACACTTTTGACATTGGTTATACACTACATGATTTACATTAGACATGAACATTTTACATTGTTGGTTTGGTTTGAGTAAGTGATTAAGTAACGAGGCGTGTGTAATATGATACAACCATGGTGGATACGCCGCTGGTACTTCCTATATATAAGTGTTTGTATGGTATTACACATCGTAGCGTTATTTGAATCATTTCAGTTTTTGACATATAACATTTTATACAAATAACATACTTTTCACAATACATTGTTTTACAAACAACTTAACTTCTACAAACTCATTTTACATGGTTATTCATTTAACCATGCATTATTCTCTTACTTATACATATCATCTGAACTTATTGATTTTCAAATGATTTACAAAGACAAATCAAATTACAGGGTTCATGACTAAACATTTTCTTAAACAGAAGTCATGAATCTTATTTTCACAAAACCTATGTACTCGCCGGCATTTTTATGCTGACGTACCTATTTTCACATGTGTTTCAGGAAATGAAGCATAGGATTGATCAAGACACACTTAGGCGAACATGGGCCTTAGTGACAATAAAAGATGCAGACTAGTTAAATTTTGTTATGTACTCTTTATTTCTTGTTTAAAGACAATGTAACTCGCTTGTTTGATGAATAAAACGAAACTTAAATTTCCATGGTTGTGAAACATTAATTCTGTTACAACACTCCCCGATGTTTCCGCCACGTTTTGTATGTTCTACGTGGTCGGGGTGTGACAGAAAAGATGGTATCAGAGCCAATGGTTATAGGGAATTAGGTTATTAGTAATGCTTTGACCTAGTCGATAACCTTCTTAGGACCCTAACGCGAGTTTACTTGCATTTAGTCATAAAACAATACCGTCACCTATCCTTAGGCGACGACCTCAACAAGAACATAAATTTCCAAACCGCTTTGAAAACTAATCATCTGTTCTAGGATGATTGATTACTAGGTTTTGAACCCTCTATTGTAAGGTTTTGAACCCTCTATTGTAAGGTTTTGAACCCTCTATTGTAAGGTTTTGAACCCTCTGTTATAAGGTTTTGAACCCCTTTGAATTTTTCAAAATCTCGTCAAGGTTTTGGGTTTTAAATAATGTGAACGCGTGCAAACTGGAAGGGTGAATGCCTGTATTCTGGGTTTTCTGTCTAGGCAAGCACTTCGTATACATCTCATCAGACGCGAGACCAGTTGTGCTTACCTGGGAATTCTTGGGATGAGTGTTCACTTATAGGCGAGCATGTCTTCGCGATACATTATTTTTGACCCATTTACTTTATTCGTCACCATCTCATTTGTTTGCCTTAGGTAACAAACAAATGATCACAATTTTCATTCGTTACCATTCTGTATTGATTATCCAATAACCTTTCACTCGTTTCTTCCTATGTCTTTCATTTTCTTCTAGAATGTCTATTCCTCTCAGCACTGGTCAAATGCCCGAGCGAACAGCCAAATTTGTCCAGCAAATTGGCGAAGTGATTCAGAGGACTGTGGATTTAGGCATTGCCATGGCTCGTCTCAACAATGAAGCCTCTCATCTCGACAATGAAGCCACTCAAGAGCCACTGAAGGAAGCAGAAGTCAAGACTGCACCAAAGTCAAGGAAGCGTAAGGCTTCAAGGAAACCCGCAACGGTTACACCTAATCAATCGGGACCTAGCCAAGTGGCAAGGCCACCAGTTAGGAAGCCGTACTTAGGAACTGCTCCTAGGTGCAAGCGATGTAACGGTCATCATTCAAACCTCATACCCTGCTCCAAATGCACCTACTGTGGACGGTTGGGACATTTGATTAACACATGCCGCTTTGCTATCCAGAACAAAGCTGTTGCAAATCTTGCTGCTACCCAACTCCAAGTCAACCCTACTCAAGCTCGTTTTCCGCCTGGTACTTGCTACAACTGTGGCGATACGAGCCATTTCAGGAACAACTGCCCGAAGATAGTCAGTGCAAATCCAACTCTTGGATGAGCATTCGGCTGAACAAAGGATGTTGCTGTCTTATGCCTTTGTTTCTTTTGTTTTCGTGTATTGTGAAACAATATGTCTTGTTCATAAATAAAAGTTGTTGATCACAATTCTGATATACAAGTATAATAACAAGTGTTTATGGCATTTCCCTATAATACCTGCATTAAGGAACTATGTTCCTTACAAACTACTCTTGTGATTCTCTCTTACAAGAAATCGCTCATAATTTCCTCGAAAGTTCTAAGTACTCGTTTCATTCTAAGAAACGAAGTACATGAAATAAAGTGAAACTATGAGTAATCGTGTTTTTTGCACATCAGTACCTTTGAATCCTTGGTTGGATAACTAAGGATATTTTCAAATCTCATACCCATTACATTTTGATTTTTCAACATACACAGTACCAGTATTTCAAAACAATCTTAATGATCTCAAAACATTTCATATAGTTTGAAAACAATTTTTCTTGATGCATTGTCTATGTTATTTCAAAAACATTGGCCATGTGATCAAAACCAACCTTTCAAATTTCAAAATATTTCATATAGTCTGAAGACAATATTAACACAATACATTTTATTATCAAGTGCATGATTTCGAAAATCATCATTCATGTCTTTCAAAAACCTTATACATAATTTCAAAATTCATCTCTCATGATTTTAAAACATTTTTGTAAATATATCTATCTAATACACCTACTTTATTTCAAAAGTATTATATATAAGGTTTCAAAAACGTTAAACACATTTTTTTTCTTTCTTCTTAAAAGAACCCCATGCACAGTTTTCAAAAATATTTTCCTCGTACAGTGACTTAACTTTCAAATTTCGCTTCATATGTCGCCTTGGCATATCTAGCATCTCAATTTCATAAGCATTTTTACTTGATGTTTTGACATAAGCACGTCCAGTGCAAGGTTTCAAAACATCTTCAACTTCTAAAATCCATGAGGGATCTTTTTATCTTCACAATTAGATCCTTGTGGATGATTATCATTCAAATCAGAGTCCTTAATTGGATTCCTTATATACCTAAATTCGAACATTTCGGTTCCTTAAAATCGAAATCGAATTTTTCTTTTAAAAATCTTTCTATCTTTATAGTTAGATTCTTGAAAATGTTTAAAGTACCAAATGAAATCCACAAGATGGATTCCTAGTGTGCTTTAAATACATGTACTCTGTTAGCAGAACAAACTTCTAGTTAAACAATTTTGTGGTTATGTGACTATGTGTTTATTCATCTCATGTTTTCTTTTATGCATTTTTGTGTTTTTAATACTCTGGATATTCGTTATCCAAATCCTCGCAGGATCTTTCATATCTTCATATGAGAGATTCGTAGCAGGATATTCAAAAGGTACTACCTTAAATCCTTAATGGGCTTCTATGTAATAGTTAAGACCCTTGGATTATATAGTACTGCTCCATGATTCATAAGAGACCCTTTAGTGGTCTAATCAAAAAGATTGATTCACAATTTGGTTAAAGAACGACATCTAGTGATGTAGCGGGACAGACTCCTTGATAGTCTATTTAGATCATTTATTGATTTAATTAAAAGGACTCTATGGCGGTCTAGTCACACTCATCACAGGATTGTTCATTTGGTTTTCCCCTGCACATTATAAAATGGACTGAGTGAACTATGCAAGGAATTGTCTAATTATGGACGCGTACATAATTATGAAATTTAGTGCACAGAAACCCAGTAAGATTTATTATGTGTAAGAACCGATAGTGACAACAATAACGAAATGAGAACGATGTAATGGAGGTACGGTGGACGCACCAATGACGCTTTATATACTTGTATATAAGTATCCCTCTTACATTGCAATCATGATGTTATTAAAGTTACTAGAAGTTTAGAACCCTAACCAATGTTGTTCGATCTTTTCAACTTCATGCTTTCAAGCTCTCACAAGTTTCCTCTAAAATAAATTTCGGGACGAAATTTCCTAAAGTAGGGGAGACTGTAACACCTGTGCCTCCACGGCCATCAAACAAATACCAAACCAATGAAATATTATATTTCATACTTGGGATTTGTAAAAATATGTGTATCATTTACACATATCAACTCTTGTTCGATTTCAAATTCTAAATCGCTTTCTGGAAGGTTATACGCGCTCTTATGCGTAAATATAACCAGTTTAATGCAACAAACCCTCCGGAATAGTGACATAGGCTTAACATACCTTAAATAGCCTTTACATAACTTAGAAATAAGTTTTGAAGGCTTTGGTATGGCTAAAACAAGTTAATTCGCTTACAGGGACTAAACTTGACAAACTGCGAAAGTATGCCAATTTGAACTGTAACAGACATTCCGGAACATGACCATAAGTTAAACACACCTTAAATATCCTTTATATAGCTTAGAAATAGGCTTTGAGGGGTTCGGTGTGCTAAAATAAACTTTTGGCTCATTCAGGGACTAAAAGTGTCAAAAAGTGCGCAAGTTTGCACTTTCGCGCATAACTTACGTTCTGAATACATCCGGACATCCAAAAATTTATGTAAGCACTAAAATATTTTATTTTAGTGTTTGGCATAAGAAAAATCCATTCGTTGCGTCATTTAGATCGTTTTTCGCACTTGTGCGCATTCCGTCGTAATTAAGCGAACATCACGTTCGTACGACCAAACGAACCAACACCCGGCATATTTTTGAGCATGTTTCATGTCCACAATGTTTAGGCAAAATTTTAGGGCCTTAAAGTTGGCTTTACGGGCCTTAGAAGTGTCGGAAATGGCCTTAAACACGTGCAGGGACTGAAACTGTCATTTTTCAAACATGTTTCTGATCTGACATGCTCAGGCGGCCCGCATTAGTTTATGTTCATCCTGAAGCGGGCCGCGTGGCCCCTTCTGACCAGATTAAATGAATCAAACAGCAGGTTGCAGCTGTTTAATCCACCACCACACAATCCCAATTGTCTAGTCAGCTGATAAGGATCAAATTTTAGTCACCATAAGGTCCCGACACTTGTACGGGTGGGATTAAGGCACGTTTTCCATGAAACGATCTTAACGGTGGACCTTTTACTAAATCGCTTTCTGGAAGGTTATACGCGCACCGATGCGTAAATATAACCAGTTTAATGCAACAAACACTCCGGAATAGTGACATAGGCTTAACATACCTTAAATAACCTTTACATAACTTAGAAATAAGTTTCAAAGGCTTTGGTATGGCAAAATCAAGTTAAATCGCTTACAGGGACTAAATTTGACAAACTGCGAAAGTATGCCAATTTGAACTGTAACAGACATTCCGGAGCATGACCATAAGTTAAACATACCATAAATATCCTTCACATAGCTTAGAAATAGGCTTTGAGGTGTTCGGTATGCTAAAATAAACTTTTGTGTCATTCAGGGACTAAAAGTGTCAAAAAGTGCACAAGTTTGCATTTTCGCGCATAACTTACGTTCTGAATACATCCAGACATCCAAAAATTTATGTAAGCATGACTATATTATACTTTAGTGTTTGGCTTGCCAAAAATCCATTCGTCGCGTCATTTGGATCGTTTTTCGCGCTTATGCGCATTCCGTCGTAATTAAGCGAACATCGCGTTCGTACGACCAAACGAACCAACACCCGGCATATTTTTGAGCATGTTTCATGTCCTCAATGTTTAGGCAACATTTTAGGGCCTTAAAGTTGGCTTTACGGGCCTTAGAAGTGTCGGAAATGGCCTTAAACACGTGCAGGGACTGAAACTGACATTTCTAAAACTTTGTTCTGATCTGTGACTCCTAGGCGGCCCGCCTCAGGATCTTAACATCCTTAGGCGGCCCGCGTCAGACCTTCTGACCAGGTTAAATATTTCTAACAGCAGATTGCAGCTGTTTGATCCACCACCACACATTCTCATTTGTCTAGTCATCTGATAAGGATCACATTTTAGTCACCATAAGGTTCCAACACTTGTACGGTTACGATTAAGGCACGTTTTCCATGAAACGATCTTAACGGTGGACCGAATACTATAAATACCCCACCCCCCATGCTTCAAAATTACAAGAATTCTGATTTGAGAACCTCTAAGTTGAAACCATTGTTTCATACCTGAGATTCTTGAATCGGGATTAGCATTCGGGGACCCTTCGTAAGTATTCTTTCGTTCTTTTCTTTATTTTATTGCTTTTAGAGTCAGAAAGTCAAACTTTGTTTGACTTTCAGCGTTGACCAGCTTATGGTCTATGCGAAGTTCGTTTGAACTTCGCAACGTGATTGTAATCACGTTGGTCATAGTCCCTTGGGACTATGCCCACTGATTACCACGTTGTCTAGGGTCGTAGGGTAGGCGATCTGATAAATCGCCTATACCCTCGAACCCGACCCAGTTTGGTCGATCATTAGGATCCGACCAAATACATTAGGTGACCATAGTACGTAGGGAATAACCTTCCGAGGTTATACCCTATGGTCACATCGTTTAAGTAGTTGTATGATAGGTAGTTTATATGCCTTAGGTAAATTACCAGAATACCCCTTTTCATGTATAATTGGTAATTAAGCATATGTAACCTAAACCTTTGTCACATAACTGATTATGTAATATGTTTAGGCATATAACACTTGTCATAGGGCTAGTTAGGCGGTCCGAACGCGTTTCACGCGAACGACGCGTTAAAGTAGCATAAGCTACCTAAACGGGTCGTAATGGGTCGTAAGCACTTAGGTTAAGTTTCATTTAGTATGTAGGCTTTGTTAAACCAAATAACACGAGTCTCTACACTCGTTGGTTTACAAACCCTAATACTACCCGATCTTCCGATCTAGGTCCGGTTAATTAACATAGTTACCTATATTAGGTGCCGTTTGATATCCGCGATCTCTAGCATTGTTTGGTTGTTACTCAAGGACTACTGAGCAATCTCAAGTGAGTACATAGACCCCTCTTTTACTGTTTTCCAAACTGTTTTGGGGTGAAACACATGTGCCTACTTGTTACTTTCGTGCTTTCCTGTTTTCACATCATATAATTGCTATGTTCATTAGTACATTTATAGTACATGATTTCATGGTGTTCTATGCTTTGTATGATGACTTTGCATACTTAGTACATTGTTTTACATGACTTTTCTACTTTGTATGATGACTTTGCATACTTAGTACATTGTTTTATACTGCATCTCTGTTGCATATGTTACAGTAACATATGGACACATTGTTTTACAGCTCTACCCTGTATGTTTACTCTAGCATACTAGGTACATTATCTTCATAAAACATGCTTACATTTTGGTATGACATTTGGTTTGTTTAAACTATACTATACATTCATTAACACCGATCATGTCGTTCGTTAGTAGGTAGTGGTACCATAGGACTTGACAAATCCCGTTCCGGACATCCCAGGGAAAGGGGATGAAAGGAATGACCGAATCCGAATACATATTCTCTTGATAACTCACTTTTACATAGTTATCCGTCTGTCTCAAGGCTTGGATGTATGAATTTTCACAATACCGCATAAATGTTCATATTCAGTATAGCATGCATATATCTTACAAAACATAACTTTGATTTAAACCAAGTTTTACTTCAATACTTTGTTTTGTACATTTTTACTTATGGTTTAAGTAGTCTAAATTTTACTTACCATACATATCATTTTGGTTATACATTACTTGACTACTTTTGGACTATAAACATTTGACATGGTTTATACAAGGACTTTTGACTATTGGTTTAAACATAGACTTATTACATTGGTGGTTTGAGTAAGTGATTAAGTAACGATGCGTGTGTAATATGATACAAGCATGGTGGATACGCCGCTGGTACTTCCTATATATAAGTGTTTGTATGGTATTACATATATCGTAGCGTTATTTGAATCATTTCAGTTTGATACATATAACATTTTATACAAATAACATACCTTGCACAATACGTTGTTTTACAAACAACTTAACTTTTACAAACTCATTTTACATGGTTACTCATTTAACCATGCATTATTTTCTTATTTATACATATCATCTGAACTTATTGTTTTTCAAATGATTTACAAAGACAAAGCAAATTACAAGGTTCATGACTAAACATTTTCTCAAACATAAGTCATGAAACCTATTTTCACAAAACCTATGTATCTCACAGGCATTTTTATGCTGACGTACCTATTTTCACATGTGTTTTTCAGGAGCTGTTGCATAAGATGATCAAGATACACATAGGCAGACTTGGTCTTTAGTGAAAATAAAAGATGCAAGACTAGTTAATTATGTTGTATTTCTTTGTTTGTTAAGACATTGTAACACTTTTAATCAATAAAGCGAAACTTTAATTTCCATGGTTGTGAAACATTAATTCTGTTACAACACTCCCCGATGTTTCCGCCACGTTTTGTATGTTCTACGTGGTCGGGGTGTGACATAATTGGTAATTAAGCATATGTAACCTAAACTTTTGTCACATAACTGATTATGTAACATGTTTAGGCATATAACACTTGTCATAGGACTAGTTAGGCGGTCCGAACGCGTTTCACGCGAACGACGCGTTAAAGTAGCATAAGCTACCTAAACGGGTCGTAATGGGTCGTAAACACTTAGGTTAGGTTTCATTTAGTATGTAGGCTTTGTTAAACCATATGACACGAGTCTCTATACTCGTTTGGTTTACAAACCCTCATTCTATCTAAATCCTCCGATTTAGGTCCGGTTTATTAACATAGTTATCTATATTAGGTGCCGTTTGATATCCGCGATCTCTAGCATTGTTTGGTTGTTACTCAAGGACTACTAAGCAATCTCAAGTGAGTACATAGACCCCTCTTTTACTGTTTTCCAAACTGTTTTGGGGTGGAACACATGTGCCTACTTGTTACTTTCGTGCTTTCCTGTTTTCACATCATATACTTGTTATGTTCATTAGTACACTATTAGTACATGATTTACATTACATTTCTGCTATGTATGTTGACTGATAGCATGCTAGCACATTGATTTACATGACTTTTCTACTTTGTATGTTAACTTAGCATACTTAGTACATCATTTTACATTGCATCTCTGTTGCATATGTTCCAGTAACATATGGACACATTGTTTTACAGCTCTACCTTGTATGTTTACTCTAGCATACTAGGTACATTATCTTCATCACATGCTTACATTTTGGTATGACATTTGGTTTGTTTAAATGAGACAATGTACATTCATTAACACCGATCATGCCGCTCGGTAGTAGGTAGTGGTACCATAGGACTTGACAAATCCCATTCCTGAAATCTCGGGTTTGTTTGGACGTAAGGAATGACCGAATCCGAATACATATTCTCTTGATAACTCACTTTTACATAGTTATCCGTCTGTCTCAAGGCTTGGATGTATGAATTTTCACAATACCGCATAAATGTTCATATTCAGTATAGCATGCATATATTTTACAAAACATAACTTTGATTTAAACCAAGTTTTACTTCAATACTTTGTTTTGTACATTTTTACTTATGGTTTAAGTAGTCTTAATTTTACTAACCATACATATCATTTTGGTTATACATTACTTGACTACTTTTGGATTATAAACATTTGACATGGTATATACAAGGACTTTTGACTATTGGTTTAAACATAGACTTATTACATTGTTGGTTTGGTTTGAGTAAGTGATTAAGTAACGAGGCGTGTGTAATATGATACAAGCATGGTGGATACGCCGCTGGTACTTCCTATATATAAGTGTTTGTATGATATCACATATTGTAGCGTTATTTGAATCATTTAAATTTGAGATATATAACATTTTATACAAATAACATACTTTTCACAAGACATTGTTTTACAAAACAACTTAACTAATACAAACTCATTTTACATGGTTACTCATTTAACCATGCATTATTCTATTATTTATACTTATCATCTGAACTTATTGTTTTTTAAATGATTTACAAAACAAAGCAAATTACAAGGTTCATGACTAAACATTTTCTCAAACATAAGTCATGAAACCTATTTTCACAAAACCTATGTATCTCACAGGCATTTTTATGCTGACGTACCTATTTTCACATGTGTTTTTCAGGAGCTGTTGCATAAGATGATCAAGATACACATAGGCAGACTTGGGCTTTAGTGACAATAAAAGATGCAAGACTAGTTAATTATGTTGTATTTCCTTGTTTGTTAAGACATTGTAACACTTTTAATCAATAAAACGAAACTTCAATTACCATGGATTTGAAACAATTAATTCTGTTACAACACTCCCCGATGTTTCCGCCACGTTTTGTATGTTCTACGTGGTCGGGGTGTGACAGAAAAGATGGTATCAGAGCTCATGGTTATAGGGAATTAGGTTATTAGTAATACTTTGACCTAATCTATAACCTTTCTAGGACCCTAACGCGAGTTTACTTGCGTTTAATCATAAAACAATACCGTCACCTATCCTTAGGCGACGATCACAACAAGAACATAAATTTCCAAACCGCTTTGAAAACCAATCATCTGTTCTAGGATGATTGATTACTAGGTTTTGAACCCTCTATTGAAAGGTTTTGAACTCTCTATTATATGGTTTTGAACCCCTTTGAATTTTCAAAATCTCATCAAGGTTTTGGGTTTTAAATAATGTGAACACGTGCAAACTGGAAGGGTGAATGCCTGTATTCTGGGTTTTCTGTCTAGGCAAGCACTTCGTATACATCTCATCAGACGCGAGACCAGTTGTGCTTACCTGGGAATTCTTGGAATGAGTGTTCACTTATAGGCGAGCATGTCTTCGCGATACATTATTTTTGACCCATTTACTTTGATTTGTCACCCTCTCATTTGTTTGCCTTAGGTAACAAACAAATGATCACAATTTTCATTCGTTACCATTCTGTATTGATTATCCAATAACCTTTCACTCGTTTCTTCCTATGTCTTTCATTCTCTTCTAGAATGTCTATTCCTCTCAGCACTGGTCAAATGTCCGAGCAAACAGCTATGTTTGCCCAACAAATAGGCGAGGTGATTCTGAAGTCTGTGGATTTAGGCATTGCCATGTCTCGTCTCAACAATGAAGCCTCTCGTCACAACAATGAAGCCTCTCGTCTCAACAATGAAGCCACTCAAGAGCCACCAAAGGAAGCAGAAGTCAAGCCAGCACCACCAGCCAAGAAACCAATCGAGGAATCAAAGACCATGGATGAACGATCCCCTAATAAGTCAAAGAAGCGAAAGGCTTCTCAGAACTTTGCCGAGGTCGCTCACATTGGTCAAGCCATCCCTAACCAACCAGCTCAACCCCCTACTAGGAAGCCATACAATGGAACTGCACCCTTGTGCAACCAATGTAGCCTTCATCATCATGCTAGTGTGAGGTGCCGCAAATGCCAGATTTGTGGACTTATAGGTCATACAGCAAGGGTTTGCCCAACTGCAGCTGTACCAAATCAAGCTGGCGACAATCCTGCTCAAGCTCGTTTCTCACGAGGGTCTTGCTACAACTGTGGCGAGATGGGCCATTTCCAAAGGGATTGCCCAAAGCTTGCTAATGCAAATCCAACCCTTGGATGAGCATTCGGCTGAACAAAGGATGTTGCTGTCTTATGCCTTTGTTTCTTTTGTTTTCGTGTATTGTGAAACAATATGTCTTGTTCATAAATAAAAGTTGTTGATCACAATTCTGATATACAAGTATAATAACAAGTGTTTATGGCATTTCCCTATAATACCTGCATTAAGGAACTATGTTCCTTACAAACTACTCTTGTGATTCTCCCTTTCAAATGATCGCTCATGAGTCCCTCGAAAATTTTAAGTACTCGTTTCATTCTAAGAAACAAAGTACAGAAAATAAAGTGACATTATGAGTGATCATGCTTCTGCACATCTGTGCATTTAAATCCTTGGTTAGATAACTAAGGGTATTTTCAAATCTCATACCCATTACGTTATGATTTTTCGACATACACAGTACAAGTATTTCAAAACAATCTTCATGATCTCAAAACATTTCATATAGTTTGAAAACGATTTTTCTAGATGCATTGTCTATGTTATTCCAAAAACATTGGCCATGTTATCAAAACCAACCTTCCTAATTTCAAAATATTTCATATAGTCTGAAGACAATATTAACACCATACATTTTCTGATCAAGTGCATGATTTCGAAAAGCATCATTCATGTTTTTCAAAAACCTTATACATAATTTCAAAAATTCATCTCGCATGATTTTAAAACATTTTTGTAAATATATCTATCTAATACACCTACTTTATGATTTCAAAAGTATTATATATAAGGTTTCAAAAACGTCAAACACATTTTCTTAAAGGAACCCCATGCATGGTTTTCAAAAATATTTTCCTCATACAATGACTTAACCTTCAAATTCTGCTTCATATGTCGCCTTGACATATCAAGCATCTCAACTTCATAAGCATTCTTACTTCACGTTTTGACCTAAACACATCAAGTGCAAGGTTTCAAAACATCTTCAACTTCTAAAATCCATATGGGATCTTTCTATCTACACATTTAGACCCTTGTGGATGATCATCATTCAAATCAGAGTCCTTAATTGGATTCCTTATGTACCTAAATTCGAACATTTCGGTTCCTTATAATCGAAAACGAATTTTTCTTTTAAAAATCTTTCTATCTTTATAGTTAGATTCTTGATAACGTTTAAAGTACCAAATGAAATCCATGGAATGGATTCCTAGTGTGCTTTAAATGCATGTACGCAATTAACAAGACGAATTAACAAACAATCTTGTGGTTATGTGACTATGTGTTTATTCATCTTATGTTTTCTTTTATGCATTTTTATGTTTTTAATACTCTGGATATTCGTTATCCAAATCCTCGCAGGATCTTTCATATCTTCATATGAGGGATTCGAAGCAGGATATTCATAAGGTACTACCTTCAATCCTTAATGGGCTTCTATGTAATAGTTAAGACCCTTGGATTATATAAGTACCGCTCCATGTTTCATAAGAGACCTTTAGTGGTCTAGTCAAAAAGATTGATTCACAATTTGGTTAAAGGACGACATCTAGTGATGTAGCTGGACAGACTCCTTGATAGTCTATTTAGATCATTTATTGATTTAGTCAAAAGGACTCTATGGCGGTCTAGTCACACTCATCACAGGATTGTTCATTTGGTTTTCCCCTACACATTATAAAATAGACTGTGTGAACTGTGCAAGGAATTGTCTGATTATGGACGCGTACATAATTATGAGATTTAGTGCACAGAAACCCAGTAAGATTTATTATGTGTAAGAACCGATAGTGACAACAATAACGAAATGAGAACGATGTAATGGAGGTACGGTGGACGCACCAATGACGCTTCATATACTTGTATATAAGTATCCCTCTTACATTGCAATCATGTTGTTATTAAAGGTTACTAGAAGTTCAGAACCCTAATCAATGTTGTCCGATCTTTTCAACTTCATGTTTTCAAGCTCTCACAAGTTTCCTCTAAATAAATTTCGGGACGAAATTTCCTAAAGTAGGGGAGACTGTAACACCTGTGCCTCCACGGCCATCAAACAAATACCGAACCAATGAAATGTTATATTTCATATTTGGGATTTGTAAAAATATGTGTATCATGTTGCACATATCAATTTTTGATCAATTCCAAACTCTAAATCGCTTTCTGGAAGGTTATACGCGCACCGATGCGTAAATATAACCAGTTTAATGCAACAAACACTCCGGAATAGTGACATAGGCTTAACATACCTTAAATAACCTTTACATAACTTAGAAATAAGTTTTGAAGGCTTTGGTATGGCTAAAACAAGTTAATTCGCTTACAGGGACTAAACTTGACAAACTGCGAAAGTATGCCAATTTGAACTGTAACAGACATTCCGGAACATGACCATAAGTTAAACACACCTTAAATATCCTTTATATAGCTTAGAAATAGGCTTTGAGGGGTTCGGTGTGCTAAAATAAACTTTTGGCTCATTCAGGGACTAAAAGTGTCAAAAAGTGCGCAAGTTTGCACTTTCGCGCATAACTTACTTTCTGAATACATCCGGACATCCAAAAATTTATGTAAGCACTAAAATATTTTATTTTAGTGTTTGGCATAAGAAAAATCCATTCGTTGCGTCATTTAGATCATTTTTCGCACTTGTGCGCATTCCGTCGTAATTAAGCGAACATCACGTTCGTACGACCAAACGAACCAACACCCGGCATATTTTTGAGCATGTTTCATGTCCACAATGTTTAGGCAACATTTTAGGGCCTTAAAGTTGGCTTTACGGGCCTTAGAAGTGTCGGAAATGGCCTTAAACACGTGCAGGGACTGAAACTGTCATTTTTCAAACATGTTTCTGATCTGACATGCTCAGGCGGCCCGCATTAGTTTATGTTCATCCTGAAGCGGGCCGCGTGGCCCCTTCTGACCAGATTAAATGAATCAAACAGCAGGTTGCAGCTGTTTAATCCACCACCACACAATCCCAATTGTCTAGTCAGCTGATAAGGATCAAATTTTAGTCACCATAAGGTCCCGACACTTGTACGGGTGGGATTAAGGCACGTTTTCCATGAAACGATCTTAACGGTGGACCTTTTACTATAAATACCCCACCCCCCATGCTTCAAAATTAAAAGAATTCTGATTTGAGAAGCTCTAAGTTGAAACCATTGTTTCATACCTGAGCTACTTGGATCGGGATTAGCATTCGGGGACCCTTCGTAAGTATTCTTTCGTTCTTTTCCTTATTTTATTGCTTTTCGAGTCAGAAAGTCAAACTTTGTTTGACTTTCAGCGTTGACCAGCTTATGGTCAATGCGAAGTTCGTTTGAACTTCGCAACGTGAGTGTAATCACGTTGGTTATAGTCCCTTGGGACTATGCCTACTGATTACCACGTTGTCTAGGGTCGTAGGGTAAGCGATCTAATAAATCGCTTATACCTCGAACCCGACCCATTTGGTCGATCATTAGGATCCAACCAAACACATTAGGTGACCATAGTAGGTAGGGAATAACCTTCCGAGGTTATACCCTATGGTCACATCGTTTGAGTAGTTGTATGATAGGTAGTTTATATGCCTTAGGTAAATTACCAGAATACCCTTTTCATGTATAATTGGTAATTAAGCATATGTAACCTAAACTTTTGTCACATAACTGATTATGTAACATGTTTAGGCATATAACACTTGTCATAGGACTAGTTAGGCGGTCCGAACGAGTTTCACGCGAACGACGCGTTAAAGTAGCATAAGCTACCTAAACGGGTCGTAATGGGTCGTAAACACTTAGGTTAGGTTTCATTTAGTATGTAGGCTTTGTTAAACCATATGACACGAGTCTCTATACTCGTTTGGTTTACAAACCCTCATTCTATCTAAATCCTCCGATTTTGGTCCGGTTTATTAACATAGTTATCTATATTAGGTGCCGTTTGATATCCGCGATCTCTAGCATTGTTTGGGCGTTACTCAAGGACTACTAAGCAATCTCAAGTGAGTACATAGACCCCTCTTTTACTGTTTTCCAAACTGTTTTGGGGTGGAACACATGTGCCTACTTGTTACTTTCGTGCTTTCCTGTTTTCACATCATATACTTGTTATGTTCATTAGTACACTATTAGTACATGATTTATGTCACACCCCGACCACGTGGAACATACAAAACGTGGCGGAAACATCGGGGAGTGTTGTAACAGAATTAATGTTTCACAACCATGGAAATTAAAGTTTCATTTTATTGATTAAAAGTGTTACAACGTCTAAAAAAACATGGAAATACAACATAATTAATTAGTCTGCATCTTTTATTGTCACTAAGGCCCATGTCCGCCTAAGTGTATCTTGATCATCTTATGCAACAGCTCCTGAAAAACACATGTGAAAATATGGTACGTCAGCATAAAAATGCCGGTGAGATACATAGGTTTTGTGAAAATAGGTTTCATGACTTATGTTTGAGAAAATATTTAGTCATGAACCTTGTTATTTGCTTTGTTTTGTAAATCATTTGAAAATCGATAAGATCAGATGATATGTATAAATAATGTATGGTTAAATGAATAACCATGTAAAATGAGTTTGTATTAGATAAGTGGTTTGTAAATCAATGTCTTGTGAAAAATATGTTATTTGTATAAAATGTCATATGTATCAAACTGAAATGATTCAAATAACGTTACGCTATGTAATATTATACAAACACTTATATATAGGAAGTACCAGCGGCGTATCCACCATGCTTGTATCATATTACACACGCATCGTTACTTAATCACTTAATCAAACCAAACCAATCAATGTAAGATGTCTATGTCAAATATCCATGTCAAATGTCTATGTCAAATATCCATGTCAAATGTCTATGTCAAATATCCATGTCAAATGTCTATGTCAAATATGTCATGTATGGCAAGCGAAATGTCTCAACTAAACCATATGCACAAAAACAAAGTATTGAAGTAAAACTTGGTTTAAATCAAAGTTATGTTTTGTGTAAATGCATGATCAATGTCAATCATGTTAAAATGTCTATGTCGAAATGTCTATGTCAAATGTCTATGTCAAAATGTCATGTATGGCTAGCGAAATGTCTCAACTAAACCATATGCACACAAAAACAAAGTATTGAAGTAAAACTTGGTTTAAATCAAAGTTATGTTTTGTGTAAATGCATGATCAATGTCAATCATGTTAAAATGTCTATGTCGAAATGTCTATGTCAAATGTCTATGTCAAAATGTCATGTATGGCTAGCGAAATGTCTCAACTAAACCACATGCACAAAAGCAAATTATTGAAGTAAAACTTGGTTTAAATCAATATTATGTCTTGTGTAAATGCATGATCAATGTAAATCATGTAATGTGTAAATGCATGCTATACTGATAATGAACATTTATGCGGTGTTGTTATAATGCATACATCCAAGCCTTGCGACTGAGGTGATAAACCCTTAAACAAATTAAAGGATTATCTGCGTAAATATCATCGAATTCGGTCATTCCTTTCTGTCCCCTTTCCCTGGGATGTCCGGAACGGGAGTTGTCAATTCCTATGGTACCACTACCTACTAACGAACGGCGTAGCTAATGTTAATGAATGTATTGTCCCATTTAAACAAACCAAATGTCATACCAAAATGTAAGCATGTGATGAAATGAATCTGTACTAAGTATGCAACAAATGAACATACATAGCATGTGATGTGATGTGATGTAAAACAATGTACTAAGTAATGCACACTATGGGCACACCTAGCATAAAATGTCATGTAAAACAATGTACTAAGTAATGCACACTATGGGCACACCTAGCATAAAAACAATGAAATCATGTACTATAATGTACTAACAAACATAGCATGTATATGATGTGAAAACAGGAAAGCATGAAAGTAACAAGTAGGCACATGTGTTTCACCCCAAAACAGTTTGGAAAACAGTAAAAGAGGGGTCTATGTACTCACTTGAGATTGCTCAGTAGTCCTTGAGTAACAACCAAACAATGCTAGAGATCACGGAAATCAAACGGCACCTAATATAGGTAACTATGTTAATTAACCGGACCTAAATCGGAAGATTGGGTAGCATTAGGGTTTGTAAACCAAATGAGTGTAGGAACTCATATGATATGGTTTAACAAAGCCTACATACTAAATGAAACTTAACCTAAGTGCTTTCGACCCATTACGACCCGTTTAGGAAGCTTATGCTACTTTAACGCGTCGTGCGCGTGAAACGCGTTCGGACCGCCTAATTAGTCCTATGACAAGTGTTATATGCCTAAACATGTTACATAATCAGTTATGTGGTAAAAGTTTAGGTTACATATGCTAAATTACCAATTTTGCATGAAAAGGGTATTCTGGTAATTTACCTAAGGCATATAAACTACCTATCATACAACTACTTAAACGATGTGACCATAGGGTATAACCTCGGAAGGTTATTCCCTACCTACTATGGTCACCTAATGTGTTTGGTCGGATCCTAATGATCGACCAAACTGGGTCGGGTTCGAAGGTATAGGCGATTTATTAGATCGCCTACCCTACGACCCTAGACAACGTGGTAATCAGTGGGCATAGTCCCAAGGGACTATGACCAACGTGATTACACTCACGTTGCGAAGTTCAAACGAACTTCGCATTGACCATTACTGGTCAACGCTGAAAGTCAAACAAAGTTTGACTTTCTGACTCGAAAAGCAATAAAATAAGGAAAAGAACGAAAGAATACTTACCCAGGGTCCCCGAATGCTAATCCCGACTCAAGAACTCAGGTATGAAACAATGGTTTCAACTTAGAGCTCTCAAAATCAGAATTCTTGTGAGTTTAAGCAATGGGGGGTATGGGGTATTTATAGTTTTCGTTGAACCGTTAAGATCGTTTCATGGAAAACGTGTCTTAATCCAAACCGTACAAGTGTCGGGACCTTATGGTGCCTAAAATTCCATCCTTATCACATGACTAGACAATTGGGAACATGTGGAGGAGGATTAAACAGCTGCAGCCTGCTGTTTAAAAACTCTGTATCTGGTCAGCAGACCCCTAGCGCACCGCTACGCTAAAAGTGTAGCGCACCGCTAGGCTTAAGTTTGGCAGATTTACACTTTTGGTCCCTGTCATGCATTCAGCCCATTTTTGACACGTTTAAGGCCCGTTAATCTCATTTCAATGCTCTAAAATGAAGTTAAAGTATAGGGAACTTAAAACATGCTCAAAAATATCTCGGATGTCAGTTCGTTTGGCCGTACGAACGCGATGTTCGCTTAATTACGACGGAATGCGCATAAGCGCGAAAAACGATCCAAATGACGTAACGAATGGATTTTTCTTAAGGCGAACACTAAAATATAATGTAGTCATGCTTACATAAATTTTTGGATGCCCAGATGTATTCAGAACGTAAGTTATGCGCGAAAATGCAAACTTGTGCACTTTTTGACACTTTTAGTCCCTGAATGACCCAAAAGTTTATTTTAGCACACCGAACACCTCAAAGCCTATTTCTAAGCTATGTAAAGGGTATTTATGGTATGTTTAACTTAAGGTCATGTTCCGGAATGTCTGTTACAGTTCAAATTGGCATACTTTCGCAGTTTGTCAAATTTAGTCCCTGTAGACGAATTAACTTGTTTTTGCCATACCAATGCCTTCAAAACTTATTTCTAAGTTATGTAAAGGTTATTTAAGGTATGTTAAGCCAATGTCACTATTCCGGAGTGTTTGTTGCATTAAACTGGTTATATTTACGCATCGGTGCGCGTATAACCTTCCAGAAAGTGATTTAGAGTTTGAAATTGAACAAAAATTGATATGTGCAAATGATACACATATTTTTACAAATACCAAGTATGAAATACAATATTTCATTGCTACAGTATTTGTGTGATGGCCGTGGAGGCACAGGTGTTACAGTCTCCCCTACTTTAGGAAATTTCGTCCCGAAATTTATTTAGAGGAAACTTGTGAGAGCTTGAAAACATGAAGTTGAAAAGATCGAACAACATTGGTTAGGGTTCTGAACTTCTAGTAACCTTTAATAACATCATGATTGCAATGTAAGATGGATACTTATATACAAGTATATGAAGCGTCATTGGTGCGTCCACCGTACCTCCATTACATCGTTCTCATTTTGTTATTGTTGTCGCTATCGGTTCTTACACATAATAAATCTTACTGGGTTTCTGTGCACTAAATTTCATAATTATGTACGCGTCCATAATCAGACAATTCCTTGCACAGTTCACACAGTCTATTTTATAATGCGTAGAGTAAAACCAAATGAACAATCCTGTGATGAGTGTGACTAGACCGCCATAGAGTCCTTTTGACTAAATCAATAAATGATCTAAATAGACTATCAAGGAGTCTGTCCAGCTACATCACTAGATGTCGTCCTTTAACCAGATTGCGAATCAATCTTTTGACTAGACCACTAGAAAGGGTCTGGAGTGGTACTATATAATCCAAGGGTCTTAACTATTACATAGAAGCCCATTAAGGATTTAAGGTAGTACCTTTGAATATCCCTCTACGAATCCCTCATATGAAGATATGAAAGATTCTACGAGGATTTGGATAACGAATATCCAGAGTATACCAAAAACACAAAAATGTATAAATGAAAAACACCAAATATGTAAACACATAATCACATAACCACAAAATTGTTTGTTAATTTGTCTTGTTACTTGCATACATGCATTTAAAGCACACTAGGAATCCATTCAGCGGATTTCATTTGGTACTTTAAACGTTATCAAGAATCTAACTATAAGGATAGAAAGATTTTTGAAGAGAAAATTCGATTTCGATTATAAAGAACCAAAATGTTCGAATTAAGGTACATAAGGAATCCAATTAAGGACTCTGATTTGAATGATGATCATCCACAAGGTCAAATCGTGGAGATAAAAAGATCCCATATGGATTTTAGAAGTTGAAGATGTTTTGAAACCTTGCACTGGATGTGCTTATGTCAAAACATGAAGTAAGAATGCTTATGAAGTTGAGATGCTAGATATGTCAAGGCGACATATGAAGCAGAATTTGAAGGTTAAGTCAATGAATAGCGAAAATTGAAAACTATGCATGGGGTTCCTTTAAGAAAACGTGTTCAATGTTTTTGAAACCTTATATATAATACTTTTGAAATCATAAAGTAGGTGTACTAGGTAAGTATATTTATAAAAATGTTTTAAAATCATGCGAGATGAATTTTGAAATTATGTATAAGGTTTTTGAAAAAAATTAAATGATGCTTTTCGAAATCATGCACTTGATAAGAAAATGTATTGTGTTAATATTGTCTTCAGACTATATGAAATATTTTGAAATTTGGAAGGTTGGTTTTGATAACATGGCCAATGTTTTTGAAATAACATAGACAATGCATATAGAAAAATTGTTTTCAAACTATATGAAATGTTTTGAGATCATGAAGATTGTTTTGAAATACTGGTACTGTGTATGTTGAAAAATCAAAACGTAATGGGTATGAGATTTGGAAATACCCTTAGTTATCTAACCAAGGATTCAAAGGCACAGATGTGCAGAAGCATGATCACTAATAATGTCACTTTATTTTCTGTACCACGCATCTTAGAATGAAACGAGTACTTAAAATTTTCGAAGGAATCATGAGCGATCATTTGAAAGAGAGAATCACAAGAGTAGTTTGTAATGTACATAGTTCCTTGATGTAGGTATCATAGGAAAAGTCATACACACATGTAATTATACTTGTATATCAGAATTGTGAACAACAACTTTTATTTATGAATGAGACATATTGTTTCACAATACACGAAAACAAAAGAAACAAAGGCATAAGACAGCAACATCCTTTGTTCAGCTGAATGCTCATCCGTGGGTCGGATTTGCATTAGCTAGCGTTGGGCATTGGTTTCTGTAGTGGGTCAGATCCCCACAATTGTAACAGGCACCAGGTGGGTAGTGTGGTCGTGCAGCTTGACCCTGTTGCTGAGCAAGAGGCTGAGCAACTTGTTGAGCCGGGTTCTGAACCGCGGGATTCTGAGCAGACCGACAAAAATTGGCAAGATGGCCTGACTTCCCACAGTTAGTACAGAAACGGCATGGAAGTTGCTGCTGGTGGTGACTGTTGCATCTATTGCACAAAGGTGCATTCCCTGAATAGGGTTTCTTCGCTGGAGGCTGTGCGGGTTGGTTGGGAGCTGCCTGGTTAGCTTGGGCAGTGACAGCATAGTTTTGGGAAGCCTTACGCTTCTTTGCCCTCCTCGAAGAACCAGAGTCCTTTCCATTCTTGTTTTGACCCTTCTTGCTATCCCCCTTGTCAGCCAACTGTTTCTTGCCCTGGTCACCCTTCCGGTGTAGCTTTCCCTTTCTAATCTGCGACTCAGTCAATGTCGCTGATAACTCGATCGCCTGACGGAGTGTGGCAGGTTCACTACCAGTAAGGATGTCTTGTACTGTGTCAGGTAGGCCGTCGATGTATCTCTCGATAGCCTTGTCAAGTGGGGTAACCATAGTCGGGCAAAGCAAACTCAACTCTTCAAACCGATCAGTATAAGCCCTGTGCTCACCACTATCTTGCTTCAAATCATCAAATTCCTTCTCCAAAGCTCGCTGCTCATGACGAGGACAGAATTCCCTCATCATAAGGGCTCTAAGTTCAGCCCATGTCTGTGCAAGAGCAACTTCTGCACCCCTGTCTCTCATAATCCCGTTCCACCATGTCAAAGCCCTCTTCTGAAATACGCTCGAAGCAAACTCGACTTTGCGATTAACCGGACATTGCACGTGGCGGAAAGTATTCTCACTGCTCTCGAACCACTGAAGAAGCACAGTCGCTCCTTCAGAACCACTAAACTTGAGTGGTTTAGCCTGATTAAAATCCTTGTATTTGCATGGAACATTGTTGTTGTTGTTATTGTTGGCTTGGTTCCATTGAGCAAAGAGATTTGGAAATTGAGCAGCCATCTGCTGCGCAATAATTTCTGCCAGCTCGGCAGTCTCTATCTGGCTTTCGCGTCGAGGAGGCATTCTGAAAGAGGAAACATGAAAGGAAACGAGAGAGAGAATTAGACGAAAAGAATGAGATGAAACAAATCTGATGAAAGCAAGGATAGTGGTCATTTGTTTGTTACTACAAAGCAACAAACGACACACAATGACAAATCAAAGTAAATGGGTCGAAAATAATGTATCGCGAAGACATGCTCGCCTATAAGTGAACACTCATCCCAAGAATTCCCAGGTAAGCACAACTGGTCTCGCGTCTGATGAGATGTATACGAAGTGCTTGCCTAGACAGAAAACCCAGAATACAGGCATTCACCCTTCCAGTTTGCACGTGTTCACATTATTTAAAACCCAAAACCTTGACGAGATTTTGAAAACCCAAAGGGGTTCAAAACCATATAACAGAGAGTTCAAAACCCTATAACTGAGGGTTCAAAACCTAGTAATCAATCATCCTAGAACAGATGATTAGTTTTCAAAGCGGTTTTGAATTTTATGTTCTTGTTGTGATCGTCGCCTAAGGATAGGTGACGGTATTGTTTTATGACTAAACGCAAGTAAACTCGCGTTAGGGTCCTAAGAAGGTTATAGACTAGGTCAAAGCATTACTAATAACCTAATTCCCTATAACCATTGGCTCTGATACCATCTTTTCTGTCACACCCCGACCACGTGGAACATACAAAACGTGGCGGAAACATCGGGGAGTGTTGTAACAGAATTAATGTTTCACAACCATGGAAATTAAAGTTTCATTTTATTGATTAAAAGTGTTACAACGTCTAAAAAAACATGGAAATACAACATAATTAATTAGTCTGCATCTTTTATTGTCACTAAGGCCCATGTCCGCCTAAGTGTATCTTGATCATCTTATGCAACAGCTCCTGAAAAACACATGTGAAAATATGGTACGTCAGCATAAAAATGCCGGTGAGATAAATAGGTTTTGTGAAAATAGGTTTCATGACTTATGTTTGAGAAAATATTTAGTCATGAACCTTGTTATTTGCTTTGTTTTGTAAATCATTTGAAAATCGATAAGATCAGATGATATGTATAAATAATGTATGGTTAAATGAATAACCATGTAAAATGAGTTTGTATTAGATAAGTGGTTTGTAAATCAATGTCTTGTGAAAAATATGTTATTTGTATAAAATGTCATATGTATCAAACTGAAATGATTCAAATAACGTTACGCTATGTAATATTATACAAACACTTATATATAGGAAGTACCAGCGGCGTATCCACCATGCTTGTATCATATTACACACGCATCGTTACTTAATCACTTAATCAAACCAAACCAATCAATGTAAGATGTCTATGTCAAATATCCATGTCAAATGTCTATGTCAAATATCCATGTCAAATGTCTATGTCAAGTATCCATGTCAAATGTCTATGTCAAATATGTCATGTATGGCAAGCGAAATGTCTCAACTAAACCATATGCACAAAAACAAAGTATTGAAGTAAAACTTGGTTTAAATCAAAGTTATGTTTTGTGTAAATGCATGATCAATGTCAATCATGTTAAAATGTCTATGTCGAAATGTCTATGTCAAATGTCTATGTCAAAATGTCATGTATGGCTAGCGAAATGTCTCAACTAAACCATATGCACACAAAAACAAAGTATTGAAGTAAAACTTGGTTTAAATCAAAGTTATGTTTTGTGTAAATGCATGATCAATGTCAATCATGTTAAAATGTCTATGTCGAAATGTCTATGTCAAATGTCTATGTCAAAATGTCATGTATGGCTAGCGAAATGTCTCAACTAAACCACATGCACAAAAGCAAATTATTGAAGTAAAACTTGGTTTAAATCAATATTATGTCTTGTGTAAATGCATGATCAATGTAAATCATGTAATGTGTAAATGCATGCTATACTGATAACGAACATTTATGCGGTGTTGTTATAATGCATACATCCAAGCCTTGCGACTGAGGTGATAAACCCTTAAACAAATTAAAGGATTATCTGCGTAAATATCATCGAATTTGGTCATTCCTTTCTGTCCCCTTTCCCTGGGATGTCCGGAACGGGAGTTGTCAATTCCTATGGTACCACTACCTACTAACGAACGGCGTAGCTAATGTTAATGAATGTATTGTCCCATTTAAACAAACCAAATGTCATACCAAAATGTAAGCATGTGATGAAATGAATCTGTACTAAGTATGCAACAAATGAACATACATAGCATGTGATGTGATGTGATGTAAAACAATGTACTAAGTAATGCACACTATGGGCACACCTAGCATAAAATGTCATGTAAAACAATGTACTAAGTAATGCACACTATGGGCACACCTAGCATAAAAACAATGAAATCATGTACTATAATGTACTAACAAACATAGCATGTATATGATGTGAAAACAGGAAAGCATGAAAGTAACAAGTAGGCACATGTGTTTCACCCCAAAACAGTTTGGAAAACAGTAAAAGAGGGGTCTATGTACTCACTTGAGATTGCTCAGTAGTCCTTGAGTAACAACCAAACAATGCTAGAGATCACGGAAATCAAACGGCACCTAATATAGGTAACTATGTTAATTAACCGGACCTAAATCGGAAGATTGGGTAGCATTAGGGTTTGTAAACCAAATGAGTGTAGGAACTCATATGATATGGTTTAACAAAGCCTACATACTAAATGAAACTTAACCTAAGTGCTTTCGACCCATTACGACCCGTTTAGGAAGCTTATGCTACTTTAACGCGTCGTGCGCGTGAAACGCGTTCGGACCGCCTAATTAGTCCTATGACAAGTGTTATATGCCTAAACATGTTACATAATCAGTTATGTGGTAAAAGTTTAGGTTACATATGCTAAATTACCAATTTTGCATGAAAAGGGTATTCTGGTAATTTACCTAAGGCATATAAACTACCTATCATACAACTACTTAAACGATGTGACCATAGGGTATAACCTCGGAAGGTTATTCCCTACCTACTATGGTCACCTAATGTGTTTGGTCGGATCCTAATGATCGACCAAACTGGGTCGGGTTCGAAGGTATAGGCGATTTATTAGATCGCCTACCCTACGACCCTAGACAACGTGGTAATCAGTGGGCATAGTCCCAAGGGACTATGACCAACGTGATTACACTCACGTTGCGAAGTTCAAACGAACTTCGCATTGACCATTACTGGTCAACGCTGAAAGTCAAACAAAGTTTGACTTTCTGACTCGAAAAGCAATAAAATAAGGAAAAGAACGAAAGAATACTTACCCAGGGTCCCCGAATGCTAATCCCGACTCAAGAACTCAGGTATGAAACAATGGTTTCAACTTAGAGCTCTCAAAATCAGAATTCTTGTGAGTTTAAGCAATGGGGGGTATGGGGTATTTATAGTTTTCGTTGAACCGTTAAGATCGTTTCATGGAAAACGTGTCTTAATCCAAACCGTACAAGTGTCGGGACCTTATGGTGCCTAAAATTCCATCCTTATCACATGACTAGACAATTGGGAACATGTGGAGGAGGATTAAACAGCTGCAGCCTGCTGTTTAAAAACTCTGTATCTGGTCAGCAGACCCCTAGCGCACCGCTACGCTAAAAGTGTAGCGCACCGCTAGGCTTAAGTTTGGCAGATTTACACTTTTGGTCCCTGTCATGCATTCAGCCCATTTTTGACACGTTTAAGGCCCGTTAACCCCATTTCAAAGCTCTAAAATGAATTTAAAGTATAGGGAACTTAAAACATGCTCAAAAATATCTCGGATGTCAGTTCGTTTGGCCGTACGAACGCGATGTTCGCTTAATTACGACGGAATGCGCATAAGCGCGAAAAACGATCCAAATGACGTAACGAATGGATTTTTCTTAAGGCGAACACTAAAATATAATGTAGTCATGCTTACATAAATTTTTGGATGCCCAGATGTATTCAGAACGTAAGTTATGCGCGAAAATGCAAACTTGTGCACTTTTTGACACTTTTAGTCCCTGAATGACCCAAAAGTTTATTTTAGCACACCGAACACCTCAAAGCCTATTTCTAAGCTATGTAAAGGGTATTTATGGTATGTTTAACTTAAGGTCATGTTCCGGAATGTCTGTTACAGTTCAAATTGGCATACTTTCGCAGTTTGTCAAATTTAGTCCCTGTAGACGAATTAACTTGTTTTTGCCATACCAATGCCTTCAAAACTTATTTCTAAGTTATGTAAAGGTTATTTAAGGTATGTTAAGCCAATGTCACTATTCCGGAGTGTTTGTTGCATTAAACTGGTTATATTTACGCATCGGTGCGCGTATAACCTTCCAGAAAGTGATTTAGAGTTTGAAATTGAACAAAAATTGATATGTGCAAATGATACACATATTTTTACAAATACCAAGTATGAAATACAATATTTCATTGCTACAGTATTTGTGTGATGGCCGTGGAGGCACAGGTGTTACAATTTACATTACATTTCTGCTATGTATGTTGACTGATAGCATGCTAGCACATTGATTTACATGACTTTTCTACTTTGTATGTTAACTTAGCATACTTAGTACATCATTTTACATTGCATCTCTGTTGCATATGTTCCAGTAACATATGGACACATTGTTTTACAGCTCTACCTTGTATGTTTACTCTAGCATACTAGGTACATTATCTTCATCACATGCTTACATTTTGGTATGACATTTGGTTTGTTTAAATGAGACAATGTACATTCATTAACACCGATCATGCCGCTCGGTAGTAGGTAGTGGTACCATAGGACTTGACAAATCCCATTCCTGAAATCTCGGGTTTGTTTGGACGTAAGGAATGACCGAATCCGAATACATATTCTCTTGATAACTCACTTTTACATAGTTATCCGTCTGTCTCAAGGCTTGGATGTATGAATTTTCACAATACCGCATAAATGTTCATATTCAGTATAGCATGCATATATTTTACAAAACATAACTTTGATTTAAACCAAGTTTTACTTCAATACTTTGTTTTGTACATTTTTACTTATGGTTTAAGTAGTCTTAATTTTACTAACCATACATATCATTTTGGTTATACATTACTTGACTACTTCTGGATTATAAACATTTGACATGGTTTATACAAGGACTTTTGACTATTGGTTTAAACATAGACTTATTACATTGTTGGTTTGGTTTGAGTAAGTGATTAAGTAACGAGGCGTGTGTAATATGATACAAGCATGGTGGATACGCCGCTGGTACTTCCTATATATAAGTGTTTGTATGATATCACATATTGTAGCGTTATTTGAATCATTTAAATTTGAGATATATAACATTTTATACAAATAACATACTTTTCACAAGACATTGTTTTACAAAACAACTTAACTAATACAAACTCATTTTACATGGTTACTCATTTAACCATGCATTATTCTATTATTTATACTTATCATCTGAACTTATTGTTTTTCAAATGATTTACAAAACAAAGCAAATTACAAGGTTCATGACTAAACATTTTCTCAAACATAAGTCATGAAACCTATTTTCACAAAACCTATGTATCTCACAGGCATTTTTATGCTGACGTACCTATTTTCACATGTGTTTTTCAGGAGCTGTTGCATAAGATGATCAAGATACACATAGGCAGACTTGGGCTTTAGTGACAATAAAAGATGCAAGACTAGTTAATTATGTTGTATTTCCTTGTTTGTTAAGACATTGTAACACTTTTAATCAATAAAACGAAACTTCAATTACCATGGATTTGAAACAATTAATTCTGTTACAACACTCCCCGATGTTTCCGCCACGTTTTGTATGTTCTACGTGGTCGGGGTGTGACAAACTGTCTGCTTATAAAGAACCCGAAGTTCTCCTATAGTATCCATTATATACACATGCTTGTTATTAAACGCATGTCTCTTTCCTTTGTAGACAAAATGTCGAACTTATCAAAACTCGAATTCGTCGCACTTGACATCTCGGGAAATAACTACCTCCCATGGACTCTTGATGCGAAAATTCATCTGACAGCAAATAATCTAGGGGCGACAATCAATGATGAGAATCAAACATCCGCTCAAGATAAGGCTAAGGCCATGATATTCCTCCGTCACCATCTCCACGAAGACTTGAAGAGGGAGTATCTTACTGTTGAGGACCCTCTCGAGTTGTGGAAAAATATTAAAGAAAGATTTGACCACCAGAAGCTGGTCTTGCTCCCTAAAGCTCGCTATGAATGGCTTCATTTGAGGCTACAAGATTATAAAAGTGTTAGCGAGTACAACTCTACTCTTTTCCGCATCACCTCTGAGCTTAAATTATGTGGTGAAAAAATAACCGACGAAGACATGCTTGAGAAAACTTTCTCAACGTTCCATGCATCAAACATGCTCCTGTCGCAGCAGTACAGGGAACGTAAATTTACAAAATATTCTGAATTAATATCATGTTTGTTGGTCGCGGAGCAAAACAACAAGCTCCTACTACAAAATCATCAAGCGCGACCCGTCGGTGCAAGCCCATTGCCAGAAGTCAATGCGGCAAATTATCAAAGCGAACGTGGGAGAGGTGGCGGTCGCAGTCGCGGTCGCGGCCGTGGTCGTGGACGGAGCAATACATGGCGACGAGAATCTCAAAATTCTAAATCAAGTGGTGGCGAATCGAGCCGACAAAACACGGGACGACCTCCTAGGGGGAGAACTGGCGGGAGCCAAAACAATATATGTTATAAATGTGGAATGTCAAATCATTGGTCCCGCACATGTCGTACCCCTAAACATCTCGTTGAAGCGTATCAAGAGATGATGAAAGAAACATGAAAAAATGTTGAGACAAATCTAATTGAGAATGCACCTAATCTGTCATCTCCTACACCACTATTAGACACTCATCTAGACGCATCTGACTTCATTGAAAATTAGTGACATCCTATGGTTGAACTTTATGTGATGTTTTTTTAAGACTATGGTTTCTTTTCTTTGTTTGGATCTTGTTTAAACTCTTATGGTATTTTATGTTTGAACTATTGTTATGGTTTCATTTAAAATCTTTGTGATGTTAAATTTTTTTTTATTTATCATACTCAAGCAAGTAGTTCGTTATATTAATTTTTTTATTATTAATCAGAGGAAATATGTTTACAAGCTCCAATAAAGCTATCTTTGGTGATGAATGTCTCGTAGATAGTGGTACCACCAACACTATTCTCAAACATAAGAAATTTTTCTCTGAGTTGTCTCCTGCTGAGACACTTGTGGGTACTATTTCCGGTGTGTGTGATCTTATTTAAGGCTCTGGAAGAGCAAGCATCATATTACCATCGGGTACTAAACTAATTATAAATGATGCATTATACTCTAGTAAATCAAGACGAAATTTACTTAGTTTTAAAAGTATTCGACAAAATGGTTACCACCTCAAAACAACATCCGAAAATAATATTGAATACTTACAAATTACTTCAAATGAAAATGGCAAAGATACCATTGTAGAAAAGCTAAAAGCTTTATCCTCTGGATTATACTATACAAATATTACTCCTATTGAAGCATACATGGTGGTGGGTAACCATATGTTACTAGATAAAGACACATTCACAATATGGCATGACCGACTAGGTCACCCAGGTAACATAATGATGAGGCGAATAATTAAGAACGCAAATGGGCACCCTCTTAAAAATTTAAAAGTCTTACAATCAAAAGATTTATTATGTGCGGCATGATCTCTAGGCAAACTCATTACTCGGCCCTCACCAACTAAATTGACACAAGAAAACCCCTCATTTTTGGAAAGAATCCAAGGGGACATCTGTGGGCCTATACATCCTCCTTGTGGTCCATTTCGCTATTTCTTAGTCTTAATTGATGCCTCTTCGCGATGGTCACACGTGAGTCTTTTAGCTACCCGAAATGTAGCGTTTGCCCGACTATTAGCGCAAATCATACAGTTGAGAGCTCATTTCCCTGAAAATCCAATTAAAACCATACGAGTGGATAATGCAGGAGAATTCACATCCCAAGCTTTTAACGATTATTGTATGTCGATTGGGATAAAGGTTGAACATCCAGTAGCTCATGTTCATACACAAAATGGTTTAGCTGAATCATTAATTAAACGATTACAAATAATCGCTAGACCTCTCCTGATGAGATGCAAATTGCCATCTTCTGCATCGGGACATGCTATTTTACACGCTGCTGCACTAATCCGATTAAGACCAACTTCCGATCATGAATACTCCCCATTACAACTGGTCTCCGGAAGAGAACCAAACCTATCCCACCTCAAAATATTTGGTTGTGCGGTATATGTACCAATATCGCCATCACAACGTACCATTATGGGACCACAAAGAAGACTGGTCATTTACATCGGTTTTAACTCCCCGTCTATTATTAAATATTTAGAACCATTAACGGGTGACATGTTTACAGCACGCTTTGCTGACTGTCAGTTTAATGAGACAGTATTCCCAGTCTTAGGGGGAGATAAGACTAAAGAAAGACTGGTAACACAAGAGTTAACATGGAATGCATCATCATTATCAAATCTCGACCCCCGAAGTGGTCAATGTGAATCTGAAGTCCAAAAGATTATACATTTGCAAAGAATCGCAAATGATTTACCAGATGCATTCACAGACACAAATAGGGTGACAAAGTCACATATACCAGCATCAAATGCACCTGCTCGAATTGAAGCAATCCCAGAAGCGATTACCATACAAAGAAAGCGTGGGAGACCAATAGGTTCCAAAGATAAGAACCCACGTAAACGAAAAGAGCAGAATAAATCAGTTGGTAAAAACTTAGTAAATGAAACCCTAGAAGAGGTAAATGTCCCAGAAGAGACAAATATAATTCCAGAGGAAAATGAAAATCCAGAAGACGCACTGGTACCAAACGAAAACAAGATCTCTATCAATTATGTACAAAATAGTACAATATGGAACCGAAATGAAACACGTGTTATTGATATATTTGCATATGCTATAGCAACAGATGTAATCAATGAAAATGATTACATACCTAAAACTCTAGAAGAGTGCATGCACAGAATTGATTGGCCAAAATGGCAAGAGGCCGTAAAGGCTGAGTTAGATTCGCTTGAAAAGCGAAATGTTTTCGGACCTGTAGTCGGAACACCCATAGATGTCAAACCAGTAGGTTATAAATGGGTGTTTGCTAAGAAAAGAAATGAAAAGAATGAGATTGTACGATATAAGGCACGTCTTGTAGCACAAGGGTTTTCCCAAATCCCAGGAGTTGATTATGAGGAAACGTATTCCCCTGTAGTGGATGCGATAACCCTTAGATTTCTAATTGGCCTTGCAATCTCAGAAGGACTTCAAATGAGACTTATGGATGTCGTCACTGCATACTTGTACGGGACACTTGAAAATGACATCTACATGAAAATACCTAAAGGATTAAAAATGCTCGAAGCATTAAAATCAATACCTCGAGACATGTGTGCTATAAAGCTAAAAAGATCTTTATATGGTCTTAAACAATCTGGCCGCATGTGGTACAATCGGCTCAGTGAATATCTCGAAAAAGAAGGATACAAGTCTGATGTAATCAGTCCATGTGTTTTTATAAAAAGATCACTCTCAAAATTCACTATAGTAGCAGTCTACGTTGATGATATAAACATCATCGGAGCTCCTGAAGAGATAGAAAAAACTGCTAATATATTAAAGAGAGAATTTGAGATGAAAGACCTTGGCACAAGAAAATTATGTCTCGGCCTGCAGTTTGAGCATTTACGAAACGGTACATTCATCCATCAGTCAAAATACATCCAGAAGATGTTAGTACGTTTTAATATGGTCAAAGCTCATCCGTTTAGCATACCCATGCTTGTCCGACCGCTAGATCCTCAAAAGGACCCTTACCGACCTCAAGAAGAAGGCGAAGAAGTACTTGGTCCAGAAGTACCGTACTTAAGTGCGATCGGTGCTCTTATGTATCTTGCAAATAACACGAGACCTGATATTGCATTCTCGGTACATGTACTAGCGAGATACAGTTCAAACCCAACACGTAGACACTGGAATGGAATAAAACACATATTCCGATATATTTGCGGGACACAAGACTTAGGTCTTTTCTACCAGAAAGATCAAAAGTCCCAGCTTGTTGGGTATGCTGATGCTGGATATCTATCAGATCCACATAAAGCAAAATCTCAAACAGGTTATGTATTTACATATGGTGGAACAACAATTTCTTGGAACTCAACTAAGCAAACACTTACAGCAACGTCATCAAATCATGCTGAACTAATTGCACTATATGAAGCTGGTCGAGAATGCGTGTGGTTGAGATCAATAATTACTCACATACAAGAAGCATGTGGATTAGAACAGATCAAGAAGGAGCCAACGATTATTTATGAAGACAATGCTGCTTGCATAGCTCAGATCAAAGAAGGTTACATCAAGGGTGATCGAACAAAGCACATTTCACCAAAATTCTTCTCAACATATGACTTGCAGAAAGAAGGGGAAATTGATGTTTGCCAAATTAAGTCAAGTGAAAATTTAGCTGACCTATTCACAAAATCTTTACCAAGAAACAGTTTCGAGCAACTATCACACAAGATCGGTCTCCGTAGATTGAAAGATGTTTGTTGAATTCGGGAGGAGAATTATACACACTGTACTCTTTTTTCCCTTAACTAAGTTTTGTCCCAATGGGTTTTCTTAGTAAGGTTTTTAATGAGGCAGTACAACTGATCCAGTAGTATCAGTTTATTATATAGGTCCTGAAGTATCTATTTAATATCATCCTGAAGTATGTTATTAACTGTGTATAATAAATAATAATATATATCTGAGGGGGAGTGTTATAAATACAGATATTCCCTCCTAATTCTCCTCCTAGGTTATCATGGTTTCAGTTACATTTGACTATATAAGTTTCAGTTACATTTGACTACATAATGTTTCAGTTACATTTGACTACATCATTGTATATATATGTGTGATTGATAAATGAAAGAACATACACTTCTCATATTTTTACTTATTTCACAACACAATTTACTTTTTTGTTGTTTTGTTAAAACGAAATTGACAGCAGAACATATTATTATACATGCTTCTTGGGCTTTTCTTGAAGTGAGATCTAGATCATCCCCTGCTCTTGATGTAAACTCCTACATAAAATCTCTAAACTCATCTCTCCATCTTTCACAAAAGAAAACCTAATCTGTTCCCATAAATTAGGATTCCTCCATGTGTGATATGAAAACCCTAAATTCCAGAGCAAATGAGCTGAAACTGAAAAAAGAAACATGGAATTCTCAAAATCCCAAGTCTATCAGAATGGGTAAACTGAGATGGAAATTAAAACCCCTACAATACCATACCTGTGAATTGGCATCAGCAAGAGAATTGATGTTTTTCTTCTTTGATTTACGAGCGAATCGAGAGAGAGGGGGCAGATCTAGATTTGATTCATATGTAATTTGAGAGAGAGAAGGAAGAGAAGGGGCATGTTTAAATTTTGAATTGTGATTGAGGGTTTAATTTGATGCCTGGTATCACACCCCAACCGATGGCGGAAACATCAGGGCGCGGCACTAGGCGAACCAGATTGCTCAAGAGAATCCATAACAACTATTAAATGGCAATATTTAAACAGTTAATTGTCCCATACCAATCGACAAATATCCCACAACAATTATTACAGATGGAGTGTCTCAAAAGCAAAACAAGTATGACAACCTAGATTTCTATTTGTGTAGTTTCTAGACTGCCTATCTTGATTTCCAGCAAACATAGCATCCTATCAACCTGTTACATACGTTAAAATAAAATCAATACATAAAATGTAAAGGAGAGTACACAAGTTTGCATAGCATATAGTATAGCGAAAGTGTTTACGCATATCCAGCATGTAACATGTAGAAATGTGAATCAAGTAAGCTATCGACAATGACGCATGCAACCGACATGACTACGAGTTATAGAATGCGCAACACATTATCACCACTGTGACCATGTGAAGTAAGGCCCTTAACAACCCCTGAATAAACAGGTGCTGAGTCCAAACTATAGTACTATCGTTGCTAAGGTGTCAGGGAAACAGTCACTGTGTAAACATAACATACAAGCATTCATCGATTCACGTATAGCATGCGAGAGCGGTTAGTGTTTATAAAAGAGTTTGAGTATTGTGTGCGTTGTGTGTTGATATAGATCGCATGTAACACCCAAAAGTGCATTAAGCGAAAAAGGGTTCGTGTATACTCACTGTATGTGTTTAATAAATAAACACATACTTGAATTGGATTGAAGGGAGCGCGTTGGAGTTAGCCTGAGCATAGAACAATAGTGTAAGCGTTGAACAGTGCGTAACAGAGTGTCGGGTGTTGAGTGAGGATAACCCACTCGATCAGATGGTCATCCGAACGGATGACCATTTGAACGGATGGCCATTCGAATGAGATGTGAGTGTTTGTAAAACGTTTGAAAATTTTGAAGTTTTTGTTGTATAAACAAGTCATCCGGTTGGATGGTCATCTGGACAGATGGCCATTCGATCGGATGGCTATTCGATCGGATGGCTATTCGATCGAGAGTTTGGTATTTTGAAGTTTTGGTTAAATTGTTTTGAACAAGAAATAGTATAAAGGACAAGTCACCTGTCGAATGGTCATTCGATCGGATAGTCATCCGATCGGATGGCCACTCGAGTAGGCAACCTGTTGTTTTGAAAATTTCAAGTTTTCAAGTTAAAAGTTTTTACGATTTAACGGAGATGGCGTGATGACGTGTCAAACAACGGAAGCACACCAAGTCCAGCTCGTTCGATCGGATGGGAATCACCCCATTCGACTAGCATAACTGTTTTTGATGAAGTTTCATGTTCAACCCGTGAATCGGTCATCTCTCCGGTGGAAATTCATTTTCAAGCTGGTTCTCCACTAGAGAATGGGTAGAGAGCCTGAATAAGTCTAGATTCCATCGGTTTTGAGTAGAATGTTGAAGAAAAGTTGAAGAAAGTAGATAATAGTTGAAAAATGTTGAGATATGTCGAATTCTCAACAAGATCTCAAGTTATGAGTGTGGAAATCCTTTAGATCTGAACAAATCTTGATGAGATGATGTCACACAACAACTTGCACATGCAACTGAGTGAGAACCACATGCAAGTAGTCCAAATCAGACGATTTGAAGAAGAAAACCGGTGATTTTGATGGAGAAGATGATGGAGAAGCGTGTAGTGGTGATGAAAGTACAAGATTTAGGAAGATATTGTGACACCTGTGCTTGTGTAATCATCGTACAAACTCTGGACAATTCAATATCAATACAACAATGTGTTTTGGATTCCAATATTTGTTTATTTATGTTTGACATTTTGCAAGTTTTGATTTTTGATCGATTTTAAACCCTGTATCGTTTTCTGGAAAGTTATACATAAACTGATGCGTAAACGTAATCAGTTTAACGCAAAAAACACTCCGGAACAGCAACATAAGCTTAACGTACCTTAAATAACTTAGAAATAAGTTTTAAAGGGTTTGGTATGGCAAACACAAGTTTATTCGCTCACAGGGACTATTTGCATCAAACTGCAAAAGTCTGCCGTTTCGTATGGCAACGTACATTCCGTAATATGATCATAAGCTAAACATACCATAAATAACCTAAACATAGCTTAGAAATAAGCTTTGAGTGGTTCGATGTGCAAGAATACGCATATTTGATCAAACAGGGACTAAAAGCGTCAAAAAACGACGTAAGTTTGCATTTGCGCGCATATCTTACGTTCTGACCACATCCGGACATCCAAAAATTTTGTAGACACTAAAATATTTTATTTTAGTAATCGGAATGCAAAAATACCATTCGTCGCTTAATTTGGATCGTTTTCGCGTCTGTTCGAGTTTCGTCGTAATTAACCGAACAACGTGACCGTACGACCAAGCGAACCGACATTCGTGATATTTCCAAGCATATTTCAGGTCCCCTACACTTTGACGACCTTGTAGAGCCTTGAAAATGTCTTAACGGATGTTAAAAACGTCAAAAACAAGTTCAAATACGTGCAGGGACCATTTGTGCCAAATTCTGAAAGTGCAGCCCACACCCTCGCATCGCGCGACGGCCCTATGGCCTCACTGTCGCAGCACGCGACCATGTGATCTGGGCAGAAAGTTGTTTTTGGCAAAACAGCTGAAATCCTTGGTTTTGTTTGATTGTTTTAAGACCTTAATGACCAAGTTTAGTGCCTTCCAAGGCTTTAAACCTGAGCCAAACACTTGTGTGGACCAGATTATTGCTTGGGCAATACATATCACACATGGCAAGATCTTGAAACATCTAAAAAACTATAAATACCTCGCACCTTTCACTAGTTCATTGCTCATTTCACAATTTTGAACTCTAAGTGGAGGAATCCCTACAAAGGAGCCACCTACCTGAGTTCTAAAACCTTCCTTCTAGCCTTTGAACACCTTGTAAGTATTCTTTCATGGCTTAGTAGTGATTTTTAGCTATTTAGAGCTGAAAGTCAAACTGTTTGACCAGCAGTTTAACCTTCGGTTTTGACCATCAATTGGTCAAGTCAAAGTTCAATTGAACTTTGCAACGTGATTGTAATCACGATGGTTATAATCCTTAGCGATTATACCTACTGATTACCACGTTGACTAGGTGTAGTGACGAGTCAAAATTTCGGTCAAAATGCGTACTTATGCGCATTTTGCGACGGAACTACTTTTAGGTATCAAAACACTTTGTTTTGATACCAAATTAGTTTTCTAAGTTAGTTAAACATGTTTTGACATGTTTAACTCGTCACTACTAGTTTAGTGCTTGTTTAGGGTCATAAGTTAAGCGGTCTCGACAACCATTTAGACTTTCGAACCCGACCCGTTTGGTCGATCATTAGGATCCGACCAAGCATGTTTAGTGATCATAGTTGCATAGGGAATAACCTACTGAGGTTATACCTTATGATCACATATGTTGGTTAGTTATTTGTTAAGTAGATTATGTGCCCATAGAAAATGACCAAAATGCCCTTTTAAAGCATAAATCCTTATTTTGCATATGTAATCAACTTTTTGACATATGATCTGATTTAGTAACATAATTAGGCATAATTGGGCATGTAAGACTTGACATAGCGCATAGATAACCATCCGACCATAGTTTTACGCAAATGACGCGTTATAGTAGCTTATACTACCATAACGGGTCAAAACGGGTCAAAAGCACTTAGGTAGACTTTCAAATTAGAATGTTGGGACTATTAAATCATGCCATATGAGTTTCAATACTCATTTTATTTATAGAACCTCATTCTATCCTATCTCCAGATTTAGGATCCGATTATTAACATAGTTACCTATATTAGGTGCCGCTTGATTTCGTGATCCTTGGAGCTTTAGTTGGTCTTATTCTCAAGACTAATAAGCAATCCCAAGTGAGTACATAGTTCCCTCCTTTACCGCTTTCAAATACTTTGGGGTGATACACATGTGCATAGTTATTACTTTCGTGCTTTTCATTGCTTTTATGACATAAACATGTTAGTTTCACCTAGTACACATATAGTACATGATTTCCCATTGTGTTTTGCTATGTATGTTTACTTCGCATGCTAGCACATTGATTTAATAAACATTTTTGCTATGTATTTTCACTTAGCATGCTAGCACATTGATTTCATAAACTTTTCTGCTATGTATGTTTACTTAGCATGCTAGCACATTGATTTCATGAACATTTTTACTATGTATGTTTACTTAGCATACTTAGTATATGGTTTTCATTTAGCATGCTTACATTGGTATGACATTTGGTATGTTTAACAGGACAATAATACATTCATTAACATTGATCACGCCGCTCGGTAGTATGTAATGGTACCATACGACTTGACAAATCCCGTTCTCGACTTCCTAGGTTTGTTTGGAAGTAGGGAATGACAGAATCCGATATACATAACCCGACAAACCTTTAATTCATTTAAGGGTTTGTCCAAATAGTTGCAAGGCTTGAATGTATGCGATAAACATTACTGCATAAATGTTCGTATCCATAAAGCATTGTTTTCTGCAAAACATAACATTTGATTTAAACTTAGGTTTATTCAAAACCTTTGTTTTGTACATTTTTCCTATGGGGTTGAGTAAATACTATTTATTCATCATACATGACATTTGTTTTTACATTGACATTATCATATAGTTTGAGTAGATACTTTCTACTTGCTATACATTACATTTGAATATACATGACACAGTTTACACATGACATTGAACATGGTCTACACATAAACATTTTGACGATTGTTTTAAACTAGACATTTTGGTTGATTATTGACAAGTGACTTATATAACGAGGCCATGTGTTATATGATAAAAGCATGGTGGATACGCCGCTGGTACTTCCTATATATAAGTGCTTTTATTATATTACACATTGTAGCGTTATCTAAACCACTTCGACAAGACATGAAACATTTTTATACAAGGACACGACATTGTTTTACAAATTGCATATTTCATACAAATTCATTTATACTTGGTTATTCATTTAACCACGTATATCCTTTTATATCATCTGATTTTCACATCGATTTTCATATGATTTTTATAAAGGAAAAACATTTTAGAAGGTTCATGACTACATTTTTGTTAAACACTTCTTTTAACTACAAGTCATGAATCATGTTTAAACAAAACATATGTATCTCACAGGCATATTTATGCTAACGTACCTATTTTCGCATGTGTTTCAGGTGCTAATGCATGATGATGTTTGTGCTACACTTAGGCGGACTTGGGCCTTAGTGACTTAAAAGACAGTTAATTATGTTATGATTTTGTTAAATTCCAAAACAATGTAAACTCTTTAATCAATAATACAAAATTTTAATTAGCATGGTTGTTGAAACAATAATTCTATCGCTCCACTCCCCGACGTTTTCGCCGTGGTTTGTTGTTTTACGTGGTCGGGGTGTGACAGAAGAGTTGGTATCAGAGCCAATGGTTATAGGGAATTAGGTTATTAGTAATGCTTTGACCTAGACTATAACTTTCTAGGACCCTAACACAGGTTTTCTTGTGTTTAGATCTTAAAACATACACATCACCTATCCTTAGGTGATTACCAAAACAAGAACACAATTTCCAAAATGATTTTGAAATCAATCATCTATCCTTTAGATGATTTCTTTTGGCCTTGTGCCATTCGAATTTTCAAAATCTCGTCAAATTTTGGGACTAAATAATGTGAACATGTGCAAACTGGAAGGGTGGATGCCTATACCCTGAGTTTTCTTTCTAAGGCTAGAGTGTTCGTACAAATCCACAGTATCGGACCAGTCACTCTTACCTGGTGTCACACCCCCAAAATCCACCATGCGGAGTATCACCGCTTGGAGGCGTGACATGACCAGGATCGAGCCACCAATCATATTGAACAACGAAATTAAGTAAGTAAAACAAACCACAATACAATTGGTGACCATAAGACGGTGACCAGTTTTAAGTTAACAGCGGAAGCATAAAATGTAAGTTCAAAACATAAGTTCATAGTTCATAAGTTTTAAGACCCAAAACATAAGTTCCATAAGTTTTTAAAGTTTAATTAATAAGCATGGGACATAACTGTCCGCATCCCACAACAACCTCCTCCTCGTGCAAGCTCCATAAGCATCTAGCAACCTGTAAGGCATGTAACAACGAGTCAACAACAAAGTTGAGTGAGTTCACGTTTGGTTGATTAGTTTTCAGTTGTTTCTGAAAACGTGGTTTGACTTTCGTTGGCATATTTGCCGTGGGGGTTACCCCATAGTTGAAAGTATGTTTAACCAGCTCCTTTTATTACCCAAACCATATCCATAATCAGTGGGGGCTTCCCCATGTGAACTACTAGACCGTTTAGATATCGACAACTGACGAACAATAGTTGTGCCCTACATCAGTGTCTATCATCACTGACAGTTTGCCATAGTCCATTAGTACACGCCCGTCCGAACGGCACGGTGTGAGGTTTGTTAAACCTAATAGCGCTATTAACTAATGACCCGCTCGCCATTGGCCTCGGCGATTAAGTCGATATAAAATGAGGGACTTCATGATAGAGTTTTGTCTAGTAAGTTTTAAGGTTGTTGTCCTACCCAAGGAGGACGAACGTACGCATTCTACCCAAGGAGAACACGCAGGATTAATATTGGCATCCTACCTATGGAGGATGGCCGTACATATCCTACCCAAGGAGGATATGTAGGTTCCGTTTTAATTCTATAACCCATTCCCAAACCACCGGGAATCCCAGGCCTTAGAAAGTGTGTGAACTCACCTCGGTTTGCTTGATTAGACTCTCATAAATAGCTAACAGTCAAGGTCGGTCAATCACGTCCTCATATGATTACCAGTTAGTCATTTAGTGGTTTTAAATAGAGCACAAAGTTCCTACACGTATCTACTACATAACATGCATTCACTTTAATAGTTCACGCCCATATAAACATTCCACCTATAGCTACTCAAGAACAAGCATACGATATTGCACATATTACTTTCATTGACATATAACATGTTAGATCATCCTCAGATAACATACTCGACATTTAGACACGCAAATTACTACTTATGTCGTTTCAGCTTTAATATTCAAAACCGGGATGTTTTCAGACATTTTAATAAAATAGTTAACTTATTCCAAAAATTCCCAATTTTTTACAGAATTCCTTAAACGATCCAAATATTATTTTGTAAAAATCTCGGGATCCAATTCATCACCAATATTTTATAAAAAATCATTTTCCGGACGGCACTCAGATTTATCTTTTTCTGACTGCAGTCCACGGAATAATTATTTAAAATTCATCGTAAGTCCGATTTACGAAATTCCAGTGGGAGGATTACAAATACATCAGTGGTCATTTACAGTACAAGTTTCATGACCTAGTTCTACTCAAGTTTCAAGTTATGACTAAAAATATAACACCCATTTAATGCTGTAAAAACCCATCTTTAGCTGTTGTTACAAATCGACCCTTTAAAAATAGCAAACGAAGTCCAAAAATTATGATTCCAGTGCCATTAGAATCGTATTTCATAATACATAAATCTAGACTTCAGAAAATACATTTTTCGTTTTATTAAGGTCCTGTTACAGCCAACTGAAGTTGGCTGTAATCACCAAACAGCCTTCTGTTTTCAGTTTTTAACATTCTAAAGCGCTCTCGATTGATAACATGTTTAGCGATAAACAACGATACTTACAGCAGATTATAAGTCCTTCATATCAGCACATAATCATCATACACCAAACAACATCATTCTAACATCATTTCTTCATGTATCATCTTATTTAAGCTAATGTTCAAGTTTTAAGTGTAAGATCTTATGGTGTTCATATGTTTTCTTCATAATACATCTATTAACCACTAAAACAACATGTAAAATGCAAGGATCTAAGTTCTTACCATTATCTCAAGGCTATGGGAGTTCAAGTGTGGAAAAGTGGTGGATAAAAGAAAACGAGAGCGGTCCTTGAGCTTCCGAACACACCGAGCCTCGTTGTACACCTTCTAACACCTTTGAGTAAGCTTGGAATTGAATGATGAAGATTAGATGATGGTGATTGTGGGTGGTCTTGTGTTCAGCCGAAGCCAAGAAGGAGAGAAGAGAGAGTTTTGGTGTTGTTGGTGTGATGATGAAATGATGCTAAGTCCTTGATGCATTCTTATAATCCATGCCATCACATAATCCCTTGGTTATTATGTCTCAAAAGATCCTACATGATCTAATTTTTAATTCAAAGAAAATCAAGGGTGGGGGCCACCCTTGGAACCGTATGCATGGGGGGGGGGTGCTTGGTTGAGTTTCAACTAAGTTAGTTAGTCTAGGATGGTAAAGTAAGTGATTTAGTTAAGTATCTAGATGTTATGTCATAATATAGTGTGTTAGGGTGTTCGGGGACCCTAACTAGCTTAGAAAAATAAAAACAATGTGTTTGACAATATTTTTGTGTTCCGGGTAAAGTCCGGTTGTTCGGTCGGGTGTTGTTCCGTTAAAGTGCTTAATTAATCCGTAAGGTGTCTTTTATAATATTTTCAGTGACATTTTTATTTTTCAACACTGAGGAAAGCATACCGGACTATTTAGTAACTTTTCTGTATACCACTAGTATGTTAACAAGCACATGTAAGTATAACACAGAAATCAAAAAACAGTTAAATGGTTCAGCACAGTCATCAAGCACTTTAATTATCATTAATAAATTGTACGGATACATGAAGTTTTTGAGGGTTGTCACATTCTCCTCCTGTTAAGAGAATTTTGTCCCGAAATTTAGTGCATGGTTACTGAGGAAGCTAGTTAAGTTGCGTTGGTTTCCTGGTTTTCCTGGGGTGTCACATCACCCCCCCGTTGGTTTGGGATTTCGTCCCGAAATTCTGCAGTAGCTTCTGTCTCAGTAGTGGTTGCACTTTTCTTAAATAACTGGGGATACTTGATTTTCATTTGGTCTTCTCGTTCCGAGGTATACTCTGGGCCACGATGGGAATTTCAACGAACTCGAACAAGAGGTATTCTCGTACGCTTGAGAATCTTAACATCTCGGTCAGTAATCTCTACTGATAGACACTTCTTCAGATTTGACACGTGGAATACGTTGTGAACTCCGCTGAGTTCTTCAGGTAGATTCAACCTGTAGGCGACCTTGCCAATTTTCTCAATGATTTCGAATGGTCCGAGATAACGCGGGTTTAGTTTGCCTCGTTTGCCAAAACGAACTACACCTTTCCAAGGTGAGACTTTGAGTAGCACTCGATCCCCAACCTGGAACTCGAGTGGTTTCCTTCGCTTATCCGCATAGCTTTTTTGACGGTCACGAGCTGCCGCCATTCGTTGTCGTATTTGAGCAATTCTCTTGGTTGTATCTACTACGAGTTCTGGGCCAGTGATTTGACTGTCACCAACTTTTGCCCAACAAAGAGGTGATCGGCACTTCCGTCCGTACAACGCCTCGAACGGAGCGGCCTGGATGCTGGTGTGGTAGCTGTTGTTATACGAAAACTCCACTAGCGGGAGGTGCTTCTCCCAGCCATTACCAAAGTCGATTACACATGCCCGAAGCATGTCTTCAAGGGTTGGATGGTGCGTTCAGATTGTCCATCCGTCTGTGGGTGATAAGCGGTGCTCATATCTAAACGTGAGCCAAAGGACTTGTGCATAGCTTGCCACAGTTCAGAAGTAAAACGCGTGTCACGATCAGAAATGATAGAGATTGGCACTCCGTGCCTTGACACTACTTCCTTCAAGTAGATGTCTGCTAGGGTAGAAAACTTATCTGTTTCCTTGATGGCCAGAAAGTGTGCAGACTTGGTCAGTCGATCCACGATCACCCAAATGGTATCATTTCCGCGTTGGGACCTAGGCAGACCAGTAACGAAATCCATGGAAATCTACTCCCATTTCCATTTCGGGATCTCTGGTTGTTGAAGTAGGCCTGAGGGTTTCTGATATTCGGTTTTGACTCTCGCACAAGTCAAACATTTGCTAACGTAGGTTGCTATGTGGGCTTTCATGCTAGGCCACCAGTATGTAGCCTTTAGGTCGTGGAACATCTTATCCGAACCAGGATGTACTGAATAACGATACTTATGCGCTTCATCCATCACAAGCTCGCGTAAGCCTCCATAAAGTGGAACCCAGATGCGTCCGTTAACATAGTAGGCACCGTCTTCCTTTTGTTCTAGCCGCTGCCTTGATCCTCGTAAGGACTCAACCCTGATGTTCTCTGCTTTCAACGCTTCAACCTGGGCATCTCGTATCTGAGCAGGAAGCCTAGAGTGAATGGTAAGCTGTAACGCACGTACACGCTTAGGTATAGTATCCTTTCGACTGAGGGCGTCAGCCACAATATTGGCTTTGCCCGGATGGTACTTGATCGCACATTCGTAATCATTCAAGAGCTCGACCCATCGGCGTTGTTGCATGTTTAACTCCTTTTGCTTAAAGATATGCTCGAGACTCCTGTGATCGGTGTAAATGGTGCACTTGGTACCGTACAGGTAGTGTCTCCATATCTTAAGCGCGAAAACAACTGCTCCCAATTCCAAGTCGTGCGTAGTGTAGTTCCTTTCATGAACTTTAAGTTGGCGCGATGCATAGGCAATGACCTTGTCACGTTGCATCAACACGCAACCAAGTCCTTGGATGGAAGCATCGCAATAAACCACAAAATCATATGTGCCTTTAGGCAATAAGAGGATAGGCGCACTACAAAGTCTATCTTTTAAGTGCTGAAATACAGATTCTTGTGCATCACCCCAACGATAGGTGACACCTTTTTGAGTCAGTGAAGTGAGAGGTTGCGCAATCTTTGAGAAATCCTTTATAAATCTTCTGTAATATCCTGCCAAACCCAAGAATTGGCGGATTTATGTTGGTGTACGGGGTGTAGGCCAGTTCTTGATCGAGTCAACCTTGGATGGATCTACATGAATCCCATCCTTTTTTACCACATGGCCTAGAAAGTGGACTTCGCAAAGCTAGAAGTCACATTTCGAAAATTTAGCATACAGTTGCTTTGCTCGAAGAAGTTCCAGCATAAGTCGTAGATGCTGCTCGTGTTCCTCCTGACTCTTCGAATAGATCAGGATATCATCGATGAATACAATGACAAACTTATCCAGGTAAGGCTTGCATACTCGGTTCATGAGATCCATGAAAACCGCAGGTGCATTCGTCAATCCGAAAGGCATAACCAGAAACTCATAATGTCCGTAATGAGTTCTGAATGCTGTTTTGGAGACGTCCTTATCTCGGACTCTCAGCTGATAGTATCCCGATCTCAAATCAATCTTAGAGTAATAACTCGACCCTTGCAACTGGTCGAACAAGTCGTCAATACGTGGAAGAGGATAACGATTCTTCACGGTCACCTTGTTAAGTTCGTGATAGTCAATACACATTCTGAAAGTACCGTCTTTCTTCTTCACGAATAGTATTGGAGCTCCCCAAGGCGAAGAGCTAGGACGTATGAAACCCTTTTCTAAGAGTTCTTGCAGTTGCGTGGACAGTTCTTCGAGTTCTGATGGAGCTAGACGATAGGGTGCTCGAGCTATGGGCGTTGCTCCAGGAGCTAGCTCGATTTGAAATTCAACTTGACGATGAGGCGGAAGACCAGGTAATTCCTCAGGAAATACCTCAGGAAAATCGCGCACAATAGGAATGTCTGCAATTCTCTTCTCTTCCATCGATGTGTCAGTAACGAGTGCAAGAATGGCAGTGTGGCCCTTTCACAAACACTTCTGGGCCTTAAGGAAAGAGATAATGCCTACGACAGCACCACTCTTGTCGCCATGAATCACGAGGGGTTCTTCACCAGAACGAGGAATGCGGACGGTTTTCTCCTTGCAAGCAATCTCCGCTTGATGATGAGATAGCCAATCCATCCCAATAACGACGTCGAAACTACCAAGTGTGATAGGAATAAGATCGATAGAGAAAGTCTGACTAGCTAAGACGAGGTTACAACCCTTAACTATGTGTGTGGCTTCAAGACTTTTACCGTTTGCTAGTTCTACCGTGTGTTTGGTGTTCAAAAGTGTTGGAGTGCGCTTAAGCATTTGGCTAACTTTTAAGGACACATAACTAGTATCGGCACCCGAATCAAACAAAACAGTAACAAAGAAGTCATCCAGAAGAAACTTACCCATCACAACGTTGGGGTCGTTCCTTGCATCACCCTGACCTAGCACGAAAACTCGTCCTCTGGCACCGTTGCCAATATTGTTACCCCCGTTGTTGCCTCCATTGGTGCCTCCATTGTTGTTCCCATTTCCTTGGTTGTTGTTGTTCTGATTCTGGTTCAGCTGAGGACAGTTCCTCTTAAAGTGGCCTTCAGCGCCACACTGAAAGCATCCTTTATTGCCTTGCTGTTGCTGCTGCTGGTGATTCTGTGGAGCTTGTTGTTGTTGTTGGCGATTCTGATTTGCTGGTCGTGCGCTCTTGCAATCCTTTGCTTCATGACCAAACTTGTTACACCTCAGACAACGACCCTTGTTGCACTGCCCGCTATGATGCTTGTGGCACCGGTTGCACTTGGGGTGGTTCCCTCGGTATCCACCCTGTCCTTGACTACCGGAAGATTGCTGACCAGGACTATGGTAGTCATCAGTCTTTCGCTGCTGAGACTGACCCGAAGTAGAACCCTTACTGGGATTCCCATCCCATTTTCGCTCGTTATCATTGGGAGCGTCAGTAGTAGTAGCACTAACACGCTTGGGTAGTTTGTTTTGTTCAACTGCTTGATCGGTGAGACGATGGGCCAACTTAATGATTTGCTGAATGGTTCCCAGGTTAGCTGAAGTCACATGACTCTGAATCTCTGGTACAAGACTCTTGAGGTACAGCTCAATTCGTTTGATGGGAGGGTCCACCATGGTAGGGCACAAGATGGCCAGCTCGTTTGACCTTTTCGTATACGCCTCAATCTCAGACCCCGTCATCTTCAGATTGAAAAATTCCACCTCTAGCTTATGGATGTCATCACGACTACAGCATTCTTCCTTGATCAATTCTTTGAAACCGTTCCATGGGGTAGCATTAGCAACCGCCAGCCCTAGCAATTGAACCTGTGCTTTCCACCAGGTTAACGCAGCGCCTTCGAGTGTTCCAGTAGCATATTTCACCCTACGATCTTCAGGGCATTCACACATTTCGAAGACAGATTCGAGCTTCTCGAACCAGTGAAGAAGGCCTACCGCTCCTTCTGTGCCGCTGAAGGTACTAGGTCTGTAATCCATGAAGGTTTTGAACGTACATACGGGAGGCTGAGCATGTTGACCTCCTGCTGGATTTGCTGCGAGTGCCTCAACAACTCGTTCGTTGATCAAAGCCGTCAACTGGGCTTGAGTTAGGTTGATACGTCCTCCGCGTCCGTTCATGATCTTCACAACGAGGCAACGTAAGTGAGAAAAGTGTCGTGGAAGTGCGTAAGTGTGGGACGATAGTAGAGAGTAAGCACACAAGGTTCAAATTGCAATTATCACGTTAATTAATGCACAGTGTGAACTATCTAACCGATAATACAACATAAATCATACCACCTATTGTGTCGAGTATTGCACGTGGAGTGAAGCGTCGTTGTGGATCGTTGAGCACTATACAGGTTATAGTCTGGTTTTGCCAAAAGCTTTTCCCCCTTTAAAACCATGTTCACTATAACCAATGGCTCTGATACCAATCTGTCACACCCCCAAAATCCACCATGCGGAGTATCACCGCTTGGAGGCGTGACATGACCAGGATCGAGCCACCAATCATATTTAACAACAAAATTAAGTAAGTAAAACCAACCACAATACAATTGGTGACCATAAGACGGTGACCAGTTTTAAGTTAACAGCGGAAGCATAAAACGTAAGTTCAAAACATACGTTCATAGTTCATAACTTTTAAGACCCAAAACATAAGTTCCACAAGTTTATAAAGTTTAATTAATAAGCATGGGACATAACAGTCCGCATCCACAACAACCTCCTCCTCGTGCAAGCTCCATAAGCATCTAGCGACCTGTAAGGCATGTAACAACGAGTCAACAACAAAGGTGAGTGAGTTCACGTTTGGTTGATTAGTTTTAAGTTGTTTCTGAAAACGTGGTTTGACTTTCATTGGCTTATTTGCCGTGGGGGTTACCCCATAGTTGAAAGTATGTTTAACCAGCTCCTTTTATTACCCAAACCATATCCATAATCAGTGGGGGCTTCCCCATGTGAACTACTAGACCGTTTAGATATCGACAGCTGACGAACAATAGTTGTGCCCTACATTAGTGTCTATCATCACTGACAGTTTGCCATAGTCCATTAGTACACGCCCGTCCGAACGGCACGGTGTGAGGTTTGTTAAACCTAATAGCGCTATTAACTAATGACCCGCTCGCCATTGGCCTCGGCGATTAAGTCGATATAAAATGAGGGACTTCATGATAGAGTTTTGTCTAGTAAGTTTTAAGGTTGTTGTCCTACCCAAGGAGGACGAACGTACGCATTCTACCCAAGGAGAACACGCAGGATTAATATTGGCATCCTACCTATGGAGGATGGCCGTACATATCCTACCCAAGGAGGATATGTAGGTTCCGTTTTAATTCTTTAACCCATTCCCAAACCACCGGGAATCCCATGCCTTAGAAAGTGTGTGAACTCACCTTGGTTTGCTCGGTTAGGCTCTCATAAATAGCTAACAGTCAAGGTCGGTCAATCACATCCTAATATGATTACCAGTTAGTCATTTAGTGGTTTCAAATAGAGCACAAAGTTCCTACACGTATCTACTACATAACATGCATTCACTTTAATAGTTCACGCCCATATAAACATTCCACCTATAGCTACTCAAGAACAAGCATACGATATTGCACATATTACTTTCATTGACATATAACATGTTAGATCATCCTCAGATAACATACTCGACATTTAGACACGCAAATTACTACTTATGTCGTTTCAGCTTTAATATTCAAAACCGGGTTGTTTTCGGACATTTTAATAAAATAGTTAACTTATTCCAAAAATTCCCAAATTTTTACAGAATGTCTTAAACGATCCAAATATTATTGTGTAAAAATCTCCGGATCCAATTCATCACCAATATTTTATAAAAAATCATTTTCCGGACTGCACTCAGATTTATCTTTTTCTGACTGCAGTCCACGGAATAATTTATTTAAAATTCATCGTAAGTCTGATTTATGAAATTCCAGTACAAGTTTCATGACCTAGTTCTACTCAGGTTTCAAGTTATGACTAAAATATAACACCCATTTACTGCTGTAAAAACTCAGCTTTAGCTGTTGTTACAAATCGACCCTTCAAAAATAGCAAACGAAGTCCAAAAATTATGATTCAAGTGCCATTAGAATCGTATTTCATAATACACAAATCTAGACTTCAGAAAATACATTTTTCGTTTTATTAAGGTCCTGTTACAGTGTTGGTGCATATTCGGTGACAACAGCTTAATAGTTTAATTATTTAGTCTTTGGATATTTTGTAATGGGCTTAGCTTATTGGTTAGTGAGTTATTTGCTGTAATGGGCTTGGAAAATGGCCTAGTCCAGTAGGAAGCCCAATTCACAAACATGTGGTATATAAACATGTTTTGTGATTAGGGTTTCAAGGGTTAGAGAATTTTAGAGAGAGAAAGTAGAGAGAGAGTAATTTCGAATTTAGGTTTGTAGCAAGATCACAGAGATAGGCTGTGAGGTTGTGAGGTCTTGAATTGATTGTAAAACTTCTAGTTTGGATAATCAATAGAAGACCCGTTTGATTGTGAAATTCTGTTTCTACTCGTTTCTGTAATAAATCTGATCTAGAGGATTCCGCACTCTAGGTTAGATAAACAATTCTGTGAAAGATCCATACATCAAGGGGACCTACATATAGCCAACTGAAGTTGGCTGTAATCACCAAACAGCCTTCTGTTTTCAGTTTTTAACATTCTAAAGCGCGCTTGATTGATAACGTGTTTAGCGATAAACAACGATACTTACAGCAGATTATAAGTCCTTCATATCAGCACATAATCATCATACACCAAACAACATCATTCTAACATCATTTCTTCATGTATCATCTTGTTTAAGCTTGTGTTCAAGTTTTAAGTGTAAGATCTTATGGTGTTCATATGTTTTCTTCATAATACATCTATTAACCACTAAAACAACAAGTAAAATGCAAGGATCTAAGTTCTTACTACTAGCTCAAGGCTAGGGGAGTTCAAGTGTGGAAAAGTGGTGGATAAAAGAAATCGAGAGCGGTCCTTGAGCTTCCGAACACACCGAGCCTCGTTGTACACCTTCTAACACCTTTGAGTAAGCTTGGAATTGAATGATGAAGATTAGATGATGGTGATTGTGGGTGGTCTTGTGTTCGGCCGAAGCCAAGAAGGAGAGAAGAGAGAGTTTTGGTGTTGTTGGTGTGATGATGAAATGAAGTTAAGTCCTTGATGCATTCTTATAATCCATGCCATCACATAATCCCTTGGTTATTATGTCTCAAAAGATCCTACATGATCTGATTTTTAATTCAAAGAAAATCAAGGGTGGGGGCCACCCTTGGAACCGTATGCATGGGGGGGGGGGTGCTTGGTTGAGTTTCAACTAAGTTAGTTAGTCTAGGATGGTAAAGTAAGTGATTTAGTTAAGTATCTAGATGTTATGTCATAATATAGTGTGTTAGGGTGTTCGGGGACCCTAACTAGCTTAGAAAAATAAAAACAATGTGTTTGACAATATTTTTGTGTTCCGGGTAAATTCTGGTTGTTCGGTCGGGTGTTGTTCCGTTAAAGTGCTTAATTAATCCGTAAGGTGTCTTTTAATAATATTTTCAGTGACATTTTTATTTTTCAACACTGAGGAAAGCATACCGGACTATTTAGTAACTTTTCTGTATACCACTAGTATGTTAACAAGCACATGTAAGTATAACACAGAAATCAGAAAACAGTTAAATGGTTCAGCACAGTCATCAAGCACTTTAATTATCATTAATAAATTGTACGGATACATGAAGTTTTTTAGGGTTGTCACACCTGGGAACTCTTGGGGTGAGTGTCCACTTATAGAAAAGCATGTCTTCGGCGATACATTATTATGACCTATTTACTTTGATTTGTCACTGTGCATCATTTGTTTTGTTTGAGGTAACGAACAAATGAGCACCATCCTTATATTTTGTCGATTTTCATTGACATCTCATTTCTTTCATCACATTATCTCACTCGTTTTCTATCATGTTTCCTCTTTTAGAATGCCTCCTCGACGTAACGTTCAGTGTCGCAACCCCCACCCCCTATCTGTCCCGGAAACGGGCGGCCGCGAACTCAGTGTCGGTGGTGTCGGTGTTTATGAATTTTGCAGCGGAATTAACATCAGGACTGTAGTTAGGAAATATTTTATCAGAGTAAAACACCACATTTTATATAAATAAACATATTGGGATAAAACCCAAGTTTTCATTACAAACTGATTTATAGGGATAAATCCCATTTTATTTGAAATAAAACGCCTTCTTTATTTAGGTAACTTTTATAGCCACTTTTCCAAGCCTTCAGTGCTATCCAACTGGCTTCTAATTGGCTTTCACGTTGTGTTACCTGAAACGCATTTTAAAAACATTTGTCAGTGGGAAATACTGGTGAGTGAATCACAGTTTAATCAAGAAACATTAATTTAATTTAAACAGTATTGAGAGCGATTACAATGTTTATATCTACCCAATTACTCATTTAGTACTGTCAATCCTGACTGGTGGGTCATATTACAGATTGGCTAACTCTTCGTCCAACGGTAACGTGTTCCACATTTTGTATACAAAACCCCAACATACCGGTAGTAATCCTAGAATTACAAAGACTCAATCACTGCTAAATTGCATTATAAAGTAGTTAAGGTTTTGTAAAAACTGTTTACAAAAAGGAGATTACTCACATTGCTGTCTTAGGTTTTCTGTAAGGATTTCCTGAGAATTATCTATAATTTACACAAATGCACACGTGTTAGTATAATAACCCATTTTAACATTAGTAATACCCTCCTCGAGACGACATTCCAACGACTACGTCAGGCAGAACCACGACAGCCGTTACGGAACCCTAGATCAATCGGGAAGAGTATCTAATACGTATCCTGGGGTTATGATACTTACAACGGAGCAGAACTTCGTTATTTAGGGGGTATAATACCCGAAATTATGTCTACTACTTCAGAATTCGATTAGAAAGAAAAGAAATGAGCGAGTAGACTGAAGATCCGATGCCTGCTACTTATAGTGCTTGTCTTTGACTTTGACGCGGCCCGCGTAAAACAAGACCAGGGCCTACGCGGCCCGCCTAGTAGCCCGAGTAGGGTTTAGGTGATCCGGGTCATCAGCTAGCTTCGACGTGTGTGGGCCACGTGGCGGCCCAGGGTTTCGCCAGCTTTCACCTTGTCGCGGCCCGCGTAAGGGTTAAACAAAGGTTTACGTGGCCCGCCTGAAACCCAATTTCTTTGTTTTTTAATGATATTTTATATTTTGGGTTCGGTTATCACATACGGGGTGTTTTTAAGACATATTGGGGTATTTAAATTATGTTAGGGTGTCAGAAAAAAAATATTTCGAGGGTGTCGGTTTAATTTAGGGTTGTTATATCCTCCCCACCTTGTTTTAGAGCTCGTCCTCGAGGTCTACTACAGGTGTGGATATTTCCTTTGCATTTTCGATTCAAGCTCCCATGTGTACTCAGGTCCTCTTTTGGAGTCCCACTTCACTTTGACCAGAACTAATCTCTTATGCTTGAGGTTCTTGACTTTCCTGTCTTCAATTTGTAGAGGCCTTTCTACAAACTTGAGTTGTTCATTTATCCCTATATCCTTAAGAGGCACTACAAGTGATTCATTAGCTAGACACTTCTTGAGATTAGATACATGAAACACATCATGTATTCCTACCATTTCCTCTGGCAGTTGTAGCTGATAGGCTACAGGTCCTATTCTTCTAATAATCTCAAAAGGTCCAATATATCTGGGACTTAGCTTCCCTAGTTTAATAAATCTTACTACTCCTTTCCAAGGAGAGACTTTTAACAATACTTTATCTCTTACTTGAAATTCCAATGGTTTGCGTCGGTTATCAGCATAGCTCTTTTGTTGATCACGTGCCGCTTTCAGTCGTTCCTTGACTTGAATAATCTTGTCGATTGTTTCTTGCACTATTTCAGGTCCAGATAGTTGCTTATCCCCAATTTCTGCCCAACAGACTGGGGTTCGGCACTTTCGTCCATAAAGTGCTTCGAATGGTGCAGCGTTGATACTTGTGTGATAACTGTTATTATAAGAAAATTCTATTAAAGGTAAGTGATCGTCCCAATTACCTCCGAAATCAATTACACAAGCTCTAAGCATATCTTCCATTGTCTGAATCGTCCTTTCGCTTTATCCGTCCTTTTGAGGATGGTAAGCAGTGCTTAGATTTAACTTGGTTCCCATTGCTTTTTGAAAACTTGACAAAAAATGAGAGGTAAAACGGCTATCCCTATCAGAAACAATTGATAAAGGAATTCCATGTAATGAAACTATTTCATTTACATATAACTTAGCTAACTGTTCCATACTAAAAGTTTCTTTCATTGGTAGGAACTGAGCTGACTTGGTTAGTCTATCTACAATTACCCAGATTGTATTATTGCCTTTCTTTGTTTTGGGTAATTTGGTAACAAAATCCATTGTTATTAATTCCCATTTCCACACTGGCATTTCTAGCTGCTGCAACAAACCTGAAGGTTTTTGGTGTTCAGCTTTAACTTGTGAACAGGTTAAACATTTAGAAACATAGGCTGCTATGTCCTTTTTTATTCCTATCCACCAAAAATTCTTTCTTAAATCCTGGTACATTTTATTGCTCCCTGGATGCATTGTATATTTAGACTTATGGGCTTCTTCTAATATATGATGGTGTAGGTTTCCTAATTTAGGTATCCACATTCTCTTCTTATGGAATCTCCAAATTCCATATGTTCCTTGTTCTAATTCCTTAATCATACCTTTTAGTTTTTCAGTATCATCCTTGATTACTGATTCTTGTGCTTTTCTAATTTGATCATTTAAATCTACTTGTAGATTTAATTTAAGAGAACATACCTTTTTTGGCTTTTCATGATATTTTCGACTTAAAGCATCAGCAACTACATTTGCCTTTCCTGCATGATACTGGATATCACAATCATAATCACTAAGCATTTCCATCCAGCGTCTTTGTCTCATATTCAACTCCTTTTGCCCTAAAACATACCTTAAACTTTTATGATCAATGAATATAGTAAACTTACTACCATAAAGGTAATGTCTCCAAATCTTAAGAGCAAAAATTATGGCTCCTAATTCTAGATCATGGGTTGAATAATTCTCTTCATGATTCTTAAGTTGCCTAGATGAGTAAGCTATAACCTTTTGGCGTTGCATTAATACACATCCATAACCTAGTTTGGAAGCGTTACAATAGACTATAAAATCTCCAGTTCCTTCTGGTAACGCTAATATGGGTGTATGGGTTAGTCTTTGCTTAAGAATTCTAAATGCTTCTTCTTATTTTGGTCCCCATTCAAACTTAATGGATTTACAGGTTAACCTAGTTAAAGGAATGGCTATTCTAGAGAAATCTCGAATAAACCTTCTATAATAACCGACCAATCCTAAGAAACTTCTAACCTCGGTCGGTGACTCAGGGTTCTTCCACTTGGTTATTGCCTCGATCTTTGTGGGATCTACATGAATTCCTTCATGATTAACTAAATGTCCAAGAAACTGTACCTGTTCTAACCAAAATTCGCATTTTGAAAACTTAGCATAAAGTTTTTCCTTTCTTAGTAAACTTAAAAGGGTGTGCAAATGCTTTGCATGATCTTCCTAACTTTTAGAATAAATGAGAATATCATCTATAAAGACAATTATGAATTTATCCAAATATGGCTTACATATTTGGTTCATCATGTCCATAAATGCAAATGGGGCATTGGTTAAACCAAATGGCATGACAGTAAATTCATAATGGCCATACCTCGTTCTGAAGGCGGTCTTAGGAATATCCTCTTCATGTACCTTTAATTGATGATATCCTGACCTTAAATCGATTTTAGAGAAAAATCGAGCTCCTTGCAGTTGATCGAACAGATCATCGATCCTTGGTAATGGGTACCGATTCTTAATTGTGACCTTGTTCAATTCACGGTAGTCAATGCACATACGTATTGATTCGTCCTTCTTTTTAACGAATAAAATTGGTGCTCCCCATGGCGATGAGCTTGGCTGTATGAATCCTTTCTCCAGCAATTCGTCTAATTGTTTCTTTAGTTCCTGCATCTCTCCTGGTGCCAAACAGTAAGGTGCTTTGGCAATTGGTGTTGTTCCTGGTAGTAGATGGATTCTGAATTCAACTTCCCTGTCGGGCGGTAGTCCTGGCAATTCTTCTGGAAAGACATCTGAAAACTGAGACACTACTGGAATGTCTTTTAGTTTTTTTCCTTTAGTATTAGTGATTATAGAAATCAAATACACTATAGACCCTTTTCTTATATAGCTTGCAGTTTTCATTACAGAGATGAATTTCGTGGATCTAGATGGTTTATCTCCTTTAATTGTGATATTTTCACCTTTTGGTGAATTTACTTGGATTAACTTTTGATCACATAAAATACTAGCTTTATTGGCTATTAACCAATCCATTCCTAAAACGACATAAAATTCTTCCAGATTCATTGGGTAAAGGTTTGCAATAAACTTTTGATTTAAAAACTCTATCCTTGCTCCATGCAAGATTTCAGAAATCCTAACCGTTTCTCCATTTGCTGTCTCTACTAGACATTCTTGTGGTAGTTTAGTTAATGACTGATTTAGAAGTTTGCAAAATGAAGTATTAATAAAACTTTGGTTCACACCAGAGTCAAATAATACTTTAGCAAAAACATCATTAACTAAAAACGTACCGGCTATCACATCTGGAATCATCTTGGCTTCATCTGCAGTCAGAACGAATCCTCTAGCATTTTTAGTGTTCTTGTTATTTGTAGCTGGAGCTAATTTTGGATAGTTTGGCTTGATATGACCTTGTTCTCCGCAGCTGTAGCATATCTTGTTGTTGGCTTTCCTCCTGCAGTCTTCTTCCTTGTGTCCTGATATTTTGCAGAAATTGCAATATATGGAGCATCTTCCATAATGCTTCCATTTGCAATATTTGCAATAAGGAGCAGATGTGGAACCTACATTTTTCCCACGGTTGGAATTTCCAGATTGGAATTCCTGGGTAAGTGTTTGAGCTAAATTTCTTCTCTGATCTTCTCTAGTACGGATTAATTCATCTGTCAAAGTATTAGCTAGTTCTACAGCTTCTTCTATAGTTTGGGGTCTACCTGCCTTGACTACATACCTAATCTCCTCGATTAATCCCCTGATATAACGGGAGATTAATACTGGTTCAGGTGATGCAAGGGTTGGTATTGTTCTGGCATATTCAAAGAATGTAGTAGTATAACCCTTACTATCTACCCCGGTCATCCTAAGGTTCAGAAACTTATTTGCTATCTGTTCCTTTTCATTGGGAGGGAAGAATTTCCTTTCTACCATATTCTTAAATTCCTCCCATTCCATGTTGTATATCCTATCACTTCCTCTTGACTGGAGGATAGTGTTCCACTATTCTAAGGCTGAGTTTTTAAACAAATTGGAAGCAAACATTATCTTGTCTTCTTCAGCACACTTGCTTATTTTCAGAACAGACTCAGTCTTTTCTATCCAGCGCAGAGTTGCAATGGGTCCTTCATTGCCCGAGAATTCTATTGGTTTGCAGGACCATAATTCTTTATAAGAACAACCATAAGGCATGGTTCTTCTTCTTTTGGGAATGGGCACTTGAAGTACAGGTCCATTGTTTACGCTGTGTTCTGGTGCCGTTGGTCGCTTACTGCTATGTTTACTTATATTATTAGCATCCTTAACAGTATGAAGAATATATGGCATTGCATCTATAATTCCTTGTGCCACTATGTGTTGGATGGCACTATTATCCACTTGGTTTCCATTGTTATTGTTGTTCGGATTCTCATTATCCAGATTATCGTTATTCGGGTGGTTATCACTTTGGTTTTCCTGGTTCACTTCGTTGTCCATCTGAATTTTAAACATTTACCACGCATTAATAATCACAAAATAATATTTAATATAGTCAATCACATGACACGCACTTTGGTCAAAAGCGTCGATCATTACGACTTTACTCTATTCATATAATATGCATCTATTACACACCAGTACTGAAATTAAAATTACAATACCGACTGAAATTTAAAGTTACACTACTAATAATAGGCATCCATAGTTTTTTTTTCATACACATACACACATATTTTATTATTATATTATATTATTATTATTATAACCTTCTCCACCATCACTTCTACGGATATGGATTCATCCAGAAATCCATATTGCGCTCGTCGTACTTCCAGACGAGTCGCTCTCCCACCTGTCTCATTCTTTCACTACTCTCTAAAATTTTCTTACAAAATGTCCTAAGTTCTTGTACATTGTCTGCACTCATTGGGGGTGCAGGTTCTAGGACTAGATTTGGAAACTGGGGTGCGGGTTCCTGGTACGGAGGTGTAGGGGACTGGTATGGGTAAGGATTTTCTAAGATCTCCCTAATGTATACATGATTTTCGTAATAGGGATCTAGAGGATCTAACCCTGGGTAGGCTCCTAGGTTTGGCATAGGCATGTCTTCGTGTATCGGGTAACGTTGCACATAGTCCCTATTGTCATCCCACCATGGGTCGTAATTTGGGTCTAAGGGATTTGGTGCTGGTACCCTAGGTATTTCTTCTGGGTTAAAATCATGCATTTCTATTTGATTTTCAGGGTTTTCTATCTCCATCGGTTGGTCAGGAATTGGTGGTTGTGGTTCGGGTTCTATCATTTGTTCCAGGTTAGGGTCAGCTGCAGTGGTGGCTAGGATGTGGATGTTGGCTATACCCCTATTAATCATTTCCTGGGCATAGGCATCGGTTTCTCTTTTGGCTGCTGCTAGTGCTCTCTGGTCTTGTAACTTTTTCATACGCTTCCTACGCTCAAGTGCCCCTCGACTGAACCATCCTCTCTTTTTCTCAGGGAATGGCTCTTCGGACTGAGCCTTAAACATGAATATTCCTTCTTCCGTATCAGCAGAGTACCCTGAGAGGGCAGGCTGAGAAGAGGCACCTTCGCTTCTAGGTGAACCAGACAATTGACGGTACGCGTCAGATGGTCCTTGGTCGCTCATACTGTAAACTAACAAATAGTCAAATAACACATAACAAGAAATACAATTATGCACGTATTCCCGTAATTTATTTCCTAACAATTTGAATTTTGGTGTCAGCAGAACACTTCTGTGGCTGAATCAATGGCCTAGCTCTGATACCACCTTCTGTCGCAACCCCCGCCCCTATCTGTTCCGGGAACGGGCGGCCGCGAACTCAATGTCGGTGGTATCGGTGTTTATTAATTTGGCAGCGAAATTTACATCAGGATCGTAGTTAGGAAATATTTTATCAGAGTAAAACATCACATTTTATATAAATAAACATATTGGGATAAAACCCAAGTTTTCATTACAAACTGATTTAAAGGATAAATCCCATTTTATTTGAAATAAAACGCCTTCTTTATTTAGGTAACTTTTATAGCCACTTTTCCAAGCCTTCAGTGCTGTCCAGCTGGCTTCTAATTGGCTTTCACATTGTGTTACCTGAAACGCGTTTTAAAAACATTTGTCAGTGGGAAATACTGGTGAGTGAATCCCAGTTTAATCAAGAAACATTAATTTAATTTAAACAGTATTGAGAGCGATTACAATGTTTATATCTACCCAATTACTCATTTAGTACTGTCAATCCTGACTTGTGGGTCATATTACACATTGGCTAACTCTTCGTCCAACGGTAACGTGTTCCACATTTTGTATACAAAACCCCAACATACCGGCAATAATCGTAGAATTACAAAGACTCAATCACTGCTAAATTGCATTATAAAGTAGTTAAGGTTTTGTAAAAACTGTTTACAAAAAGGAGATTACTCACATTACTGTCTTAGGTTTTCTGTAAGGATTTCCTGAGAATTACCTATAATTTACACAAATGCACAAGTGTTAGTATATAACGTGTGCGCGACTACACATATTTTTGCAATGAAATTATACACGATTTGGTTTTAAATTTATAAAAGTGATTATTACTTTTACATCAAAACACACACGAAAGAGGCAAGTGTACCCTGTCATATATGTAGTAAAGTATCGGTAAGAACCAAGTATCGATCCAAGGAAATGGGCGAAGAAATAATACTAGACCTTTGTCACTAAACTACCGGTAAAAACATAAGTTGTTTGATTTTAATTAAGCTAAAGTAAGCATAAACTAATATTTATAAAACATAGTAGAAAATAGATAAATAGCCTTGCTTAATACACAACCAAAGCATGTCAACTAAGTCAGTTTTGGCACTAGAAGCATTCGGTCAATTTTCCATTTTAAGACAATTAGTATCCCTTTCGGGAATCCTAACATGACAATCATTCGGAAAGCTAAAACGATAAACACACTTTAACCACCTAAAATTGTTCTTTAACGTGCAATTGATAAATGTCTATGAAAATCTCTTAAAAATATGTTAGTCATCCGTTAGGAGTTTTCTAACCTCACTTAAACAAGGAAAGCGACACCGATAAACACAATGCAACCACCGAGACAAGCATAAACTAGATTAAATCACAACCGAGTTCATTTTACAAATCTTACACATAAATTCACCAAGATAGCAATTTTGGCCTAAACTACTAACTAAGTTAACAAATCATGGCAAGAATTCATAACGACACCATTTAACCCGTTTAGGTCCTTACGTGACGGCAAGCTTTCTTGATTAACAATAATTACATTTTATTAAATCACTAACCATTTCTAGTATCATGATGCACACATTTAAACCAAGCTAAACTAGTTAACCAAGTTCAAAGTTTACTAATACAAGATTAATTAAGCTTCATTTTTCAACTATCCTAACTAACCAAATACTAATCATCCAACACAATTACTTATAATCAAGAAATCAATATCAATAACAAGGTTGCAAACTAATCATCAAAGATTAACATAGAAAATACTTCCAAATGTCATTACAAACAAAGTTTAACATACTAATGGTTATAATCAAGCAAGGGATTGTTGTGTTTTTGCCCAAAGGCTACAATAATACATAAACATTAATCTAAATGCTTGAAAGATTAACAAAATCATGGAAAGATTAGAAAACCAAACCATAAACAAGCATAAGATTAAGAATCCGGATAGTAATCGAGCTAAACGGGACAACGTGGCTTGAATCCGGGTGAAAGTAGAAGCCTCCGGAGCCTGAAAATCGCCTGAATTGCTCTCCAAAATTCCAGAGTTTCTAGCAGAATGTTTCTGTTCTGTTTTTATATAAATTCGAAATCGCACGGTCGTGGGTCCTGTTGCACGACCGTTCACTTTTTGAATTATTGGAGGTATGGTGCACCATACTGCATGACTTCACAGATCTTGACCAGTCGTAGGTCACGCACGGTCGTTCTTCGTATCGCACGACCGTTCCATTCCGGGATCTTGTTGCACGAGCTGCTACACTGGTCATCCATCACCGATGTTTGGCTGGATCATCGGATCCGCACGGGGTGCAAAATATGGAACGACCGTGCATCACCGGGATGGTCATGGTTGCCTTGCACGCCGAGTTGCACGTTCGTTCAATGCCGGACTGACTTGCTTTTGTCGGAGATGCACGGTCGTGCAATAGGTCGCACGACCGTTCCACATGCCCAGGTCAGTTTCCTTAACAGAATGTTCGCAGCTTAGTCGTTTTGTCCGGAAAGTCCTCGTTTTCGCTATCATCTTGTCTGGTATGCTGTTTTAGGCCTGCAAACAAAAGTGTAGATAATTAAGTATCCGAATGACGGTTTTACGGCCAAAAACGCATAAAATAGGGGTAAAACGGGAGACTAAAATATGTGTAAATTAGCGAATATCAGTATAATAACCCATTTTAACATTAGTAATACCCTCCTCGAGATTTTAACATTAGCGAATATCAAATCTCCCCACACTTGAACCTTGCTTGTCCTCAAGCAAGCTAAACTAAAAAGCAATAAAAGATAGAAACAAACAAGAACGATAATTTACACACTATTTTACTCAAAACTACTATAAACGGTTAGCCGGTTTTTCGAAAGACAACATCAAAAGACTCAAACCCAACAAGCATATGCAAATATAAAGCGACAACCAAAAAGTCGTGACTTCACATTTAATTGACTCAACATGTTAATCTTCACACAACTCACAATGTTCACACACACTCGGTTTTATTTATGAAACATACATAAAATGTGTACGTGTAAACACTCAACGCCTCGTCAATGAAATGTGTAATATCATAAGCTTGTCATAAGATCTCGTCTCCACCAACTAACATGCGAAAAAGTGTAAATCAAGAGGTCTTTACGGGTTGTAACGTTAGGCTTTGGCGAAGGGTATGGAAATGGATATTTAAAGTGGCGAAAATGGTTAAAACTCGATAGTAGTGTTTAACTAGCAACAAACAATACAACTATACATACAAATGCCTTAAAAAGGTGACTATTGCGCAATCGAGCTAATCAACGATATTTTAACGTTTAAGCATTCAAAATTGCTCGATTTTCGTAGACTTCACCCTTTTTTAGGGTGTTTTATTTTCTGTTTTTTTTAACAAACTAATGGATTTATACAATGAAACATAAACAATAACAAGCGCTAGTTAAACGATTATTTTGACCGAGTTTCAACACTAAAAAGGTTTAAAACATAAAAAGGCTAAATTTGGCTAAGTGGGCGAAAATGTGGGTAAACAAAGGTAAACGGGAAGGCTCGACATGGTTAATCCTAAAGGGTAATATAAGGTTTACGGGAAGCACAACACAAAGAACAAGGTTTACAACAAAGGGGGAATCTAAGTGCCTCTATCACTTCTACACAATTCCGCAAGTTCATGGTCTTAACAAGCATACTAGTGACAAGTTCTAAATTACACATAACATCCGGCTCACTCCTATATCCGAAATGAACAAATATATAACAATATCAAGGCTCAAATATGCTCACGTAACGGAAGGAATGGGTAAAAGTGTGAAAACTATCATGCAAGTCTTTCTTTGTTTGTCACGCTTTCCGGTTTCCTTTTTCAAAAATATTTTGCTTGTCGAGTTTTTATCAAGTCCGAAGCTTTCTAAAACACAACCAACCGGTTTATTTACTAAACTATATACAAAATATAGGTATTTTTGAATGATTTTTCTGATTTTCTGATTTTTTTTAAATGAGGACAAACAAAGTTAACCCCCTCCCCACACTTGAACTTTGCATTGTCCCCAATGCGAGACCCAAAATATAGAGAAAAGGATAATAGTACTCCCCTCAAGATGATGTTGATGCCACGAGACTTTCGAAGCTGTATCTGTCACGTGCTCCGGTCCAAGATTTTATAGCCAAAACCTGCAAGTATGTCACATGTGCACCAAAACAGAACAGAAACAGAAAAATCACAAATAAACCATAATGTGCATAAGTAGAAATACTAGAAATCCCAATACCAAATAAAGTAAACAAACAAAAGTGTCCGAAAATAAAAGAGTACATAGCCGGGGTGTTTGAAATAACAGTCAAAATAAACACCCAAAATAAACAAAGTACTGAAATAAAAACAACCAGCAACAATCAATACCACCGACTCCTAAGCGTCATCACCATCATCATCTCTAGTAAAGGACGGACTCGCATCTCCGTAACCAGGTGGGTTCCACGGTGGGAACTGTGGAGGCTGCTGAAAGTTGTCGGGATATGCATGATGCATCTCCCCAAACAGATATGAAAACCCAACACTTACTCCCTGATATAAACTATCCTGGTTTGCCCGAAGTTAATCCTGAGCGGCCCTAATCTCGTCCTGTCTAGACCGGATCTGGTCAATATAAACCCCATGCTGTTCCTGGTTAACCTTGATCTAATCCTGGTTAACTTGCATCTGCTGGAACTGCTGATAGAAATCGGGCCAGTCCTGATGCTGGTGGAATGCATGGTGCTGCGGTGAATGTGGTGGTGTCTGTGGCTGGTGCTGGTGCTGCTGCTCCGGATGCTCCTGATCGTGCATCTCCTCATCCTCATGTTCCTCCATAGCTGGAGGCAACGCGTCCCAGACCTCATTGTTCAACCCTTTCAATCTATCCCCGTGAGGCAACTCAACAATCAAACCCATCGCCTTCAGTGACCTGATATCAACAAAAACACCCTCGGTTATCAGAGTGAGACTCTGAAGCACCTCCTCAGTCATATAGCCTAAGTTGTAGGCTATTTCGGTCACATACTGACCGTCGTGTATCTCACTGTTTGGAGTGCGCCCCGAGCACTTCACAAAGTACTCAGCCATCCTTGCGGCAAGGTTGATATGTGCTCCATCAACCAGCGCATTGAGAAAAAGAAAATCTGGTGTTGGACAGTTCCCAAGACTATCCATGCGCCCGCAAATTGTATGGCTAAACACATGATGCATCACTCGCACCAAAGGGTCTCTCAGTCGTGAAGCCTTCGACATCCTCGGGTCGTAAGGGTCACCAATAGCGTTTTCAGCCCAAAACGCATCCCTCACTTGATTAGATGGAAAGGTGAACTGATCCGTGAAGACATCGGTATCCATGTCATCCCTTGTATAAATCCGCAGCCTCCTTCCCAAACGACCAACCGACCACGTATGCCATCGTCCACATAATCTGAAAGCTATCCGCTCCTTGTGGCGGAATTTGGGTTTCCTATGAGCAACCGGCTTTTCATAGGCATAAGTTGAGAAGAACTTTATTGTCAGCTCACGGTAGATGGGTCGGTTGATACCGACCAGATTTGCAAGCGGGATACTGATCATGTTATCCAGTCTATCATACTGATTCAGCTCCCTCAAGACTTCCCAATCCAGCCATCGGGGGACTCCGAATTGCCCCCGCCTTGCCCATAAGGCGTCGCGTCTCGGAATGCAAAGTGCTTCTCGCTCATTATTGGGGTCGAATTGAAGGAAAGGGTGATCCATCTGTATGAGGAATATTGTTAGAAAGACAGAAACAGGAAAAATTTGAATAAAAAACAGCCGAGCAGCCAATTAAGAAGAAGCTGTGAATCTGATCTGGGCATATGGCACGGTCGTGCGACGAGATGCACAGTCGTGCGTCGCCGATAACCAACACCAGTTGCCCAAATCCGTCGGAACTGCACGACGTGCGACTAATGGCACCACCGTACAACACCGACCAATTAGCAAAATATCGATAACATCCGGAATGGCACGACCGTTCCACAAAGGAACGACCGTGCGACAACGTTTTTCTGCATATTCTGACCCAGACTCTAAGTAGCCCGATTTTTCACAAATCAACAAGTTTTTACAAAAACAAGGGTCAGAAAATTCACTGGATGTTCACGATACGCATGATTCAAACATGGGTTAGGGTTTCGATTTGTTTATGAAGAGAACCCTAAAAAGCCTTGAAGAAACGGATGAATCTACCCTAGAAAGTGGAAAAACAGATAAACTACAAGGTGGAACGTACCGTGCGAAGTAAGGTGTGAAACCGTGCGAAGAAACCGTGCGATTTGAGGCGAAATCGCTCTGGAACGGCTGTCTGCAGTTAGGGTTCGCGAATGAAGGAAATGGCAGCAGATGGGGGTTTTTATAATGTACAAATGACAAAACTGCCCCTGCCTTTCGCACGGTCGTGCGACAGCTCGCACGGTCGTGCATGACCGACATTGTTCAAACCCTGCACGCTGTTCTTGGAGATGCACCGGGGGTGCGACTCCTAGTGCAGGCCAGCCCGCAAACGCACGGTCGAGCGTCGCATGGCACGGTCGTGCAACAGCTGCAGATCAGTTTTTTCTGCAGAAGCCATTTCCAGCAACTGTTTTGGCCGTTTTTCGCCATTTTTTTTTTCACACGCAAACTGTTTTAACCATATCGCAACATAGAACCTTCGCTCGGTACGTATAAAAATTGTACAAACTAACGTAAACTACTAAACACACCTAAATTACGCTAAAACTACAAAAACAAAAAAGGACAATTTTACCCTTATAGCGCCAAATACGCTCTTGCTACATTTTTAATCACCGAGTCAGTAGCGTACACTCATGCTAAATTTTTGTCGGCGAGTCGATAGCAACACTCATGCTAAATTTTTGTCAGCGAGTCGATAGCAAGACTCATGCCAAATTTTTGTCGGCGAGTCGATAGCAAGACTCATGTCCCCACACTTGTGATGTGTGCGGGGCGTGGAGTTTGATAACCTCCACCGCCAACTCGATCGGCCCGGTAACGTAAAGCTTCAAGCGGTGCCCATTCACTTTGAAAATAACGCCGTCCGCGTTCTCTATTGCAACAGTCCCATAAGAAAATACCTCTTTTACTGTGTATGGTCTTGTCCAACGAGAATGAAGTTTTCCTGGAAATAGGCGCAACCATTTTTTTTTTCATCTCTTTTTTTTTTTTTTTTGCTGAAAAGAAACAAAATATTATTTAAAACGGGCTGAAAATTATATAAAAATCCGAAAATGGGCCCGCAATTTTATAAAAATCAACAAAATAAAAATAATCGAATCGGCTAGCATAAAAATGATTTTTAGGAGCCGACAACTCAAAGAATAAATAAATAATAAATCAGGATTCGAACAAATAAATGGACAAAAATTTACAAGTGTACAAAAGAATCACGAAAACGAATAAATCGAATTAAAAGCAAAAAACATTAACAAATAAATAAACAAATAAATAATCAAGAAAGTATACACAAATATTAACAAGTATATAAACCGATAACACAATGACTCGGGTCGTTCCTAAAACTCGCCACTTCCCCGGCAACGGCGCCAAAAACTTAACGTGTGCGCGACTACACATATTTTTGCAATGAAATTACACACGATTTGGTTTTAAATTTATAAAAGTGATTATTACTTTTACATCAAAACACACACGAAAGAGGCAAGTGTACCCCGTCATATATGTAGTAAAGTATCGGTAAGAACCAAGTATCAATCCAAGGAAATGGGCGGAGAAATAATACTAGACCTTTGTCACTAAACTACCGGTAAAAACATAAGTTGTTTGATTTTAATTAAGCTAAAGTAAGCATAAACTAATATTTATAAAACATAGTAGAAAATAGATAAATAGCCTTACTTAATACACAACCAAAGCATGTCAACTAAGTCGGTTTTGGCACTAGAAGCATTCGGTCAATTTTCCATTTTAAGACAATTAGTATCCCTTTCGGGAATCCTAACATGACAATCATTCGGAAAGCTAAAACGATAAACACACTTTAACCACCTAAAATTGTTCTTTAACGTGCAATTGATAAATGTCTATGAAAATCTCTTAAAAATAAGTTAGTCATCCGTTAGGAGTTTTCTAACCTCACTTAAACAAGGAAAGCGACACCGATAAACACAATGCAACCACCGAGACAAGCATAAACTAGATTAAATCACAACCGTGTTCATTTTCAAATCTTACACATAAATTCACCAAGATAGCAATTTTGGCCTAAACTACTAACTAAGTTAACAAATCATGGCAAGAATTCATAACGACACCATTTAACCCGTTTAGGTCCTTACGTGACGGCAAGCTTTCTTGATTAACAATAATTACATTTTATTAAATCACTAACCATTTCTAGTATCATGATGCACACATTTAAACCAAGCTAAACTAGTTAACCAAGTTCAAAGTTTACTAATACAAGATTAATTAAGCTTCATTTTTCAACTATCTTAACTAACCAAATACTAATCATCCAACACAATTACTTATAATCAAGAAATCAATATCAATAACAAGGTTGCAAACTAATCATCAAAGATTAACATAGAAAATACTTCCAAATGTCATTACTGTCACACCCCGACCACGTGGAACATACAAAACGTGGCGGAAACATCGGGGAGTGTTGTAACAGAATTAATTGTTTCAAATCCATGGCAATTGAAGTTTCGTTTTATTGATTAAAAGTGTTACAATGTCTTAACAAACAAGGAAATACAACATAATTAACTAGTCTTGTATCTTTTATTGTCACTAAAGCCCAAGTCTGTCTATGTGTATCTTGAACATCTTATGCAACAGCTCCTGAAAAACACATGTGAAAATAGGTACGTCAGCATAAAAATGCCTGTGAGATACATAGGTTTTGTGAAAATAGGTTTCATGACTTATGTTTGAGAAAATGTTTAGTCATGAACCTTGTAATTTGCTTTGTTTTGTAAATCATTTGAAAAACAATGAGTTCAGATGATAAGTATAAATAAGTGAATAATGCATGGTTAAATAAATAACCAAGTAAAATGAGTTTGTAAAAGATAAGTTGTTTTGTAAAACAATGTCTTGTAAAAAGTATGTTATTTGTATAAAATGTTATATGTATCAAACTGAAATGATTCAAATAACGTTACGACATGTAATACCATACAAACACTTATATATAGGAAGTACCAGCGGCGTATCCACCATGCTTGTATCATATTACACACGCATCGTTACTTAATCACTTAATCAAACCAAACCAAACAATGTAAAATGTTCATGTCAAGATGTAAATCATGTCAAAATGTCTATGTCAAATATCCATGTCAAATGTCTATGTCAAATATCCATGTCAAATGTCTATAGTCCAAAAGTAGTCAAGTAATGTATAACCAAAATGATATGTATGGTAAGTAAAATGTAGACAACTTAAGCCATAAGTAAAAATGTACAAAACAAAGTATTGAAGTAAAACTTGGTTTAAATCAAAGTTATGTTTTGTAAGAATATATGCATGCTATACTGAATATGAACATTTATGCGGTATTGTGAAAATTCATACATCCAAGCCTTGAGACAGACGGATAACTATGTAAAAGTGAGTTATCAAGAGAATATGTATTCGGATTCGGTCATTCCTTTCATCCCATTTCCCTGGGATGTCCGGAACGGGATTTGTCAAGTCCTATGGTACCACTACCTACTAACGAACGGCATGATCGGTGTTAATGAATGTATAGTATAGTTTAAACAAACCAAATGTCATACCAAAATGTAAGCATGTTTTATGAAGATAATGTACCTAGTATGCTAGAGTAAACATACAGGGTAGAGCTGTAAAACAATGTGTCCATATGTTACTGGAACATATGCAACAGAGATGCAGTATAAAACAATGTACTAAGTATGCAAAGTCATCATACAAAGTAGAAAAGTCATGTAAATCAATGTACTAAGTAATGCACACAATGGGCACACCTAGCATGAAATGTAATAAAATCATGTACTATAATGTACTAACGAACATAGCAGTATATGATGTTAAAACAGAAAAGCAGGAAAGTAACAAGTAGGCACATGTGTTCCACCCCAAAACAGTTTGGTAAACAGTAAAAGAGGGGTCTATGTACTCACTTGAGATTGCTCATATGTATAAAGATAACCACCAAGCAATGCAAGAGATCTCGGAATCAAACGGCACCTAGTATAGGTAACTATGTTAATAAACCGGACCTATCTCGGAAGACTGGGTAGCATTAGGGTTTGTAAACCAAATGAGTGTCGGAACTCAAGTGATATGGTTTAACAAAGCCTACATGCTAAAAGAAACTTAACATAATTGTATACGACCCATTACGACCCGTTTAGGTAGCTTATGCTACTTTAACGCGTCGTTCGCGTGAAACGCGTTCGGACCGCCTAACTAGTCCTATGACAAGTGTTATATGCCTAAACATGTTACATAATCAGTTATGTGACAAAAGTTTAGGTTACATATGCTTAATTACCAATTATACATGAAAAGGGTATTCTGGTAATTTACCTAAGGCATATAAACTACCTATCATACAACTACTTAAACGATGTGACCATAGGGTATAACCTCGGAAGGTTATTCCCTACCTACTATGGTCACCTAATGTATTTGGTCGGATCCTAATGATCGACCAAACTGGGTCGGGTTCGAAGGTATAGGCGATTTATTAGATCGCCTACCCTACGACCCTAGACAACGTGGTAATCAGTGGGCATAGTCCCAAGGGACTATGACCAACGTGATTACAATCACGTTGCGAAGTTCAAACGAACTTCGCATTGACCATTACTGGTCAACGCAGAAAGTCAAACAAAGTTTGACTTTCAGACTCGATAAAACAATAAAATAAGGAAAAGAACGAAAGAATACTTACGAAGGGTCCAAGATTCAAAGGTTCAAAGGTGTGGGTTTTGTGTTGAGGATGGATGGGTATTTATAGTAAAAGCACTACCGTTAGGATCGTTTCTTGGAAAAGGGGAAAAGATCTAGTCCGTACACTTGTCACAAAGTTGTGGTGGCTAAAATGTTGTTCTTATCCGCTGACTAGACGATAGGAAACGTGTGGACACGAATCAATTCAGTTGCAAGTTGCAAAACAAACATTGAATCTGGTCAGAAGGGCTAATGCGGCCCGCTTTAGATTTAGGCAAACACAATGCGGGCCGCTTGGGGCCTCTGATCTGCATATAAGTTTGAAAAATGACAGTTTCAGTCCCTGCACGTGTTTAAGGCCTTTTCCGACACTTCTAAGGCCCGTAAAGCCAACTTTAAGGCCCTAAAATGTTGCCTAAACATTGTGGACATGAAACATGCTCAAAAATGTGCCGGGTGATGGTTCGTTTGGTCGTACGAACGCGATGTTCGCTTAATTACGACGGAATGCGCATAAGCGCGAAAAACGATCCAAATGACGCGACGAATGGATTTTTCTTATGCCGAACACTAAAATAAAATATTTTAGTGCTTACATAAATTTTTGGATGTCCGGATGTATTCAGAACGTAAGTTACGCGTAAAAATGCAAACTTGTGCACTTTTTGACGCTTTTAGTCCCTGAATGCCACAAAAGTTTATTTTAGCATACCGAACACCTCAAAGCCTATTTCTAAGCTATGTAAAGGATATTTATGGTATGTTTAACTTATGGTCATGTTTCGGAAGGTCTGTTACAGTTCAAATTGGCATACTCTCGCAGTTTGTCAACTTTAGTCCCTGTAAGCGATTAAACTTTGATTTCACCACACCAAACCTTCCAAAACTTATATCTAAGTTATGTAAAGGTTATTTAAGGTATGTTAAGCCTATTTCACTATTCTGGAGTGTTTGTTGGATTAAACTGGTTATATTTACGCATCAGTGCGCGTATAACCTTCCAGAAAGCGATTTAAAGCTTGAAATTGAACAAGAGTTGATATGTGTAAACGATACACATATTTTTACAAATCCCAAGTATGAAATACAATATTTCATTGGTTGGACATTTGTTTGACGGCCGTGGAGGCACAGGTGTTACAGTCTCCCCTACTTTAGGAAATTTCGTCCCGAAATTTATTTAGAGGAAACTTGTAAGAGTTTAAAACATGAAGTTGAAAAGATTGAACAATATTGGCTAGATTTCTGAACTTCTAGTAACTTTAATAACATCATGATTGCAATGTAAGAGGGATACTTATATACAAGTATATGAAGCGTCATTGGTGCGTCCACCGTACCTCCATTACATCGTCCTCATTTTGTTATTGTTGTCGCTATCGGTTCTTTCACATAATAAATCTTACTGGATTTCTGTGCACTAAATTTCACAATTATGTGCGCATACATAATTAGAGAATTCCTTGCACAGTTCACACAGTCTATTTTATAATGTGTAGGGTAAAACCAAATGAAAAATCCTGTGATGAGCGTGACTTAGACCGCCATGGAGTCCTTTAGACTAAATCAATAAATGATTTAAATAGACTATCAAGGAGTCTGTTCAGCTACATCACTAGATGTCATTTTTTTTAACCAAATTGTGAATCAATCTTTTTGACTAGACCACTAAAGGGTCTCTTATGAATCTTGGAGTGGTACTATATAATCCAAGGGTCTTAACTATTACATAGAAGCCCATTTAAGGATTAAAGGTAGTACCTTTTGAATATCCTGCTACGAATCCCTCATATGAAGATATGAAAGATCCTGCAAGGATTTGGATAAAGAATATCCAGAGTAGTAAAAACACCAAAAATGCATAAAAGAAAACATAAGATGAGTAAACACATAGTCACATAACCACAAAATTGTTTGTTAATTTGTCTTGTAAATTGCGTACATGCATTTAAAGCACACTAGGAATCCATTCCGTGGATTTCATTTGGTCCTTTAAACGTTATCAAGAATCCAACTATAAAGATAGAAAGATTCAAAAAGAAAATTCGACTTCGATTATCTGGAACCGAAGTGTTCGAATTAAGGTACATAAGGAATCCAATTAAGGACTCTGATTTGAATAATAATCATCCACAAGGATCTAATTGTGAGGATAAAAAGATCCCATATGGATTTAAAAGTTGGAGATGTTTTGAAACCTTGCACTGGACGTGCTTAGGTCAAAACATGATGTAAAATGCTTAAGAAGTTGAGATGCTTGATATGTCAAGGCGACATATGAAGCAGAATTTTGAAGGTTAAGTCAATGTATGAGGAAAAATATTTTTGAAAACTATGCATGGGGTTCTTTTAAGAAAAATGTGTTTAACGTTTTTGAAACCTTATATATAATACTTTTTGAAATCATAAAGTAGGTGTATTAGGTAGATATATTTACAAAAATGTTTTAAAATCATGCGAGATGAATTTTGAAATTATGTATAAGGTTTTTGAAAGACATGAATGATGCTTTTCGAAATCATGCACTTGATCAGAAAATGTATTGTGTTAATATTGTCTTCAGACTATATGAAATATTTTGAAATTAGAAAGGTTGGTTTTGATAACATGGCCAATGTTTTTGAAATAACATAGACAATGCATCTAGAAAAATTGTTTTCAAACTATATGGAATGTTTTGAGATCATGAAGATTGTTTTGAAATACTGGTACTGTGTATGTTGAAAAATTAAAACGTAATGGGTATGAGATTTGAAAACACCCTTAGTTATCTAACCAAGGATTCAAAGGCACTGATGTGCAGAAGCATGATCACTCATAATGTCACTTTATCTTCTGTACTTTGTTTCTTAGAATGAAACGAGTACTTAAAATGTTCGAGGGAATCACGAGCGATCATTTGAAAGAGAGAATCACAAGAGTAGTTTGTAAGGTACATAGTTCCTTGATGTAGGTATCATAGGAAAAGCCATACACACCTAGCAGGGGGTTGAGCTGGTTGGTTGGGGACTGCTTTACCATTGTGAGCGACCATGGCGAAGTTCTGAGAAGCCTTTCGCTTCTTTGACTTCTTAGGGGATCGTTCATCCATGGTCTTTGATTCCTCGATTGGTTTAGTGGCTGATGGTGTTGTCACCTGACTAGGTCCTGCCTGTCTTGGTGACTCTTGAGTGGCTTCATCCAGGAGACGATACATGGCAGTAGCTAATTCCACAGTCTTCAGGACTACTTCGCCTATTCGCTGAGCGAATTTGGCTGCTTGCTCAGATATCTGGGCGTCATCGTGATGAAGAGACATTCTTGAAGAAAAAGAAAGGCATAGGGAGAAACAGGTGAAAGATTATTGGACAATCAAAACAGAATGATAACGCATGAAGATTGCGATCATTTGTTTGTTACCTAAGGCAAACAAATGAGACGGTGACTAATCAAAGTAAATGGGTCAAAAATAATGTATCGCGAAGACATGCTCGCCTATAAGTGAACACTCATCCCAATAATTCCCAGGTAAGCACAACTGGTCTCGCGTCTGATGAGATGTATACGAAGTGCTTGCCTAGCCAGAAAACCCAGAATACAGGCATTCACCCTTCCAGTTTGCACGTGTTCACATTATTAAAAACCCAAAACCTTGACGAGATTTTGAAAACTCAAAGGGTTCAAAACCATATAATAGAGAGTTCAAAACCTTACAATAGAGGGTTCAAAACCTAGTAATCAATCATCCTAGAACAGATGATTAGTTTTCAAAGCGGTTTTGAAATTTATGTTCTTGTTGTGGTCGTCGCCTAAGGATAGGTGACGGTATTGTTTTATGACTAAACGCAAGTACACTCGCGTTAGGGTCCTAAGAAAGTTATAGACTAGGTCAAAGCATTACTAATAACCTAATTCCCTATAACCATTGGCTCTGATACCATCTTTTCTGTCACACCCCGACCACGTGGAACATACAAAACGTGGCGGAAACATCGGGGAGTGTTGTAACAGAATTAATTGTTTCAAATCCATGGCAATTGAAGTTTCGTTTTATTGATTAAAAGTGTTACAATGTCTTAACAAACAAGGAAATACAACATAATTAACTAGTCTTGTATCTTTTATTGTCACTAAAGCCCAAGTCTGTCTATGTGTATCTTGAACATCTTATGCAACAGCTCCTGAAAAACACATGTGAAAATAGGTACGTCAGCATAAAAATGCCTGTGAGATACATAGGTTTTGTGAAAATAGGTTTCATGACTTATGTTTGAGAAAATGTTTAGTCATGAACCTTGTAATTTGCTTTGTTTTGTAAATCATTTGAAAAACAATGAGTTCAGATGATAAGTATAAATAAGTGAATAATGCATGGTTAAATAAATAACCAAGTAAAATGAGTTTGTAAAAGATAAGTTGTTTTGTAAAACAATGTCTTGTAAAAAGTATGTTATTTGTATAAAATGTTATATGTATCAAACTGAAATGATTCAAATAACGTTACGACATGTAATACCATACAAACACTTATATATAGGAAGTACCAGCGGCGTATCCACCATGCTTGTATCATATTACACACGCATCGTTACTTAATCACTTAATCAAACCAAACCAAACAATGTAAAATGTTCATGTCAAGATGTAAATCATGTCAAAATGTCTATGTCAAATATCCATGTCAAATGTCTATGTCAAATATCCATGTCAAATGTCTATAGTCCAAAAGTAGTCAAGTAATGTATAACCAAAATGATATGTATGGTAAGTAAAATGTAGACAACTTAAGCCATAAGTAAAAATGTACAAAACAAAGTATTGAAGTAAAACTTGGTTTAAATCAAAGTTATGTTTTGTAAGAATATATGCATGCTATACTGAATATGAACATTTATGCGGTATTGTGAAAATTCATACATCCAAGCCTTGAGACAGACGGATAACTATGTAAAAGTGAGTTATCAAGAGAATATGTATTCGGATTCGGTCATTCCTTTCATCCCATTTCCCTGGGATGTCCGGAACGGGATTTGTCAAGTCCTATGGTACCACTACCTACTAACGAACGGCATGATCGGTGTTAATGAATGTATAGTATAGTTTAAACAAACCAAATGTCATACCAAAATGTAAGCATGTTTTATGAAGATAATGTACCTAGTATGCTAGAGTAAACATACAGGGTAGAGCTGTAAAACAATGTGTCCATATGTTACTGGAACATATGCAACAGAGATGCAGTATAAAACAATGTACTAAGTATGCAAAGTCATCATACAAAGTAGAAAAGTCATGTAAATCAATGTACTAAGTAATGCACACAATGGGCACACCTAGCATGAAATGTAATAAAATCATGTACTATAATGTACTAACGAACATAGCAGTATATGATGTTAAAACAGAAAAGCAGGAAAGTAACAAGTAGGCACATGTGTTCCACCCCAAAACAGTTTGGTAAACAGTAAAAGAGGGGTCTATGTACTCACTTGAGATTGCTCAGATGTATAAAGATAACCACCAAGCAATGCAAGAGATCTCGGAATCAAACGGCACCTAGTATAGGTAACTATGTTAATAAACCGGACCTATCTCGGAAGACTGGGTAGCATTAGGGTTTGTAAACCAAATGAGTGTCGGAACTCAAGTGATATGGTTTAACAAAGCCTACATGCTAAAAGAAACTTAACATAATTGTATACGACCCATTACGACCCGTTTAGGTAGCTTATGCTACTTTAACGCGTCGTTCGCGTGAAACGCGTTCGGACCGCCTAACTAGTCCTATGACAAGTGTTATATGCCTAAACATGTTACATAATCAGTTATGTGACAAAAGTTTAGGTTACATATGCTTAATTACCAATTATACATGAAAAGGGTATTCTGGTAATTTACCTAAGGCATATAAACTACCTATCATACAACTACTTAAACGATGTGACCATAGGGTATAACCTCGGAAGGTTATTCCCTACCTACTATGGTCACCTAATGTATTTGGTCGGATCCTAATGATCGACCAAACTGGGTCGGGTTCGAAGGTATAGGCGATTTATTAGATCGCCTACCCTACGACCCTAGACAACGTGGTAATCAGTGGGCATAGTCCCAAGGGACTATGACCAACGTGATTACAATCACGTTGCGAAGTTCAAACGAACTTCGCATTGACCATTACTGGTCAACGCAGAAAGTCAAACAAAGTTTGACTTTCAGACTCGATAAAACAATAAAATAAGGAAAAGAACGAAAGAATACTTACGAAGGGTCCAAGATTCAAAGGTTCAAAGGTGTGGGTTTTGTGTTGAGGATGGATGGGTATTTATAGTAAAAGCACTACCGTTAGGATCGTTTCTTGGAAAAGGGGAAAAGATCTAGTCCGTACACTTGTCACAAAGTTGTGGTGGCTAAAATGTTGTTCTTATCCGCTGACTAGACGATAGGAAACGTGTGGACACGAATCAATTCAGTTGCAAGTTGCAAAACAAACATTGAATCTGGTCAGAAGGGCTAATGCGGCCCGCTTTAGATTTAGGCAAACACAATGCGGGCCGCTTGGGGCCTCTGATCTGCATATAAGTTTGAAAAATGACAGTTTCAGTCCCTGCACGTGTTTAAGGCCTTTTCCGACACTTCTAAGGCCCGTAAAGCCAACTTTAAGGCCCTAAAATGTTGCCTAAACATTGTGGACATGAAACATGCTCAAAAATGTGCCGGGTGATGGTTCGTTTGGTCGTACGAACGCGATGTTCGCTTAATTACGACGGAATGCGCATAAGCGCGAAAAACGATCCAAATGACGCGACGAATGGATTTTTCTTATGCCGAACACTAAAATAAAATATTTTAGTGCTTACATAAATTTTTGGATGTCCGGATGTATTCAGAACGTAAGTTACGCGTAAAAATGCAAACTTGTGCACTTTTTGACGCTTTTAGTCCCTGAATGCCACAAAAGTTTATTTTAGCATACCGAACACCTCAAAGCCTATTTCTAAGCTATGTAAAGGATATTTATGGTATGTTTAACTTATGGTCATGTTTCGGAAGGTCTGTTACAGTTCAAATTGGCATACTCTCGCAGTTTGTCAACTTTAGTCCCTGTAAGCGATTAAACTTTGATTTCACCACACCAAACCTTCCAAAACTTATATCTAAGTTATGTAAAGGTTATTTAAGGTATGTTAAGCCTATTTCACTATTCCGGAGTGTTTGTTGGATTAAACTGGTTATATTTACGCATCAGTGCGCGTATAACCTTCCAGAAAGCGATTTAAAGCTTGAAATTGAACAAGAGTTGATATGTGTAAACGATACACATATTTTTACAAATCCCAAGTATGAAATACAATATTTCATTGGTTGGACATTTGTTTGACGGCCGTGGAGGCACAGGTGTTACAATTACAAACAAAGTTTAACATACTAATGGTTATAATCAAGCAAGGGATTGTTGTGTTTTTGCCCAAAGGCTACAATAATACATAAACATTAATCTAAATGCTTGAAAGATTAACAAAATCATGGAAAGATTAGAAAACCAAACCATAAACAAGCATAAGATTAAGAATCCGGATAGTAATCGAGCTAAACGGGACAATGTGGCTTGAATCCGGGTGAAAGTAGAAGCCTCCGGAGCCTGAAAATCGCCTGAATTGCTCTCCAAAATTCCAGAGTTTCTAGCAGAATGTTTCTGTTCTGTTTTTATATAAATTCGAAATCGCACGGTCGTGGGTCCTGTTGCACGACCGTTCACTTTTTGAATTATTGGAGGTATGGTGCACCATACTGCATGACTTCACAGATCTTGACCAGTCGTAGGTCACGCACGGTCGTTCTTCGTATCGCACGACCGTTCCATTCCGGGATCTTGTTGCACGAGCTGCTACACTGGTCATCCATCACCGATGTTTGGCTGGATCATCGGATCCGCACGGGGTGCAAAATATGGAACGACCGTGCATCACCGGGATGGTCATGGTTGCCTTGCACGCCGAGTTGCACGTTCGTTCAATGCTGGACTGACTTGCTTTTGTCGGAGATGCACGGTCGTGCAATAGGTCGCACGACCGTTCCACATGCCCAGGTCAGTTTCCTTAACAGAATGTTCGCAGCTTAGTCGTTTTGTCCGGAAAGTCCTCGTTTTCGCTATCATCTTGTCTGGTATGCTGTTTTAGGCCTTCAAACAAAAGTGTAGATAATTAAGTATCCGAATGACGGTTTTACGGCCAAAAACGCATAAAATAGGGGTAAAACGGGAGACTAAAATATGTGTAAATTAGCGAATATCAGTATAATAACCCATTTTAACATTAGTAATACCCTCCTCGAGATTTTAACATTAGCGAATATCAAATCTCCCCACACTTGAACCTTGCTTGTCCTCAAGCAAGCTAAACTAAAAAGCAATAAAAGATAGAAACAAACAAGAACGATAATTTACACACTATTTTACTCAAAACTACTATAAACGGTTAGCCGGTTTTTCGAAAGACAACATCAAAAGACTCAAACCCAACAAGCATATGCAAATATAAAGCGACAACCAAAAAGTCGTGACTTCACATTTAATTGACTCAACATGTTAATCTTCACACAACTCACAATGTTCACACACACTCGGTTTTATTTATGAAACATACATAAAATGTGTACGTGTAAACACTCAACGCCTCGTCAATGAAATGTGTAATATCATAAGCTTGTCATAAGATCTCGTCTCCACCAACTAACATGCGAAAAAGTGTAAATCAAGAGGTCTTTACGGGTTGTAACGTTAGGCTTTGGCGAAGGGTATGGAAATGGATATTTAAAGTGGCGAAAATGGTTAAAACTCGATAGTAGTGTTTAACTAGCAACAAACAATACAACTATACATACAAATGCCTTAAAAAGGTGACTATTGCGCAATCGAGCTAATCAACGATATTTTAACGTTTAAGCATTCAAAATTGCTCGATTTTCGTAGACTTCACCCTTTTTTAGGGTGTTTTATTTTCTGTTTTTTTTAACAAACTAATGGATTTATACAATGAAACATAAACAATAACAAGCGCTAGTTAAACGATTATTTTGACCGAGTTTCAACACTAAAAAGGTTTAAAACATAAAAAGGCTAAATTTGGCTAAGTGGGCGAAAATGTGGGTAAACAAAGGTAAACGGGAAGGCTCGACATGGTTAATCCTAAAGGGTAATATAAGGTTTACGGGAAGCACAACACAAAGAACAAGGTTTACAACAAAGGGGGAATCTAAGTGCCTCTATCACTTCTACACAATTCCGCAAGTTCATGGTCTTAACAAGCATACTAGTGACAAGTTCTAAATTACACATAACATCCGGCTCACTCCTATATCCGAAATGAACAAATATATAACAATATCAAGGCTCAAATATGCTCACGTAACGGAAGGAATAGGTAAAAGTGTGAAAACTATCATGCAAGTCTTTCTTTGTTTGTCACTGTCACACCCCCAAAATCCACACGCGGAGTATCACCGCTTGGAGGCGTGACTGACCAGGATCAAGCCACCAATCATATTGAACATATAGGTAAATAGTAAAAGTCATTCATCAATACGAAAGGTGTTTTCAAAATCAAACATCAATAAGTGTGTAGCGGAAGCATAAGTATGAAAACCCAAAGTAAATCATAAATTCAAATGTTTAGATAGTTAACATGGCATCATCGATCCATGTCCCACAACGACCTGCTCCTCCCTGTGCAAGCTCCAAATGTACCTAAGGTCCTGCAAGGCATGCAGCAGAGAGTCAACAACTAGTTGAGCGAGTTCACAGTTAATAAGTTCGTTATAACAAATCACATATGCATTTAGTGGGGGCTTCCCATGTAGGTATGTACTAATAGTGGGGGTTTCCCATGGTCGTATGTACTACTGGTGGGGGTTTCCCACGTTTATCTTTACTAATGGGGGCTTCCCATGTTTGTACTTACTAGACTATTTGCAACCATGTGTTCTTCTAAATCCGAGAACAGGAATACGTACAAGGTCACGTAGGATTTACGTGAGTGCCCTTCCCCGAGGACAGTGGTACGTGTGGGGTTTACGTAGGATTTACGTAAGTGTCCTTCCGACCCGGAAGACAGTAGTAGGTATTAGTTTACGTAGGTTTTACGTAAGTGTCCTCCCGACCCGGGAGACAATGGTAGATACTAGGTTACGTAGGTTTTACGTAAGTGTCCTGACTAACCTGAGGACGATGGTCTATAGTCTAGCGATAGCGTAAGTACGAGTAGTTATCCATTTCAATTAATCCAACCCAATTCCCAACCCGGGAATCCCATGCCTTGGCTGTGTGAACTCACCTTGGTTTGCTCGGCAGATACACAAAAGGGTTTCTTGAACTATGAGTGGTCAACCGCGTCCTAATAGGGTTACCATACAAGTCAGGTTTTGACTCAAGTAATGCACATAAGTTTACGCATAACTAACAGGTTTCAAGCACGTATAGATCATGGCAGCATTTTAACAGTCACACAATACATTCAACTTGTGCGATTCAATACAACTTGTGTTATTGGAGTGGTTGTGCGATTCACCAATTACCCGGCCCAAAGATTAAAAGCCCAACAGATTTACATATATCCCAAAACAATAAACAAATAACAATCTTGTGCGATAGAAGACATCTTGTGCGACTGACCAAGATGTCTTGTGCGATCTCTTGTACGTGTGATCTTGTGCGACCAGAACCTCTTGTACGAGCAAGAGGCTTGTGCGACTAGTTTTAAATTCCGGATATCATGCAAAAATCGGTTACAAGCATCAATCTTGCTAATCAATAGTTTCCAATTTTGTTATCAATTAACACAATCAATCAACAGTTAATCGGTTTCCATATCAAATCAATTAACAGTTTTCAAACCAATCCATCTAGCATACTATCGATCAAACAAGCATAATTCAATTGTTTCCTAAAGACCCTCATCGAACCATACATGAACACAACCTATTAACATGCAACAAACCCTACAATAACCTTAAACATCGCTTACAGTTTCATGATCAAACATAGTTATCATCTAGTACTCATGCTGATTCCATCATATCATCATTCAATACTAACAATTCATGCAAGTAATTGATTAGACATACATGTGATATTAATCGATTAACATAAAAGGCATAATCATAACACCCACATGTCCATAGACCATTTATATGCTACAAAACAAACTAGCTAATTATGAATATGTGGTCACCTACAAAGTAGCCGACCATTTCCATACAATCACATGCAAACATCAATATTTCGGCAGCACTATCTATGCAATTCACATGACAATATGCATAAGAGTTTGTGCATAACCACATATATCCACAACCCATAAACAAGTCATGATTATTTAACACATATTCGGTTCTTACTAATATCCGATTCACTTAATCATAATCACATAAGATAATTGTTTATCATACTTAATCATTAAACAAAATCAAAGAACCATAACATCATGAACACTAACCGATTAGAGGTGGGTGAGGGTGATCCGAACAAAGAAAGATCTTGGATGGAGAGGGTGTTCGGCTGCCTTCTTTTTCGTGAGGGAGAGAGTGTGAGCACTAGGGTTTTGTGTGTGTGGGTGATTAGTAACAAATGAGGAGATTAACCCTAACCCCTTAGTGTTATGCGACAAAGAGAAGAGTGGGCCGAACCCTCAATGGGCTGTCCATTGATCCGAATACAAAGTGTAGCCCAAAAAGACTTGTGCGAGTGGGTTGTGTTGTGCGATCGGATAAATACTATGCAATACACATCATCCCGTAATCATAACCACATAACATTTAATCAATGACAAGGTCACACATAATCTCATTAATTCAACATATTAACTAATTACACCAAGTTCAATTACGTTACATCAAGTACGTTGATAAGTTCGAAAAATACGAGTTGTCACATTATCCCCAAGTTGAAAGAAATTTCGTCCCGAAATTTAGCACGTACTCACTGAGGAAGCTAGTTAAGTTGCATGGTTTTCGTGGTTTCCCTGGGGTGTCACATCCTCCCCCCGTTGATCTGGAATTTCGTCCCGAAATTCCGTAGCTTCAGCCTCAGTGGTGGTTGTACCGGTTGCGAACAGTTGGGGATACTTTTGCTTCATCTGGTCTTCGCGTTCCCAGGTGAACTCTGGGCCGCGACGTGAGTTCCAACGAACTCGAACGAGAGGTATTCTGGTATGTTTGAGGACCTTCACATCCCGGTCCGTGATCTCCACAGGTTCCTCGACGAATCGTAACTGCTCGTCGATCGTGAGCTCCTTCAAAGGAACTACGTGGGGCTCATCTGATAAACATTTCTTCAGGTTTGACACGTGGAAAACATTGTGAACTGCACTGAGTTCTGCTGGTAAATTCAGTCTGTAGGCCACCTTGCCTATTTTCTCAATGACTTCGAAGGGTCCAACATATCGTGGATTAAGTTTGCCCCGTTTGCCAAAACGAACCACACCCTTCCAGGGTGAAACTTTGAGTAGCGCTCGATCCCCAACCTGGAATTCGAGTAATTTTCTATCCTTATCGGCGTAGACTTTCTGACGCTCACGAGCTGCCGCCATTCGTTGTCGTATCTGAGCAATTTTCTCTGTTGTGTCAACTACATATTCTGGACCAATAATCTGACTATCCCCCACCTCTGCCCAACAAAGAGGTGACCGGCATTTACGCCCGTACAATGCCTCAAACGGAGCAGCTTTAATGCTGGTGTGGTAGCTATTGTTGTACGAAAATTCCACAAGTGGCAGATGTTTTTCCCAGCCGTTGCCAAAGTCAATTACACATGCCCTAAGCATGTCTTCGAGGGTCTGGATGGTACGTTCCGACTGCCCATCCGTTTGCGGGTGATAAGCTGTGCTCATATCTAGCCTTGAGCCAAAGGACTTGTGCATTTCTTGCCACAATTCTGATGTAAAACGTGCATCTCGATCCGAGATAATAGAGGTGGGCACCCCGTGCCTCGAGACAACTTCCTTAAGATATACTTCTGCTAGGGTGGAGAACTTATCTGTTTCTTTGATGGCCAAGAAGTGAGCAGACTTTGTGAGTCGATCCACGATCACCCAAATAGTATCGTTACCACGTTGCGACCTAGGCAGGCCAGTAACAAAATCCATGGAAATTTGCTCCCATTTCCATTGTGGTATCTCGGGTTGTTGTAGGGGGCCTGAAGGTTTCTGGTATTCCGCCTTGACTCTTGCACAAGTCAAGCACTTGCTAACGTACGTTGCTATGTGGGCCTTCATGCTAGGCCACCAATATGTGGTTTTGATGTCGTGGTACATTTTGTCCGAACCAGGGTGCACCGAGTAGCGAGACTTGTGTGCCTCATCCATCACAAGCTCTCGTAGGTTGCCATAAAATGGGACCCAAATACGTCCTGTTACATAATAAGCACCGTCTTCCTTCTGTTCTAAGCGTTGCCTTGAACCGCGTAGGGCTTCAGCCCTGACGTTCTCTGGTTTCAATGCTTCTACCTGAGCATTTCGTATTTGAGGAGGAAGACTAGACTGTATAGTGAGTTGTAAAGCTCGTACGCGTTTAGGCGCATTGTCCTTTCGACTGAGGGCATCAGCCACAACATTGGCTTTGCCCGGGTGATACCTGATCGAGCATTCGTAATCGTTTAGTAGTTCGATCCATCGTCGTTGTCGCATATTAAGTGCCTTTTGTTTGAAAATATGCTCGAGGCTTCTGTGATCTGTGTAGATTGCGCACTTGGTACCATACAAATAGTGTCGCCATATCTTAAGTGCAAAAACAACCGCTCCCAACTCTAGGTCGTGTGTCGTATAATTCCGTTCGTGAATCTTAAGTTGGCGCGAAGCATAAGCAATAACTTTATCCCTCTGCATCAATACACATCCAAGACCTTGGATAGATGCGTCGCAGTAGACTACGAAATCGTCCGTGCCTTCAGGCAATGAGAGGATAGGTGCACTACAGAGTCTATCCTTTAAGTGCTGAAACGCTGTATCCTGTGCATTACCCCAACGGTAAACCACACCTTTCTGCGTCAGTAGTGTGAGCGGCTGAGCAATCTTCGAGAAGTCTTTAATAAATCTTCTGTAGTATCCCGCCAAACCCAAGAATGGGCGTATTTCTGTTGGTGTGCGAGGAGCGGGCCAATTCTTGATCGAATCCACCTTGGATGGATCGACATGAATCCCATCCTTGTTTACCACGTGGCCTAAGAAGTGGACTTCACGAAGCCAGAAGTCGCACTTTGAAAACTTAGCGTATAGTTGTTCCGTTCGAAGGAGTTCCAAGATAAGTCGTAAGTGCTGCTCGTGTTCCTCCTGACTCTTCGAATAGATCAGGATGTCGTCGATGAAGACGATAACAAACTTGTCGAGATAGGGTTTGCACACCCTGTTCATAAGATCCATGAATACGGCAGGCGCGTTCGTTAGCCCGAATGGCATGACCATAAACTCGTAGTGGCCGTAGCGAGTTCTAAATGCTGTTTTAGAGACGTCCTCATCCCGGACTCTCAGCTGGTGATATCCTGACCGTAAGTCTATTTTGGAGTAGTAGCTCGACCCTTGCAGCTGATCGAATAAATCATCTATGCGCGGAACAGGATAACGATTCTTGATCGTCACCTTGTTGAGTTCACGGTAGTCTATACACATCCTGAACGTACCGTCTTTCTTCTTTACGAATAACACTGGAGCTCCCCAGGGCGAAGAGCTAGGACGTATAAAACCCTTTTCCAAGAGTTCTTGTAGCTGCTTTGACAGTCTTCTAATTCAGTTGGAGCTAGACGATAAGGTGCTCGAGCTATGGGTGCTGCTCCTGGAGCTTGTTACTATGGGTTACCAAAGGTTCTTAACCAGCACGAGGAATGCGGACCTTCTTTTCTTTACAAAGAATCTCTGCTCGATGTTGAGGTAGTCAATCCATACCAATATCGATGTCAAAACCATCACAACGTTGGGGTCATTCCTAGTATCACCCTGACCAATCACGAACACTCGACCCCTGGCACTATTGCCGTGGTTATTACCCCCATTGTTGCCTCCATTATTGTTCCCATTTCCTTGGTTGTGGTTCTGGTTCTGGTTCAACTGTGGGCAGTGTCTCTTGAAGTGACCTTCAGCGCCACACTGATAGCATCCCTTGTTACTCTGCTTTTGCTGCTGATTCTATAGATCTTGTGGCTGTCGTTGTCGGTTCTGGTTTGCAGGACGTGAGCTTCTACCATCTTTGGCTCCATGACCAAGCTTGTTGCATCATTGACAATGATTTCGGTTGCACTGCCCGCTGTGGTGCAATTTACATCGTTTGCACTTAGGGTGGTTTCCCCTGTATCCACCCTGCCCTTGAATACTAAATGTTGCTGATCAGGACTTTAGTTGTCATCGACCTTTCACTGCTGTGCCTGGGACGGAATCGTAGTCGAACCCTTGCTAGAGGCTCCATCCCACTTTCATTCGTTGTCACTGAGGGTAGCAGAAGTAGTTGAAGTAGTAGCGCTGATACGTTGAGGCAGCTTGTTCTGTCCCACTGCCTGGTCTGTGAGACGATGAGCAAGATGAGTAACATCTTGAATAGTAGCAAGTTTAGCCGTCATCATATGGTTTTGAATTCCTGGTACTAAGCCTTTGAGGTACAGCTCAAAGCTCTTTATGGGAGGATCCACCATAGTTGGACACAAAATTGCCAGTTTGTTGGATCGTTATCGTGCACGCTTCTATTTCTGACCCCGTCATCTTCATGTTAAAGGACTCCGCTTCCAGCTTGTGGATGTCATCACGACTGTAATATTCACGTTTGATCAGTTCCTTAAAATCATCCCATGGGGTGGCATTAGCAGCCGCCAGCCCCAGCATCTGAACTTGCGCGTTCACCAAGTTAGCGCAGTGCCTTCGAGAGTACTAGTGGCGTATTTCACCTTACGAGCCTCGGGTCATTCACACACTCGAAGACCGATTCGAGTTCCTCGAACTAATGGAGGAGTCCAACAGCTCCTTCAGTGTCGCTGAAAGTAGTAGGACGACAGTCCATAAAAGTCTTGTATGTGCATACAGGTGACTGAGCGTGTTGACTTGTCGTGTGCGTAAGAGTAATCAAAATTAAGCACAAGTGTTGAGTTACGAGAGTAGAATCTAAAGATCCTAGAGTAAGTGGTGATGGCAGGTTACACCTCCTGCCTGGGCAGCTGTGAGTGCTGCAGTAACTTGTTCAGTGTTCGAAGCCGCCAACTGGGCTTGAGTTAGGTTAACGCGTCCACACATGATCTTGACATCAAGTAGAACATGTGGGTGAGAGGTTCGCGAATAGTGCGAAGAGAGTGAGCACACAAGTATTCTCAAGCAATAACGTATAGTAAGTTCTGTAATCTAGGCATACCGCGAGCAAAGTTCTATGTAATTCTAGCAAGTAGGTAAGGTAACATGAATAGTAATACCTATGATGTTGAGCCTTGCACGTGGAGCGAAGCGTCGTTGTGGATCGTTGAGAGCACTGTTCTGGTTATAGTCTGGTTTTAACAAAATCGTTTTCCCCTTATTAAAACCGAGTTCTCTATAACCAATGGCTCTGATACCAATCTGTCACACCCCCAAAATCCACACGCGGAGTATCACCGCTTGGAGGCGTGACTGACCAGGATCAAGCCACCAATCATATTGAACATATAGGTAAATAGTAAAAGTCATTCATCAATACGAAAGGTGTTTTCAAAATCAAACATCAATAAGTGTGTAGCGGAAGCATAAGTATGAAAACCCAAAGTAAATCATAAATTCAAATGTTTAGATAGTTAACATGGCATCATCGATCCATGTCCCACAACGACCTGCTCCTCCCTGTGCAAGCTCCAAATGTACCTAAGGTCCTGCAAGGCATGCAGCAGAGAGTCAACAACTAGTTGAGCGAGTTCACAGTTAATAAGTTCGTTATAACAAATCACATATGCATTTAGTGGGGGCTTCCCATGTAGGTATGTACTAATAGTGGGGGTTTCCCATGGTCGTATGTACTACTGGTGGGGGTTTCCCACGTTTATCTTTACTAATGGGGGCTTCCCATGTTTGTACTTACTAGACTATTTGCAACCATGTGTTCTTCTAAATCCGAGAACAGGAATACGTACAAGGTCACGTAGGATTTACGTGAGTGCCCTTCCCCGAGGACAGTGGTACGTGTGGGGTTTACGTAGGATTTACGTAAGTGTCCTTCCGACCCGGAAGACAGTAGTAGGTATTAGTTTACGTAGGTTTTACGTAAGTGTCCTCCCGACCCGGGAGACAATGGTAGATACTAGGTTACGTAGGTTTTACGTAAGTGTCCTGACTAACCTGAGGATGATGGTCTATAGTCTAGCGATAGCGTAAGTACGAGTAGTTATCCATTTCAATTAATCCAACCCAATTCCCAACCCGGGAATCCCATGCCTTGGCTGTGTGAACTCACCTTGGTTTGCTCGGCAGATACACAAAAGGGTTTCTTGAACTATGAGTGGTCAACCGCGTCCTAATAGGGTTACCATACAAGTCAGGTTTTGACTCAAGTAATGCACATAAGTTTACGCATAACTAACAGGTTTCAAGCACGTATAGATCATGGCAGCATTTTAACAGTCACACAATACATTCAACTTGTGCGATTCAATACAACTTGTGTTATTGGAGTGGTTGTGCGATTCACCAATTACCCGGCCCAAAGATTAAAAGCCCAACAGATTTACATATATCCCAAAACAATAAACAAATAACAATCTTGTGCGATAGAAGACATCTTGTGCGACTGACCAAGATGTCTTGTGCGATCTCTTGTACGTGTGATCTTGTGCGACCAGAACCTCTTGTACGAGCAAGAGGCTTGTGCGACTAGTTTTAAATTCCGGATATCATGCAAAAATCGGTTACAAGCATCAATCTTGCTAATCAATAGTTTCCAATTTTGTTATCAATTAACACAATCAATCAACAGTTAATCGGTTTCCATATCAAATCAATTAACAGTTTTCAAACCAATCCATCTAGCATACTATCGATCAAACAAGCATAATTCAATTGTTTCCTAAAGACCCTCATCGAACCATACATGAACACAACCTATTAACATGCAACAAACCCTACAATAACCTTAAACATCGCTTACAGTTTCATGATCAAACATAGTTATCATCTAGTACTCATGCTGATTCCATCATATCATCATTCAATACTAACAATTCATGCAAGTAATTGATTAGACATACATGTGATATTAATCGATTAACATAAAAGGCATAATCATAACACCCACATGTCCATAGACCATTTATATGCTACAAAACAAACTAGCTAATTATGAATATGTGGTCACCTACAAAGTAGCCGACCATTTCCATACAATCACATGCAAACATCAATATTTCGGCAGCACTATCTATGCAATTCACATGACAATATGCATAAGAGTTTGTGCATAACCACATATATCCACAACCCATAAACAAGTCATGATTATTTAACACATATTCGGTTCTTACTAATATCCGATTCACTTAATCATAATCACATAAGATAATTGTTTATCATACTTAATCATTAAACAAAATCAAAGAACCATAACATCATGAACACTAACCGATTAGAGGTGGGTGAGGGTGATCCGAACAAAGAAAGATCTTGGATGGAGAGGGTGTTCGGCTGCCTTCTTTTTCGTGAGGGAGAGAGTGTGAGCACTAGGGTTTTGTGTGTGTGGGTGATTAGTAACAAATGAGGAGATTAACCCTAACCCCTTAGTGTTATGCGACAAAGAGAAGAGTGGGCCGAACCCTCAATGGGCTGTCCATTGATCCGAATACAAAGTGTAGCCCAAAAAGACTTGTGCGAGTGGGTTGTGTTGTGCGATCGGATAAATACTATGCAATACACATCATCCCGTAATCATAACCACATAACATTTAATCAATGACAAGGTCACACATAATCTCATTAATTCAACATATTAACTAATTACACCAAGTTCAATTACGTTACATCAAGTACGTTGATAAGTTCGGAAAATACGAGTTGTCACAGTCACGCTTTCCGGTTTCCTTTTTCAAAAATATTTTGCTTGTCGAGTTTTTATCAAGTCCGAAGCTTTCTAAAACACAACCAACCGGTTTATTTACTAAAATATATACAAAATATAGGTATTTTTGAATGATTTTTCTGATTTTCTGATTTTTTTTTAAATGAGGACAAACAAAGTTAACCCCCTCCCCACACTTGAACTTTGCATTGTCCCCAATGCGAGACCCAAAATATAGAGAAAAGGATAATAGTACTCCCCTCAAGATGATGTTGATGCCACGAGACTTCCGAAGCTGTATCTGTCACGTGCTCCGGTCCAAGATTTTATAGCCAAAACCTGCAAGTATGTCACATGTGCACCAAAACAGAACAGAAACAGAAAAATCACAAATAAACCATAATGTGCATAAGTAGAAATACTAGAAATCCCAATACCAAATAAAGTAAACAAACAAAAGTGTCCGAAAATAAAAGAGTACATAGCCGGGGTGTTTGAAATAACAGTCAAAATAAACACCCAAAATAAACAAAGTACTGAAATAAAAACAACCAGCAACAATCAATACCACCGACTCCTAAGCGTCATCACCATCATCGTCTCTAGTAAAGGACGGATCCGCATCTCCGTAACCAGGTGGGTTCCACGGTGGGAATTGTGGAGGCTGCTGAAAGTTGTCGGGATATGCATAATGCATCTCCCCAAACAGATATGAAAACCCAACACTTACTCCCTGATATAAACTATCCTGGTTTGCCCGAAGTTGATCCTGAGCGGCCCTAATCTTGTCCTGTCTAGACCGGATCTGGTCAATATAAACCCCATGCTGTTCCTGGTTAACCTTGATCTAATCCTGGTTAACTTGCATCTGCTGGAACTGCTGATAGAAATCGGGCCAGTCCTGATGCTGGTGGAATGCATGGTGCTGTGGTGAATGTGGTGGTGTCTGTGGCTGGTGCTGGTGCTGCTGCTCCGGATGCTCCTGATCGTGCATCTCCTCATGCTCATGTTCCTCCACAGCTGGAGGCAACGCGTCCCAGACCTCATTGTTCAACCCTTTCAATCTATCCCCGTGAGGCAACTCAACAATCAAACCCATCGCCTTCAGTGACCTGATATCAACAAAAACACCCTCAGTTATCAGAGTGAGACTCTGAAGCACCTCCTCAGTCATATAGCCTAAGTTGTAGGCTATTTCGGTCACATACTGACCGTCGTGTATCTCACTGTTTGGAGTGCGCCCCGAGCACTTCACAAAGTACTCAGCCATCCTTGCGGCAAGGTTGATATGTGCTCCATCAACCAGCGCATAGAGAAAAAGAAAATCTGGTGTTGGACAGTTCCCAAGACTATCCATGCGCCCGCAAATTGTATGGCTAAACACATGATGCATCACTCGCACCAAAGGGTCTCTCTGTCGTGAAGCCTTCGACATCCTCGGGTCGTAAGGGTCACCAATAGCGTTTTCAGCCCAAAACGCATCCCTCACTTGATTAGATGGAAAGGTGAACTGATCCGTGAAGACATCGGTATCCATGTCATCCCTTGTATAAATCCGCAGCCTCCTTCCCAAACGACCAACCGACCACGTATGCCATCGTCCACATAATCTGAAAGCTATCCGCTCCTTGTGGCGGAATTTGGGTTTCCTATGAGCAACCGGCTTTTCATAGGCATAAGTTGAGAAGAACTTTATTGTCAGCTCACGGTAGATGGGTCGGTTGATACCGACCAGATTTGCAAGCGGGATACTGATCATGTTATCCAGTCTATCATACTGATTCAGCTCCCTCAAGACTTCCCAATCCAGCCATCCGGGGACTCCGAATTGCCCCCGCCTTGCCCATAAGGCGTCGCGTCTCGGAATGCAAAGTGCTTCTCGCTCATTATTGGGGTCGAATTGAAGGAAAGGGTGATCCATCTGTATGAGGAATATTGTTAGAAAGACAGAAACAGGAAAAATTTGAATAAAAAACAGCCGAGCAGCCAATTAAGAAGAAGCTGTGAATCTGATCTGGGCATATGGCACGGTCGTGCGACGAGATGCACGGTCGTGCATCGCCGATAACCAACACCAGTTGCCCAAATCCGTCGGAACTGCACGACGTGCGACTAATGGCACCACCGTACAACACCGACCAATTAGCAAAATATCGATAACATCCGGAATGGCACGACCGTTCCACAAAGGAACGACCGTGCGACAACGTTTTTCTGCATATTCTGACCCAGACTCTAAGTAGCCCGATTTTTCACAAATCAACAAGTTTTTACAAAAACAGGGGTCAGAAAATTCACTGGATGTTCACGATACGCATGATTCAAACATGGGTTAGGGTTTCGATTTGTTTATGAAGAGAACCCTAAAAAGCCTTGAAGAAACGGATGAATCTACCCTAGAAAGTGGAAAAACAGATAAACTACAAGGTGGAACGTACCGTGCGAAGTAAGGTGTGAAACCGTGCGAAGAAACCGTGCGATTTGAGGCGAAATCGCTTTGGAACGGCTGTCTGCAGTTAGGGTTCGCGAATGAAGGAAATGGCAGCAGATGGGGGTTTTTATAATGTACAAATGACAAAACTGCCCCTGCCTTTCGCACGGTCGTGCGACAGCTCGCACGGTCGTGCATGACCGACATTGTTCAAACCCTGCACGCTGTTCTTGGAGATGCACCGGGGGTGCGACTCCTAGTGCAGGCCAGCCCGCAAACGCACGGTCGAGCGTCGCATGGCACGGTCGTGCAACAGCTGCAGATCAGTTTTTTTTGCAGAAGCCATTTCCAGCAACTGTTTTGGCCGTTTTTCGCCATTTTTTTTTCACACGCAAACTGTTTTAACCATATCGCAACATAGAACCTTCGCTCGGTACGTATAAAAATTGTACAAACTAACGTAAACTACTAAACACACCTAAATTACGCTAAAACTACAAAAACAAAAAAGGACAATTTTACCCTTATAGCGCCAAATACGCTCTTGCTACATTTTTAATCACCGAGTCAGTAGCGTACACTCATGCTAAATTTTTGTCGGCGAGTCGATAGTAACACTCATGTTAAATTTTTGTCAGCGAGTCGATAGCAAGACTCATGCCAATTTTTTGTCGGCGAGTCGATAGCAAGACTCATGTCCCCACACTTGTGATGTGTGCGGGGCGTGGAGTTTGATAACCTCCACCGCCAACTCGATCGGCCCGGTAACGTAAAGCTTCAAGCGGTGCCCATTCACTTTGAAAATAACGCCGTCCGCATTCTCTATTGCAACAGTCCCATAAGAAAATACCTCTTTTACTGTGTATGGTCTTGTCCAACGTGAATGAAGTTTTCCTGGAAATAGGCGCAACCATTTTTTTTTTCATCTCTTTTTTTTTTTTTTTTGCTGAAAAGAAACAAAATATTATTTAAAACGGGCTAAAAATTATATAAAAATCCGAAAATGGGCCCGAAATTTTATAAAAATCAACAAAATAAAAATAATCGAATCGGCTAGCATAAAAATGATTTTTAGGAGCCGACAACTCAAAGAATAAATAAATAATAAATCAGGATTCGAACAAATAAATGGACAAAAATTTACAAGTGTACAAAAGAATCACGAAAACGAATAAATCGAATTAAAAGCAAAAAACATTAACAAATAAATAAACAAATAAATAATCAAGAAAGTATACACAAATATTAACAAGTATATAAACCGATAACACAATGACTCGGGTCGTTCCTAAAACTCGCCACTTCCCCGGCAACGGCGCCAAAAACTTAACGTGTGCGCGACTACACATATTTTTGCAATGAAATTACACACGATTTGGTTTTAAATTTATAAAAGTGATTATTACTTTTACATCAAAACACACACGAAAGAGGCAAGTGTACCCCGTCATATATGTAGTAAAGTATCGGTAAGAACCAAGTATCGATCCAAGGAAATGGGCGGAGAAATAATACTAGACCTTTGTCACTAAACTACCGGCAAAAACATAAGTTGTTTGATTTTAATTAAGCTAAAGCAAGCATAAACTAATATTTATAAAACATAGTAGAAAATAGATAAATAGCCTTACTTAATACACAACCAAAGCATGTCAACTAAGTCGGTTTTGGCACTAGAAGCATTCGGTCAATTTTCCATTTTAAGACAATTAGTATCCCTTTCGGGAATCCTAACATGACAATCATTCGGAAAGCTAAAACGATAAACACACTTTAACCACCTAAAATTGTTCTTTAACGTGCAATTGATAAATGTCTATGAAAATCTCTTAAAAATAAGTTAGTCATCCGTTAGGAGTTTTCTAACCTCACTTAAACAAGGAAAGCGACACCGATAAACACAATGCAACCACCGAGACAAGCATAAACTAGATTAAATCACAACCGAGTTCATTTTCAAATCTTACACATAAATTCACCAAGATAGCAATTTTGGCCTAAACTACTAACTAAGTTAACAAATCATGGCAAGAATTCATAACGACACCATTTAACCCGTTTAGGTCCTTACGTGACGGCAAGCTTTCTTGATTAACAATAATTACATTTTATTAAATCACTAACCATTTCTAGTATCATGATGCACACATTTAAACCAAGCTAAACTAGTTAACCAAGTTCAAAGTTTACTAATACAAGATTAATTAAGCTTTATTTTTCAACTATCTTAACTAACCAAATACTAATCATCCAACACAATTACTTATAATCAAGAAATCAATATCAATAACAAGGTTGCAAACTAATCATCAAAGATTAACATAGAAAATACTTCCAAATGTCATTACAAACAAAGTTTAACATACTAATGGTTATAATCAAGCAAGGGATTGTTGTGTTTTTGCCCAAAGGCTACAATAATACATAAACATTAATCTAAAAGCTTGAAAGATTAACAAAATCATGGAAAGATTAGAAAACCAAACCATAAACAAGCATATGATTAAGAATCCGGATAGTAATCGAGCTAAACGGGACAATGTGGCTTGAATCCGGGTGAAAGCAGAAGCCTCCGGAGCCTGAAAATCGCCTGAATTGCTCTCCAAAATTCCAGAGTTTCTAGCAGAATGCTTCTGTTATGTTTTTATATAAATTCGAAATCGCACGGTCGTGCGTCCTGTTGCACGACCGTTCACTTTTTGAATTATTGGAGGTATGGTGCACCATACTGCATGACGTCACAGATCTTGACCAGTCGTAGGTCACGCACGGTCGTTCTTCGTATCGCACGACCGTTCCATTCCGGGATCTTGTTGCACGAGCTGCTGCACTGGTCGTTCATCACCGATGTTTGGCTGGATCATCGGATCCGCACGGGGTGCAAAATATGGAACGACCGTGCATCACCGGGATGGTCATGGTTGCCTTGCACGCCGAGTTGCACGTTCGTTCAATGCCAGACTGACTTGCTTTTGTCGGAGATGCACGGTCGTGCAATAGGTCGCATGACCGTTCCACATGCCCAGGTCAGTTTCCTTAATAGAATGTTCGCAGCTTCGTCGTTTTGTCCGGAAAGTCCTCGTTTTCGCTATCATCTTGTCTGGTATGCTGTTTTAGGCCTGTAAACAAAAGTGTAGATAATTAAGTATCCGAATGACGGTTTTACGGCCGAAAACGCATAAAATAGGGGTAAAACGGGAGACTAAAATATGTGTAAATTAGCGAATATCAGTATAATAACCCATTTTAACATTAGTAATACCCTCCTCGAGACGGCATTCCAACGACTACGTCGGGCAGAACCACGACAGCCGTTACGGAACCCTAGATCAATCGGGCAGAGTATCTAATACGTATCCAGGGGTTATGATACTTACAACGGAGCAGAACTTTGTTATTTAGGGGGGTATAATACCCGAAATTATGTCTACTACTTCAGAATTCGATTAGAAAGAAAAGAAATGAGCGAGTAGACTGAAGATCCGATGCCTGCTACTTATAGTGCTTCGACGTGTGTTGGGCCACGTGGCCGCCCAGGGTTTCGCCAGCTTTCACCTTGTCGAGGACCGCGTAAGGGTTAAACAAAGGTTTACGCGGCCCGCCTGAAACCCAATTTCTTTGTTTTTTAATTTATTTTTAATGATATTTTATATTTTGGGCTCGGTTATCACATACGGGGTGTTTTTAAGACATATAGGGGTATTTAAAATATATTAGGGTGTTAGAAAAAAATATTTCAAGGGTGTCGGTTTAATTTAGGGTTGTTATATTCAGCAACCCAATGCCGAACTGGCGCTATTATAGCACAGCAGATGGCTGCTATGCTACCGAATCTCATCACTCAAATAAACCAAGCCAACAATAACAATAATGCACCTGCTCCGTGCAATTTCAAAAGTTTTAACTTGGATAAAGCACTCAAGTTTAGTGGTTCTGAAGGAGCAACTGGGCTCCTATAGTGGTTTGAGAGTCTTGAGAGCAGTTTTCGCCATGTTCAGTGTCCTAACAATCGTAAGGTCGAGTTTGCTTCGAGTGTATTCCAAAAGAGGGCTCTCACATGGTGGAATGGGTTAATGAGAGATCGAGGTGCTGAGATTGCTTTGGGTCAGACATGGGAGGAACTTAGAGCTCTTATGATGAGAGAGTTCTGCCCTCGTCACGAGCAGAGGGCACTTGAAAATGAGTTCCATGACCTTAAGCAAGACAGTGGTGAACACCGAGCTTACACTGACAGATACGAGGAGTTAAGCTTGCTCTGTCCGACAATGGTCACGCCTTTGGATAAGGCTATTGAGAAGTACATAGACGGTTTGCCAGATCCTGTTCAGGATATTGTCACTTGCAGCAACCCTACTACCGTCTGACAGGCCATTGAGCTAGCTGCAACCCTAACAGACTCTCAAGTCAAAAAGGGTAAACTCCACAGAAAAGGTGACAAGAAACAGACTGATAAGAGTGAGAAACAGAAGGGTAAGAAGGCTGCTGAGTCCTCAAAGAAATCAAGAAAGCGTAAGGCTTCCAAGAATTTCGCTGTCACTACTCAGACAAACCAGGCAGCACAGAATCAGCCTACAGAACCTGCTGCCAAAAGGCAGTACGCTGGCAATGCACCTCTGTGTAACAAGTGTAATAGCCATCATCAACCACAAGTGCAATGCCGCATCTGCACAAACTGTGGCAAGTCTGGTCATCTTGCAAATTGCCTTTTTCTCTTAACCAAAATCAGGCAGCTCAAAACCTAGCTGCACAAAACCTTGCCCAGAATCCTGCTCGACCTCACTATCCACCTAGTTTATGTTTCAACTGTGGGGACCTAACCCACTACAGGAACAACTGCCCGAGGTTGGCAAATGTGAATCAAGCACAGGCTCGTGGACGAGCTTTTAATCTGAATGCAAATGAGGCGCATGCAGATAATGAAGCGGTGAATGGTACGTTCTTTGTTAACAACCATTCTGCTTCTGTTCTATTTGATTCGGGTGCCGATAAGAGTTTTGTGTCCTTAGCATTTGAGCCTTTTCTTTCGATGACTAGAACAAAACTAGGAAAGCCCTTGACAGTAAAAGTAGCTAGTGGTGAACCTGTTGTACTTGATTTTGTTCTTCGAAATTGCCAGTTGAACCTTAACAACCATCTTTTTCCTATTGACCTCACACCAATGCAATTTGGGAGCTTCGATGTTATAGTAGGAATGGATTGGTTAGCCAAATACCATGCTGAGGTTGTTTGTTTTGAGAAGATTGTCCGTATGCCCCTTTCGACTGGTAATATCTTAGAAGTTCGTGGGGAGAAACATGCTAGTAGCCTTAAACCCATGTCTTGTACCCAAGCCCAAAAATACCTACGAAAGAACTATGTCGCCTTCTTGGCACATATCGTAGAGGAGAAAGGCAAAGGTAAGACTATTCAAGATATCCATGTTGTTCGGGATTATCCTGAGGTATTTCCTGAAGAATTACCTGGTTTACCTCCTGTACGCCAAGTTGAGTTTCGTATCGATCTTTTACCTGGCGCAAATCCTGTTGCTAAGTCACCTTACCGTCTTGCACCATCTGAGATGCAAGAGCTATCCAAGTAGCTTCAAGAACTTTCTGACAGAGGATTCATTCGTCCGAGCTTTTCACCCTGGGGCGCTCCTATCCTATTCGTGAAAAAGAAAGATGGGTCTTTCCGAATGTGTATCGATTATCGTGAGCTTAACAAGCTTACCATCAAGAATCGATATCCCCTACCTCGTATTGATGATCTCTTTGATCAGCTACAAGTTGCTACTTTCTTTTCAAAGATTGACCTACGTTCTGGGTATCATCAGCTTCGTGTACTCGAAGAGGATATTCCCAAGATAGCTTTTCGTACAAGATATGGTCATTATGAATTCACTAATGCCTTTCGGTTTAACAAATGCTCCTGCTGTTTTCATGGACTTGATGAATAGGGTTTGTAAGCCTTATTTGGACAAGTTCATCATTGTTTTTATTGATGACATTCTGATCTATTCTAAGACACGAGCTGATCATGAACAACATCTCCGTCTTACAATGGAGCTTCTAAAGAAACAAGCAGAGGTACCTGAGCAGAATTTAGTAGCTACCACTGCTTCTCAGGTATCTGCTGCTGAGCCCACTGCTCAAGGTGATCAAAGTAGCAAAACAACTGCTTTGAAACCCACACCTTTAATCACCAAAAAAGCCAAACAAAAAGAAAACTCAAAAACCCCCCAAACCTATCAAAAAGGCAACTCTGGAGGTTGAGATACCAGAGCAACTGCCCGTGACAACACAAAAGTCACAAGAAACCACTGCTGCTACTTCCTCACAGCAGTTGGTACAAATATCTCAACCCATAACTGAAACTCCTCCTGCTTCTTCTAAAAAAGAACAGGTTGTACACATAGGGACTCCACAATATGATGCTCTGGAATCACTTGCTTCCATCATCCACAGCCCAATGCCCGGGGCAAATTCTCTTCTCACACCAAACCTCACATCCACAATTCCCCCACCAACTAAACTTTTGTTGGATGCAATTGATTTGAACCAGGCACAAACCAGTCCTTCTCAATCACCTATCAATGAGAACATGCCTCAACAAATGACTGGGTCTGATGTATCAATCTTTGCTAACCCACCAACACAACCTGAGGAGGTTACACCCCTTGAGTTACAAGTAACTCTTGGTGGTAATCCAAGTGAAGCAGCCACTACAAGTGCTTAACCCACTGGTTTGCATTTGGACAGTGGTTACATCAATAAGACTTCCTTGGAGGCAATTCCTTCCATAGCACCTCTGATATCCACCAGTGGATTTGTTTTGACCACTGGCAACATCAAAAGGTTGTCAAGTGTTGAAGGAAGAAGACCCCAGTACCAAGAAAAAGGGGCATCAGTGGTTAATGTTTGGAGTACACTCCCTACCTCAACCACTGATAAAACCACTGCTAGTGGGAAATCAGATGATCCCATTAAATTGGGTGATGGTTTAAAATATCTGGAATTGACAGAACGAGTTGAAAAACTGGATACAGCTGTTGCAGATATCAAAGACATGCTACAACAGCTGTTGAAAGTACAAAAGATGCAATCCACTGATCAGCAACATGAAATACATGTACAAGAGCAGAGAAACACAATGGAGTCTAGGTTCAAGAACACAATGGAGTCTGGTCATCTTGCAAATACCTGTTGTTTTGCTCTTAACCAAAACCAGGCAGCTCAAAACTAAGCTGCACAAAACCATGCCCAGAATCCTGCTCGACCTCACTATCCGCCTGGTTCATGTTTAAACTGTGGGGACCTAACCCACTACAGTAACATCCGGTCAGATGGTCCATTCGATCGGATGGCCAGTCGATCGGATGGTCATCCGGTCGGATGGTCCATTCGACCGAGGAGTAAGGCAGTGGAGGGGAATGAGTTCGGTCGGATGGCCAGTCGATCGGATGGTCATCCGGTTGGATGGTCCATTCGACCAAGTGCCCATTCTATCGGCTGAGATGTGTTTTGTTGGTTTCCGACTTTCGTTTCGTGTTTTAAGCGTTGCGTTGTGTTTAAGCAAGTTGCGGGTAAGCGTTGCGTTGAGATAACCACATGATCTTTTAACAAGTAATCACACAAATAACACACATAATAACTAAGATTGTAGGATTGGGATTCGATCAAAACGAGTCGATCAGAAGAGTTCTAGACCAAATCAGAGGCGGAATTCATTGATTTGATCTTCATTGCAGCTAGATTTACACTTAGAAGTAGATTAAATGTCGTTTGTATTGATTTGACAAAGATACACGAGCTGGCAACACTTCAGCAGAGCTTCGCTACGGGAATTCCAAAGTTACAAATGAAGACCCAAGACTCACTATATATAGGAAACCCAGGTCGCATGAAACATTCCATACGAGCTGGCCTAGGTCGCATGACCTGGCCAGAAAGCATGAGATTGTCACTTCGTGCGAGGTGATTGTTTCAGGCCTGTTTCCCATTTTCCTCGTACAATTTGTCCTGGTCTATCTATTCTATTACATGACTCGATACAAGACGAAGTCAACAGGAATATGCACTAACAAACTCCCCCTTGGATGATGACGAGTCTTCAGTGTGTCGAGTCTTCAATCTTGATCAGTCTTCTCGCTCTTTCCAAAGTATCTTTCTCTGTAAGCATCCTTCAATCTCTCTCTTACTCTTCCAGAATCTCAACTTTACTCTTCAAATTCTCTTGATCAGATCTCTTGATTCATTAAGCTCTTCAGACTCCCCCTTGCGATAAGTTGGGATCGCAGTCTGGAATTCACTATCTGCAGTCTTTGGATTGGAAACCTGGCTCTAATCTGCATACGCTTATGCAGAAAGTCCTCAAGAATCAAAATCTACCTCTTTACCTGCACATACTCTACCCAAAACATAAGGTTTTTCATTATTTATAACAATTTTAATTTCTGCTTAACCACTTGTATTTGAAACACTCAAATTTGCTTCAATTCGCCATCCACTTGGCGTAAACAATCAGAACTCCCCCTAATAACAAACTATTTTCCCATTATGATTTCAAAACACTTAAGTTTGTTTTAATTAAAATGGTTTTTCCGGAAAATTAGTTTTGTTGATTTCACACATCATGGGGATTCATTCATCACTTTGTTCTTTCAACCACTTGTAAAATCAAGTTCAACTTAATGACCTTGATTAACCACTTGTAGGTTCTTATCTACAATACTACTTGTAAGTCTAATTTCTCAAGAAAGATGCCGATTCCTACTCCCCAATTACCAACTTGGGAGTTCCGGCAAGTCAGGATTTTTAGTTTAAGAGATTCACCCAAGTCTGACGGTCCTTGGGTGATTCTGAGTCATCATCACTCGGTTTCTTTCCTTTCTTATTCTTTTCATAGAATTCCTTTACCCCTTTGACCTTCCCGTCAACCATTTTTCCAAAAATATTTAGAACTTTAGGGTTAAAGGCTTTTTCAACATCAAATTCTTTCTTTTCAGAAAAGAATTGATTTGAAATTTCAACTTCGCCAATTTTTTGTTTTAAGTTTCCATTTGACTGTCACACCCCGACCACGTGTAACATACAAAACGTGGCGGAAACGTCGGGGAGTGTTGTAACAGAATTAATGTTTCATAACCATGGATACCAAAAATGTTTCGTTTTATTAAACATTGAATAATTACATCGTCTGGAAATCTAAATACACAATTTAGACATAGTCTATCATTGTTATTGAGTCACTAAGGCCTTGTCCAGTCCTATGTGAGCATGCATCCTATCAATCGATATCTTTCAACAATACCTGAAACACATGTGAAAACGAGGTCAGCAAGGAAATGCTGGCGAGTACATAGGTTTTGTGAAAATAAGATTCATGACTTCTGTTTAAGAAAATGTTTAGTCATGAACCTTGTAATTTGCTTTGTCTTTGTAAATCATTTGAAAAATAATAAGTTCAGATGATATGTATAAATAAGAGAATAATGTATGGTTAAATGAATAACCATTGTAAAAATGAGTTTGTATAAGATAAATTGTTTGTAAATCAATGTCTTGTGAAAAGTATGTTATTTGTATAAAATGTTATATATCTCAAACTGAAATGATTCAAATAACGCTACGATATGTAATACCATACAAACACTTATATATAGGAAGTACCAGCGGCGTATCCACCATGCTTGTATCATAATACACACGCATCGTTACTTAATCACTTAATCAAACCAAACCACCAATGTAAGATGTCTATGTTTAAACCAATTGTCAAATGTATTGAATAATATACCAAAATGTTTATGTTAAGATGTAAATCATGTTATGTATAACCAATGTCAAAAGTGTTTGTGTCAAATGTAAACCATGTAATGTGTAACCAAAATGATATGTATGGCTAGTGAAATGCATCAACTAAACCAATGGTGAAAGGCACAAAACAAAGTATTGATGTAAAACTTGGTTTAAATCAATACTATGTTTCCTGGAAATGCATAATCAAATGTAAATCATGTCCAAATGTTTACCCAATCGTTAAAACATTTTGTGAAATCGTTCAAATCGTTCTTGTTTTAATTGTGAAACTACTTTATGGTCGATTTTCTAATAACATTCAAACCTTCTTGACTCGTTCATCGTTCCAACTCGTTCTCGTTCTTAACAAACCCTTACCAAAGGGTAAATTAATAATTACAAATTCAGTCGTTACCCAAAATACCCATACATAACCATGGGTATAGAGAATAACGGGATTTGTCAGATCCTATGGTACCATAACCTAATACTGGTCGGCTTGATCATTGCTAATGAATGTCATTGGTTATGTAACTACAACCAACAAGTTTGTTCACTTTATTAAAATCATTCTTGAAACCATTGTAATTGTTCTTGAAACCACATTGTAATTGTTTTTGAAACCATTGTAATTGTTTTTGAAACCATTGTAATCGTTCTTGAAACCATTGTTATCGTTCTTGAAACCACATTGTAATTGTTTTTGAAACCATTGTAATCATTCTTGAAACCATTGTTATCGTTCTTGAAACCACATTGTAATTGTTTTTGAAACCATTGTAATCGTTCTTGAAATCATTGTTAAGATATTTAGCACATATGAGTCACCCCAAAATAGTTGAAAACAGTAAAAGAGGGGAATAATGTACTCGCCTGAGAATGCTTAGAGGTCTTGAACAACAACCAAACAAGGCTAGAGGGAGCACGGAATCAGTCGGCAATCTAAAACTATATAAATAAACCGGACTTAAATCGGGAGATCGGATAGGATGAGGGCTTGTAGACCAAGTGAGTATGGGAACTCATGTAATATGGTTTAACAAAGTCTACATACTAAATGAAACCTAACATAAGTGCTTACGACCCATTACGACCCGTTTAGGTAGCTTATGCTACTTTAACGCGTCGTTCGCGTAAAACGCGTTCGGAACGCCTAACTAGTCCTATGACAAGTAATGTATGCCTTAACATGTCTAATATGATTGTCAAATCAGTTTAGATGTCAAAATTTATGTTACATATGCTTAAAATGAATTTTGGCGTCAAAAGGGCATTTTGGTAATTTACCTAAGGCATATAAACTACCTATCATACAACTACTTAAACGAAGCGACCATAAGGTATAACCTTGGAAGGTTATTCCCTATATGCTATGGTCACCTAATGTGCTTGGTCGGATCCTAATGATCGACCAAATGGGTCGGGTTCGAAGGTATAAGCGATTTATTAGATCGCTTACCCTTACGACCCTATATAAGCACTAAACTAAAAGTGACGAGCTGAGCATGCTAAAACATGCTTAACTAAGTTTAGAAAACAGGTTTGGTATCAAAACAAACGGTTTTGATACCCATAAGTAGTTTGGTTACAAAATACGCAAGAATACGTATTCTGACCGAAACTACGGCTCGTCACTGAGCCTCTAGATAACGTGGTAATCAGTTGGTATAGTTACTAGGGACTATAACCATCGTGATCACGCTCACGTTATGAAGTTCAAATGAACTTCGCATCGACCATAAACTGGTCAATGCAGAAAGTCAAACAAAGTTTGACTTTCGGACTCGAAAAGCGATAAAAGAACGAAGGAATACTTACGAAGGGTCCCCGAATGCTAATCTAGATCAAAATAGCTCAGGTATGAAACAAAGGTTTCAACTTAGAGCACAAATGATCAGATTCTTGTGAGAATTGAAGTGAAGTGGGTTGGGTATTTATAGTTTTCGGTCCACCGTTAGGATCGTTTCTTGCAAAAGAGGGAATGATCTAGCCCGTACACTTGTTGCAATGTTGTGGTGACTGATTTTTGGCCACCATAAGAGTTTAACAAGTGGCACTTGACCTTTGGAGAATGTTTAGGGGCAGATAACAGCAGCCAAAAACGATTTGCTGCATCTGGACACTGCTTGCGCACCGTAACAAATAACCCTTACGGTGCGCAAGGGCCAAGTTTGGCAGATTTACCATTTTGGTCCCTGTTGTGCTATAAGGTCATTTCTGACGCGTTTAAGGCCCGTTAACCCCATTTCAAAGGTCAAAAATGAAGTTAAAGTATAGGGAACTTAAAATGTGCTCAAAAGTATCTCGGATGTCGGTTCGTTTAGCCGTACGATTGCGTTGTTCGGTTAATTACGACGGAATGCGCATAAGCGCGAAAAACGATCCAAATGGTGTGACGAATGGATTTTTCTTATGCCAAACACTAAAATAAAATATTTTAGTGCTTACATAAATTTTTGGATGTCCGGATGTATTCAGAACGTGAGTTATGCGTGAAAGTGCAAACTTGTGCACTTTTTGACACTTTTAGTCCCTGAATGAGCCAAAAGTTTATTTTAGCACACCGAACCCCTCAAAGCCTATTTCTAAGCTATTTAAAGGATATTTATGGTATGTTTAACTTATGGTCATGTTCCGGAATGTCTGTTACAGTTCAAATTGGCATACTTTCGCAGTTTGTCAAGTTTAGTCCCTGTAAGCGAATTAACTTATTTTTGCCATACCAAAGCCTTCGAAACTTATTTCTAAGTTATGTAAAGGTTATTTAAGGTATGTTAAGACTATTTCACTATTCCGGAGTGTTCGTTGCATTAAACTGGTTATATTTACGCATCAGTGCGCGTATAACCTTCTAGAAAGCGATTTAGAGCTTGAAATCGAACAAGAGCTGATATGTGCAAAAGATACACATATTTATATAAGTCCAAAGTATGAAATACAATATTTCATTGGTTTGGCATTTTTTGGATGGTTGAAGTGACACAGGTGTCACAGTCTCCCCTACTTTAGGAAATTTCGTCCCGAAATTTATTTAGAGGAAACTTGTGAGAGTTTAAAACATGAAGTTGAAAAGATCGAACAACATTGGTTAGGGTTCTGAACTTCTAGTAACCTTAATAACATTATGCTTGCAATGTAAGAGGGGCACTTATATACAAGTATATGAAGTGTCATTGGTGCGTCCACCGTGCCTCCATTACATTGTTCTCATTTTGTTATTGTTGTCACTATCGGTTCTTACACATAATAAACCTTACTGGGTTTCTGTGCACTAAATTTCATAATTATGTACGCGTCCATAATTAGACAATTCCTTGCACAGTTCACACAGTCTATTTTATAATGTGTAGGGTAAAAGCAAATGAACAAACCTGTGATGAGTGTGACTGGACCACCATAGGGTCCTTTCAGCTGTATCATCACATGCCATTCTTAACCAGATCTTGAATCAATCCTTAACTAGACCACTCAAGGGTCTCTCATCGAATCATGGAATGGTACTATATAACCCAAGGGTCTTAACTACCACGTAGAAGCCCATAAGGATTAAGGTAGTACCTTTTAAATATCCTACTATGAATCCCTCATATGAAGATATGAAAGATTCTATAAGGATTTGAAAATCGGATCACACAAAAACATAGAGGAGAACACATAAACACATATCACATAATCGCATAATCGCACACTCGCATTATTGTTTAAATTGACCTTTAAATTTGTTATCTTTGGACACGAGTATTTAAAGCATACAAGGAATCAAATCCTTAATTGCAGCAATTTGGATGAATCCATATGAATACCCTGCTTGTTGACTACATGACCCAAAAACTGAACTTCTTTAAGCTAAAATTTCCTCTTGGAGGATTTAGCGAAAAGTTTGTTCCTTCTTTAAGGGTTCCAGTGTCAATGAAGGTGTTGATCGTTATCGGCTCGGGACATGAATAGATCAAGATGTCATCAATAACAACAATGACGAACTGATCCAAATAAGACTTGCAGACTCTATTTATTAAGTCCATGTAGATGGCTGGAGCATTTGTCAATCCAAAAGGCATGACTGTAAACTCGTAATGGCCATACTTCGTGCAGAAACCCGTTTTGGGAATATCTTCTTCGAGAATACAAAGTTGATGATACCCAAAACGCAAATCGATCTTGGAAAAGCATGAAACGCTATGCAGTTGATCGGAGAAATCGTTGATTTAAGGTAGGGGATATCGATTCTTGATGGTAAGCTTACTAGGCTTACGTTAATCGATATACATTCGAAAAGATCCATTTTTTTTCTTTTCACAAAGAGGACAGGAGTTTCTCCAAGGTGAAAAGTTCGGACTGATGAATCCTTTATCAGACAACTCTTGAAGCTGTTTTGATAATTCTTGCATCTCGAACGGTGCAAGACGATAAGATACTTTAGTTTTAAAAGAAACAAGTGTTTGAGGTTCTTAGGGAGATCACAAGTGATCATAAAAATGACAGAACCACACGAGTAGTTTTGTCTTTGTGTTGACATCATAAGGTTGGATCAAACATTCATACAATTGCATTAGTTAAAAATAAAACCACAAATTTTTATTTATATAACAACCGCATTGTCTTTAAATGTTACAAGATAACAACCAGAGGAAATACAAAATGCTAATTGTTCACTCCTTCATCATCGAGTGCCTCATTGATGTTAAACACTCGACCACGTGCTGGATTCACATTGACGTTGACGTTCGCATTTGGGTTTGCGTTAGCATTTGCATTCACCAGTCTCGGGCAGTTGTGGCGGAAGTGACCAATCTCTCCGCAGTTGAAACATGACCCCAGTGGGAATCTCGCAGCATTCCCTTGAACCGGAGCTTGAACCTGAGCAGCCTGATTTTGTCCCAAACGACAAACATTGGCCAAATGCCCAAGTTTACCACACGTCGTGCATTGCCAGCAAGCTTGTTGTACCGCGTGATGACCGTTGCAGCGTGCACAATGAGGTGCGGTACCGGCATATGCTTTCTTTGCAGGTGGCTGAGTTGGTGGGTTCCGCGGGTTCTGAGCAGTCTGTGCTGTAACAGCAAAGTTCTGAACACCCTTTTGCTTTCTTGATTTCTTTGACGTCTCACCTTCCTTACCCTTCTTGTTTTGACCTTTCTTGCTATCCTCCTTGTCAGACCCCTGCTTCTTACCCTTGTCACCCTTTCTGTGTAACTTATTCTTCCGAATCTGCGACTCAGTCAATGTCGCAGCTAACTCGATCGCCTGACGGAGTGTGGTAGGGCTACTACCAGTAAGGATGTCTTGTACCGAGTCAGGTAGGCCGTCGATGTACCTTTCGATAGCCTTGTCGAGTGGGGTAACCATTGTCGGGCAAAGCAGACTCAATTCCTCAAACCTATCAGTATACGCCCTGTGCTCACCACTATCTTGCTTTAACTCATCAAATTCCTTCTCCAAAGCTCGCTGCTCATGACGAGGACAGAATTCCCTCATCATAAGGGCCCTAAGTTCAGCCCATGTCTGTGCTAGAGCAACTTCTGCACCACGATCCCTCATAACCCCGTTCCACCATGTGAGAGCCCTCTTCTGAAACACACTCGAAGAAAACTCGACCTTGCGATTGTCAGGACACTGCACGTGGCGGAAAGTATTCTCAATGCTCTCGAACCATTGAAGAAGCCCAGTCGCTCCTTCAGAACCACTAAACTTGAGTGGTTTAGCCTGGTTAAAATCCTTGTATTTGCATGTAACATTGTTGTTGTTGTTGGCTTGGTTCCATTGAGCAAAGAGGTTTGGGAATTGAGCAGCCATTTGCTGCGCAATGATTTCTGCCAATTCGGCAGTCGCTATCTGGCTTTCGCGTCGAGGAGGCATTCTAAAAGAGGAAACATGAAAGGAAACGAGTGAGAGAATTAAACGAAAAGAATGAGATGAAACAAATCTGATGAAAGCAAGGATAGTGGTCATTTGTTTGTTACTACAAAGCAACAACCGACACACAGTGACTAATCAAAGTAAATGAGTCAAAAATAATGTATCGTGAAGACATGCTCGCCTATAAGTGAACACTCATCCCAAGAATTCCCAGGTAAGCACAACTGGTCTCGCGTCTGATGAGATGTATACGAAGTGCTTGCCTAGACAGAAAACCCAGAATACAGGCATTCACCCTTCCAGTTTGCACGTGTTCACATTATTTAAAACCCAAAACCTTGCCGAGATTTTGAAAATTCAAAGGGGTTCAAAACCATATAACAGAGGGTTCGAAACCTTACAATAGAGGGTTCAAAACCTTGTAATAAATCATCCTAGAACAGATGATTAGTTTTCAAAGCGGTTTTGAAATTTATGTTCTTGTTGTGGTCGTCGCCTAAGGATAGGTGACGGTATTGTTTTATGCCTAAACGCAAGTAAACTCGCGTTAGGGTCCTAGAAAGGTTATAGACTAGGTCAAAGCATTACTAATAACCTAATTCCCTATAACCATTGGCTCTGATACCATCTTTTCTGTCACACCCCGACCACGTGTAACATACAAAACGTGGCGGAAACGTCGGGGAGTGTTGTAACAGAATTAATGTTTCATAACCATGGATACCAAAAATGTTTCGTTTTATTAAACATTGAATAATTACATCGTCTGGAAATCTAAATACACAATTTAGACATAGTCTATCATTGTTATTGAGTCACTAAGGCCTTGTCCAGTCCTATGTGAGCATGCATCCTATCAATCGATATCTTTCAACAATACCTGAAACACATGTGAAAACGAGGTCAGCAAGGAAATGCTGGCGAGTACATAGGTTTTGTGAAAATAAGATTCATGACTTCTGTTTAAGAAAATGTTTAGTCATGAACCTTGTAATTTGCTTTGTCTTTGTAAATCATTTGAAAAATAATAAGTTCAGATGATATGTATAAATAAGAGAATAATGTATGGTTAAATGAATAACCATTGTAAAAATGAGTTTGTATAAGATAAATTGTTTGTAAATCAATGTCTTGTGAAAAGTATGTTATTTGTATAAAATGTTATATATCTCAAACTGAAATGATTCAAATAACGCTACGATATGTAATACCATACAAACACTTATATATAGGAAGTACCAGCGGCGTATCCACCATGCTTGTATCATAATACACACGCATCGTTACTTAATCACTTAATCAAACCAAACCACCAATGTAAGATATCTATGTTTAAACCAATTGTCAAATGTATTGAATAATATACCAAAATGTTTATGTTAAGATGTAAATCATGTTATGTATAACCAATGTCAAAAGTGTTTGTGTCAAATGTAAACCATGTAATGTGTAACCAAAATGATATGTATGGCTAGTGAAATGCATCAACTAAACCATAATGAAACGCACAAAACAAAGTATTGATGTAAAACTTGGTTTAAATCAATACTATGTTTCGTGGAAATGCATAATCAAATGTAAATCATGTCCATATGTTTACCCAATCGTTAAAACATTTTGTGAAATCGTTCAAATCGTTCTTGTTTTAATTGTGAAACTACTTTATGGTCGATTTTCTAATAACATTCAAACCTTCTTGACTCGTTCATCGTTCCAACTCGTTCTCGTTCTTAACAAACCCTTACCAAAGGGTAAATTAATAATTACAGATTCAGTCGTTACCCAAAATACCCATACATAACCATGGGTATAGAGAATAACGGGATTTGTCAGATCCTATGGTACCATAACCTAATACTGGTCGGCTTGATCATTGCTAATGAATGTCATTGGTTATGTAACTACAACCAACAAGTTTGTTCACTTTATTAAAATCGTTCTTGAAACCATTGTAATTGTTCTTGAAACCACATTGTAATTGTTTTTGAAACCATTGTAATTGTTTTTGAAACCATTGTAATCGTTCTTGAAACCAATGTTATCGTTCTTGAAACCACATTGTAATTGTTTTTGAAACCATTGTAATCGTTCTTGAAACCATTGTTATCGTTCTTGAAACCACATTGTAATTGTTTTTGAAACCATTGTAATCGTTCTTGAAATCATTGTTAAGATATTTAGCACATATGAGTCACCCCAAAACAGTTGAAAACAGTAAAAGAGGGGAATAATGTACTCGCCTGAGAATGCTTAGAGGTCTTGAACAACAACCAAACAAGGCTAGAGGGAGCACGGAATCAGTCGGCAATCTAAAACTATATAAATAAACCGGACTTAAATCGGGAGATCGGATAGGATGAGGGCTTGTAGACCAAGTGAGTATGGGAACTCATGTAATATGGTTTAACAAAGCCTACATACTAAATGAAACCTAACATAAGTGCTTACGACCCATTACGACCCGTTTAGGTAGCTTATGCTACTTTAACGCGTCGTTCGCGTAAAACGCGTTCGGAACGCCTAACTAGTCCTATGACAAGTAATATATGCCTTAACATGTCTAATATGGTTGTCAAATCAGTTTAGATGTCAAAATTTATGTTACATATGCTTAAAATGAATTTTGGCGTCAAAAGAGCATTTTGGTAATTTACCTAAGGCATATAAACTACCTATCATACAACTACTTAAACGAAGCGACCATAAGGTATAACCTTGGAAGGTTATTCCCTATATGCTATGGTCACCTAATGTGCTTGGTCGGATCCTAATGATCGACCAAATGGGTCGGGTTCGAAGGTATAAGCGATTTATTAGATCGCTTACCCTTACGACCCTATATAAGCACTAAACTAAAAGTGACGAGCTGAGCATGCTAAAACATGCTTAACTAAGTTTAGAAAACAGGTTTGGTATCAAAACAAACGGTTTTGATACCCATAAGTAGTTTGGTTACAAAATACGCAAGAATACGTATTCTGACCGAAACTACGGCTCGTCACTGAGCCTCTAGATAACGTGGTAATCAGTTGGTATAGTTACTAGGGACTATAACCATCGTGATCACGCTCACGTTATGAAGTTCAAATGAACTTCGCATCGACCATAAACTGGTCAATGCAGAAAGTCAAACAAAGTTTGACTTTCGGACTCGAAAAGCGATAAAAGAACGAAGGAATACTTACGAAGGGTCCCCGAATGCTAATCTAGATCAAAATAGCTCAGGTATGAAACAAAGGTTTCAACTTAGAGCACAAATGATCAGATTCTTGTGAGAATTGAAGTGAAGTGGGTTGGGTATTTATAGTTTTCGGTCCACCGTTAGGATCGTTTCTTGCAAAAGAGGGAATGATCTAGCCCGTACACTTGTTGCAATGTTGTGGTGACTGATTTTTGGCCACCATAAGAGTTTAACAAGTGGCACTTGACCTTTGGAGAATGTTTAGGGGCAGATAACAGCAGCCAAAAACGATTTGCTGCATCTGGACACTGCTTGCGCACCGTAACAAATAACCCTTACGGTGCGCAAGGGCCAAGTTTGGCAGATTTACCATTTTGGTCCCTGTTGTGCTATAAGATCATTTCTGACGCGTTTAAGGCCCGTTAACCCCATTTCAAAGCTCAAAAATGAAGTTAAATTATAGGGAACTTAAAATGTGCTCAAAAATATCTCGGATGTCGGTTCGTTTAGCCGTACGATTGCGTTGTTCGGTTAATTACGATGGAATGCGCATAAGCGCGAAAAACGATCCAAATGGTGTGACGAATGGATTTTTCTTATGCCAAACACTAAAATAAAATATTTTAGTGCTTACATAAATTTTTGGATGTCCGGATGTATTTAGAACGTGAGTTATGCGTGAAAGTGCAAACTTGTGCACTTTTTGACACTTTTAGTCCCTGAATGAGCCAAAAGTTTATTTTAGCAAACCGAACCCCTCAAAGCCTATTTCTAAGCTATTTAAAGGATATTTATGGTATGTTTAACTTATGGTCATGTTCCGGAATGTCTGTTACAGTTCAAATTGGCATACTTTCGCAGTTTGTCAAGTTTAGTCCCTGTAAGCGAATTAACTTATTTTTGCCATACCAAAGCCTTCGAAACTTATTTCTAAGTTATGTAAAGGTTATTTAAGGTATGTTAAGCCTATTTCACTATTCCGGAGTGTTCGTTGCATTAAACTGGTTATATTTACGCATCAGTGCGCGTATAACCTTCCAGAAAGCGATTTAGAGCTTGAAATCGAACAAGAGCTGATATGTGCAAAAGATACACATATTTATATAAGTCCAAAGTATGAAATACAATATTTCATTGGTTTGGAATTTGTTGGATGGTTGAAGTGACACATGTGTCACATTGACAATGGTGGAAAATTTGCATCATCCATTGTCGGAACGGAATTATCACTTTTTAGCTCAACTTATGGCTCCTCTGACTTTGACGAGTCAGATTCATCACCAGAAAATGGCTCCTTTGCTTCCAAAGAAACAAACTCATCGCCAGAAAGTGTCTCTGATTTCTTAACAATCCACTTGTGGTTGTTCAGATTCACTCTTCATTTGTAGAAACGTGTTAAACTCTCACCAACCTCAAATTTTGAATTTTTGAACACTTTAAATTGTTCGGTTGGTGGTTCATTATCAACCAACTTTTCTTTTAAGTTTTCAGAGACTCCCAGTTTTGTTTGGGTTGCCTTTGGACAGTTCCATGCAATGTACCCAATTTTTTTACATTGATAACAGGTTCTCATTTCCTTCTTCTGAGCAACATCATTCTTCATTCACTCTTGCTTCTTAGCAAGGAATTCTTTGTCATTCTGCTTTCTGAACACATTCTCTTTTTCTTTTTCAGAAGATGTTCCTGATACAAAAAAAACTTTCGATTTAAAATCTTTAACATATTTTTCATTTTCTTTTGGAATAAAACCTAATCCTTTCTTTTTGAAATTATTTTTGCGATTTGGTTTCTTATGGTGATTTGGACCAAAACCTTTTTTCTTGTTTAACCTTTGTTAAACTCTTGAAGTGTATTGTTTAGGTTTTTCAGAAAGATTTTTATCTTTTATTTCAGAAATATTTATTTCTGTTAATTTGAAAACCTTTTTAATCTATTCAGTTTGTACGCTTCTTATTGGAAATTCTTCATCAGAATATAATTTGTCGGAGTCATTCAAAGTATATGCTACTTTGAATGTTTCGTCATTCAAATTATTTTTTAATATCAGAAAATCATTATTGTAAACCCTTTTTCCCTTTTCAATTGTTGGACTTGAAGTGTCAGACTTTGATTTTGACTCCTCGGTTTCATCTTTATCTAACACATGATCCACCACTTTCTTAATCAACTCAGATTGTTGATCAGTGTCAGATGCAGTGAATGTGATGTCAATATTATCTGGCAATCCATCCGAATGTCACACCCCGACCACGTGGAACATACAAAACGTGGCGGAAACATCGGGGAGTGTTGTAACAGAATTAATGTTTCAAATCCATGGCAATTGAAATTTCGTTTTATTCATAAGAAGTGTTACAATGTCTTAACAAACAAGGAAATACAACATAATTAACTAGTCTGCATCTTTTATTGTCACTAAGGCCCAAGTCTGCCTATGTGTATCTTGATCATCTTATGCAACAGCTCCTGAAAAACACATGTGAAAATATGGTACGTCAGCATAAAAATGCCGGTGAGATACATAGGTTTTGTGAAAATAGGTTTCATGACTTATGTTTGAGAAAATGTTTAGTCATGAACCTTGAAATTTGCTTTGTCTTTGTAAATCATTTGAAAAACAATAAGTTCAGATGATATGTATAAATAAGAAAATAATGCATGGTTAAATGAGTAACCATGTAAAATGAGTTTATAAAAGTTAAGTTGTTTGTAAAACAATGTATTGTGAAAGGTATGTTATTTGTATAAAATGTTATATGTATCAAACTGAAATGATTCAAATAACGTTACGCTATGTAATACCATACAAACACTTATATATAGGAAGTACCAGCGGCGTATCCACCATGCTTGTATCATATTACACACGCATCGTTACTTAATCACTTAATCAAACCAAACCAACAATGTAGATTGTCCATGCATAAATGAATTTGTCAAATGTATTGAATAATATGTCAAAATGCATGATCAATGTAAATCATGTAATGTGTAACCTAAATGATATGTATGGCTAGTGAAAACGCATCAACTAAACCATAGGTGAAATGCACAAAAACAAAGTATTGAAGTAAAACTTGTTTAAATCAACGTTATGTTTTGTGTAAATGCATGATCAAGGTCAATCATGTAATGTGTAAATGCATGATCATGGTCAATCATGTAATGTGTAAATGCATGATCAAGGTCAATCATGTAATGTGTAAATGCATGATCAAGGTCAATCATGTAATGTGTAAATGCATGATCAAGGTCAATCATGTAATGTGTAAATGCATGATCAAGGTCAATCATGTAAAAATGTCTATGTCAAAATGTCTATGTCAAATGTCTATGTCAAAATGTCATGTATGGCTAGCGAAATGTCTCAACTAAACCATATGCACAAAAGCAAAATATTGAAGTAAAACTTGTTTAAATCAATATTATGTCTTGTGTAAATGCATGCTATACTGATAATGAACATTTATGCGGTGTTGTTATAATGCATACATCCAAGCCTTGCGACTGAGGTGATAAACCCTTAAACAAATTAAAGGATTATCTGCGTAAATATCATCGAATTCGGTCATTCCTTTCTGTCCCCTTTCCCTGGGATGTCCGGAACGGGAGTTGTCAATTCCTATGGTACCACTACCTACTAACGAACGGCGTAGCTAATGTTAATGAATGTATTGTCCCATTTAAACAAACCAAATGTCATACCAAAATGCAAGCAAGTGATGAAATGAATCTGTACTAAGTATGCAACAAATGAACATACATAGCATGTGATGTGATGTGATGTAAAACAATGTACTAAGTAATGCACACTATGGGCACACCTAGCATAAAATGTCATGTAAAACAATGTACTAAGTAATGCACACTATGGGCACACCTAGCATAAAAACAATGAAATCATGTACTATAATGTACTAACAAACATAGCATGTATATGATGTGAAAACATGGAAAGCATGAAAGTAACAAGTAGGCACATGTGTTCCGCCCCAAAACAGTTTGGAAAACAGTAAAAGAGGGGTCTATGTACTCACTTGAGATTGCTCAGCAGTCCTTGAGTAACAACCAAACAATGCTAGAGATCACGGAAATCAAACGGCACCTAATATAGGTAACTATGTTAATTAACCGGACCTAAATCGGAAGATTGGGTAGCATTAGGGTTTGTAAACCAAATGAGTGTAGGAACTCATATGATATGGTTTAACAAAGCCTACATACTAAATGAAACTTAACCTAAGTGCTTTCGACCCATTACGACCCGTTTAGGAAGCTTATGCTACTTTAACGCGTCGTGCGCGTGAAACGCGTTCGGACCGCCTAACTAGTCCTATGACAAGTGTTATATGCCTAAACATGTTACATAATCAGTTATGTGGCAAAAGTTTAGGTTACATATGCTCAATTACCAATTTTGCATGAAAAGGGTATTCTGGTAATTTACCTAAGGCATATAAACTACCTATCATACAACTACTTAAACGATGTGACCATAGGGTATAACCTCGGAAGGTTATTCCCTACCTACTATGGTCACCTAATGTGTTTGGTCGGATCCTAATGATCGGCCAAACTGGGTCGGGTTCGAAGGTATAGGCGATTGATTAGATCGCCTACCCTACGACCCTAGACAACGTGGTAATCAGTGGGCATAGTCCCAAGGGACTATGACCAACGTGATTACACTCACGTTGCGAAGTTCAAACGAACTTCGCATTGACCTTTACTGGTCAACGCTGAAAGTCAAACAAAGTTTGACTTTCTGACTCGAAAAGCAGTAAAATAAGGAAAAGAACGAAAGAATACTTACCCAGGGTCCCCGAATGCTAATCCCGACTCAAGAACTCAGGTATGAAACAATGGTTTCAACTTAGAGCTCTCAAAATCAGAATTCTTGTGAGTTTAAGCAATGGGGGGTATGGGGTATTTATAGTTTTCGTTGAACCGTTAAGATCGTTTCATGGAAAACGTGTCTTAATCCAAGCCGTACAAGTGTCGGGACCTTATGGTGCCTAAAATTCCATCCTTATCACATGACTAGACAATTGGGAACATGTGGAGGAGGATTAAACAGCTGCAGCCTGCTGTTTAAAAACTCTGTATCTGGTCAGCAGACCCCTAGCGCACCGCTAGGCTTAAGTTTGGCAGATTTACACTTTTGGTCCCTGTCATGCATTCAGCCCATTTTTGACACGTTTAAGGCCCGTTAACCCCATTTCAAAGCTCTAAAATGAAGTTAAAGTATAGGGAACTTAAAACATGCTCAAAAATATCTCGGATGTCAGTTCGTTTGGCCGTACGATCGCGACGTTCGCTTAATTACGACGGAATGCGCATAAGCGCGAAAGACGATCCAAATGACGCGACGAATGGATTTTTCTTATGGCGAACACTAAAATAAAATATTTTAGTGCTTACATAAATTTTTGGATGTCCAGATGTATTCAGAACGTAAGTTATGCGCGAAAATGCAAACTTGTGCACTTTTTGACACTTTTAGTCCCTGAATGACCCAAAAGTTTATTTTAGCACACCGAACCCCTTAAAGCCTATTTCTAAGCTATGTAAAGGTTATTTATGGTGTGTTTAACTTATGGTCATGTTCCGGAATGTCTGTTATAGTTCAAATTGGCATACTTTCGCAGTTTGTCAACTTTAGTCCCTGTAAGCGATTTAACTTGATTTTGCCATACCAAAGCCTTCAAAACTTATTTCTAAGTTAAGTAAAGGTTATTTAAGGTATGTTAAGCCTATGTCACTATTCCGGAGTGTTTGTTGCATTAAACTGGTTATATTTACGCATCGGTGCGCGTATAACCTTCCAGAAAGTGATTTAGAGTTTGAAATTGAACAAAAATTGATATGTGCAAATGATACACATATTTTTAAAAATACCAAGTATGAAATACAATATTTCTTTGCTACAGTATTTGTGTGATGGCCGTGGAGGCACAGGTGTTACAGTCTCCCCTACTTTAGGAAATTTCGTCCCGAAATTTATTTAGAGGAAACTTGTGAGAGCTTGAAAACATGAAGTTGAAAAGATCGAACAATATTGGTTAGGGTTCTGAACTTCTAGTAACTTTAATAACATTATGCTTGCAATGTAAGAGGGATACTTATATACAAGTATATGAAGCGTCATTGGTGCGTCCACCATACCTCCATTACATCGTTCTCATTTTGTTATTGTTGTCACTATCGGTTCTTACACGTAATAAACCTTACTGGGTTTCTATGCACTAAATTTCATAATTATGTAGGCCTCCATAATTAGACAATTCCTTGCACAGTTCACACAGTCTATTTTATAATGCGTAGGGTAAAACCAAATGAACAATCCTGTGATGAGTGTGACTAGACCGCCATAGAGTCCTTTTACTTAAATCATTAAATGATCTAAATAGACTATCAAGGAGTCTGTCCAGCTACATCACTAGATGTCATTCTTTAACCAGATTGCGAATCAATCTTTTGACTAGACCACTAAAAAGGGTCTCTTATGAATCATGGAGTAGTACTATAAAATCCAAGGGTCTTAACTATTACATAGAAGCCCATTAAGGAATTAAAATAGTACCTTTTGACTATCCTGCTACGAATCCCTCATATGAAGATATGAAAGATCCTGCGAGGATTTGGATAACGAATTATCCAGAGTATAAAAACACAAAATACTTAAATGAAAACTCAAGATGCATAAACACATAGTCATATAACCACAAAGATTGTTTGTTAATTTGTCTTGTTACTTGCGTACATGCATTTAAAGCACACTAGGAATCCATTCAGCGGATTTCATTTAGTACTTTAAACGTTAACAAGAATCTAACTATAAAGATAGAAAGATTTTTGAAGAGAAAATTCGATTTCGATTATAAAGAACCGAAATGTTCGAATTAAGGTACATAAGGAATCCAATTAAGGACTCTGATTTGAATGATGATCATCCACAAGGGTCTAATTATGAAGATAAAAAGATCCCATATGGATTTTAGAAGTTGAAGATGCTTTGAATTCTTGCACGGGATGTGCTTAAGTCAAAACATGAAGTAAAATGCTTATGAGGTTGAGATGCTAGATATGTCAAGGCGACATATGAAGCAGAATTTGAAGGTTAAGTAAATGTGTGAGGAAAATATATTTGGAAAACTATGCATGGGAAAAAAAAATGTTTTTGAAACCTTATATATAATACTTTGAAATCATAAAGTAGGTGTACTAGGTAAGTATATTTATAAAAATGTTTTAAAATCATGCGAGATGAATTTTGAAATTATGTATAAGGTTTTTGAAAGACATGAATGATGCTTTTCGAAATCATGCACATGATAATAAAATGTATTGTGTTAATATTGTCTTCAGACTATATGAAATATTTTGAAATTTGAAAGGTTGGTTTTGATAACATGGCCAATGTTTTTAAAATAACATCGACAATGCATCAAGAAAAATTGTTTTCAAACTATATGAAATGTTTTGAGATCATGAAAATTGTTCTGAAATACTGGTACTGTGTATGTTGAAAAAAAAAACAAAACATAATGGGTATGAGATTTGAAAATACCCTTAGTCATCTAACCAAGGATTTAAAGGCACAGATGTATGAAAAGCATGATTACTCATAATGTCACTTAATTTTCTGTACTTTGTTTCTTAGAGTGACACGAGTACTTAAAATTTTTGAAGGAATCATGAGCGATCATTTGAAAGAGAGGAATCGCAAGAGTAGTTTGTAAGGTACATAGTTCCTTGATGTAGGTATCATAGGAAAAGTCATATACACCTAGCAGGGGGTTGAGCTGGTTGGTTGGGGACGGCTTTACCATTGTGAGCGACCATGGCGAAGTTCTGAGAAGCCTTTCGCTTCTTTGACTTCTTAGGGGATCGTTCATCCATGGTCTTTGATTCCTTGATTGGTTTATTGGCTGATGGTGTTGTCGCCTGACTAGGTCCTGCCTGTCTTGGTGACTCTTGAGTGGCTTCATCCTGGAGACGATACATGGCAGTAGCTAATTCAACAGTCTTCAGGACTACTTCGCCTATTCGCTGAGCGAATTTGGCAGTCTGCTTGGATATCTGGGCGTCATCGAGATGAAGAGACATTCTAGAAGAAAGTGGAAGACATAGGAAGAAACGAGTGAAAGGTTTATTGGATAATCAATACAGAATGGTAACGAATGAAAATTGTGATCATTTGTTTGTTACCTAAGGCCAACAAATGAGACAGTGACTAATCAAAGTAAACAGGTCTTATTAATGTATCACTGAAGACATGCTCGCCTATAAGTGAACACTCATCCCAAGAATTCCCAGGGAAGCACAACTGGTCTCGCGTCTGATGAGATATATACGAAGTGCTTGCCTAGACAGAAAACCCAGGATACAGGCATTCACCCTTCCAGTTTGCACGTGTTCACATTATTTAAAACCCAAAACCTTGACGAGATTTTGAAAACCCAAAGGGGTTCAAAACCATATAACAGAGAGTTCAAAACCTTGTAATAAATCATCCTAGAACAGATGATTAGTTTTCAAAGCGGTTTTGAAATTTATGTTCTTGTTGTGGTCGTCACCTAAGGATAGGTGACGGTATTGTTTTATGACTAAACGCAAGTAAACTCGCGTTAGGGTCCTAAGAAGGTTATAGACTAGGTCAAAGCATTACTAATAACCTAATTCCCTATAACCATTGGCTCTGATACCATCTTTTCTGTCACACCCCGACCACGTAGAACATACGAAACGTGGCGGAAACGTCGGGGAGTGTTGTAACAGAATTAATGTTTCAAATCCATGGCAATTGAAATTTCGTTTTATTCATAAGAAGTGTTACAATGTCTTAACAAACAAGGAAATACAACATAATTAACTAGTCTGCATCTTTTATTGTCACTAAGGCCCAAGTCTGCCTATGTGTATCTTGATCATCTTATGCAACAGCTCCTGAAAAACACATGTGAAAATATGGTACGTCAGCATAAAAATGCCGGTGAGATACATAGGTTTTGTGAAAATAGGTTTCATGACTTATGTTTGAGAAAATGTTTAGTCATGAACCTTGAAATTTGCTTTGTCTTTGTAAATCATTTGAAAAACAATAAGTTCAGATGATATGTATAAATAAGAAAATAATGCATGGTTAAATGAGTAACCATGTAAAATGAGTTTGTAAAAGTTAAGTTGTTTGTAAAACAATGTATTGTGAAAGGTATGTTATTTGTATAAAATGTTATATGTATCAAACTGAAATGATTCAAATAACGTTACGCTATGTAATACCATACAAACACTTATATATAGGAAGTACCAGCGGCGTATCCACCATGCTTGTATCATATTACACACGCATCGTTACTTAATCACTTAATCAAACCAAACCAACAATGTAGATTGTCCATGCATAAATGAATTTGTCAAATGTATTGAATAATATGTCAAAATGCATGATCAATGTAAATCATGTAATGTGTAACCTAAATGATATGTATGGCTAGTGAAAACGCATCAACAAAACCATAGGTGAAATGCACAAAAAACAAAGTATTGAAGTAAAACTTGTTTAAATCAACGTTATGTTTTGTGTAAATGCATGATCAAGGTCAATCATGTAATGTGTAAATGCATGATCATGGTCAATCATGTAATGTGTAAATGCATGATCAAGGTCAATCATGTAATGTGTAAATGCATGATCAAGGTCAATCATGTAATGTGTAAATGCATGATCAAGGTCAATCATGTAAAAATGTCTATGTCAAAATGTCTATATCAAATGTCTATGTCAAAATGTCATGTATGGCTAGCGAAATGTCTCAACTAAACCATATGCACAAAAGCAAAATATTGAAGTAAAACTTGTTTAAATCAATATTATGTCTTGTGTAAATGCATGCTATACTGATAATGAACATTTATGCGGTGTTGTTATAATGCATACATCCAAGCCTTGCGACTGAGGTGATAAACCCTTAAACAAATTAAAGGATTATCTGCGTAAATATCATCGAATTCGGTCATTCCTTTCTGTCCCCTTTCCCTGGGATGTCCGGAACGGGAGTTGTCAATTCCTATGGTACCACTACCTACTAACGAACGGCGTAGCTAATGTTAATGAATGTATTGTCCCATTTAAACAAACCAAATGTCATACCAAAATGCAAGCAAGTGATGAAATGAATCTGTACTAAGTATGCAACAAATGAACATACATAGCATGTGATGTGATGTGATGTAAAACAATGTACTAAGTAATGCACACTATGGGCACACCTAGCATAAAATGTCATGTAAAACAATGTACTAAGTAATGCACACTATGGGCACACCTAGCATAAAAACAATGAAATCATGTACTATAATGTACTAACAAACATAGCATGTATATGATGTGAAAACATGGAAAGCATGAAAGTAACAAGTAGGCACATGTGTTCCACCCCAAAACAGTTTGGAAAACAGTAAAAGAGGGGTCTATGTACTCACTTGAGATTGCTCAGTAGTCCTTGAGTAACAACCAAACAATGCTAGAGATCACGGAAATCAAACGGCACCTAATATAGGTAACTATGTTAATTAACCGGACCTAAATCGGAAGATTGGGTAGCATTAGGGTTTGTAAACCAAATGAGTGTAGGAACTCATATGATATGGTTTAACAAAGCCTACATACTAAATGAAACTTAACCTAAGTGCTTTCGACCCATTACGACCCGTTTAGGAAGCTTATGCTACTTTAACGCGTCGTGCGCGTGAAACGCGTTCGGACCGCCTAACTAGTCCTATGACAAGTGTTATATGCCTAAACATGTTACATAATCAGTTATGTGGCAAAAGTTTAGGTTACATATGCTCAATTACCAATTTTGCATGAAAAGGGTATTCTGGTAATTTACCTAAGGCATATAAACTACCTATCATACAACTACTTAAACGATGTGACCATAGGGTATAACCTCGGAAGGTTATTCCCTACCTACTATGGTCACCTAATGTGTTTGGTCGGATCCTAATGATCGACCAAACTGGGTCGGGTTCGAAGGTATAGGCGATTGATTAGATCGCCTACCCTACGACCCTAGACAACGTGGTAATCAGTGGGCATAGTCCCAAGGGACTATGACCAACGTGATTACACTCACGTTGCGAAGTTCAAACGAACTTCGCATTGACCTTTACTGGTCAACGCTGAAAGTCAAACAAAGTTTGACTTTCTGACTCGAAAAGCAGTAAAATAAGGAAAAGAACGAAAGAATACTTACCCAGGGTCCCCGAATGCTAATCCCGACTCAAGAACTCAGGTATGAAACAATGGTTTCAACTTAGAGCTCTCAAAATCAGAATTCTTGTGAGTTTAAGCAATGGGGGGTATGGGGTATTTATAGTTTTCGTTGAACCGTTAAGATCGTTTCATGGAAAACGTGTCTTAATCCAAGCCGTACAAGTGTCGGGACCTTATGGTGCCTAAAATTCCATCCTTATCACATGACTAGACAATTGGGAACATGTGGAGGAGGATTAAACAACTGCAGCCTGCTGTTTAAAAACTCTGTATCTGGTCAGCAGACCCCTAGCGCACCGCTACGCTAAAAGTGTAGCGCACCGCTAGGCTTAAGTTTGGCAGATTTACACTTTTGGTCCCTGTCATGCATTCAGCCCATTTTTGACACGTTTAAGGCCCGTTAACCCCATTTCAAAGCTCTAAAATGAAGTTAAAGTATAGGGAACTTAAAACATGCTCAAAAATATCTCGGATGTCAGTTCGTTTGGCCGTACGATCGCGACGTTCGCTTAATTACGACGGAATGCGCATAAGCGCGAAAGACGATCCAAATGACGCGACGAATGGATTTTTCTTATGGCGAACACTAAAATAAAATATTTTAGTGCTTACATAAATTTTTGGATGTCCAGATGTATTCAGAACGTAAGTTATGCGCGAAAATGCAAACTTGTGCACTTTTTGACACTTTTAGTCCCTGAATGACCCAAAAGTTTATTTTAGCACACCGAACCCCTTAAAGCCTATTTCTAAGCTATGTAAAGGTTATTTATGGTGTGTTTAACTTATGGTCATGTTCCGGAATGTCTGTTACAGTTCAAATTGGCATACTTTCGCAGTTTGTCAACTTTAGTCCCTGTAAGCGATTTAACTTGATTTTGCCATACCAAAGCCTTCAAAACTTATTTCTAAGTTAAGTAAAGGTTATTTAAGGTATGTTAAGCCTATGTCACTATTTCGGAGTGTTTGTTGCATTAAACTGGTTATATTTACGCATCGGTGCGCGTATAACCTTCCAGAAAGTGATTTAGAGTTTGAAATTGAACAAAAATTGATATGTGCAAATGATACACATATTTTTACAAATACCAAGTATGAAATACAATATTTCTTTGCTACAGTATTTGTGTGATGGCCGTGGAGGCACAGGTGTTACACCGAAGGTTCAGATTCCCACTTTAAATTAGTTGCCTTTTTGACTCTTTCTGAATTAGGATTTCGTGGAGAATATCCTTCTTCAAGCGGAGGTGGACACTTTGTATAATTAGTACTGTGTTTCTTACCAGTATTCTTTACTTCAGATTTCTTTTCTTCAAACGCTTCCATGCCTTCTACTGTTGGGTAAATCCTGTCAATCACGTAAGAAGCACATGAATAACTTTTCAATAACCTGTTTACCCTCTCAGTTTCTATCCTCTGAGTTTCAATTTTTGTTCAAGTTCAGCACATTTCTCAATGTACTGATTGATGATTTTCTGCTTCGTCATGAACGCTCCATTTAGGGTCTTCATAGCTATCTCTTGTTCACTGCTTGACTTGCTATATTGATTCATAGCTTTGTTTAAAACATCATAAGATTCTTTTAGTCTGTTCATGTTATGAATCAATTTGTTGTTGTGCCTTTTCACAGTATCACAATTTTCACACTTCTCAGGTATCTTTTCAGTGTCTGCTTCCTTCTCAACCTTGATAGCTGGAATTTCTTTAACTTGCTTCTTAACTTCTCGAACATTTTCCTCAGGTTTGACCTTTTCTTCAACAGTTGCTGCCTTATGATTCTTCTTTTTCGCAGCTTTTCTTTCTTTGATCTCTTCCATTTTACCTGCAAAATACAAATTATACCTATCAGGTGAAAATTCTCTTTTATAATATTCAAGTTTTCGAATTTCTTCACTGTCATCATCACTCTCTTCATCTGATGAGTGATCAAAGATTGGTGCTTTTACTGAAGCCTCTTCTATTGAAACTGATTCTTCTTCTTTCTTTTTAGGACCGAATTGCTGAGATTCGTAATAAGCATACGCTATTTCATCTTCAGCAGTAGAATCTTCAAAAATTTAAGCAACAAATGCTTTAGAATCTGAAGTTCTGTTAGGATCATAATGATCCCAATTAAAACCTTCTGGAATTCTTTCATCTTCTTGATGAACTAGATAAGCTTTCTTTAATGGCTCTTCGATTAGATCCTTCCTAGTATGTGAAATTTGTGGTGATTGTTGTTGATGTGGCTGTTGAGCAATTTGATGATAAATCGCTTTTCGATGATAATCATTGTTGCCGAATGGATTTTGAGCTCCACTTGCTTCGCGATTTGTGCATTCTCGCTTAAAGTGCCCCTTCTCCCTACAATGAAAACAAGTAACTTTAGATTTATCAAAACCTAAAGGTGAAGTTCCAGCATCACGGAAATCATCTCTTCCAGTGATCTGTTTAAACTTTTCAGCTCTTCTCAACACACTAGCCATACACCACTTTATATCCATTAGTTCCATCTCTTCAGCATCAATCTGATCATAATCCTCTTTGGTCAACATTGGATTACCAATTCTTCGGGCTACCAAACTTTCATAAGACTCTAATACGGTCACCAATAAAGACATATGACCTTTGGCAACCTCTTCCGATAAATTTTGACCATTCTGAAGATGTAATGCAATGTTGCATTGTAGTACTTGGCCATTATTGTTATATGAGCTTTGCTATTTAGAATTGGTTGCTGAAAAATTTGGATCAATGGATATGAAGAGAATCCATTATTGTTGTTTGATCCTTGAGTTGACCCTCCAGAAGAACTGTTTGCGTTAAATGCAGTTTCGATCTTTGGTGCAATGTTGGTCTTATCAATCGTACTTCCTTTGTAGTACAGACCAATGTCCAGTTCACCATTAGAATTCATCATTTTCTCCATCTTTCGTTGTTCCATCTCTTGAACTTCGAGTTTTTCAATAAACTTGCTCTGTGATAGATTCGCAAATTCACCATTATTCTTCAAAATTATAAGATACGTGCCTCAAACATCTTGTGGTAATGCATCGGCCAACTTTTCAACCCATTCTTCTCTATCTTTCTTGATATCCAATCGCTTCATGTTAACCACCAAATTGCAATATCTTTCTATAATCATTTTGGTGTTTTCAGTTTTCAATCCATGAAATAGATCAAATTCTTTCTTCAGAAGTGATTTTTTGTTCTTGATCATGTCTAAACTTCCAACAAACTTCGTTTTTAGTGCTTTCCACATTGAATGTGCACTTCCATTGTGTTGCAATATGATCAAGATGTCTTCCTTAATGGCTTGTTGCAATATACTGATCATCATCTTTTCACTTTTGTATTTCTTTCTCTCTTTATCATCTAAATCTTTAATAGCAACGATCTCTCCATATTCATCAATCGGTCTAACATATCGTTCTTCAACACATTCCCACGCCTCTAAATGATTCGCTTGAACCCAATTTACGAAACGTTCCTCCCATCCGTCATACTCCTCGATATTCATGAGCTTAGGCAGTTTTTGCATGGTGCCCATTTCATTCTCTAAGTTCACATTCTGAGCCATAGTGATCGGGGTAGCAAATGCGTTGTAAAATTCAGAATCCATGTTTCGGTTTTTAAAAATTCACAATGACTGATTGTTCAAACAAGCTGAGTTTTCAAACGTTCTGTTATTTCACACTAGTTGAGGATGTTTCACATGATCTGGTACACCTCCAAACGACCTGGACCTAGTTTAGTTTCACACGATCTGAAACTCGTACGACCTGGTTCAAACTTTCAAGCGATTTGGACCACTTCGTGCGAACTGAGTAAATATCAAACTGGCTGTTTAATTCGTGTGAGCTGACTTCAAATGACCTCAACAACTCAAACGATTTGTATCACTTTCAAACACCCCGTACGAATTGAACTGGTGCGATCTGACCTAAGCCGTGCGAACTGAATTACTTTTTCAAACGACTTGAACAATCCGTGTGACCTGGACTGTTCAGCTCGTGCGATCTGAAGAACTTCAAACGATCTGATATGTTTTTCACACGATGTGGTCAAATTTATCAAGTTTTAGGTTGAATTAGGTTCTGATTTGTTCAAGGATTGATTAAAACTCAGTTTTACGTGTTATATCACGAAACCAGATCATTTTAACCGTAAATTCGTTGAAATTTTTAAGAAAAAGTGTAGAAAATGAGTAGAAAGAAGATTTATCCGTGAAAACAAGCTGAAATGGTAAGAACTCTTCCTCCTGAGCTCTGATACCACTTCTAGGATCGGGATTTGATCAAAACGAGTCGATCAGAAGAGTTCTAGACCAAATCAAAGGCGGAATTCATTGATTTGATCTTCATTGCAGCTAGATTTACACTTAGAAGTAGATTAAATGTCGTTTGTATTGATTTGACAAAGATACACGAGCTGGTGACACTTCAGCAGAGCTTCGCTACTGGAATCCCAAAGCTACAAATGAAGACCCAGTACTCACTATATATAGGAAACCCAGGTCTCATGAAACATTCCATACGAGCTGGCCCAGGTCGCACGACCTGGCCAGAAAGCATGAGATTGTCACTACGTGTGAGGTGACTGTTTCAGGCCTGTTTCCCATTTTCCTCGTACAATTTGTCCTGGTCTATCTATTCTATTACATGACTCGATACAAGACTAAGTCAACAGACATATGCACTATCAAAGATGCATAAAAGTAAATCTGCGTTTCGAGTTTGCGTTGCGATAGCGTTTAGTATAACCATGCCATGTGATATGCGATAAAATGTGTTTAAAATTGTATGCGTTTAATGCGATAACTGCGTTTTGAATAAGCGTTGTTATCATGCGTTAAAAATGCGTCAAAATATAGTTTTAGCCCTTAGCGATAATCGATATCTCGAGGGTACAAGTCAATTAAGCAAGAAATGATAGATCTAAGTAATGACCCGGAAAGTCAGGTTGTTACAGCCTCCCCTACTTGAGGGAATTTCGTCCCAAAATTAAGTATCAGGCGTAATGAAGAGATATGGAAATTTATCTTTCATATCACTTTCGAGTTCCCAAGTGAACTCGGCGCCACGTTTGCCTTCTTAGCGAACCTTAACTATCGGAATGCGAGAGCGTCAGAGTTTCTTGGTCTCTCAGTCCATGATTTCTACTGGCTTTTACACAAAGTGTAGAGTTTCGTTAACTTGCAAATCCTCGAGAGGGACATGCAGGCTTTCTTCGGCTAGGCATTTCTTGAGGTTCGAGATATGGAAAGTAGGATGTACGTTGCTGAGTTCCTCCAGTAATTCGAGTCAGTAGGGAACTTTGCCAATTCTTTCTAGAATCTTAAAGGGTCCCACGTATCGTGGCACTAGCTTTCCTTTCTTGTCGAATCGGATCACCCCCTTCCAAGGTAAAACCTTTAGGAGTACGTGATCACCAACTTCGAACTCAAGGGGCTTGCGGCATTTATCGGCGTAACTCTTTTGATGACTCCGCACTTTCAAGAGATTGTCTCATATCTGGAGGATCTTGTCAGTCATTTCTTGTAATAACTCAGGACCAATAATTTGCGCATCTTCGATCTCGTGCCATACAATAGGCGATCGACATTTTCTTCCACACAATGCCTCAAATGGTGCCATTTGAATACTAGCATGATAACTGTTATTGTACGAGAATTCGACTAAAGCTAAATGCGAATCCCAATTACCACCAAAATCTATAACGCACGAACGAAGCATGTCTTCAAGGGTGCGAATCGTGCTCTCAGTCTGACCATCGGTCTGGGGATGGAAAGCGGTACTGCGATTAAGAGTAGCACCGAGAGCGGATTGGAATGTCTCCCAAATGTCCCATGTCGACAAATGACTTCGTCGGTATAGATTCGTGCTAATTGTTCAACCTTATAGTCTTCTCGTATCGGCAGAAAGTGAGCGGATTTTGTAAGACGATCAACGATAACCCAAATGCTATCGTGACCTGATGGCGTGTGATTTAATTTCGTAATGAAGTCCATAGCTATACTCTCCCATTTTCACATCGGGGTCTCGAGTTGTTCGAGTAAGCCAGAGGGTCGTTGATGTTCAGCCTTAACTTTGGAGCAAGTTAGGCATTTCGAAACGTAGAGAGCGATATCCTTCTTCATTCCAGGCCACCAATACCCGGCATGCAAGTGCTGGTACATCTTGTCGGCACCTGGATGAATGGAATATCGAGATTTGTGGGCTTCATTCAGCAAAATCTCTCGGAGATTATTGCGCTTGGGAATCCAGATGCGGTCGAGATAGTGAAAAATACCATTCGGTTTATTCACTAGTTGGTTTTTGGTTCCGAGTATTATTTCTTCCTTCAGGGTGCTTTCGGTAAAACAAGCGTGCTGAGCGTCGCGAATAAGGGCTTCGAGGTCGTGTTGTGCTTGAACATTACGAACGCTATGTAAATAGCTTCGTCGGCTAAGAGCATCGGCAACGACATTTTCTTTGTCTGGGTGGTAGTGTATCTCACAGTCATAGTCGTTGAGAAGTTCAACCCTTCTGCGTTGGCGCATATTCAACTCTTTCTGGTTCAAAATGTGTTGTAGGCTCTTATCGTCGGTGAAGACCGTACACTTGGTACCATAGAGCTAGTGTCGCCAAATCTTTAATGCAAAAATAACTGCACCGAGTTCGAGATCATGGGTTGTGTAGTTCTTCTCGTGGACCTTGAGCTGACAAGAGGCGTACACGATAACCTTGTCTCGTTGCTTGAGAACACAACCAAGACCTAGGTTAGAGGCATCGCAATAAACAACAAAATCGTCGTTGCCATCGGGTAGTGCGAGTACCAAAGCGTTGCAAAGCATACGCTTAAGGGTTTGAAAGGCTTCCTCTTGTTCGGTTCCCCAAACAAAATCTTGTCTTTATGCATAAGAGAGATGAGAGGAATGGCGATTTTAGAGAAATCAGCGATAAATCGACGGTAATAACCCGCAAATCTGAGAAAAGAACAAACTTCGGATGGGGTTTTTGGTGTAATCTAACTCTTAACTGTTGCTATCTTCTCAAGCCAAAATTCACACTTGGCGAGAACTAAAGATAGATGTTGCGCGTGTTTGGCTTTCGACTTCGAGTAGATAAGGATATCATCGACAAACACGATGACAAAGCGGTCAAGAAAGGGTTTACACACACGATTCATCAAATCCATGAAAACCGCGGGTGCGTTTGTTAGACCAAAAGGCATAACAATAAATTCATAATGGCCATAGCGGGTGCGAAAAGCGGTTTTAGGTATGTCTTCCTCCAGAATTCGCAGTTGATGATAACCAGAGCGTAGATTAATCTTAGAAAAACACGTAGCGCCTTGCATTGGATCAAATAAATCATCGATTCGAGTTAGAGGATAGCGATTTTTTATAGTAAGCTTATTTAGTTCCCTATAATCGATGCACATTCGGAACGATCTGTCCTTCTTTTTCATGAAAAGGACAGGTGCGCCCTATGGAGATGTGATAGGGCGTATGAAGCCTTTATCAAGTAATTACTAGAGTTGACTAGAAAGTTCACGCATTTCGGACGGTGCGAGGCGATAAGGGGCTTTAGCGACAGGGTTAGCTTCAGGAATGAGGTCGATACGAAAGTGAATATCTCAATACGGGGGTAGACCGGGTAAATCGTCAGGAAAGACATTAGGAAAATCACGAACCACAAGTTCCTTTTCCATAGCTTTCTTTTCCTTCTCCGTTACTACGATGTGTGCCAAGAAAGCCATGTATTCCTTTCGGAGATACTTGCTTGCTTGTATGCACGACATGAGTTTCAGTTCCTTCGAAGATACTTAGCCATAAAAACAGAGTTGATCACCGTTTGAAAGAGAGAAACGGATCATCTTTTCGAAACAAACGACTTTAGCACGATTCTCACGAAGAAAATCCATGCATACTATGATATCGAAGCTACCAAGTTGCATCGGAATAAGATTGATCGGGAAAATGTGAGTTCGAGCATACAATCACGGAGAACAGAACTAACGGCGACGGTTCTTCCGGTGGCAATTTCTACATCGAACGTCATTGGGAGGTTAGCGCATTTACGGTTTAGGAGCTTTTCGAATTCAAATGACACAAAACAGTTATCGGCTCCAGTATCAAATAAATACCGTTAACAAGGAACATACCAATGACAAGATTGTTGTCAGTTTGAGCCTGGCGGACGTTGATGTTGAAAGTTCTTTCACAGGCTGCTTGTTGTGGTTGCTGATGCTACTCTGAGGCTGCTGCTACTATTGTTGCTGCGGTGGTTGTTGCGGTTCTTGTTTCACAATGCGATTCGGGCATACATTAGCAAAGTTATTAAGAGTAGCAGGCTCGTGCATGAGCAGCGGGTGTAGGAGCTGCTTGGTTGACCTAAGGAGTAGGGAGTGGAGCTGGTAGTGCTGGAGGAGCTTGAGCTTGATGACGTGGGCCAGTGCGACAGTTCGCTGTGAAGTATCCATAGAGGTTGCAGTGGACACAGAAACGGTAAGCTATCCCAGCTGGGTGATGGTAGGTGCAGGTAGGGCACATAGGATGAGGACCAGTGTATGCACGCTTAGCAGGCGGTGCGTTGGTCACAGGTGTAGCCATTTGGCGGTTCTGATTGTTGTTGGGTTGTACGGGAACAGCGTTGAGAGGTGCGGTGGTAGTAACGTAGTTCTTGTTGTTGTTACCCTTGTGCTTGCGATTCTAACGTGAAAACTTTGAACCTTGTGATGCTGCAGTGACGGGAGTGGGAGTAGCAGTGACCTGGTTGAGGTTCTTGATTGAGGTTTTGAAATAACCAGTCAAAACTCGCTTATCATTGATTTCAGCTGCAAGTTCGTCAGTTTCCTCAATGGTAGCAGGTTTAGCTGCTTGAACAAAGTCAGCTACACAGTCAGGTAGAGCGCGGATGTACTTCTTGATCGTGATATCCGGTGTTGTCACTTGACCAGGACAGATGATACTGAGCTGTTTAAAGCGAGCGGTGAGACCAGCGTTGTCACCTCCTTCTTGTTTGATATGCCATAATTTATTCTTCAGCTTTTGCACCTCATGAGGAGGACAAAACTCCTTCATCATAAGCTCCCTGAGTTCTTCCCATGGAAGGCAGTAAGCTGTGTCATTACCGCGCCTGTTGCACTTAGCAGTCCACCAGTCCAGAGCCTTGGACTGAAAAATTCGACTAGCATTAACAGTACGCATATTGTTTGGGCATCCGCTTTGCCTGAAGGTGACTTCGATTGCGTCAAACCACTAGAACATAGCGCTAGGTCCATCTTCCCCAGAGAAGCTAGCAGGACCGCAGGCCTTGAATTGCTTAAAGCTGAAAGGAGCTTTAGGAGTGTCGCTCTTTCATTCAACAGAGGAGTTGCTCTTCACCTCGTTGATCTCACTGATGATCTGAGGTATGACTTTAGACATTTCCTTGGCAACCAGTGAAGCGATTTGCTTATCAGCATGGTTTCGGCGAGCAACGCGCAAAGTATGGGATCCAAATGACGACATTGTCTGTAGTAGACATCGTCATAGGATTCAGACGAGATTCGATTATATCGGTTTTCATAAAGTTTAGCATTTAACCAACATACTTACTATTATTATTATTATTATTATGTAAAGCATCAGCAACACGTCAAACACATAGGCACATAGTCCACGTAAGCACGTTTACACGTAGGCACATAAGCACACAGGAGCACGTAATCCAGATAAGCACATATTTTGCACGTATTCACCTTCCTATTTTGCACGTATTCACCTACATACTTTGCACGTATTCACCTATCTTTCGATGCATAGTTTTACGTTCGAGAGTTGCGAGTAATAGCGAGTAGCGATAGCGAGTAGCGATAGCGAGTAGCGTTGCGAGTAGTACAACGAGTGGTACAGCGAGTAGCATAGCGTGTGAGAGCTCTTAGTCTGAGTTGTGATTGGCGTTTTAGATTCGATAGTTGTGCAAGTTGTGCGCGTTTAGTAAAATGAAGTGCGAAAAGTGATAAAGTGTAAAATCTCCAAAATCGAAATATATAAACATATAAACACATAAAACACATAAAATCGATCATTCATACGAATCAACGGTTGCAGGCTCAGAATCGAAACAGAGTGTCTTGGGTGTTAGACATCGACTACCCAAAGTGATTCGACTATTCACAACGACCTCGAGTACACGCTTTGGTCTACTAGACTGTGCTCTCGCCACAATCAGGGCGAACGACACTCATCTTTCCAGTTACTACATGTCTCAACCCATTGGAATCCATCGAGACTTTGGTGAGAGTTTTTGTAAAATCAAAGTAGACATCGAAACAGAGTGTCTTGGGTGTTAGACATCGACTACCCAAAGTGATTCGGCTATTCACAACGACCTCGAGTACACGCTTTGGTCTACTAGACTGTGCTCTCGCCACAATCAGGGCGAACGACACTCATCTTTCCAGTTACTACGTGTCTCAACCCATTGGAATCCATCGAGACTTTGGTGAGAGTTTTTGTAAAATCAAAGTAGAGTGGAACTTGTCATTAAGATGCGGGTTTCACCCCTAATTTAACAACTTCGTTCCTATAGGTGTGGCAAAACCATGAGATAGAGATGGAGAATTTCGTCAAGATATGGATGTCACTCCTAACTTAATGAAGATCCTCGTGCTGAGAGTAAAAATTACGCGTAAAGTGAGTAATCGTTTCGAGAGTTCTTGGTTTTCACACCTAATCTCGATCCGATCACTCGATTGTGTTATGCGAGTGTTTTCAAAAACGTGTGTATTGTGTTAGCCTTAGAAAAGGCCATGTAGTATTCCAGCTTTAGGAAAGGCTTTCCCTTGTACGAAGCTGTAGCATGCGGTGTTTGTGCAAGGCGTAGTTTTTCGCGAGTTTGAGCGAGAGCATTAAAGTAAGTTCATACGAAACCCCTACCGGGTTTGTACAAACGGTCTATTGGTACTTAGACTATAGACTAGGTCAATCCTAAGACTCGACCTAATTCCCTATAGTTATGGTTGTGATACCAATCTGTCACACCCCAACCGATGGCGGAAACATCGGGGCGCGGCACTAGGCGAACCAGATTGCTCAAGAGAATCCATAACAACTATTAAATGGCAATATTTGAACGGTTAATTTAACAAAGAAATGAAAGCATAACTCTTTGCTTGTTGTCCTCTTACTTACTCAATTGTGGAGGTCCCATACCAATCAACAAATATCCCACAACAATTATTACAGATAGAGTGTCTCAAAAGCAAAACAAGTCCGACAACCAAGATTTCTATTTGTGTAGTTTCTAGACTGCTGAAGAAACAGTGATCAGAATCGACCGGAATCTATCAGATCAGGGGTTTAGTCTCTGCATAAAAAGGGTTAATCCTCTCGTTGATTCGTGGGTTTGGCTGAATTCCTTCTCCAGTGATCACTGCAAAACAGAAAGCCGTTAGACTCGCCACGGGGAGAATAGGGGTTCTCTCCATGACCACCTCTGGCGTGAGAATAAGTACAGTGATCTTAATGAAAAAGAAAATAGTAAAAGTGAGAATGAAGTGAAAGTAACTTGTGAGATCATACCTGCAACATCTTATTTATAGCCGGTTTTGGCGGGAAATTGGTGCAACAGAGAAAGTAACGGAAAGTATTTTCCGTTGGCGGTTATCCCCTTTTCCGTCAATCACTTAACATCACATCCATGCACACGGATTGTGAGTATGATCGACGGCTGGGGAGATGCCACGTGGAAAGTGGGTTTGTGTAGATTGATCTTCAAACGAGTGTTATCATCGTGATTAGACGAGCGTCCACGATTATGCCACGTCATAGTTAGTTGTTACTGAATGGCTATGCACGATGATAATGTAAGGCTTCTAGAAGATTTACAACTGTAAACCGTTATGCCCTTGCCACGTGTCCCTTCTTTTGTAACAGAAAAGATTCCTTTTGTTCAAGTCTTGACTTCAGGCGTGAGGAGGTGTTTTAGGTTTATCTTCAAGTCTAACTGTACCCTTGCGCGAGCCTGCGCAATGGTGTCAGTTGAATGTTTATTTCTCCTTTTCTCCAGCGCATGGTTGTCGAAGACTATTTTCTTTCATATCTTTGTTTAGAACCACTGCGCAGCCGCGCAAGCTCTTGTTAAAGATGTTCTTGGAATAAGACTATGACATGGTCTCATGCGTTTGCGCAAAGTTCCTGGGACCATATTCCTTCTGTTTCTTTCCAATTCTTGTTTGGGACTGTTGCGTGACTGCACATGATACTTTTCATCTGTCTTTGGAATAAGGTTGTGGTATGGTCCTATGCGCTTGCGCGAGGTTTTTGGGACCATTCCCCTTCAAGTCCCCCAGTCCAGTGTTGCTTCTACACAAGTAGGTGGAGCACTGGACTATATAAACTAAAGTGTGGGCCAGTTTGGTGCGGAGTAAGAATAATCTTCTTGTAGAAGATACTTCTGTTTCTCCAAGTTGAAGTTTTCATGATTTCAAATTTTGAAAATTTTGGCTTATGGAAGGTAAAAGGTACTGTGCTGACTGTTGACGTGTGACGGTTTTGGTGACAGGCTATCACTTGTCAGTCATTCATTAAATGTGTGTCGTCAAACGTGGTTTATACGCGCTCGTGAGGCTACTTTTTGTTCCCCAGTCGCCCTTATTGCCTTGGTAACCGTGTTTTCTTGAAAAAGGGATTGCGGTTCTCGAGGGCATTATTGTCGATCCCTATATAAACCCTTGGGTGGCTTCCTTTTTTCATCAGTTGTTCCCGAATCCTTTCGTCTTTTCCACTTTTTTTCTTTAGAGAAAACCTACAACTTTGTGTCTTTCCCTTTATGTCTACCGAAGAACATCCCGAAGACTCTTCAGAAGAAATGTCTGCCGCATTACCACCATTGAAGTGGTTAAAGGAATTCTTCGATGGTCTGGTTCGGAACTTCAGGTTCCCCGATAGTTAGGGTGCAACATACCTAGAGGAGGGACAAACGGCGACACAAGCTCCGGCCGGTTACATTACGTTATTTTGGGATTATTTTTCTAAGGGCAACTTCCGATTGCCGGCTACAAAATTTTTCCTTGACATTCTGAATTTTGACAAGTTTCATATCTCGTAGTTGAACCCTATGGGGATGGTACAGGTTCGGCATTTCAAGTTCCTTTGCCGATCTATGCATTTTCAGCCGTCAGTTAATCGTTTTAGAGTTTTTTACCAGTTGCACTATGCTCAAGGTTTTTACTCTTTTGCTCAACGCCCAACAGCTAAGAAAATTCTACTTGTTCCACCGAAATCGTTTCATGAATGGAAGCCCAAGTTTTTTTACATCAAAGAAGGGGTGATTCCGATGAAGATGTTCTTCCGAGGTGCTGAAGACATTGTTACGGAAACCCTTAAGACTCCGGAATCGGAGGTATGGTACCAAGATATGAAGGTTGTTCCTTCTATTGAGCTATGTAGGATTGTTTTCACGACCGAAACGAGTCGTTCAGATGTGTTCTACTCAATACGAAAGGCGGAAACAGATGTATCGAGTTCGATTCAGCTAGATATTCACTTTAACTGTCTTTTGACTGATATAACAACGTTCTATAGCGAGTAGACACTTCAGCAGCACTTTGGCTCTGGAATCGGAAAGTTCAAGACTACTTCAAACGAAATCACAAGGCACCTATTTATAGGCTGGCATATTTCGCATGAACAAGTTCACATGAAATTACTTTCACACGAAATGCCTATTTCGTGCGAAATTACCAGTTGATTTCGTGTGAAATCACTAGTTAATTTCGTGCGAAATTACATTTTGTTATTTCGTGCGAAATTACCTTCTAATCTATTTTTGACAGTTTACTCGTATAACGTGCCCTGATCTATCTATACACATACAAGACTCGATACAAGACGAAGTCGACAGACGTATGCACCAACAGACTCCCCCTCGGATGTTGACGAGTCTTCAGTGTCGAGTCTTCAACGTCTTCAGTCTTTATCAGTCTTTCTGCTCTTTCTGAAGTATCTGACAGTGTAAAACATCCCCAGTCTTCTCTCTTCTTCTCTCTACCAGGATCTCAATCTGACTCCATCTTCTCTTGATCAGATCTCTTGATTTCTTAAGTTTATCAGCATTAGCAATACCAAAATCATAACCTGGCTTCACATTCTGCTCAGGTTTAATCACTAGAACCTGCACATATCTCTACCTCACAATAAATTTCACAAATTTAAAGTTTGACAAATTTATATACCACTTGCAGGTATTAATCAATCAATAAATGATTTCACAATGTTAATATCTGATGAACCTCTTGTAGGCAAAACATTTATTTTTATTCATTATAAACAGACTCCCCCTCACGAAATGTTCATCATGTTTAGAATTTGGAGTTTTGAAAATCAGCTCTTCAACATCAGTTATCGAAAATATTTTTGAATTTTCAAAATTTAAGCTAAAACACATTCTTTTTGGGTTTTTCTAAGATTTTCAGTGTGTTAACATGCAATAAGAAAATATTTACAAACAATATTATTTGTGAGTTTGTGCAAGAGGATCATATCAGTTTATGAGACAAATCACCAACACCGTTAAGCTTTAATCATTTTAAGTTCTAAACGATTCACTTAGATTGTCAGTATACTGATCCACTTAAATTTTCACACAAATTTCAACTGTTTCGAGATACGAGATTAGTGTTTTAGAGACTTAAACTTATTCGCGTGTCCCACCTCAGAATATACTCTCGTATCCAGATCCCAGTATTCAGTCTTACAGGTGAGTATACCTAGATGATATCTGTAAGGGGTTAAATGTGAGTGCCATGAGAGCTCAGGCTATTGCTTCCGTAAAATCAGAGAGATGATGGCTTCGGCTTTTGGTGGGTTCCCTTTAGAGAATCTTTTCTTCAATAGCACATGATTAGCATTTTTCAATGATTCATCATTTTTTATGCTGAGGGTGGTGCTATATTTCAAGCAAGCGAAAAGTATTATACGGGGACTAGGCCATTGCTTCCGCAAAATCAGAAGTCCCGGGATAATACCCCATATATCACTAAGCATAAAGACCTAGTATCTCAGAAAGAGGGGTCTTTCAAACAAGATTTCGGGGGTTACCCATATATCCGAGAGATATTCCCTACGAGATAAGTAAGTTTGAAATTTAGGTTTATATCTCGACACAATCTACTAAATGTGCAAAAACCTACTGGCACATCATCAGTGAGACCGTTTATCACATTTTTCTTTCCAATTCTTTAGCATGCTGTGATAGCCACTGATGTACTATCATTTCCTCTTTTTCACAACAAAACTCATTTTTGAATTTATCATGTTTTTGCCTTTTTCAAATTTTCAAATGTTTTTGGATTTTTGAAAATTTCTTACTCCCCCTAAAATTCAAAACCATTTTAAAGAAAAATTTGAAAACAAACTGTACAAATAAAGTGACAACTGATATCGAATCACTTCAATTCGCCATCCACTTGGCATAAACAATCAAAACTTCCCCTTACAACAAACTATTTTCTCATTATGATTTCAAAACACTTAAGTTTGTTTTAATCAAAATGATTTTTCCGGAAGATAAGATTTGTTGAAATTCACAAACCATTTGGAGGTTAGGGGATCTCATCACATTGTTTTCTTCTTTCATCTTGAAAAATTTAACAATTTTAGATTCTATCAACAACACTACTTATAGGAAAGATAAATAAAGTACAAATTAATGTCCCTGATTAATCTTGAAGATCGAAATATCACCGAAGTGAATTTCTCAAGAAACATGCCGATACCTGCTCCACACTTATCAACCTGGAAGCTCCGGCAGGTCAGGATTTTAAGTATGAAATACTGCCATCCAAGCCTGACCAAACTTGGATGTGACCTTTTGTGACAACCCTCACAATTACATGTATCCGTACGATTAATTAATATTAATTAAGTGGTTAATGACTGTGCTGAATTACTTAACTGCTTTCTGATTACTGAGTCATATTTACATGTGCTTTTTAACATACTAGTCTTGTACAGAAAATTTACTAAATGGTCCGGTATGCTTTCCTAAGTGTTGGGAATTAAAAGTGTTACAAAAATATACATAAAGGACACTATACGGAATAACTTAGCACTTTATCGGAACGGTATCTAACCGAACAACCGGACATTACTCGGAACACTAAAATATTGCAAGAAACATTGTTTCACTTTTTCTGAGCTAGTTATGGTTCTCGAGCACTATAACACATTACATAATTCAAGTAACACACTAAACTTAAGATTTACACTTAACACCCTACTACATCACCAACTTACCAAATAATTTACAAATAACCCCCCTTTTGCAAGCTCACGGCTCACTTAGGCAGCCCCACACAAGATTTCCCAATCTTACTCAATATTACCATAATATCTTCTTGGAGTTGTTGAGATAGTGCATGTACTATGGGAAACACATGGACCCATGGTTATTAGAAATTGAAAAGTTATAAGAAAACTTAATCATTTACCAACTCCACTCATCACAACTTCTTTCCTTTTCCCACAATATAAGCTACGGCCAAACTACCATCCATACATTACCATTATTTTTAATTTCCACTCATCCATTCAAAGCTACATTCAAGGTGCTACAAGGTGATTTAGAAGGTTTGGTGTTCACGGATCGTGAAGGACCTCTACCACAAGCTTTTATCCATTCATTTTCTCCATAGATCTTACCTAGCTTTAAGCTAGTTGTAAGACTTCTTTACACTCTTATTACTTCACATTTTTAATGGTTAATAGATATATTATGATGAAATCATACAAGAACACTAAAGATCATAAACTTAAAGTTTAAACATAAAGATGATATATGATAATATATGGTTGACATAATGTTGTTTAGTGAATATATGATGTTTACTTGATGATTACTAGTAATATGATGATTGATCATCATATGGAACTTATTAGAAAGTATGGTGATCGTATGTATGCGTTTTAGTGACATTTAAGCGATAAATAGCATGCTGAGTAACATTTACAGCCAACTTCAGTTGGGTGTAAACGGACCGTTATAAATAGAAAAATTAATTTTCTGAAGTCTAAATTATATGTTTTCGAAAAACTAATCAAATGGCACTGGAATCACATTTTTTTGAGGTAGTTTGCTATTTTTAAAGGTCCGTTTTGTACAACAGCAAAATCTGTGTTTTTACTGCAGAAAAAATTGTGTTATGTTGTTCGTCATAACTCGAAATCTGTGTAGAATTAGGTCACAAAATTTGTACTATAGATAGACACTGATGTCATTGTAATTCTCCCACTGGAATTTCGTCAATTGGACTTACGATGAATTTTAAATGAATTTTTCCGTGGACTGCAGTCAGAAGGTGATGAATCTGATTGCAGCCCGGTAAATGATTTTTTATAAAATAATGGGTGATGAATTGGATCCCGAAATTTTTACACAATAGTATTTGGATTGTTTAAAAAATTCTGTAAAAGTTTGGGAATTTTTGGAATAAGTTAACTATTTTATTAAATTACTCGAAAACAGCCCAGTTTTAGATGTTAAAGCTGAAACGACATAAGTAGTAATTTTCGTGTCTAAATGTCGGGTAGGTTGTCTGAGAATGATCTAACGTGTTATATGTCAATGAAAGTGTTATGTGCAATATTGTATGTTTGCTTTTGAATGAGTATAGATGGGATGTTTATATGGGCGTGAAATGTTAACGTGAGTGCGTGTTATGTGATAGAAGTAATGAGTAGATAAACCGTACGTAGGATACGTATTATGCATGCACGTGAAACTGATTGTTATCTGTACCATGTTAGGACGTGCTTAATTCCTGATTATTAGAGTAACTAATCTAACCGAGCAAACCAAGGTGAGTTCACACTTTTTCTAAGGCATGGCATTCCCGGTGGTTGGGAATGGGTTAAAGAATTAAAACGGAACCTGCATATCCTCCTTGGGTAGGATATGTACCGCCATCCTCCATGGGTAGGATGCCAATATTAATCCTACGTATTCTCCTTGGGTAGAATACGTACGTTCGTCCTCCTTGGGTAGGACAACAACCTTAAACTTACTAGACAAAAACTCTATCATTAAGTCCCTCATTTTATATCGACTTAATCGCCGGGCCAATGGCGAGCGGGTCATTAGTTAATAGCGCTATTAGGTTTAACAAACCTCACACCGTGCCAGTCGGACGGGCGTGTACTAATGGACTATGGCAAACTGTCAATGATGATAGACATTGACGTAGGGCACAACTTACTTTCGTTAGTAGTCGATATGGTAATGGCCTAGTGGTTCACATGGGGAAGCCCCCACTAATTATGAATATGGTTTGGGAAAAACAAAGACACTGGTTAACTCGTGGGTTATGAAACAACTTACGGTTTTCAAAACAAACTTGCAAAACTAAACAACCAACTGTGAACTCGCTCAACTTTTTTGTTGACTCGTTGTTACATGCCTTACAGGTCGTTAGATGCTTATGGAGCTTGCACGAGGAGGAGGTCGTTGTGGGATATGGACTGTTATGTTCCGTGCTTAATATTTGAAGTTTATGAACTTATTACTTATGTTTGGGTTTCACGTTTTAAGCTTCCGATGTTTAAATTGAACTCGGTTAACTTGTTTGTGAACACCTATTATATTGTGAGGTTGAACTTTTATTTACTTTACTATATTGTTCAATATAATTGGTGGCTTGATCCTGGTCATGTCACGCCTCCAAGCGGTGATACTCCGCATGGTGGATTTTGGGGGTGTGACAGATTGGTATCAAATCCATTGGTTATAGTGAACTTGGTTTTAAAAAGGGAAAAGCTTTTTGACAAAACCAGGCTATAACCTGTACAGTGCTCAACGATCCACAACGACGCTTCGCTCCACGTGCAAGACTCGACGCAATAGGTGGTATGAATTATGTTTATATTGTCTGTTAGATAGTTCACATAGTGCATTAGTTAACGTGATAACTACTATTTGAACCTTGTGTGTTTACTCTCTTCTGTCGTCCCACGCTTATGCACTTTCGTGACACTTTTCTCACTTACGTTGCTTCGTTGTGAAGATCATGAATGGACGTGGAGGACATGGTGGTATCAACCTAACTCAAGCCCAGTTGACGGCCTTGATCAATGAACGAGTTGCTGAGGCACTCGCAGCAGCTCCAGCAGGAGGTATAACCTGCTATTTCGACCTATCCTAGGACGTTTAGATCCTACTCTCGCGAACCAACTCTTGTGCTTAACCTTGTCTTTATTCCCACGCCACAGGTCAACATGCTCAGCCTCCCCATATATACGTTCAAAACGTTCGTGGATTGCCGACCTAGTACTTTCAGTGGCACAGAAGGAGCTGTAGGTCTTCTTCACTTGTTCGAGAAGATTGAGTCTGTTTTTGAGATGTTTGAATGCCCTGAAGATCGTAGGGTGAAATTTGCTACTGGAACTCTCGAAGGTGTTGCGTTAACCTGGTGGAAAGCACAGGTCCAACTGCTAGGGCTGGCGGTTGCTAATGCCACCCCATGGAACGACTTCAAAGAGTTGATCAAGGAAGAGTACTGTAGTCGTGACGACATCCACAAGCTAGAGGTGGAATTTTTCAATTTGAAGATGACGGGGTCTGAAATCGAGGCATACACAAAGATATCGAACGAATTAGCTATCTTGTGCCCCACTATGTGTAACACCCCGAAAACGGGTTTGGTAATCAAAACTTCGTTAATACTAAAAGACGGGTAAAGTACCGTTAGTAGTAAAAAAAATAATAACCCGGTAAATATTTGGATTTAAATAAGAAATCCTAATATTAAATTAAATACGAGCGAATCAAAGTTTTAAGGAATTGAATTTATAAGGGCCCTAGTTAACGGGACTTAAAATAAAACGGGTTTTTAACTTACCGAACCTACTAAGCTGACTAGGAATAATTCTAACCTAGTTAGATAGTGACTTATGAGTGGTTTAAAACACTTAAATTATGAACTAAGGAAAATGGAGGGGCCAAACTTGATAAACTTGAAACTTGATTTATTAAAAACAAGAATTAAAACACACCAAACACCCACTTTGGGGGTGTCTGGTCGATTAAGAAGCAGGGGGCGACATGGGTTTTCTTCAAACCCTAAAATCCTCACAAAACTCACAAATTGAAGCCTCTAATCAAGTCTAAATCGAATTTCAAGCACAAATTCATGATCACCTAGTTGAAAGGATCATAAGGTATGTAAAATTGTGATGTTTTGATCCATCTTAAATTATAGGTTATTTGTAAGAAACTGAAATTGAGCTTGATTATGTCATGCATGGATGAATCTTGAAGTAATATGATGTCTAGGAGTAAACCCTAGTCAATAACATGTTGGATTATTGGATAATCTATGAAATTCATGATGATCCATTGATAAGTTAAATGGGTTTTGTAAATTTAGATGAACACAAGAATCAGGACTACCAAAAGTGGTGTTACTTGATTACTATGAAATGATTTTTGAGATTAGTATGCATTTTTGACATAATGAAATCAATATGTATGTTTATATTGGGCAAAATATCAAGTTATGAACTTGGTTTTAAAGATGTAAAATTATACCCGTTAGGTGTTCGTTAAAATGCCTAAATGAAAGATAAATGTGGAAAATGGGACAAAAACGCATGCTTGATGGATATGGAAATTTATGCGTTAAGACTTATAAAAAGGGTTCTAAACGGATTGTGAATTGAACTCTTTAGGCGAGGAATCCAAATCGTCAAGTGGACAAGTCGGTGGAAATACACGTTTGAAAAAGGTGCTTAAAAGGTACGTAACTACGATTCCGTTACGTTATGCTTGATTTCGTATTTTCGCTAGTAGACTTTAAATTAGCATAATACATGAAATTGGCATTTGCTTGAAGTGACGAAGATCACTAGGTAAATAAACGGGTCAAAAGGTGAAATTATCACCCTTTGACAATATTGTCTAATGGTTTGTCGAGTTACATGTTTATAGGAATAAATATCAAATGGATACGCACATCGCTATTGCTTAGCGGCTACTAAGTCAAGGTATTGAAACGGGTCAATATATTGATCCGAGCCAGGTATGTATAATGGTTCAACTCATCATGTAGAACTTGAGATTCTATAAGAGTTAGACAAGGTTAAGATATAGATATACGGTTACCTTTTTGGTAAACCGAATAAATTGTATTATATTTATGGTGTTTAGAAGTACATGGGTTTATAAACAAGGATATGGTTAAAAGGGTCGGATTTTGGGGTCAAACAAGTATTTAAAGGACCTTATAGTAAAAGAAGGATGAAAATTGACCAAAATGCCCTTGTAAGCTAAATCAAGCGAATGACCTATAAGGGTTATTCGGAAAAGAGTAGTATGCATAATTAAACACTTAGAATGAGTAAACAAAAGCGAATGATGTGAATCCTTAGTCATTTGACTCTATAATAGTCTTTGCCATAAAATAATGATTCGAGGGGTAAAACTCAGAGTTTAGGAATTTCCACACTTAATACAATACAAATATAGTTGTGAAGAAAGATTATTTGACAAGAAATGTGGTAGTATAGTGCTTGATGTGAATGAAAGAGACTCATACTTAAAATAGGCTTAATTACCCTTAACGGGTCAAAATAAGCATACGAGCGAAAACGGGTTTAAATTGTGTAATAAACCTGTGATTAGAACCTAATATGGTAGATAACCTTAATTTGAAGAAGTGTAAGGGATATAAGGATCAAACAAATATGTTTGTTTGATAAAATGCATAAACGGGTTAAAAGTCGACAAAAAGGTAACGAGTCGAAGGCTTAGAAATCTCAAAATTTATTATGTTTGATGTTGGATTTTAACTCCATATGATGGAGAATTAAATTACGGACGCGTAGGAAAAAGAATCGGGTAAAACGGATTAAAAACGAGAGAGTTATGCTCGTTTCCGTGAAATCGGCTCATGCTGGGTATGTACAGCAACAGTTAAGCAACATTCTGTGAAAAAGGGGGCTAGGCGTCACACGTAGCCCCTAGGCGTCACGCGAAGCCCCCCTAAATCCATAAAATTATTAAATTTTGTTTATTTGACCCATGTAACTTGTTTAAACTTATTATTTAACTATCAAAACTAACTTTTAAGTTGGTTTTGATCATAGGTGATCGCCAAGAGTGTCCGAATGAAGATCAAGCTCGATGAGGAACCGAACACGATAAAATACAAGATTCCGCATGGCGTTTCGTCGTATCTTTTAAACGACGAATTCAATTACATTAAGTTGTATTTTTTTTAAATGTTGTAAACATGTGGGAATGATAGTATGAAAAGTTTTTTTTTGTAAAGTCACATTTTAGCATTGAAATGTGTATTTTATTATAAAAAAAATCTTGATTAATTAAGTCGGGTGTTACAAGTTGGTAATCAGAGCTCATGGTTAAAAGAATAAAGTGTTCGGTTCGAGGCTTGATCGCAAATCCGGTAAGTACATGTATATCAATGGTTTAGTATGATTAAAGTGTTGAGAACAACACATATGGTTATCGTGTAATACACGTTACACCAATAAAAACGATATAGAATAGATATAGTCAACGAAATTACACGCGTTGATGCGTATAGTAAAAAGCCTTGTATTACAATACGGGTGTTTATTAATGTCGAAATTACTAACTTTTATAAATGTTTAGTTGAAGGACAATCGCATCTGAAGATGACGATAGTTGAACGATTTAGGGATATGACGGTGGAACGGTTTGAGGTTTGACAAGCAGAGCATACTTATTGAGGAACTAAATCGCATGACAATCGCGAACAAAGTTAGTGGCAAGAGAAGCCCGTTAGGACAAGCATTACCAGGTGCACGCTTTTAAATTAATCGCACAAGTAGTAATATGCAACAGACACGTAGGGGATAATGGTTGCATATATCTGATAAAACCTGAATAGGATATCTATTCAGGATGATGTTTCTAAGAAAAGTTTAATAGAAACATGTGTTATTCATGATGATGAATAACAAAGAAATAATAGGATTAGTTCATATGGAAACTTGGACGGGGGGGGGGGGGGGGGTAATTATCCAAGTGGAAAACTCTCAATATAACGCCATTGAGAAAAGTAGCAATCACATTAACGAATGTGATTGTATAATAGTTCAATAGAAAAGAAAAACATTTTATATGTTCGAATGTAAAACTAGTAAGACTAATGATTGTAGTTTTGCGATTAAATAAAGTTTTACTAAATGAAATTAGAGGTATGAAATAAATAGAGGCATTACTTACATAGGGGGTGATGTGAAAGCTATAGAAAGGTCATGTGTGTCATGTGCTGATCGCTTACCCTGGCCAAGTAAGTAGTGGCATATGATACCATGAGTTTCTTGTAGCGGACACATTTACATCCGATGTAGTAAGGGCGGGGTGAATGGGATTAACTTAAAAAGTACCCAAATGAATCAAATGAGCAAAATATTTGATAATAATGTAAATGCACAGCCGGGTGACGGAAGCGTATTACATTAAGATGATGAGCCCGAGTGAAGGGACAAAGATTAATGTAAAATGATTAAGGTATGCTTTGGGAGGGGTGTGTTTACACTCGAACCCGGAGAATGCAAATATGACCCTTAACGGGCCGATTTTGTAAAACGCCAAACTTGAGAACAAAGTAGGAATATAAAAGCGAAACGAAGTCATAATGCATACCGTAAGGGTTGCTATAATAACGACTTCGATAAAATACCCAGTTGGTGGGTAAGGATTTAAACACATGCGTAGACCGAGAAACGGAAACTCGGATGGAAAGTTAGAAGACTTGGATTTTGAGTCATGACTAAAAGATGACAAGATGAAGTAAATAGAAGTTTTAATAAATCATGTTCAACTATTTAAAAGTTGAACGGGTCGAACAAAGATTGAAGTTTGACATTCATAAGTGATGAACTTTCACATGAACAAGTCAGACGAATTTAATAAAGGATGACACTTGCTAAAGTAAGTAAGCGTGAATCGAATAAATAAAAGTGTGAATTATTAATAAACCTATGTAAAGGAGTAATAGGCGTTAAAAACATTAAAATAAAAGAACCCGGGTAATGGGACGTAAAGAAGTATAGGTAAGAGCCGAGTAACGGTAAATGTAGGGCAAACCGACGTGTAATTGACGTTAGAAGTCAAGAAATCGGAAAGATAATTTGAAAGAAAACAAAGTAGCCTTAGACTACGGACAAGGTCAAACGGAATCCAAAGAGTAAAGGTGAATAATCCTAAACATAAAAAGGGGTACCTTAACGCCACATGCGTATATAAACGTATACACATTTGAATAAAGACTCGAATAAAAGATGATCTACGGGATCATCATAACCTACGGGATATTAATTAGTGTGACGGTCTACGAGGCCAAAATGACTCACGGGTCATGAATTAAAGCGAAGGGTCATAAGGGCCTCGCCTTAAAGAGGTGAAAGCTTAAGGAAATAGCCTACGAGGTTAAGTGAAGGAACCTATGGGTCAATAGTGTAAGGTAAGGGAACTTGTTACGATTCCCCGCGTAAAACGAGAACGGAAAACAATAAATTATGGGTTGTCAATTTCCTTGATATGAGTAATTGACATAGTTAAAGAGAAAAACGTTAAACTAAAATTCAGTTTTAGTAAGAAATAACGTTTTAACAAATATGAATACTATAAGACGAATTCGGAAATAACAAATATCAAAGATTATGGGTCTTAACATCGATAGGTGCGAGACAATACATTCGAAAAGAAGAAGTATGATAAAGAAACGTTGATATAAATTAAACATGATGTGACACGATCACGGTCAAGAAATGCAATGTGAAGTGGAATCACATTATAACCAAGCGAGCGGTAAAGAGTAACTGGACTAATAAGTCTAGTTAGTGAGACCGGTTAAGGTCATTTAAATAAATTTGGTTGCTTGTAAGGGTGGATTCGGTATAACTGAACCGAATAAATGAATTTGAAAACAAAAGAAATTGTTGCTAAAAGCGAAAGATTTCACTAAAGACCTTTAAACGGGTCAAAGTAACGGATTCATAAAGAATTCGGTAGTATATGAAAGCGATGGATATTGCTAAGTTAACTAAACTAGTGGAAATAACGAGATTACGTTATTTCAAGTTGCACTATGTCGTATGAGACACGTAGACAATTAGTGACCAAAAAGATGTTACCATACTTATCTGGTAATACTAACAATTGGTTAAAAGTATAAGCAATGTTTAAAAAAAATTTCTCGTATCAAATGCATTGGGTTTAAACTCAATGAATTATGTAAGAAAAGGTTTCGAGGATGAAACCTCTCTAAGGGGGTAGACTTGTAACACCCCGAAAACGGGTTTGGTAATCAAAACTCCGTTAATACTAAAAGACGGGTAAAGTACCGTTAGTAGTAAAAAAAATAATAACCCGGTAAATATTTGGATTTAAATAAGAAATCCTAATATTAAATACGAGCGAATCAAAGTTTTAAGGAATTGAATTTATAAGGGCCCTAGTTAACGGGACTTAAAATAAAACGAGTTTTTAACTTACCGAACCTACTAAGCTGACTAGGAATAATTCTAACCTAGTTAGATAGTGACTTATGAGTGGGTTAAAACACTTAAATTATGAACTAAGGAAAATGGAGGGGGCAAACTTGATAAACTTGAAACTTGATTTATTAAAAACAAGAATTAAAACACACCAAACACCCACTTTGGGGGTGTCTGGTCGATTAAGAAGCAGGGGGCGACGTGGGTTTTCTTCAAACCCTAAAATCCTCACAAAACTCACAAATTGAACCCTCTAATCAAGTCTAAATCGAATTTCAAGCACAAATTCATGATCACCTAGTTGAAAGGATCATAAGGTATGTAAAATTGTGATGTTTTGATCCATCTTAAATTCTAGGTTATTTGTAAGAAACTGAAATTGAGCTTGATTATGTCATGCATGGATGAATCTTGAAGTAATATGATGTCTAGGAGTAAACCCTAGTCAATAACATGTTGGATTATTGGATAATCTATGAAATTCATGATGATCCATTGATAAGTTAAATGGGTTTTGTAAATTTAGATGAACACAAGAATCATGACTACCAAAAGTGGTGTTACTTGATTACTATGAAAGGATTTTTGAGATTAGTATGCATGTTTGACATGATGAAATCAATATGTATGTTTATATTGGGCAAAATATCAAGTTATGAACTTGGTTTTAAAGATGTAAAATTATACCCGTTAGGTGTTCGTTAAAATGCCTAAATGAAAGATAAATGTGGAAAATCGGACAAAAACGCATGCTTGATGGATATGGCAATTTATGCGTTAAGACTTATAAAAAGGGTTCTAAACGGATTGTGAATTGAGCTCTTTAGGCGAGGAATCCGGATCGTCAAGTGGACAAGCCGGTGGAAATACGCGTTTGAAAAAGGTGCTTAAAAGGTACGTAACTACGATTCCGTTATGTTATGCTTGATTTCATATTTTTGCTAGTAGACTTTAAATTAGCATAATACATGAAATTGGCATTTTCTTGAAGTGACGAAGATCACTAGGTAAATAAACGGGTCAAAAGGTGAAATTATCACCCTTTGACAATATTGTCTAATGGTTTGTCGAGTTACATGTTTATTGGAATAAATATCAAATGGATACGCACATCGCTATCGCTTAGCGGCTACTAAGTCAAGGTATTGAAACGGGTCAATATATTGATCCGAGCCAGGTATGTATAATGGTTCAACTCATCATGTAGAACTTGAGATTCTATAAGAGTTAGACAAAGTTAAAATATAGATATTCGGTTACCTTTTTGGTAAACCGAATAAATTGTATTATATTTATGGTTTTTAGAAGCACATGGGTTTATAAACAAGGATATGGTTAAAAGGGTCGGATTTTGGGGTCAAACAAGTATTTAAAGGACCTTGTAGTAAAAGAAGGATGAAAATTGACCAAAATGCCCTTGTAAGCTAAATCAAGCGAACCACCTATAAGGGTTGTTCGGAAAAGAGTAGTATGCATAATTAAACACTTAGAATGAGTAAACAAAAGCGAATGATGTGAATCCTTAGTCATTTGACTCTATAATAGTCTTTGCCATAAAATAATGATTCGAGGGGTAAAACTCGGAATTTAGGAATTTCCACACTTAATACAATACAAATATAGTTGTGAAGAAAGATTATTTGACAAGAAATGTGGTAGTATAATGCTTGATGTGAATGAAAGAGACTCATACTTAAAATAGGCTTAGTTACCCTTAACGGGTTAAAATAAGCATACGAGCGAAAACAGGTTTAAATTGTGTAATAAACCTGTGATTAGAACCTAATATGGTAGATAACCTTAATTTGAAGAAGTGTAAGGGATATAAGGATCAAAGAAATATGTTTGTTTGATAAAATGCATAAACGGGTTAAAAGTCGATAAAAAGGTAACGAGTCGAAGGCTTAGAAGTCTCAAAATTTATTATGTTTGATGTTGGATTTTAACTCCATATGATGGAGAATTATATTACGGATGCGTAGGAAAAAGAATCGGGTAAAACGGATTAAAAACGAGAGAGTTATGCTCGTTTCCGTGAAATCGGGTCATGCTGGGTATGTACGGCAACAGTTAAGCAACATTCTGTGAAAAAGGGGGCTAGGCGTCACGCGTAGCCCGTAGGCGTCACGCGACGCCCCCCTAAATCCGGAAAATTATTAAATTTTGTTTATTTGACCCATGTAACTTGTTTAAACTTATTATTTAACTATCAAAACTAACTTTTAAGTTGGTTTTGATCATAGGTGATCGCCAAGAGTGTCCGGATGAAGATCAAGCTCGATGAGGAACCGAACACGATAAAATACAAGCTTCCGCACGGCGTTTCGTCGTATCTTTTAAACGACGAATTCAATTACATTAAGTTGTATTTTTTTTTAAATGTTGTAAACATGTGGGAATGATAGTATGAAAAGTTTTTTTTGTAAAGTCACATTTTAGCATTGAAATGTGTATTTTATTATAAAAAAAATCTTGATTAATTAAGTCGGGTGTTACACTATGGTGGATCCTCCTATCAAGCGTATCGAGCTGTACCTTAAGGGTTTGGTGCCCGAAATTCAAAGCCACGTGACCTCAGCTAATCTTGGCACCATTCAGCAAATCATCCGGTTGGCTCATCGTCTCACTGATCAGGCAGTTGAGCAGAACAAGCTACCCAAGCGTATTAGCGCTACTACTACTGATGCTCCCAGTGATAACAAGCACAAGTGGGATGGAAATTTGGGCAAGGGTTCTACTTCAGTTCAGTCTCAGTCCCAGCAGCGAAAGACAGATGACTACAAGAGCCCTGGTCAGCAATCTTCGGGTAGTCAGGGGCAAGGTGGTTACAAGGGAAACAACCCCAAGTGCAACCAATGCAACAAACATCATAGTGGGCAGTGCAACAAGTTTGGTCATGAAGCCAAGGATTGCAGGGGCGCACAACCAGCAAATCAGAATCACCAACAACAACAACAAGCTCCACAGAACCACCAGCAGCATCAACAGCATGGCAATAAAGGATGCTTTCAGTGTGGCGTTGAAGGCCACTTTAAGAGGAACTGTCCTCAGCTGAACCAGAATCAGAACAACAACAACCAAGGAAATGGGAACAACAATGGAGGCAACAACGGGGGTAACAATAATGGCAATGGTGCCTGAGGTCGTGCCTTCGTGATTGGTCAGGGTGATGCAGGAACGATCCCAACGTTGTGATGGGTAAGTTTCTTCTGGACGACTTCTTTCTTACTGTATTATTTGATTCGGGTGCCGATACTAGTTATGTGTCCATAAAATTTAGCCAAATGCTTAAGCGCACTCCAACACTTCTGAACACCCAACACACGGTAGAACTAGCAAACGGTAAAAGTCTTGAAGCCACACACATAGTTAAGGGCTGTAACCTCGTCCTAGCTGGTCAGACCTTCTCTATCGATCTTATTCCTATCATTCTGGGTAGTTTCGACGTTGTTATTGGGATGGATTGGTTATCTCATCAGCAAGCGGAAATTCTTTGCAACAAGAAGATTGTCCGCATCCCTCGTTCTGGTAAAGAACCCCTCGTAATTCATGGCGACAAGAGTAGTGCTGTTGTGGGCATCATCTCTTTCCTTAAGGCCCAGAAGTGTTTGCGAAAGGGCCACACTGCCATTGTAGCTCTCGTTTCTGATACATCCTCGGAAGAAAGGAAGATAGAAGACATACCTATTGTACGTGATTTTCCTGAGGTATTTCCTGAGGAATTACCTGGTCTTCCGCCTCATCGTCAAGTTGAATTTCAAATCGAGCTCGCTCCTGGAGCAGCGCCCATAGCTCGAGCACCTTATCGTCTAGCTCCATCAGAACTTGAAGAACTGTCTACGCAACTACAAGAACTCTTGGAAAAGGGTTTCATACGTCCTAGCTCTTCGCCTTGGGGAGCTCTAGTGATATTCGTGAAAAAGAAAGATGGTACCTTCAGAATGTGTATAACAAGGTGACCGTGAAGAATCATTATCCTCTCCCACGCATTGATGACTTATTCGACCAGTTTCAAGGGTCGAGTTTCTACTCAAAGATTGACCTGAGGTCAGGCTACCATCAACTGAGAGTCTGAGACGAGGATATCTCTAAGACAGCATTCAGGACTAGGTATGGGCATTACGAGTTTCTGGTTATGCCTTTCGGATTGACGAATGCACCTGCGGTCTTCATGGTTCTCATGAACCGAGTGTGCAAACCTTACCTAGATAAGTTTGTCATAGTCTTCATCGACGACATTCTGATCTATTCTAAGAGTCAGGAGGAACACGAGCAGCATCTACGACTTATTCTGGAACTTCTTCGAACAGAGCAGTTGTACGCCAAATTTTTGAAATGTGACTTATGGCTTCACGAAGTCCACTTTCTAGGCCACGTGGTAAACAAGGATGGGATTCATGTTGATCCATCCAAGGTTAACTCGATCAAGAACTGGCCTGCACCCCGTACACCAACAGAAATCCGCCAATTCTTGTGTTTGGCAGGATATTACAGAAGGTTTATCAAGGATTTCTCAAAGATTGCGCAACCTCTCACTTCACTGATTCAGAAGGGTGTCACCTATCGTTGGGGTGATGTACAGGAGTCCGCATTTCAGCACTTAAAAGATAGACTTTGTAGCGCGCCTATCCTCTCATTTCCTGAAGGCACAGATGATTTTGTGGTTTATTGCGACGCTTCCATCCAAGGGCTTGGTTGCATGTTGATGCAACGTGACAAGGTCATTGCCTACGCATCGCACCAACTTAAAGTTCACGAAAGGAACTACACTACGCACGACTTGGAATTAGGAGCAGTTGTTTTCGCACTTAAGATATGGAGACATTACCTGTACAGTACCAAGTGCACCATTTACACCGATCACAGGAGTCTCGAGCATATCTTCAAGCAAAAGGAGTTAAACATGCGACAAAGCCGATGGGTCGAGCTCTTGAATGATTACGAATGTGCGATCAAGTACCATCCGGGCAAAGCCAATGTTGTGGCCGACGCCCTCAGTTGAAAGGATAATATACCTAAACGTGTGCGAGCGCTACAACTTACCATCCAATCTAGTCTTCCTGCCCAGATACGAGATGCTCAGGTTGAAGCGTTGAAGGCAGAGAACATCAGGGCTGAGTCCTTACGAGGATTGAGGAAGTGGTTAGAACAAAAGGAAGACGGTTCCTACTATGTAACAGGGCGCATCTGGATCCCACTTTATGGAAACTTACGCGAACTTGTGACGGATGAAGCGCACAAGTCTCGTTAGTCAATACATCCTGGTTCGGATAAGATATACCACAACCTAAAGACTACATATTGGTGGCCTAGCATGAAAGCCAACATAGCAACCTACGTCAGTAAATGTCTGACTTGTGCGAGAGTCAAGATTGTATATCAGAAACCATCGGGCCTACTCCAACAACCAGAGATCCCGAAATGGAAATGGGAGCAAATTTCCATGGATTTCGTTACTGGCCTGCCTAGATCTCAACGCGGAAATGATACCATTTGGGTGATCGTGGATCGACTGACCAAGTCTGCACATTTTCTGGCAATCAAGGAAACGGATAAGTTTTCTACTCTAGCAGACGTCTATCTAAAGGAAGTAGTATCAAGGCACGGAGTGCCAACCTCCATCATTTCTGATCGTGACTCACGTTTTACATCTGAATTGTGGCAAGCTATGCACAAGTCCTTTGGTTCTCGATTAGACATGAGCACGGCATATCATCCACAGACGGATGGGCAATCTGAACGCACCATCCAAACCCTTGAAGACGAGCTTAGGGCATGTGTAATCGACTTCGGTAATGGCTGGGAAAAACACCTCCCGTTAGTGGAGTTTTCATATAACAACAGTTACCACACTAGTATCCAGGCCGCTCCGTTCGAGGCATTATACGGGCGGAAGTGCCGATCACCTCTTTGTTGGGCAGAGGTTGGCGACAGTCAAATCACTAGCCCAGAACTTGTAGTAGATACAACCGAGAAGACTGCTCAGATACGACAACGAATGGCGGTAGCTTGTGACCGTCATAAAAGCTATGTTGATAAGCGAAGAAAGCTACTCGAGTTCCAGGTTGGGGATCGGGTGCTACTCAAAGTCTCACCTTGGAAAGGTGTAGTTCGTTTTGGCAAATGAGGCAAACTCAATCCACGTTATGTCGGACCATTCGAAATCATTGAGAAAATTGGCAAAGTCGCTTACAAGTTAAAACTACCTGAAGAACTCAGCGGAGTTCACAACGTATTCCACGTGTCAAATCTGAAAAAGTGTCTGTCAGATGATACCCTCATAGTTCCCTTAAAGGAGCTCACAATCGACGACCAGTTGCGATTCGTCGAGGAACCAGTTGAAATCACAGACCGAGACATTAAGATTCTCAAGCGTACCAGAATACCTCTTGTTCAAGTTTGTTGGAATTCCCGTCGTGGCCCAGAGTATACCTGGGAACGAGAAGACCAAATGAAACTCAAGTATCCCCAGTTGTTTAAGAAAAGAGCAACCACTACTGAGGCTGAAGCTACTGCGGAATTTGGGACGAAATTCCAAACCAACGGGGGGATGATGTGACACCCCAGGAAAACCAGGAAACCACGCAACTTAACTAGCTTCCTCAGTAACCACGTGCTAAATTTCGGGACAAAATTTTCTTAACAGGGGGAGAATGTGACAACCCTCATAATTACATGTATCCGTACGATTAATTAATATTAATTAAGTGCTTAATGACTGTGCTAAATTACTTAACTGCTTTCTGATTACTGCGTCATATTTACATGTGCTTTTTAACATACTAGTCTTGTACAGAAAATTTACTAAATGGTCCGGTATGCTTTTCTAAGTGTTGGGAATTAAAAGTGTTACAAAAAGATACATAAATGACACTATACAGAATAACTTAGCACTTTATCGGAACGGTATCTAACCGAAAACCGGACATTACTCGGAACACTAAAATATTGCAAGAAACATTGTTTCACTTTTTCTGAGCTAGTTATGGTTCCCGAGCACTATAACACATTACATAATTCAAGTAACACACTAAACTTAAGATTTACACTTAACACCCTACTACATCACCAACTTACCAAATAATTTACAAATAACCCCCCTTTTGCAAGCTCACGGCTCACTTAGGAAGCCCCACACAAGATTTCCCAATCTTACTCAATATTACCATAATATCTTCTTGGAGTTGTTGAGATAGTGCACGTACTATAGGAAACACATGGACCCATGGTTATTAGAAATTGAAAAGTTATAAGAAAACTTAATCATTTACCAACTCCACTCATCACAACTTCTTTCATTTTCCCACAATGTAAGCTACGGCCGAACTACCATCCATACATTACCATTATTTTTAATTTCCACTCATCCATTCAAAGCTACATTCAAGGTGCTACAAGGTGATTTAGAAGGTTTGGTGTTCACGGATCGTGAAGGACCTCTACCACAAGCTTTTATCCACTCATTTTCTCCATAGATCTTCCCTAGCTTTAAGCTAGTTGTAAGACTTCTTTACACTCTTATTACTTCACATTTTTAATGGTTAATAGATATATTATGATGAAATCATACAAGAACACTAAAGATCATAAACTTAAAGTTTAAACATAAAGATGATATATGATAATATATGGTTGACATAATGTTGTTTAGTGAATATATGATGTTTACTTGATGATTACTAGTAATATGATGATTGATCATCATATGGAACTTATTAGAAAGTATGGTGATCGTATGTATGCGTTTTAGTGACATTTAAGCGATAAACAGCATGCTGAGTAACATTTATAGCCAACTTTAGTTGGCTGTAAACGGACCGTTATAAATCGAAAATTTGATTTTCTGAAGTCTAAATTATATGTTTTCGAAACACGAATCAAATGGCACTTGAATCACATTTTTTTGAGGTAGTTTTCTATTTTTAAAGGTCCGTTTTATACAACAGCAAAAGCTGCGTTTTTACTGCAGAAAAAATTGTGTTATGTTGTTCGTCATAACACGAAATCTGTGTAGAATTAGGTCACGAAATTTGTACTATAGATGTACACTGATGTCGTTGTAATTCTCCCACTGGAATTTCGTCAATTGGACTTACGATGAATTTTAAATGAATTTTTCCGTGGACTGCAGTCAGAAGGTGACGAATCTGATTGCAGCCCGGTAATTGTTTTTTTATAAAATAATGGGTGATGAATTGGATCCCGATATTTTTACAAAATAATACTTGGATTGTTTAAAACATTCTATAAAAGTTTGGGAATTTTTAGAATAAGTTAACTATTTTATTAAATTACTCGAAAATAACCCAGTTTTAGATGTTAAAGCTGAAACGACATAAGTAGTAATTTGCGTGTCTAAATGTCGGGTAGGTTGTCTGAGAATGATCTAACGTGTTATATGTCAATGAAAGTGTTATGTGCAACATCGTATGTTTGCTTTTGAATGAGTATAGATGGGATGTTTATATGGGCGTGAAATGTTAACGTGAGTGCGTGTTATGTGATAGAAGTAATGAGTAGATAAACCGTACGTAGGATACGTATTATGCATGCACGTGAAACTGATTGTTATCTGTACCATGTTAGGACGTGCTTAATTCCTAATTATTAGAGTAACTAATCTAACCGAGCAAACCAATGTGAGTTCACTCTCTTTCTAAGGCATGGGATTCCCGGTGGTTGGGAATGGGTTAAAGAAATAAAACGGAACCTGCATATCCTCCTTGGGTAGGATATGTACCGCCATCCTCCATGGGTAGGATGCCAATATTAATCCTGCGTATTCTCCTTGGGTAGAATACGTACGTTCGTCCTCCTTGGGTAGGACAACAACCTTAAACTTACTAGACAAAAACTCTATCATTAAGTCCCTCATTGTATATCGACTTAATCGCCGGGCCAATGGCGAGCGGGTCATTAGTTAATAGCGCTATTAGGTTTAACAAACCTCACACCGTGCCAGTCGGACGGGCGTGTACTAATGGACTATGGAAAACTGTCAATGATGATAGACATTGACGTAGGGCACAACTTACTTTCATTAGTAGTCGATATGGTTACGGTCTAGTGGTTCACATGGGGAAGCCTCCACTAATTATGAATATGGTTTGGGAAAAACAAAGACACTGGTTAACTCGTGGGTTACGAAACAACTTACGGTTTTCAAAACAAACTTGCAAAACTAAACAACCAACTGTGAACTCGCTCAACTTTGTTGTTGACTCGTTGTTACATGCCTTACAGGTCGTTAGATGCTTATGGAGCTTGCACGAGGAGGAGGTCGTTGTGGGATATGGACTGTTATGTTCCGTGCTTAATATTTGAACTTTATGAACTTATTACTTATGTTTGGGTTTCACGTTTTAAGCTTCCGCTGTTTAAATTGAACTCGGTTAACTTGTTTGTGAACACCTATTATATTGTGAGGTTGAACTTTTATTTACTTTACTATATTGTTCAATATAATTGGTGGCTTGATCCTGGTCATGTCACGCCTCCAAGCGGTGATACTCCGCATGGTGGATTTTGGGGGTGTGACACCTTTTCATTCTCAACTGGGGTTTCAACATTTCGTTTTTCTTCATAAAAATCTTTCACCCCTTTGACTTTTCCCTCGACCATTTTCCCAAAAATATGTTTTACTTTTCCATTAAAAGTTTTTTCAACATCAAATTCTTTCTTTTCAGAATAGAATTGATTTGAGATCTCAACTTTTCCAACTTTTTGTTTAAAGTTTTCAGCCCTCAATGGTGGAAAGTTATCATCATCCATTGGTGGAACTGAGTTTTCACTTTTTGCCTCAACTTGTGGCTCCTCTGACTTTGTGGAATCAGATTCAACGCCAGATTTTTCATCTGATTTCTTAACAACCCATGTTTGATTGTTAAGATTTGCTCTTCTTCTGTAAAATCTTTTCGAACATTCACCAACCTCATATTTAGAATTTTTGAACACTTTAAACTTTTCAGTTGGTGGTTCGGTTTTGTTAACAACTTTTTCTTTCAGTTTAGAAACAACTTCCTGTTTTGTGTTGGTTGCCTTTGGACAATTCCTGGCAATGTGTCCAACTTCTTGACATCTGTAACAGGTTCTTGTTTCCTTTCTTTGATAAGCTCCATTCTTCTCAAACTTTTGTTTTTCTGCAAAGAACTCTTTGTTTGATTGCTTCCAGAATGAGCTCTTTTCTTTTTCCTCCGAACTTGCTCCTGAAACAAATACAGTTTTTGGTTTATAAGTTTTCTCATTTTTATGATTTTTTGGTGGAATAAAACCTAAACCATTCTTTTTGAAATTACCGTTATGGTTTGGTTTCTTTCGATACCCTGAACCAGAACTGTAACCCTTTTTCTTGTTTAACCTTTGTTTATCTCTTGAGGTGTAAGGTCTTGGTTTTTCAAAAAGATTTACATCTTTTATTTCAGAAATATTAATTTCTGTTAATTTGAAAACCTTTTTATCATTTCTGGTTTAACACCTCTTATTGGAAATTCCTTTTCAGAATATAATTTGTCTGAATCATTCAAAGTATACACCACTTTGATTGGTTCATCATTCAAATTAGATTGTGATAACAGGAATTCTTTATTGTAAACTCTTTTAACCGATGACTTTGGACTGTCAACTGATGATGATTCCGATCTTTCTGACTCAGACTTTGACTCCGACTCCTCATCTTTATCCAACACCTGATCAACCACCTTTTTTATTAACTCAGACTCATGATCAGTGTCAGACGATGTGAACGTAACGTCAATGTTTTCTGGGTTTTCCGGTAATTCATCAGTTGTTTCGGATTTTAACTTTATATTGATAGCCTTTTTGATTTGCTCCTCATTCGGTTTTCTAGGAGAATAGCCTTCCCAAATCGGAGGCGGACACTTGTTATAACTGACACTCTGTTTCTTACCAGTATCCTTTTCTTTTGGCTTCTCATCTTGAAAGGCTTCAAGACCTGCAACAGTTGGATAAATTCTGTCAATCAAATAATCAGAACTAGAATAACTCTGTAACAACCGTCTGATTCTTTCATTCTCTATTTTTTCTGTCTCCAACTCTTGCTTCCACTTTGCACTTTCTTCAATATAATAATTAATAGCTTTCTGCTTTGACATCATTACCGCATTCATCATTGTTAATGCATCTTCTCTTTCAGAATTTGTCTTCTGGAGACCATTCACTGTTCTGTTCAAAACGTCATACGATTCTTTCACATAATTGAGATCGAACAATAACTTTTCTTTCATCTTATCTTGCTCACTCAATTTCTCATCTTTTTCTTCACATTGTTTGCAAGATTCTGAACATTTTAAACACGGCTTAATGACTTCAACAATCTTTTCAACTTCGATCACCTTTTCAACTTCAACAACCTTTTCAGCCTCAACCATCTTCTCAGCGACTTTAACTTCTTTACTCTGCTCAGACTTCTCTTTTTGAGCAATACTTTCACATTTCATCTTTTTCTGTTCTTTTATTGCTCGTCTCCCCTTCAGCTTTTCCAATCTATCTGCAAAATAAAATTGAAAACTTTCAGGAGATAACATAGATTTTCCAATATTTATTTGTGTCTCTTCTTCATCATCACTGTCATCAGAAGATGATTGATCAAACACTTGAGTACTTTCTTAACTATCATCTGAAGTAACAAAATCTCCATCTTGATTCTTCTCATCACTAGCAATCCCTTTAATCCATTCCTTCATCAAATCTGACTCTTGAACTGTTAGGCCCTTGAAGGTTTATGGATTAGTAGCTAAATGATTAAGAGAGCTTATGGATTAGTAGACATTAGAGTGGGATTATTTAGGTTAATGGGCCTAGGGTTTTGGGGGAAACCCCTTGCTATAAATAGAAGTTGGAAATTAGGTGTTAGGTTGGTTGATTTGTTTTAGAAACTTGTATTAGACAAACAAGATTTTGTATGCAAGTTTAAGCATTCGATTCAACAATCTTTTTCAACAATCTTCATCTTGTTCTTGATTTCTTGAAGATCATCAAGTTTGGATTCCACCCATCCTTGTTAATCGTTTGATATCGTTATTTGATCCGATTTTCGGGACTTTCAATTGGTATCAGAGCCAGTTAGATATCAAACATCAAGAAATTCTGCATTTTTGTTGAGGATCTTCATCGTGTTTTTCAAGTTCTTCATCGCGTTCTTCGGTTTATTTAAAAAATTCTATATATTTTGGTGTTTTATCTTTTGGAAATGTGTTAAGAATTTTAAATATCAACTTTCTGACATCATCCATAGTCATCATCGTACAGCAGACAAGGAATCTTCCTACAATCATCAAAATCTCATTACATCTCGTACTGTATCAAACCATCTCGGATACAACCCGAACCATCTCGGATAAAACACAATACATCTCGGACCAACATCTTCATCCGTAATCAATCCGTGATCAACACATTCATCCGAGATCATCCTCTCAACTCATCGTTTCATCCGCAATCATTATTCGACAACATTTCTCATCCGCAATCATCCGAGATCAACTTCTTCTTTATCTGACATCATCCGAGACCTATCTCCCTCCATCATTCATCACCACCATATTCCGTTCATCTTCTCCGTTTGTCTCCGACCACCGTCACCCACTTCCGACGTCTTCACCATCGTCAATCATCATCATCATCACTTCTAGATTTTCTATCGTCGGCAACTACAAAAGACACAGATTATCTCCGTCTTTCATCGATCATCTCCGGCAACCGTAAGCGTCGACCTCCGCCAAACCTGCAACTCGGAAAATCATCACAGTCACCTTCTCTATCGTCGTTCATTGTTCATGTCGGTCTTCATCTTCATCGATAATCACCATCAACCTCCTTTTGCGGCGACTGAACAACCGATCTCCGCCACCACCGTATCACTTCACATCATCTCCGTTCATCTTCACCACCTCCTGTACTCGGGTCATATCATCTCCATCACCGTCATCATCTTAAATCCGATCACCGTTCATCGTCTTCATCATTGTAGGTGGCGGCGGCTGTGTATTCAAAATTAGGGTTTGGTGTTGGGTTAACGTAGAAGACAGACAACGACATTTTTTTGTCGTTTAGAATTATTAAATATAATTATTATAATATTAATTATTAATTATTATGTAATCATTACTAAATCATTAATATATATTAATATTAAAAGTTTATATTAAAATATATAATTATAATATTATAAATAGTTTATTTTAATATTAATTAAAAAGGTTTTTATATATAATATATTAAAAAGTATTAATTATTATATTTTAAAAGTTAAAAAATTATTAATTATTTAAAAAAAAGGTTAAAAAATTATATTGAAATCTTAAAAAAGGGGGAAAGGGGTGTGTTCGTTTTGATAAGTCTTGACAAGTTTTTGAGTTGCGGTAAAGGTTGCGGGTTCATACGATTGCGACGTGCCTGCGAGTTCATGAGTTATTACTTGGTTCAACGATGACTTCTCCAAGTACTGATTCTAAACGTCAGTTACTCTCAGAATAACTCGATAGTTTCGGTTTCATTGAGGGTGAAAGCGTAGAAGACGTAATCAGAAGGTTTACACTGCTGCTTTCTGAAATCGAGAAGAGCGGATTGTATGTGACACTTGGTAGGGTTAACAGAGCCTTTTTGTACGGATTTCCTTGAAGCAAGACATGGGACTATCGTGTTGCTATTATTATAGGAAAATGCAATCATTGCACAACAGAAACGAGAGATTTGATTTCCTTAGTCAGTGAATATGTTCAGGAGGACACGCAGAGGAATCAGAATCTCACAAACACATCGTCTTCTATGTCCAACTGTGGGAAGGCTGTTGCTAATTCGCCACTTGTTACCGATCTCAGCACTGCTCGGATTCCCTCATCTTCGATTGTGACTGCAACATCAACTGATGAGAAGACCCCATACTCAACAGACTCTCATCCCGATAAAGTGGCCCAGACTGAAGAGCCGAAATCACTTTCTGAAACGCTAAATTCTCTTTTATATTCCGAGCAATGCAGAAAGAAAGTTGCACTTCTGAGGTCACAAAACTCAGCATTAATCACTGATGACAACACTGTGATGGGAAAGTACATCAGTCTTCGAGAGAATAATAGAATTCTCTATGAAAAGATTGAGGCACTTAAAAAGGGCATAACTCAACTTCACAGAGACGTGAATCAACAGCAATGTTAGGTTCACGACTATAAACATAGACTCACAGTCAAAACTCTTGAATGTGACTCTGTGAAGGGTGAGCTAGAGCTCCTCACTGGAAAGTACAAACAGAACGAGTTAAACATCAAAAAGTTTGATACTTCCAGTGCCACAGTTCAAAATCTGTGTAATGTGCAACTTGCTTATCAAGAAAACAAGGGAAAGGGCTTGGGGTATAAACTAGTTCTGCCACCATACAATCATAATTATTCCAGATTGCCAATCACTGAGCAGGAAATGGAAAATTATAACACTATGATGTATGGCAAACCGAGTGATTATGTTGAAAATGATCCATCTAAGTTTAAAAGGAATCCACATGCTGATTTCAAAAAACCAATGAGTTTTGTCAAGAATGAAAATGTTCTAAATAAATCAGCAGATAACAAGTCCGATCAGATAGATGAAACCATGATAAATACAGAAGCCGAAACTGAAACGAACCCGCAGAGGAGATGAAGGAAAATTCACCAAATTCTGATTCTGTTAAAAATACTAACTGTTCTAGTTTGTGTGGAGAGTCAGTAAGAACTGAAGAGAAGTCTAAAGAGGATGATGAATCACATCGAAGTGCTGCAAATAATGTTATTTCTGATAAAAATGGCATTTATGCTTGGAACTGTGTTTTTTCTTGGTTTGCTGAGACTTGGGGTGTTCCCACTAAGACTGATGAATCTGGTGCTATTATTCTAGATTATGCATGTGATAAAAATGACAATGTTGAGAATGTTGAAAATGTTTTGACAGGAGAGCCTGATGCATCGACTGAGGAACTTGAGACAACTGTTTCAAGTAACTTAGAAATCAATTCTGATGATTCAGGAAATTGTGCTAGTATGCCTGAAGCATCGAATGATACATCAGAAGCTCCCTACAATGATGAAAAACCTGATAATTTTGGTTGTGATAATGAAGAAATTGTTGTTGAACAGGTATCATCTGACGATCTTGGCGGTCAAACACAGGATTTAGGATTCTCAGATAATGAGCTCAAATCTTCAAGTGGTTCCGATTGTGATGAACAATCAGAACCTAGCAGCATTGCGAAAGAAGACAGTCAAAATGTGTTAGACACAGACTGCTCATCATCTGAATTACCGGAATCGTCTAATGTCGAGAACTCAGAGGTTGATCAGACTGAAGAAGAGACATCCATAGAGTCCAATTCTGCAGAAACCCATGGAAACATGAAACCTATGGAGAAGGAATCCATGGAAATTGATTCCACAGTTGAATCTGATGATGAAACTGTAGAAGAAATTATTGTGGAAACTTTCTCTGCGTATACTCCTGAAAACATGGTCTCTGAAGAAAAGGGATCTGTGAAAGTCACTTCCACAGATGGTTCAGCTATCAATCCCAAAGGTGACCTTAACAAAACATAATCAACTGAACCTATTCCCCCTAAAAAGAAGCGGTCACGTAGAAACATAAGGCCAAAGAGAAAGAATGTTAAAAGGGAAAACCCAAGTCTCAAGCAAACAGAACCCAAACTCAAGGGTAAGGTAGCGGATACTTACTCTTGTGCTGACAGGTGTGAGTCGGGTTCATCCAAGATCAAGCATCCTCGAAAGCACTCAGCGTCAAATGAAAGGAAAAGACGTGATCAGTTCTCGAGAATAACACAAGCTGAACTAGATGTCTTTTTCTCAAAAAGGCAGACATGTTTTAATTGTGGAATTCCAGGACACATTGCAAGAAATTGTGTTCATCGTCCCTACTACTCTAGGAACATGTACCATCAGAAGGCTATGCACTCTCACTGTACCAAAAATGGTCCTCCCAAAGCAAGGCCTTCTGACAGAGACTGGAATCTTGCGAAACAGGAGAATCTAAAATTTTTAAACATTAACAGGTTTCAAAGAAAAACAAAAGTTTTTCTATAAAATGAAAGTGCTTCAGACACTAGGAATTGGAAACCTAAAACTCCTGTTGGATCCCAGTCTCCGTGTTCGCAACCATCAACATCCACTTCATCGCCAAAAATCACCAGCGATGTTAAGAGCCAGATGATCTTTCGCGAAGTCTCATACACAGATAGTGATGGTCAACTCAGGTCCACTATGGCCTGGGTTCCAGTGTCTAACTGATTCCACTGATTGTGCAGGAACAGTTATGGAGGGCTATCGTTAGACTTTGGTTTATTTATAGTGGTTGTTACAGGCACATGACGGGAGACATGTCCCAGTTGAATGAAATAAAAGTATTCGACGAAGGATGTGTCGACTTCTCAAAGGAGAATCCAGAAATTTCACCAGGAAGAGTATGGTCTATAATGGAGTTCTCCCTTTTTCAAACGTCAATTAATTCCCGAAGCTGAAGGACAGCTTATTGAGCGCATCACAGATGCTCGACACAATAATGGAGATTCTCTTCACCCAGAGTGACTCGCTATCTCGTTCTTCGACCAATTCAGAAGCTGGTTTCTGAATCTTCGATAGCTATCCCTGATGGTGTAGTTCGTAACACTGAAGTCTCCTTAGGACCCGCAAATATTCAAGGAACTTCTCTATTTCTGGGAGCATTTCCCTCAAATGGCATTGTAGATCCACCGGTGATTAACATCGTTGATCGCTACTACATCAAATGAGGGGGAGCAATCTGGTATGACATCAAGAAGTTTCTTAATCACAGATATAATTGGCACATAAGTTGCTGGTGCAAAATCATGCAACAAAACTGGGGACATCAATACACACATTGTTGGAACGTCTAAAGGCCATTCGTATTTTCGGATCATGAGAAAGAAGTTCGGAATGAGCTCTTTGGGAGAAGTGACAATGTTTCTGGGCTTATTCAAAATGGACAGGGATATGAAGTGTACATCGGCTGGATGCCAATCCTTGGGGGACAGACTCATCTCATGGCAGTGCAAGAAGCAACAGCTCACTTTTGCAGCGGAAGCAAAGCGCGTTGAAGCATCTGTTGCTTGCTGCTCTCAGGTTCTTTGGATACAACACCAGCTCAAGGATTACAGTTTGACTTATCTAAACTCTACTACTTATTTTGATAATGATGCCTGTGACACCTGTGTCACTGCGACCATCAAACAAATACCAAACCAATGAAATATTGTATTTCATACTTTGGACTTGTATAAATATGTGTATCTTTTGCACATATCAACTCTTGTTCGATTTCAAGCTCTAAATCGCTTTCTGGAGGGTTATACGCGCTCTGATGCGTAAATATAACCAGTTTAATGCAACGAACACTCTGGAATAGTGAAATAGGCTTAACATACCTTAAATAACCTTTACATAACTTAGAAATAAGTTTTGAAGGCTTTGGTATGACAAAAACAAGTTAATTCGCTTACAGGGACTAAACTTGACAAACTGTGAAAGTATGCCAATTTGAACTGTAACAAACATTCCGGAACATAACCATAAGTTAAACACACCTTAAATATCCTTTATATAGCTTAGAAATAGGCTTTGAGGGGTTCGGTGTGCTAAAATAAACTTTTGGGTCATTCAGGGACTAAAAGTGTCAAAAAGTGCACAAGTTTGCATTTTCGCGCATAACTTACGTTCTGAATACATCCGGACATCCAAAAATTTATGTAAGCACTAAAATATTTTATTTTAGTGTTTGGCATGAGAAAAATCCATTCGTCGCGTCATTTGGATCGTTATTCGCGCTTATGCGCATTCCGTCGTAATTAAGCGAACATCGCGTTCGTACGACCAAACGAACCAACATCCGACATATTTTTGAAAATGTTTCATGTCCACAATGTTTAGGCATCATTTTAGGGCCTTAAAGTTGGCTTTACGGGCCTTAGAAGTGTCGGAAATGGCCTTAAACACGTGCAGGGACCAAAACTGTCATTTCTGAAACTTATTTCTGATCAGACAAGGCCATGCGGCCCGCGTAAGGTTTGTGTGCATCCTTACGCGGCCCGCATCAGAGTCCTGGACAGCAGAAACTTGCAGAAACGTCGAATCTGGTCCGTTCCACTTGTTGCACATGGTTTTGGGAAGTCTATGGGCTGGTATTGAGTGCACATGGTATTACAAAACCATGTGTGCACATGTATGGACAAGATTGAAGCACATTTTCCAAGAAACGATCCTAACGGTTCGGGAAATCCTATAAATACCCAACCCACCCCATTGCAAAACCCACAAGAATCCTGATTTGAGAAGCTCTAAGTTGAAACCTTTGTTTCATACCTGAGCTACTTGAATCGAGATTAGCATTCGGGGACCCTTCGTAAGTATTCTTTCTTTCTTTTATTGCTTTTCGAGTCTGAAAGTCAAACTTTGTTTGACTTTCTGCGTTGACCAGTTTATGGTCAATGCGAAGTTCATTTGAACTTCGCAACGTGATTGTAATCACGATGGTTATAGTCCCTTGGGACTATGCCTACTGATTACCACGTTGTCTAGGGTCGTAGGGTAAGCGATCTGATAAATCGCTTATACCTTCGAACCCGACCCATTTGGTCGATCATTAGGATCCGACCAAATACATTAGGTGACCATAGTATATAGGGAATAACCTTCCGAGGTTATACCTTATGGTCACGACGTTTAAGTAGTTGTATGATAGGTAGTTTATATGCCTTAGGTAAATTACCAAAATACCCCTTTGATGCCAAAATTCGTTTTAAACATATGTAAAATAACTTTTGACATCTAAACTGATTTAACAACCATATTAAACATGTTAAGGCATATTTTACTTGTCATAGGACTAGTTAGGCGTTCCGAACGCGTTTTACGCGAACGACGCGTTAAAGTAGCATAAGCTACCTAAACGGGTCGTAATGGGTCACAAACACTTATGTTAGGTTTCATTTAGTATGTAGGCTTTGTTAAACCATATTACACGAGTCTCCACACTCGTTTGGTTTACGAACCCTCATTCTATCCGATCCTCCGATTTAGGTCCGGTTTATTAACATAGTTACCTATATTAGGTGCCGTTTGATATCCGTGATCTCTAGCATTGTTTGGTTGTCACTCAAGGACTACTGAGCATTCTCAAGTGAGTACATAGACCCCTCTTTTACTGTTTTCCAAACTGTTTTGGGGTGAAACACATGTGCCTACTTGTTACTTTCGTGCTTTCCATGCTTTCACATCATATACCTGCTATGTTCGTTAGTACATTATAGTACATTATTTCATTACATTTCATGCTATGTACGCCCATTGTGTGCGTACTTAGTACATCATTTTACATTACATGCTATGTATGCCCATTGTGTGCGTACTTAGTACATCGTTCTACATTACATTTCATGCTATGTATGCCCATTGTGTGCATACTTAGTACATCGTTCTACATTACATTTCATGCTATGTATGTCCATTATGTGCATACTTAGTACATTGTTTTACATTGCATTTCTGTTGCATATGCTCATCCAGCATATGAACACATTATACTACATTTTGAACCGTTGTAGCTATTTGACTATGTGAACCGTCGTAACCCTTTGATTATATGAACCGTTTGTAACTATTGAACCGTGTGAACCAGTTGTATCTGTTGACATGAATTACATTTGACAATAGACATTTGACTATACATAAACATTTCTACAATTGTTAAACATTACATCTTGGTGGTTTGGTTTGAGTAAGTCATTTAAGTAACGATGCGTGTGTAATATGATACAAGCATGGTGGATACGCCGCTGGTACTTCCTATATATAAGTGTTTGTATGGTATTACATATCGTAGCATTATTTGAACCATTTCAATTTGAGACATATAACATTTTATACAAATAACATACTTTTCACAAGGCATTGATTTACAAACAACTTATCTTATACAAACTCATTTTACGTGGTTATTCATTTAACCATACATTATTCTCTTACTTATACATATCATCTGATCTTATCGTTTTTCAAATGATTTACAAGACAAAGCAAATTACAAGGTTCATGACTAAACATTTTCTCAAACATAAGTCATGAATTATGTTTTCACAAAACCTATGTATCTCACAGGCATTTTTATGCTGACGTACCTATTTTCACATGTGTTTTCAGGAGATGATGCATAGGACTTATCAAGACATACTTAGGCGGACCTGTGCCTTAGTGACTTAAAACGAGACAAGAACTAGTTAATTTATGTTATGTACTCTTTGTTTCTTGTTAAATCAATGTAAACTCTCATGTTTGATTAATAAAATGAAACTTCAATTGCCATGGATTTGAAACAATTAATTCTGTTACAACACTCCCCGACGTTTCCGCCACGTTTTGTATGTTCTACGTGGTCGGGGTGTGACAATGCCGTTATCCAGATTATCAAAAACCCTGTCTTTCACTCTAAAACCAAGCACATTGATATTAAGGTGCACTTTATTCGAGATTGCTATGATAGAGGATTGTTTAAACTTAAACAGATCCACACTGATACTAATTCAGCCGATCTTTTTACAAAACCTGTCAGCATCTCGTGATTCAATGTGCTTGTGTATCTTTTGAAAATGACACGTATCACCGACTGAGCAACGACAAAAAAAAACCTCGGGTTTCTATTCTTATGTAAATAAATAAGTAAATTTGCGCATACAGTGTGATGCACAAATTTAGGGGGGAAAGGGACAAATATGTACATATGCTTTGTTTGAGGGGGAGAAAAGCAAAAAAAAAAAAAAACATATATGTACATACGCATTGTTTGAGGAGGAGAAATAGTTGCTTGGGAAATGAAATGAGCTTTCGTGTTAAAGAACTTGATTAACACACGTAAGGTTTCAATGTTAAACACGTTAGGCTCCACTGTGATGTGTTGATAGGTCTGCCGCTCAAAAAGCAAAAGAAGCAAAAATGATACAAACATAATGGACTGGACATCTCGTGGGTAACAGACCAACGGTCATGGTTGCAGAAATTGGCCTAGGCGGCCGATTAATCGGCGCCTAGGCGCTAGGCGGTCATCTACTGCCTAATTTTGAGCTAGGCGGTCAATTAATCAGTCATGGTTAAAAATCGGTCAAAATTGGTCCTAGGCGGTCAAAATCGGTCCTAGGTGGTCAAAAATTGGATTAATCGGACAATATTAGTCGGTCGAAATCGATCAAAATCGGTCCTAGGCGGTCAAAATTGGTCAAAATCGGTCAAAATCGAACCATACTATCTGAAACTTGAAGTATTTATGTGAATTTTGAAGTATTATTTTTATATTATTGGGTATATATATATATATATATATATATATATATAATTTTGAAAAAAATACATATAAAAATCCCATTCCGATTAATCCCTAGGCTGTACCTCACCGCCCGACTAGCGCCTAGCGCCTTCTACAACATTGCCAACGGTGTATGATTTCATGATCTTAAATCCTGTGTTGATAGATAGCCAACATCTGAGGTTTCGGGTCTTTATACTAATGATTCATCCAGGATATCAGGGTTGTCCCTCTATTGCATCCAGATTATATGCAGACCTGGACACAGTCAGGATATCTTGCTAAAAGAGCCACAAAAAGGGCCAAAACATGTCTCGCCCTCGTCAGATCTTCCTTGGTCTCTCTGCTGTACGGAAGTACTGACCTGTTCACCAGGAAGTCTGGAATTAAAAAAAATAGAATAAAAGGGCCCTCGTCAGATCTTCCTTGGTCTCTCTGCTGTACGGAAGTACTGACCTGTTCACCAGGAAGTCTGGCGTTGAAAAAAATAGAATAAAAGGATGATCTCAGTATACTCACCTGCTACGATGAACCGTTGTGCTTACCTTGATCGCGGGGGTATGCCTTGGAATGGGACACACAGATGTCACAGTATAAAACTACCTAAAAGCGTATCACAAAGCAAAAAGTTGAAGTTTGAGCGGTGGATTTAAGAGGACAAACATATCAACAATTGCGTGGACTAGCCTAAGTAAACGAGGAGCTGAAAAGTGTCCCTTAATAAGTTCGAGAACGATTTTGATCCCATGGAAGGTTCTCCCTATATTACTCCTCTATTAGTTTTCTATTATTAATTTGTTTTGTTTTGATTATCTCTTTGCTCAAAAAGGTTGCTCGGTTGGTTGGATCGTTGATTTTGAGAAAGATGTTTCCTGTAATGAAAAAGCAAATCACTAAAGTAATAGTCTGGCCCACTATTTCGGATTGGGGACCACTGTCATGAAAACACGAATCAGATCTAGCCCATTGCTCTCAAATATAATTCAGACCATTGTTCCGAGTTGGGGCATGGCCGTTTGATCTCAGGCCCAATCCGAAACACTATTAACTGGCAATCATTTTCTCCTTTGAGTCACGTTTCGTACTAATCTCATCTCCTGATCATCACGGATGTAACACCTGTGTCTCCACGGCCATCAAACAAATACCAAGCCAATGAAATATTGTATTTCATAATTTGGACTTGTATAAATATGTGTATCTTTTGCACATATCAACTCTTGTTCGATTTCAAGCTCTAAATCGCTTTCTGGAAGGTTATACACGCTCTGATGCGTAAATATAACCAGTTTAATCCAACGAACACTCTGGAATAGTGACATATACTTAACATACCTTAAATAACCTTTACATAACTTAGAAATAAGTTTTGAAGGCTTTGGTATTGCAAAAATCAAGTTAAATCGTCTACAGGGACTAAAATTGACAAACTGCGAAAGTATGTCAATTTGAACTGTAACAGACCTTCCGGAACATGACCATAAGTTAAACATACCATAAATATCCTTTACATAGCTTAGAAATAGGCTTTGAGGGGTTCGGTGTGCTAAAATAAACTTTTGTGTCATTCAGGGACTAAAAGTGTCAAAAAGTGCACAAGTTTGCATTTTCGCGCATAACTTACGTTCTGAATACATCCGGACATCCAAAAATTTATGTAAGCATGACTACATTATATTTTAGTGTTCTCCTTAAGAAAAATCCATTCGTTGCGTCATTTGGATCGTTTTTCGCGCTTGTGCGCATTTCGTCGTAATTAAGCGAACATCGCGTTCGTACGGCCAAACGAACCATCATCCGACATATTTTTGAACATGTTTCATGTCCACAATGTTTAGGCAACATTTTAGGGCCTTAAAGTTGGCTTTACGGGCCTTAGAAGTGTCGGAAATGGCCTTAAACACGTGCAGGGACTGAAACTGTCATTTTTCAAACATATGTGCAGATCAGAAGGGCCATGCGGCCCGCATTGTCTTTGGCTGATCCTGAAGCGGGCCGCTTCCCACTATCAGACCAGATTAAGTGTATTTAACAGCTGTTTGCAGCTGTTTTGCACTCCCTAACCCCTTGCCAAGTGTTGATTCCTTATGGTGGTGAGCATTTTGAGGCACCATAACATCCCGACAAGTGTACGGCCTTGATCGTTTCCCCTTTTCCAAGAAACGATCTTAACGGTTCTCCGAATACTATAAATACCCCACCCCCCATTACTACAAATGCACTAGAATTCTGATTTTAGAAACTCTAAGTTGAAACCATTGTTTCATACCTGAGATTCTTGAATCGGGATTAGCATTCGGGGACCCTGGGTAAGTATTCTTTCGTTCTTTTCCTTATTTTACTGCTTTTCGAGTCAGAAAGTCAAACTTTGTTTGACTTTCAGCGTTGACCAGTAATGGTCAATGCGAAGTTCGTTTGAACTTCGCAACGTGATTGTAATCACGATGGTCATAGTCCCTTGGGACTATGCCTACTGATTACCACGTTGTCTAGGGTCGTAGGGTAAGCGATCTAATAAATCGCTTATACCTCGAACCCGACCCAGTTTGGTCGATCATTAGGATCCGACCAAATACATTAGGTGACCATAGTAGGTAGGGAATAACCTTCCGAGGTTATACCCTATGGTCACATCGTTTAAGTAGTTGTATGATAGGTAGTTTATGTGCCTTAGGTAAATTACCAGAATACCCTTTTCATGTATAATTGGTAATTTAGCATATGTAACCTAAACTTTTGTCACATAACTGATTATGCAACATGTTTAGGCATATAACACTTGTCATAGGACTAGTTAGGCGGTCCGAACGCGTTTCATGCGAACGACGCGTTAAAGTAGCATAAGCTACCTAAACGGGTCGTAATGGGTCGAAGGCACTTAGATTAAGGTTTCATTAGTATGTAGGCTTTGTTAAACCATATGACACGAGTCTCTATACTCGTTTGGTTTACGAACCCTCATTCTATCAGATCTTCCGTTTTAGGTCCGGTTAATTAACGTAGTTACCTATTTAGGTGCCGTTTGATTCCGTGATCTCTAGCATTGCTTGGTGGTTATCATAGGACTTCTGAGCAATCTCAAGTGAGTACATAGACCCCTCTTTTACTGTTTTCCAAACTATTTTGGGGTGGAACACATGTGCCTACTTGTTACTTTCATGCTTTCCTGTTTTAACATCATATACTGCTATGTTCGTTAGTACATTATAGTACATGATTTCAATACACTTTATGCTATGTATGTCCATTATGTGCATACTTAGTACATTGTTTTTCATTGCTTTTCTGTTGCATATGCTTATCCAGCATATGAACACATTATACTACATATTGAACCGTTGTAAACATTTGACTATGTGAACCGTTTGTATCTGTGATCCGTTGATATCTGTGAACCGTTTGTATCTGTGAACCGTTTGTATCTGTGAACCGTTTGTATCTGTGAACCGTATTTGACCATACATAAACATTTCTACTATTGTTAAACATTACTTTGGTGGTTTGGTTTGATTAAATGATTAAGTAACGATACGTGTGTAATATGATACAAGCATGGTGGATACGCCGCTGGTACTTCCTATATATAAGTGTTTGTATGGTATTACATATTGTAGCGTTATTTGGATCATTTCAGTTTGATACATATAACATTTTATACAAATAACATACTTTTCACAAGACATTGTTTTACAAACAACTTATCTTATACAAATCCATTTTTCTATGGTTATTCATTTAACCATACATTATTCATTTATTTCTACATATCATCTGATCTTATCGATTTTCAAATGATTTACAAAACAAAGCAAATAACAAGGTTCATGACTAAACATTTTCTCAAACATAAGTCATGAAGCCTATTTTCACAAAACCTATGTATCTCACCGGCATTTTTATGCTGACGTACCATATTTTCACATGTGTTTTTCAGGAGCTGTTGCTTAAGATGATCAAGATACACTTAGGCGGACATGGGCCTTAGTGACAATAAAAGATGCAGACTAGTTAATTATGTTGTATTTCCATGTTTGATTAGACATTGTAACACTTATATTGAATAAAACGAAACTTTAATTTCCAAGGTTGTGAAACATTAATTCTGTTACAACACTCCCCGACGTTTCCGCCACGTTTTGTATGTTCCACGTGGTCGGGGTGTGACAGAAAAGATGGTATCAGAGCTTATGGTTATAGGGAATTAGGTTATTAGTAATGCTTTGACCTAGTCTATAACCTTTCTAGGACCCTAACGCAAGTTTACTTGCGTTTAGTCATAAAACATACCGTCACCTATCCTTAGGCGACTACCACAACAAGAACATAAATTTCAAAACCGCTTCGAAAACTAATCATCTGTTCTAGGATGATTGATTACTAGGTTTTGAACCCTCTATTGTAAGGTTTTGAACTCTCTATTATAAGGTTTTGAACCCTTTGAGTTTTCAAAATCTCGCCAAGGTTTTGGGTTTTAAATAATGTGAACACGTGCAAACTGGAAGGGTGAATGCCTGTATTCTGGGTTTTCTGTCTAGGCAAGCACTTCGTATACATCTCATCAGACGCGAGACCAGTTGTGCTTACCTGGGAATTCTTGGGATGAGTGTTCACTTATAGGCGAGCATGTCTTCATGATACATTATTTTTGACTCATCTACTTTGATTAGTCACTGTGTGTCGTTTGTTGCTTTGTAGTAACAAACAAATGACCACTATCCTTGCTTTCAGCAGATTTGTTCATCTCATTCTTTTCGTCTATTTCTCTCACTCGTTTCCTTTCATGTTTCCTCTTTTAGAATGCCTCCTCGACGCGAAAACCAGATAGCGACTGCCGAGCTGGCAGAAATCATTGCGCAGCAAATGGCTGCTCAATTCCCAAACCTCTTTGCTCTATGGAATCAAGCCAACAACAACAACAATGGTCCATGCAATTTCAAGAGTTTTAACTCGGCAAAACCACTCAAGTTTAGTGGTTCTGAGGGAGCGACCGGGCTTCTTCAATGGTTCGAGAGCATTGAGAATACTTTCCGCCATGTGCAGTGTCCTGACAATCGCAAGGTCGAGTTTGCTTCGAGTGTGTTCCAGAAGAGAGCCCTTACGTGGTGGAACGGGGTTATGAGGGATCGTGGTGCAGAGGTTGCTCTAGCACAGACATGGGCCGAACTTAGGGCTCTCATGATGAAGGAGTTTTGTCCTCGTCACGAGATCAGGGCTTTGGAAAGGGAATTTGATGATCTTAAGCAAGATAGCGGTGAGCATCGAGCCTACACGGACCGTTATGAGGAGTTAAGTCTGTTATGCCCAAACATGGTCACGCCTTTGGATAAGGCAATCGAAAAGTACATTGATGGCCTCCCTGATTCAATACAAGACATTTTGACTGGTAGCAACCCTACTACTGTTAGGCAGGCCATTGAGCTATCTGCAACCTTGACTGAATCGCAGATCAGGAAACGTAAGCTTTTCCGAAAGGATGACAAGAAACTGGTCGAGGAATCGAAACCAATCGAGGAATCAAAGACCATGGATGAACAGACTGGATCCTCTAAGAAGTCAAAGAAGCGAAAGGCTTCTCAGAACTTCGCCGTGGTCGCTCACAATGATCAAGCCGTTCTCAACCAACCAGCTCAACCCCCTGCTAGGAAACCCTACAACGGAACTGCACCCTTGTGCAACCAATGTGGCCTACATCATCATGCTGGTGTAAAGTGCCGCATATGCCAAGTTTGCGGACTTATAGGTCATGCAGCGAGGGTTTGCCCAACAGCAGCAGCACCAAATCAGATTAACAACAATCCTGCTCAAGCTCGTTTTTCACTGGGGTCTTGCTACAACTGTGGCGAGATGGGCCATTTTCGTAGGAATTGCCCAAGGCTTGCTAATGCAAATCCAGCGCAGGGATGAGCATATGATCTACCAGAAGACAACGTCGTTTAGAAATAATTACGTCTTATGTATTATCTTCTTTTGTTGTCAAGATCCAAGAAACAGTTGTTATCGTTGTTTATAAATAAATCTTTTATTTACATTGCAATGTATTTATGTGATTGTATGTATAAACAACATATCCCCTACAATACCGACAATCAAGGAACCGCATTCCTTGAAGAACAGACTACTCCCAAATTTCTTCCATTGTATGATCTCTTGCGTTTTTCACGAAAATCCTAAGTACCCGTTTCTTCCAAGAGAAACGAAGTACGAGGTGCCAAGTTAATAGCAATCAATAACAAGATAATAACAATTAAACAATTATGTGGTTATGTGCTTATGTGTTATCTTTTATGTGTCATGTGATTCAAATTATATTATCCAAATCCTCGTAGAATCTTACATATCCTTGTGCAAGAGATTCATAGTAGGATACCCAAAAGGTACTACCTAAAATCCTTAATAGACTTCTACGCTGTAGTTAAAGTCCCTTGGATTATAAAGTACTGCTTCATAATTAGATCCCTTGAGTGGTCTAGTTAAACTGGATGATACAAGCTGAAAGGACTCCTTGGTGGCCTAATTAAGAAGATCCTCTGTAGATCTAATTAAAAAGGACCCTATGGTAGTCTGGTCACCGTCATCACTAGTTCGACATCCTTCCCCACAACATTATAAAACAAACTGTGCGGACTGTGCAAGGAATTACGTAATTATGGATGCATACATAATTATGAAATTTAGTGCACGAAAATCACAGCAAGTTCTATCATGTATCTAGAGTTAACCCTATTCATTTCCAATTCTGATGAAGCATCCGTTGAGGAAAAATGAACTAGCTATTCATTTTTCACTTCTGAAGAATATCCGTTGAGGAAATGAATATCCGTTGTTTATCTTTTCATTTCCATTCTAAAGAATAACCGTTGAGAAAAATGAATTATCCATTCATTTTCATTCTGAAGAATATCCGTTGAGGAAATGAATATCCATTGTTTATCTTTTCATTTCCATTCTAAAGAATAACCGTTGAGAAAAATGAATTATCCATTCATTTTCATTCTGAAGAATATCCGTTGAGGAAATGAATATCCGTTGTTTATCTTTTCATTTCCATTCTAAAGAATAACCGTTGAGAAAAATGAATTATCCATTCATTTTCATTCTGAAGAATATCCGTTGAGGAAATGAATATCCGTTGTTTATCTTTTCATTTCCATTCTAAAGAATAACCGTTGAGAAAAATGAATTATCCATTCATTTTCATTCTGAAGAATATCCGTTGAGGAAATGAATATCCGTTGTTTATCTTTTCATTTCCATTCTAAAGAATAACCGTTGAGAAAAAAATGAATTATCCATTCATTTTCATTCTGAAGAATATCCGTTGAGGAAATGAATACCCGTTGTTTATCTTTTCATTTCCATTCTGAAGAATAACCGTTGAGGAAAATGAATTATCCATTCATTTTCGTTCTGAAGAATATCCGTTGAGGAAATGAATATCCGTTGTGTAGTCCTTCATTTCCAACTCTGAGGAAATAACCGTTGAAAATGACTCCGTTAGTTCATTTTCGTTTCTGAAGATTTATCCGTTGGGGAAATGAATATCCGTTTGTCTGTCCTTCATTTCCGTACCTGAGGAAACAACCGTTGAAAATGACTCCGTTATTTCATTTTCGTTTCTGAAGATTATCCGTTGAGGAAATGAATATCCGTTGATTTTTCTTTCATTTCAAATTCTGAAGAACAAACCGTAGAGAAAATGACCCCGTTTGTTCATTTTCGTTCTGAAGAATATCCGTTGAGGGAAATGAATATCCGTGGATTATTCCTTCATTCCCATTTCTGACGAAGAATCCGTTGAGAAAGAATGAATCATCCATTCATTCTCACTTCTGAAAAATATCCGTTGAGGAAAATAATCAGATTATGCTTTACATATCTTTGATGACTATTTGACACAAAGTCATAGACAGACTCCTACGAATAAATTTCGGGACGAAATTTCCTAAAGTAGGGGAGACTGTAACACCTGTGTCTCCACGGCCATCAAACAAATACCAAGCCAATGAAATATTGTATTTCATAATTTGGACTTGTATAAATATGTGTATCTTTTGCACATATCAACTCTTGTTCGATTTCAAGCTCTAAATCGCTTTCTGGAAGGTTATACACGCTCTGATGCGTAAATATAACCAGTTTAATCCAACGAACACTCTGGAATAGTGACATATACTTAACATACCTTAAATAACCTTTACATAACTTAGAAATAAGTTTTGAAGGCTTTGGTATTGCAAAAATCAAGTTAAATCGTCTACAGGGACTAAAATTGACAAACTGCGAAAGTATGTCAATTTGAACTGTAACAGACCTTCCGGAACATGACCATAAGTTAAACATACCATAAATATCCTTTACATAGCTTAGAAATAGGCTTTGAGGGGTTCGGTGTGCTAAAATAAACTTTTGTGTCATTCAGGGACTAAAAGTGTCAAAAAGTGCACAAGTTTGCATTTTCGCGCATAACTTACGTTCTGAATACATCCGGACATCCAAAAATTTATGTAAGCATGACTACATTATATTTTAGTGTTCTCCTTAAGAAAAATCCATTCGTTGCGTCATTTGGATCGTTTTTCGCGCTTGTGCGCATTTCGTCGTAATTAAGCGAACATCGCGTTCGTACGGCCAAACGAACCATCATCCGACATATTTTTGAACATGTTTCATGTCCACAATGTTTAGGCAACATTTTAGGGCCTTAAAGTTGGCTTTACGGGCCTTAGAAGTGTCGGAAATGGCCTTAAACACGTGCAGGGACTGAAACTGTCATTTTTCAAACATATGTGCAGATCAGAAGGGCCATGCGGCCCGCATTGTCTTTGGCTGATCCTGAAGCGGGCCGCTTCCCACTATCAGACCAGATTAAGTGTATTTAACAGCTGTTTGCAGCTGTTTTGCACTCCCTAACCCCTTGCCAAGTGTTGATTCCTTATGGTGGTGAGCATTTTGAGGCACCATAACATCCCGACAAGTGTACGGCCTTGATCGTTTCCCCTTTTCCAAGAAACGATCTTAACGGTTCTCCGAATACTATAAATACCCCACCCCCCATTACTACAAATGCACTAGAATTCTGATTTTAGAAACTCTAAGTTGAAACCATTGTTTCATACCTGAGATTCTTGAATCGGGATTAGCATTCGGGGACCCTGGGTAAGTATTCTTTCGTTCTTTTCCTTATTTTACTGCTTTTCGAGTCAGAAAGTCAAACTTTGTTTGACTTTCAGCGTTGACCAGTAATGGTCAATGCGAAGTTCGTTTGAACTTCGCAACGTGATTGTAATCACGATGGTCATAGTCCCTTGGGACTATGCCTACTGATTACCACGTTGTCTAGGGTCGTAGGGTAAGCGATCTAATAAATCGCTTATACCTCGAACCCGACCCAGTTTGGTCGATCATTAGGATCCGACCAAATACATTAGGTGACCATAGTAGGTAGGGAATAACCTTCCGAGGTTATACCCTATGGTCACATCGTTTAAGTAGTTGTATGATAGGTAGTTTATGTGCCTTAGGTAAATTACCAGAATACCCTTTTCATGTATAATTGGTAATTTAGCATATGTAACCTAAACTTTTGTCACATAACTGATTATGCAACATGTTTAGGCATATAACACTTGTCATAGGACTAGTTAGGCGGTCCGAACGCGTTTCATGCGAACGACGCGTTAAAGTAGCATAAGCTACCTAAACGGGTCGTAATGGGTCGAAGGCACTTAGATTAAGGTTTCATTAGTATGTAGGCTTTGTTAAACCATATGACACGAGTCTCTATACTCGTTTGGTTTACGAACCCTCATTCTATCAGATCTTCCGTTTTAGGTCCGGTTAATTAACGTAGTTACCTATTTAGGTGCCGTTTGATTCCGTGATCTCTAGCATTGCTTGGTGGTTATCATAGGACTTCTGAGCAATCTAAAGTGAGTACATAGACCCCTCTTTTACTGTTTTCCAAACTATTTTGGGGTTGAACACATGTGCCTACTTGTTACTTTCATGCTTTCCTGTTTTAACATCATATACTGCTATGTTCGTTAGTACATTATAGTACATGATTTCAATACACTTTATGCTATGTATGTCCATTATGTGCATACTTAGTACATTGTTTTTCATTGCTTTTCTGTTGCATATGCTTATCCAGCATATGAACACATTATACTACATATTGAACCGTTGTAAACATTTGACTATGTGAACCGTTTGTATCTGTGATCCGTTGATATCTGTGAACCGTTTGTATCTGTGAACCGTTTGTATCTGTGAACCGTTTGTATCTGTGAACCGTTTGTATCTGTGAACCGTTTGTATCTGTGAACCGTATTTGACCATACATAAACATTTCTACTATTGTTAAACATTACTTTGGTGGTTTGGTTTGATTAAATGATTAAGTAACGATACGTGTGTAATATGATACAAGCATGGTGGATACGCCGCTGGTACTTCCTATATATAAGTGTTTGTATGGTATTACATATTGTAGCGTTATTTGGATCATTTCAGTTTGATACATATAACATTTTATACAAATAACATACTTTTCACAAGACATTGTTTTACAAACAACTTATCTTATACAAATCCATTTTTCTATGGTTATTCATTTAACCATACATTATTCATTTATTTCTACATATCATCTGATCTTATCGATTTTCAAATGATTTACAAAACAAAGCAAATAACAAGGTTCATGACTAAACATTTTCTCAAACATAAGTCATGAAGCCTATTTTCACAAAACCTATGTATCTCACCGGCATTTTTATGCTGACGTACCATATTTTCACATGTGTTTTTCAGGAGCTGTTGCTTAAGATGATCAAGATACACTTAGGCGGACATGGGCCTTAGTGACAATAAAAGATGCAGACTAGTTAATTATGTTGTATTTCCATGTTTGATTAGACATTGTAACACTTATATTGAATAAAACGAAACTTTAATTTCCAAGGTTGTGAAACATTAATTCTGTTACAACACTCCCCGACGTTTCCGCCACGTTTTGTATGTTCCACGTGGTCGGGGTGTGACAGAAAAGATGGTATCAGAGCTTATGGTTATAGGGAATTAGGTTATTAGTAATGCTTTGACCTAGTCTATAACCTTTCTAGGACCCTAACGCAAGTTTACTTGCGTTTAGTCATAAAACATACCGTCACCTATCCTTAGGCGACTACCACAACAAGAACATAAATTTCAAAACCGCTTCGAAAACTAATCATCTGTTCTAGGATGATTGATTACTAGGTTTTGAACCCTCTATTGTAAGGTTTTGAACTCTCTATTATAAGGTTTTGAACCCTTTGAGTTTTCAAAATCTCGCCAAGGTTTTGGGTTTTAAATAATGTGAACACGTGCAAACTGGAAGGGTGAATGCCTGTATTCTGGGTTTTCTGTCTAGGCAAGCACTTCGTATACATCTCATCAGACGCGAGACCAGTTGTGCTTACCTGGGAATTCTTGGGATGAGTGTTCACTTATAGGCGAGCATGTCTTCATGATACATTATTTTTGACTCATCTACTTTGATTAGTCACTGTGTGTCGTTTGTTGCTTTGTAGTAACAAACAAATGACCACTATCCTTGCTTTCAGCAGATTTGTTCATCTCATTCTTTTCGTCTATTTCTCTCACTCGTTTCCTTTCATGTTTCCTCTTTTAGAATGCCTCCTCGACGCGAAAACCAGATAGCGACTGCCGAGCTGGCAGAAATCATTGCGCAGCAAATGGCTGCTCAATTCCCAAACCTCTTTGCTCTATGGAATCAAGCCAACAACAACAACAATGGTCCATGCAATTTCAAGAGTTTTAACTCGGCAAAACCACTCAAGTTTAGTGGTTCTGAGGGAGCGACCGGGCTTCTTCAATGGTTCGAGAGCATTGAGAATACTTTCCGCCATGTGCAGTGTCCTGACAATCGCAAGGTCGAGTTTGCTTCGAGTGTGTTCCAGAAGAGAGCCCTTACGTGGTGGAACGGGGTTATGAGGGATCGTGGTGCAGAGGTTGCTCTAGCACAGACATGGGCCGAACTTAGGGCTCTCATGATGAAGGAGTTTTGTCCTCGTCACGAGATCAGGGCTTTGGAAAGGGAATTTGATGATCTTAAGCAAGATAGCGGTGAGCATCGAGCCTACACGGACCGTTATGAGGAGTTAAGTCTGTTATGCCCAAACATGGTCACGCCTTTGGATAAGGCAATCGAAAAGTACATTGATGGCCTCCCTGATTCAATACAAGACATTTTGACTGGTAGCAACCCTACTACTGTTAGGCAGGCCATTGAGCTATCTGCAACCTTGACTGAATCGCAGATCAGGAAACGTAAGCTTTTCCGAAAGGATGACAAGAAACTGGTCGAGGAATCGAAACCAATCGAGGAATCAAAGACCATGGATGAACAGACTGGATCCTCTAAGAAGTCAAAGAAGCGAAAGGCTTCTCAGAACTTCGCCGTGGTCGCTCACAATGATCAAGCCGTTCTCAACCAACCAGCTCAACCCCCTGCTAGGAAACCCTACAACGGAACTGCACCCTTGTGCAACCAATGTGGCCTACATCATCATGCTGGTGTAAAGTGCCGCATATGCCAAGTTTGCGGACTTATAGGTCATGCATCGAGGGTTTGCCCAACAGCAGCAGCACCAAATCAGATTAACAACAATCCTGCTCAAGCTCGTTTTTCACTGGGGTCTTGCTACAACTGTGGCGAGATGGGCCATTTTCGTAGGAATTGCCCAAGGCTTGCTAATGCAAATCCAGCGCAGGGATGAGCATATGATCTACCAGAAGACAACGTCGTTTAGAAATAATTACGTCTTATGTATTATCTTCTTTTGTTGTCAAGATCCAAGAAACAGTTGTTATCGTTGTTTATAAATAAATCTTTTATTTACATTGCAATGTATTTATGTGATTGTATGTATAAACAACATATCCCCTACAATACCGACAATCAAGGAACCGCATTCCTTGAAGAACAGACTACTCCCAAATTTCTTCCATTGTATGATCTCTTGCGTTTTTCACGAAAATCCTAAGTACCCGTTTCTTCCAAGAGAAACGAAGTACGAGGTGCCAAGTTAATAGCAATCAATAACAAGATAATAACAATTAAACAATTATGTGGTTATGTGCTTATGTGTTATCTTTTATGTGTCATGTGATTCAAATTATATTATCCAAATCCTCGTAGAATCTTACATATCCTTGTGCAAGAGATTCATAGTAGGATACCCAAAAGGTACTACCTAAAATCCTTAATAGACTTCTACGCTGTAGTTAAAGTCCCTTGGATTATAAAGTACTGCTTCATAATTAGATCCCTTGAGTGGTCTAGTTAAACTGGATGATACAAGCTGAAAGGACTCCTTGGTGGCCTAATTAAGAAGATCCTCTGTAGATCTAATTAAAAAGGACCCTATGGTAGTCTGGTCACCGTCATCACTAGTTCGACATCCTTCCCCACAACATTATAAAACAAACTGTGCGGACTGTGCAAGGAATTACGTAATTATGGATGCATACATAATTATGAAATTTAGTGCACGGAAATCACAGCAAGTTCTATCATGTATCTAGAGTTAACCCTATTCATTTCCAATTCTGATGAAGCATCCGTTGAGGAAAAATGAACTAGCTATTCATTTTTCACTTCTGAAGAATATCCGTTGAGGAAATGAATATCCGTTGTTTATCTTTTCATTTCCATTCTAAAGAATAACCGTTGAGAAAAATGAATTATCCATTCATTTTCATTCTGAAGAATATCCGTTGAGGAAATGAATATCCATTGTTTATCTTTTCATTTCCATTCTAAAGAATAACCGTTGAGAAAAATGAATTATCCATTCATTTTCATTCTGAAGAATATCCGTTGAGGAAATGAATATCCGTTGTTTATCTTTTCATTTCCATTCTAAAGAATAACCGTTGAGAAAAATGAATTATCCATTCATTTTCATTCTGAAGAATATCCGTTGAGGAAATGAATATCCGTTGTTTATCTTTTCATTTCCATTCTAAAGAATAACCGTTGAGAAAAATGAATTATCCATTCATTTTCATTCTGAAGAATATCCGTTGAGGAAATGAATATCCGTTGTTTATCTTTTCATTTCCATTCTAAAGAATAACCGTTGAGAAAAAAATGAATTATCCATTCATTTTCATTCTGAAGAATATCCGTTGAGGAAATGAATACCCGTTGTTTATCTTTTCATTTCCATTCTGAAGAATAACCGTTGAGGAAAATGAATTATCCATTCATTTTCGTTCTGAAGAATATCCGTTGAGGAAATGAATATCCGTTGTGTAGTCCTTCATTTCCAACTCTGAGGAAATAACCGTTGAAAATGACTCCGTTAGTTCATTTTCGTTTCTGAAGATTTATCCGTTGGGGAAATGAATATCCGTTTGTCTGTCCTTCATTTCCGTACCTGAGGAAACAACCGTTGAAAATGACTCCGTTATTTCATTTTCGTTTCTGAAGATTATCCGTTGAGGAAATGAATATCCGTTGATTTTTCTTTCATTTCAAATTCTGAAGAACAAACCGTAGAGAAAATGACCCCGTTTGTTCATTTTCGTTCTGAAGAATATCCGTTGAGGGAAATGAATATCCGTGGATTATTCCTTCATTCCCATTTCTGACGAAGAATCCGTTGAGAAAGAATGAATCATCCATTCATTCTCACTTCTGAAAAATATCCGTTGAGGAAAATAATCAGATTATGCTTTACATATCTTTGATGACTATTTGACACAAAGTCATAGACAGACTCCTACGAATAAATTTCGGGACGAAATTTCCTAAAGTAGGGGAGACTGTAACACCTGTGTCTCCACGGCCATCAAACAAATACCAAGCCAATGAAATATTGTATTTCATAATTTGGACTTGTATAAATATGTGTATCTTTTGCACATATCAACTCTTGTTCGATTTCAAGCTCTAAATCGCTTTCTGGAAGGTTATACACGATCTGATGCATAAATATAACCAGTTTAATCCAACGAACACTCTGGAATAGTGACATATACTTAACATACCTTAAATAACCTTTACATAACTTAGAAATAAGTTTTGAAGGCTTTGGTATTGCAAAAATCAAGTTAAATCGTCTACAGGGACTAAAATTGACAAACTGCGAAAGTATGTCAATTTGAACTGTAACAGACCTTCCGGAACATGACCATAAGTTAAACATACCATAAATATCCTTTACATAGCTTAGAAATAGGCTTTGAGGGGTTCGGTGTGCTAAAATAAACTTTTGTGTCATTCAGGGACTAAAAGTGTCAAAAAGTGCACAAGTTTGCATTTTCGCGCATAACTTACGTTCTGAATACATCCGGACATCCAAAAATTTATGTAAGCATGACTACATTATATTTTAGTGTTCTCCTTAAGAAAAATCCATTCGTTGCGTCATTTGGATCGTTTTTCGCGCTTGTGCGCATTTCGTCGTAATTAAGCGAACATCGCGTTCGTACGGCCAAACGAACCATCATCCGACATATTTTTGAACATGTTTCATGTCCACAATGTTTAGGCAACATTTTAGGGCCTTAAAGTTGGCTTTACGGGCCTTAGAAGTGTCGGAAATGGCCTTAAACACGTGCAGGGACTGAAACTGTCATTTTTCAAACATATGTGCAGATCAGAAGGGCCATGCGGCCCGCATTGTCTTTGGCTGATCCTGAAGCGGGCCGCTTCCCACTATCAGACCAGATTAAGTGTATTTAACAGCTGTTTGCAGCTGTTTTGCACTCCCTAACCCCTTGCCAAGTGTTGATTCCTTATGGTGGTGAGCATTTTGAGGCACCATAACATCCCGACAAGTGTACGGCCTTGATCGTTTCCCCTTTTCCAAGAAACGATCTTAACGGTTCTCCGAATACTATAAATACCCCACCCCCCATTACTACAAATGCACTAGAATTCTGATTTTAGAAACTCTAAGTTGAAACCATTGTTTCATACCTGAGATTCTTGAATCGGGATTAGCATTCGGGGACCCTGGGTAAGTATTCTTTCGTTCTTTTCCTTATTTTACTGCTTTTCGAGTCAGAAAGTCAAACTTTGTTTGACTTTCAGCGTTGACCAGTAATGGTCAATGCGAAGTTCGTTTGAACTTCGCAACGTGATTGTAATCACGATGGTCATAGTCCCTTGGGACTATGCCTACTGATTACCACGTTGTCTAGGGTCGTAGGGTAAGCGATCTAATAAATCGCTTATACCTCGAACCCGACCCAGTTTGGTCGATCATTAGGATCCGACCAAATACATTAGGTGACCATAGTAGGTAGGGAATAACCTTCCGAGGTTATACCCTATGGTCACATCGTTTAAGTAGTTGTATGATAGGTAGTTTATGTGCCTTAGGTAAATTACCAGAATACCCTTTTCATGTATAATTGGTAATTTAGCATATGTAACCTAAACTTTTGTCACATAACTGATTATGCAACATGTTTAGGCATATAACACTTGTCATAGGACTAGTTAGGCGGTCCGAACGCGTTTCATGCGAACGACGCGTTAAAGTAGCATAAGCTACCTAAACGGGTCGTAATGGGTCGAAGGCACTTAGATTAAGGTTTCATTAGTATGTAGGCTTTGTTAAACCATATGACACGAGTCTCTATACTCGTTTGGTTTACGAACCCTCATTCTATCAGATCTTCTGTTTTAGGTCCGGTTAATTAACGTAGTTACCTATTTAGGTGCCGTTTGATTCCGTGATCTCTAGCATTGCTTGGTGGTTATCATAGGACTTCTGAGCAATCTCAAGTGAGTACATAGACCCCTCTTTTACTGTTTTCCAAACTATTTTGGGGTGGAACACATGTGCCTACTTGTTACTTTCATGCTTTCCTGTTTTAACATCATATACTGCTATGTTCGTTAGTACATTATAGTACATGATTTCAATACACTTTATGCTATGTATGTCCATTATGTGCATACTTAGTACATTGTTTTTCATTGCTTTTCTGTTGCATATGCTTATCCAGCATATGAACACATTATACTACATATTGAACCGTTGTAAACATTTGACTATGTGAACCGTTTGTATCTGTGATCCGTTGATATCTGTGAACCGTTTGTATCTGTGAACCGTTTGTATCTGTGAACCGTTTGTATCTGTGAACCGTATTTGACCATACATAAACATTTCTACTATTGTTAAACATTACTTTGGTGGTTTGGTTTGATTAAATGATTAAGTAACGATACGTGTGTAATATGATACAAGCATGGTGGATACGCCGCTGGTACTTCCTATATATAAGTGTTTGTATGGTATTACATATTGTAGCGTTATTTGGATCATTTCAGTTTGATACATATAACATTTTATACAAATAACATACTTTTCACAAGACATTGTTTTACAAACAACTTATCTTATACAAATCCATTTTTCTATGGTTATTCATTTAACCATACATTATTCATTTATTTCTACATATCATCTGATCTTATCGATTTTCAAATGATTTACAAAACAAAGCAAATAACAAGGTTCATGACTAAACATTTTCTCAAACATAAGTCATGAAGCCTATTTTCACAAAACCTATGTATCTCACCGGCATTTTTATGCTGACGTACCATATTTTCACATGTGTTTTTCAGGAGCTGTTGCTTAAGATGATCAAGATACACTTAGGCGGACATGGGCCTTAGTGACAATAAAAGATGCAGACTAGTTAATTATGTTGTATTTCCATGTTTGATTAGACATTGTAACACTTATATTGAATAAAACGAAACTTTAATTTCCAAGGTTGTGAAACATTAATTCTGTTACAACACTCCCCGACGTTTCCGCCACGTTTTGTATGTTCCACGTGGTCGGGGTGTGACAACGGATTCTCTCATTATCTTTGGACCACTTGTTCGAATTTCAAAGTTTGCAGGTTTCTATACTTTTCAAACCAAAGCCCTCTGAATGCCAAAGTTGCCAAAAGAACGTGACATGCAACATACACGTGTTGACAAGAAAGCTGAGACACTTGATTCAGATTCAGAATCAGACTCTAGTGAAGAAGAACCTGACTCCGACAGCGAAGTGGAAGTGATTGCATCTAAAAAGGTTGAGGAAGCCGTTAGAGTACCAGTTCAGACTACATCTGAGATCTTAGCAGCTCTACCATAAAGTTTGCAGGGTAGTGATGGAAACCCTCCATTCGTTCCTACCACTGGTGACCAAGTTCAAACTAAGATTAAAGCCACTCCAATAATGAGCCAACAAACCAACACTTATCCTGATACTGATCCTATTTGCCCTATTCCTGATCCAGAGCCTACTATGTCTTTGGATCCAGAACCTGCTGCTGCAACACATGGAAAACTGAATACAGGAACCTGACATTGATGTCAAAGTTTGTCTTTGAAGTTCACAAAATATGATGAAGCGGCATGTTGTTATGCAACCAAGGAAGGGCTCGTCATTGGGTGAAGTGATAGTAATAATGATGGAGATGCAAAAGTAGCTAGTTTGCGACGACGAGTGGTTGTATTCAAACATGATGCTGAAATGATTGAAGCTCAGTTTTCATCACTACAACAGGACTGTGCTTTCCTGTCTTCAGTCACAAGTCTCTGAGCAGAGGTCGAATAATAGATCAACTGTACGAGTAAATTTCTGAAGAGAGAGCAGCAGCAAATGTAGCTGCAGACACAGAACGTGGAGCCACCTTGAATGCCTATCTAGCTGCTAATCCAAAAGAAGAAGAGTAGCAAGAAGCATGAAAGGAGACAGTGTGACAAGCAAATGATTATGATGAAGAATCAGGATTTGAATCCTCCAGATGAAAACTTCCAGCTCAAAGATCCTACAAAGAGGCCAGATAGATTTGTGATGAAGTTAGGGTCTAGCCACTTCAATAAAGAGGAAAACATGAAGACTACTGAATCAAAGATCAGAAGAAAAACCTGATGTTCGTGATCCTTTCTCACCAAGAAGATAGTTAAAATCTGACATCTGGCCTCCGACCGCCAAATAAGAGGAAATTCCCATCTTTCGAAAGCTTGCGAAGGAAATTTTCATGATTTCCAACTTCTGGAAGCATGATACGAAGATGGCTGAAGCTGCGGTTGTCTCTGAAAACCAGTCGTTTCGCATACCAGATACGTTGGATCAAATGAGTTTTTATGAGGAAGATATCTTGGTTCTGAATCATCATCAAAATTCGCCACAACGACAAAATGAAGAATGTGCGAAGCCCTGGATGAGTGTTGTTGCAGACATCATCGGGAATTGCTTGTTTGTTGATCCTAATCCAGTTCTGAGCAGGTCCTCGAGTTCGACGCAACAACTAATCCAGTTAACCTATGGGGAGATTGTTAGGCCCTTGAAGGTTTATGGATTAGTAGTTAAATGATTAAGAGGGCTTATGGATTAGTGGATATTAGAGTGGGCTTATTTAGGTTAATGGGCCTAGGGTTTTGGGGGAAACCCCTTGCTATAAATAGAAGTTGGAAATTAGGTGTTAGGTTGGTTGATTTGTTTTAGAAACTTATATTAGACAAACAAGATTTTGTATGCAAGTTTAAGCATTCAATTCAACAATCTTTTTCAACAATCTTCATCTTGTTCTTGATTTCTTGAAGATCATCAAGTTTGGATTCCACCCATCCTTGTTGATCATTTGATATCGTTGTTTGATCCCGATTTTCGGGACTTTCATGAACTATTTGTGCAGTGAGAGCTACTACTTTTGAATCAGGTGGTATGTATTTGTCCCAACTAAAACCTTCTGCTACTTTTTCATCATCTTGATCAGTTATGCCAAAATAAGCTTTCTTATTTGTTTCTTCAATCATTTTAGCATGAGCAGTTTGTGGTTCATTTTGTTGATATGATTGATGAGCAACTTGTTGATATATGGCTTTTCGATAATAATCATTACCACCGAAAGGATTCTTTGCTCCACTAGCTTCTCGATTTGTACATTCCCTCTTGAAATGTGCTTTCTCCCTGCATCGAAAAAAAGTAACTTTAGATTTATCAAAACCCAAAGTAGAAACATTAGCATCTCTGAAATCATCTCTTCCTGTAATCATCTTAAATTTTTCAGCTCTCCTCAAAACACTCGCTCGACACCATTTAATGTCCATGAGCTCCATTTCTTCTGCATCTATCTGATCGTAATCCTCTTTCGTCAACATAGGATTTCCTATCCTTCCAGTAACCAACCCTTCATATGATTCTAATACTGTATCAAGTAATGACATGTGACCTTTAACGACTTCTTCAGAGAAATTTTGGCCATTCTGAAGATGCAACGCGATGTTGCAATTTAAAACATGACTATTACTACTGTTTGAGCTTTGGAACTGATGACTTGAGGTTGAACTCTTCGGATTAACACTTGGATATGAAGAAAATCCACTGCTACTGTTTGAACTTTGATTTGCTGAACCAGATGAGTTTTATGCACTGAAAGCAGTTTGGACTTTCGGACTTGCTTCAACTTCTTGAACACTTCCTTTGTAATACATCTTGATGTCTTGTTGACCACTCGGACTGTTCATTCTAGCTATTTTTTGTTGTTCCAAGTCTTGACCTTCAATCTTTTCAATGAACTGGGAAATTGTTAGTTTGTCATATTCTCCAGTATTCTTCAAGATCATCAAATATGTACCGCACTCTTTCTGAGGTAAAGCATCAGCTAACTTATCAACCCATTCTTCTTGATCTTTGACAATTTCTAACAAAGACATAGATCTCACTAAATGACAATATATTTCAATCAGCTTCTTTGATGATTCTCCTGGAAAACTCGAAAATAAATCAAATTCTTTCTTTAGCAATGCTTTCTTACTCCTAATCATCTTCTCACTTCCCTCAAACTTATTTCGAAGTGCTTCCCAAATCGAACGTGAAGTATTGTCATGTTTCAGCAATACGAAGATGTCTTCTTTCACAGCTTGCTGGAGTAGACTGATCATCATTTTTTCTGCTTTGTACATATCTCGTTCTTTATCCGTCAGTTCAGAAATTGTTTTGATTACGCCCAAATCCGTACGAGGTTTGACATACTTTTTCTCAATACACTCCCAAGATCTCAAATGATTTGCTTGAACCCAGTTTTCAAACCGATCTTTCCAACCATAATACTCCTCAATGCCCATTAGTTTCGGGGGTTTTCCAAAGTTCCTGTTTCATTTTCCATGTTCATGCTCTGAGCAATGGCAGTAGGAGTAGTCGGGGCAGTAGCAAACGCGTTATAAAATTCCTCTTCCATGATTCGGTAACAAGTTTTTCAAAATCAGACACTTTCAAACGAAATCCCGTTCAAACGAAATACCCTGTTGAAGCGAAATGACCTGCACAACAATTTCAAACGAAATACCTACTCACACGAAATCAGATGTTTCAAACGAAATAGTGATTTCGTGCGAAATTAACTTGGATTCAAACGAAAACAGCCTCTTTGGAACGAAATAGTGATTTCGTATGAAATATCTCAAACGAAATCTGATTTCGTGCGAAATTAACAGCAATTTCAAACGAAATTAATCACAAAATGTAATTTCGTGCGAAATCAAGAGGCTATTCCATGCGAAATATTGCTGATGTCATCATGTCGGCTAAACTTTTGTCAAATTGATCAGGTTTTAGCTCGATTTTAGGTCCAATTCTTTCAAGGCTTTGTTAAAACACTGTTTCGTATGTAATGTGTGAAATTCAAACCATTTTAACCGTTAAAACTTGTTCAATTTTGAAAAGAAGGTGTAGAAGTTAGAAAATCTGATGAAATCAAGCTGAAATCGGTAGAACTCCTCCTCCTGTGCTCTGATACCACATGTAGGATCGTTTTCACGACCGAAACGAGTCGTTCAGAGGTGTTCTACTCAATACGAAAGGCGGAAACAGACGTATCGAGTTGGATTCAGCTAGATATTCACTTTAACTGTCTTTTGATTGATATAACAACGTTTTATAACGAGTAGACACTTCAGCAGCACTTCGGCTCTGGAATCAGAAAGTTCAAGACTACTTCAAACGAAATCACAAGGCACCTATTTATAGGCTGGCATATCTTGCATGAACAAGTTCACACGAAATGCCTATTTCGTGCGAAATTACCAGTTGATTTCGTGTGAAATCACTAGTTAATTTCGTGCGAAATTACCTTCTAATCTATTTTTGACAGTTTCCTCGTATAACGTGCCCTGATCTATCTATACACATACAAGACTCGATACAAGACGAAGTCGACAGACGTATGCACCAACAAGCTACCAGAGCGAGCTCTTGATGCTGCAGGGATGAGTTTACACTGGAAGATGGATCGCCAAGATAAACCAGTGTACATGGAGGATGATAAGAGTAAGTCCTGAGATTTTTTTTATCTCTGCAAGAGAATTGTTATCTATTTTCCTTTTTCAGTTGTTGCTTTGTACATTGTGGCGTATAAGAGAGATCATGGGAAGATGTCAACTGTAAAGAAGGGTGCTGATGAGGAGCCCTGGTATTATCAAATTATCAAGAACTTTGCGCTCCCAAAAGATGATGACCTGACGGCGCAACCATCTGCTGGTGTTGGTAAGCTTATTTTGATCTTATTGATCAATATTGCAATATTACGTTTTGCTGTCATTTCACGTTGGGTAATATTGCAATATTTCTTTTTTAAATAGGCGAGTTGATTAACTTGGGCATAGGCCCTGAGAAGAAGAAGCGTATACCGGCTGCTACTGCTGCGCCGAAGAAAGTTGATGCGCCGAAGGCACAAGCTTCGAAGGCAAATATTGTCAGGGGAGAGAAGAAAGGTACACGCCTCTTCCTTAAACCCCGGTGCGTTTACCTAGTGGTATCTGATACATTAGAGGGTCTTGCACCTGTAGTTGTTAAGAAACCTAAGCCGGAACCCCAAGATACTGCGGATATCCCTGCTTCCAACCCGGATGATCCTATTGATTTGGAATCAAGCCCAGAGCCTTTGCTGAGTACGAAGGCAGTGAAAAGGAAGCAAACGGAGGTTGAAGCTGCGGCACAGCCTGTCAAGAAGGTGCCAAGAAGGAAAATTGGTAAGAAGGGCAATCTGGATGCCATCGCTGCAAAGTTCTCTCCAGGTTAGTGTCTTCTTTGACTTTTATTCCCTCATATTTTCTGTTAATATGACCTTTATTTTTACAGAAAAACCAATTCCTTCTATTTGCACGGAGTCATCTGTTTTTAATGATAATCTCCCGCCTTCGCCACCTCGCGCGTCTATTAAGGAATAGCTGGAGGCGGAGAAGGTTGTGGAGACGGATGCTGTGGATGTTGGTGTTACCAAGCCTAAGTCTCTTGTAGCTGAAGCGCACAAACCTGAGAAAGGGAAGTCTATTGAGGACCTAGTGATAACCATTTCTGTTCCCACCACTACTTCTGCTCCTTCCCAAGATGATGTTGAGGAAAGCCCCGTTGGTGATCAGGGCTTTATTTATCATGAAGAAGAAGATTCTCCCATCTGCCCGGAAGAAACTCCGAGGGATTATTATTACAAGTCTTATTCAGAGAGGAGAGCTTCTGAGATCCATGCGCCTGTATGGAAGCTCAAACAGGGTGATACTTTTTCTGACTGGCAGGTTTGCTGTGATTGGTTACAAGGTTTTTTTCCACCTGCAGAGGTGAAGTTTCAAGAGGAGCGCTCTCATGATCAAACTTATCATGATTATCTTGAAGAGACTGCTAGCTCTACTTCCACCACCCATCGCATTGTGCGCGAATGGCGCAGCATGCACAAGGAGTGGGCTGTTGTTGAAGCGTCTAAGAAGGAAGTTAATGAAGAGAAGGCGAAGGTTACCCTGCTTAGAGCCAAATTGGAAGCTGATCGATCCAAATTTGAGAGTGAGCAGAAAACTGAGGAGTGGTCTGCTGCAGGTTAGAAACGAAAAGCCGAGTCTGAAGCTGCTCTTCTTTCCGAATAGCGTAAATGTTGGAGAGAAATTTGCGAGAAGGATAATAATGAGAAGATGGGTCTTCGAAAAAACATTAATAATCTCAAGGCGGAGGTTGAGAAACCGAAGACAGAAAAGGTAGAGGCCGAGGCGGCCCGTGATGAGGCTCGTTCTCATCGAGAAAGAAGTGAACAACGAGAGGTACAAACCTACGCTACCCTTGCCCTTAGAGATAAGGAAATAGAAGAACTTACTTCTTTGTTTATCTGATCAGGAACAAGTTAAGGCAGAGCTCGAGTCTACCAATAAAGATTTGCAGCTTGAGAGGGTTGAGAAAGCCGAGACTTCTCGCCGTCTAGCTGAGACTGAAGAAAAGTTGGAAGATTCTGAAACTGCTCGAGTGACGGCAGAGAATCTGGTTGAACCGATTAAGGATGATATGCTCAGGATGAAGCATACCGGGATTATAAATGTAAGTATGTCACCTCCTTGTTATGTTTTGATGTGTTTGTACATCTTCTTATTTGTTGTATTGCGTAGGTTGCAAATTTTGTCCTTAACTCCATCGATCTGGATCAAATGGTTGCTCATCTAATGGTTCCCGCGCATAATGATGGATACGCCTGTCACACCCCGACCACGTAGAACATACAAAACGTGGCGGAAACGTCGGGGAGTGTTGTAACAGAATTAATGTTTCACAACCATGGAAATTAAAGTTTCGTTTTATTCAATATAAGTGTTACAATGTCTAAACAAACATGGAAATACAACATAATTAACTAGTCTGCATCTTTTATTGTCACTAAAGCCCAAGTCTGTCTATGTGTATCTTGATCATCTTATGCAACAGTTCCTGAAAAACACATGTGAAAATAGGTATGTCAGCATAAAAATGCCTGTGAGATACATAGGTTTTGTGAAATTAGGATCCATGACTTATGTTTGAGAAAATGTTTAGTCATGAACCTTGTAATTTGCTTTGTCTTGTAAATCATTTGAAAAACGATAAGATCAGATGATATGTATAAATAAATGTCAGGTTAAATGAATAACCATGTAAAATGTGTTTGTATAAGATAAGTCGTTTATAAATCAATGTCTTGTGAAAAGTATGTTATTTGTATAAAAATGTTCTATGTCTCAAACTGAAATGATTCAAATAACGCTACGATATGTAATACCATACAAACACTTATATATAGGAAGTACCAGCGGCGTATCCACCATGTTTGTATCATATTACACACGCGTCGTTACTTAATCACTTAATCAAACCAAACCACCAAAGTAATGTTCATGTCTAATGTAAATCATGTAATGGATACAAACGGTTCAATAGTTACAAACGGTTCACATGGTTCAACGGTTACAAACGGTTCACGTGGTTCAACGGTTACAAACGGTTCACGTGGTTCAACGGTTACAAATACAAACGGTTCACAGATATCAACGGATCACATAGTCAAATGATTACAACGGTTCAAAATGTAGTATAATGTGTTCATACGCTGGATAAGCATATGCAACAGAAAGGCAATGTAAAACAATGTACTAAGTAATGCACACAATGGGCACACCTAGCATGAGATGAAATGTAAAACGATGTACTAAGTAATGCACACAATGGGCACACCTAGCATGAAATGTAATGTAAAACGATGTACTAAGTAATGCACACAATGGGCACACCTAGCATAAGATGTAATGAAATCATGTACTATAATGTACTAACGAACATAGCATGTATATGATGTGAAAACAGGAAAGCATGAAAGTAACAAGTAGGCACATGTGTTCCACCCCAAAACAGTTTGGAAAACAGTAAAAGAGGGGTCTATGTACTCACTTGAGATTTCTTAGTAGTCCTTGAGTAACAACCAAACAATGCTAGAGATCGCGGATATCAAACGGCACCTAATATAGGTAACTATGTTAATAAACCGGACCTAAATCGGAAGACTGGGTAGCATTAGGGTTGTAAACCAAATGAGTGTAGAAACTCATGTGATATGGTTTAACAAAGCCTACATACTAAATGAAACTTAACCTTAGTGTCTACGACCCATCGCGACCCATTAAGGTAGCTTATGCTACTTTAACGCGTCGTTCGCGTAAAACGCGTTCGAACCGCCTAACTAGCCCTATGACAAGTGTTATATGCCTAAACATGTTACATAATCAGTTATGTGACAAAATTTTAGGTTACATATGCTTAATTACCAATTATACATGAAAAGGGTATTCTGGTAATTTACCTAAGGCATATAAACTACCTATCATACAACTACTTAAACGAAGCGACCATAGGGTATAACCTCGGAAGGTTATTCCCTACCTACTATGGTCACCTAATGTATTTGGTCGGATCCTAATGATCGACCAAATGGGTCGGGTTCGAGGTATAAGCGATTTATCAGATCGCTTACCCTACGACCCTAGACAACGTGGTAATCAGTAGGCATAGTCCCAAGGGACTATAACCAACGTGATTACACTCACGTTGCGAAGTTCAAACGAACTTCGCATTGACCATTACTGGTCAACGCTGAAAGTCAAACAAAGTTTGACTTTCTGACTCGAAAAGCAATAAAATAAGGAAAAGAACGAAAGAATACTTACGAAGGGTCCCCGAATGCTAACCTCGATTCAAAAATCTCAGGTATGAAACAATAGTTTCAACTTAGAGTTTCTCAAATCAAAGTTCTTGTAAGTTTAGCAATGGGGTGGATGGGTATTTATAGGAATACCCGAACCGTTAGGATCGTTTGTCGAATATTGTGCCTTAATCGTATCCGTACAAGTGTCGGAAGGTTATGGTGCCTAACAATGATCCTTATCAGCTGAGTATGCAAGTGGTGAACTTGTGGTTGTGGTTAAAACAGCTGCAAACAGGCTGTTAGAAACTCTGAATCTGGTCTGAACTTGGCTAGCGCACCGCTACGCTAAAAGTGTAGCGCACCGCTAGGCCATAGTTTGGCAGATTTACACTTTTGGTCCCTGAACTGTATTTAGGCCATTTTCGACACGTTTAAGGCCCGTTAACCCCATTTCAAAGCTCTAAAATGAAGTTAAAGTATAGGGAACTTAAAATGTGCTCAAAAATATCTCGGATGTCGGTTCGTTTAACCGTACGAACGCGATGTTCGCTTAATTACGACGGAATGCGCATAAGCGCGAAAAACGATCCAAATGACGCGACGAATGGATTTTTGGCAATCCAAACACTAAAGCATAATATAGTCATGCTTACATAAATTTTTGGATGTCCATATGTATTCAGAACGTAAGTTATGCGCAAAAATGCAAACTTGTGCACTTTTTGACACTTTTAGTCCCTGAATGACACAAAAGTTTATTTTAGCACACCGAACCCCTCAAAGCCTATTTCTAAGCTATGTAAAGGATATTTATGGTATGTTTAACTTATGGTCATGTTCCGGAAGGTCTGTTACAGTTCAAATTGGCATACTTTCGTAGTTTGTCAACTTTAGTCCCTGTAGACGAATAACTTTGATTTCACCACACCAAACCTTCCAAAACTTATATCTAAGTTAAGTAAAGGTTATTTAAGGTATGTTAAGACTATTTCACTATTCCGGAGTGTTCGTTGGATTAAACTGGTTATATTTACGCATCAGTGCGTGTATAACCTTCCAGAAAGCGATTTAGAGCTTGAAATCGAACAAGAGTTGATATGTGCAAAAGATACACATATTTATACAAGTCCAAAGTATGAAATACAATATTTCATTGGCTTGGTATTTGTTTGATGGCCGTGGAGACACAGGTGTTACAGTCTCCCCTACTTTAGGAAATTTCGTCCCGAAATTTATTCGTAGGAGTCTGTCTATGACTTTGTGTCAAATAGTCATCAAAGATATGTAAAGCATAATCTGATTATTTTCCTCAACGGATATTTTTCAGAAGCGAGAATGAACGAACAGAGTCATTTTCTTCAACGGGTTCTTCGGAAATGGAAAATAAAGGAATTAACTAAACGGATATACATTTCCCTCAACGGATATTCTTCAAAAGTGAGAATGAATGGATGATTCATTCTTTCTCAACGGATTCTTCGTCAGAAATGGGAATGAAGGAATAATCCACGGATATTCATTTCTCTCAACGGATATTCTTCAGAACGAAAATGAACAAACGAGGTCATTTTCCTCAACGGTTTGTTCTTCAGAATTTGAAATGAAAGAAAAATCAACGGATATTCATTTCCTCAACGGATAATCTTTAGAAACGAAAATGAAATAACGGAGTCATTTTCAACGGTTGTTTCCTCAGGTACGGAAATGAAGGACTACACAACGGATATTCATCTCCTCAACGGATAAATCTTCAGAAACGAAAATGAACTAACGGAGTCATTTTCAACGGTTATTTCCTCAGAGTTGGAAATGAAGGATTACACAACGGATATTCATCTCCTCAACGGATAAATCTTCAGAAACGAAAATGAACTAACGGAGTCATTTTCAACGGTTATTTCCTCAGAGTTGGAAATGAAGGATTACACAACGGATATTCATCTCCTCAACGGGTAAATCTTCAGAAACGAAAATGAACTAACGGAGTCATTTTCAACGGTTATTTCCTCAGAGTTGGAAATGAAGGATTACACAACGGATATTCATTTCCTCAACGGATATTCTTCAGAACGAAAATGAATGGATAATTCATTTTCCTCAACGGTTATTCTTCAGAATGGAAATGAAAAAATAAACAAAGGGTATTCATTTCCTCAACGGATATTCTTCAGAACAAAAATGAATGGATAATTCATTTTTTTCAACGGTTATTCTTCAGAATGGAAATGAAAAGATAAACAACGGATATTCTTTTCCTCAACGGATATTCTTCAGAAGTGAAAAATGAATAGCTAGTTCATTTTTCCTCAACGGATGCTTCATCAGAATTGGAAATGAATAGGGTTAACTCTAGATACATGATAGAACTTGCTGTGATTTTCGTGCACTAAATTCCATAATTATGTATGCATCCATAATTACGTAATTCCTTGCACAGTCCGCACAGTTTGTTTTATAATGTTGTGGGGAAGGATGTCGAACTAGTGATGACGGTGACTAGACTACCATAGGGTCCTTTTAATTAGATCAACAGAGGATCTTCTTAATTAGGCCACCAAGGAGTCCTTTCAGCTTGTATCATCCAGTTTAACTAGACCACTCAAGGGATCTAATTATGAAGCAGTACTTTATAATCCAAGGGACTTATCTACAACGTAGAAGTCCATTAAGGATTTTAGGTAGTACCTTTGGGTATCCTACTAGGAATCTCTTGCACAAGGATATGTAAGATTTTACGAGGATTTGGATAACATAATTTGAATTACATGACACATAAAAGGGAACACATAAGCACATAACCACATAATTTTTTTTATTTGTTATCATATTGTTATTGATTGCTATTAACTTGGCACCTCGTACTTTGTTTCTCTTGGAAGAAACGGGTACTTAGGATTTTCGTGAAAAACGCAAGAGATCAAAAAATGGAAGAAATTTGGGGGTAGTCTGTTCTTCAAGGAATACGGTTCCTTGATTGTCGGTATTGTAGAGGATATGTTGTTTATACATACAATCACATAAATACATTGCGATATAAATAAAAGATTTATTTATAAACAATGATAACAACAACCGTTTCATGGATCGTGACAACAAAAGAAAATAATACATAAGACGTGATTATTTTCTAAACAGCGTTATCTTCTGTCGATCAGATACTCATCCCTGCGCTGGATTTGCATTAGCAAGTCTTGGGCAATTCCTACTAAAATGGCCCATCTCGCCACAGTTGTAGCAAGATCCCGGTGGAAAACGAGCTTGAGCAGGATTGTTGTTAATCTGATTTGGTGCTGCTGCTGTTGGGCAAACCCTCGCTGTATGACCTATAAGTCCATAAACTTGGCATATGCGGCACTTCACACCAGCATGATGATGTAGGCCACATTGGTTGCACAAGGGTGCAGTTCCGTTGTAGGGTTTCCTGGCAAGAGGTTGAGTTGGTTGGTTGGGGACGGCTTGATCATTGTGAGCGACCACGGCGAAGTTCTGAGAAGCCTTTCGCTTCTTTGACTTCTTAGAGGATCCAGTCTGTTCATCCATGGTCTTTGATTCCTCGATTGGTTTCGATTCCTCGGCCAGTTTCTTGTCACCCTTTCGGAAAAGCTTACGTTTCCTGATCTGCGATTCAGTCAAGGTTGCAGATAGCTCAATGGCCTGCCTAACAGTAGTAGGGTTGCTACCTGTCAAAATGTCTTGTATTGAGTCGGGAAGGCCATCAATGTACTTTTCGATTGCCTTATCCAAAGGTGTGACCATGTTTGGGCATAACAGACTTAACTCCTCATAACGGTCCGTGTAGGCCCGATGCTCACCGCTATCTTGCTTAAGATCATCAAATTCCCTTTCCAGAGCCCTGATTTCGTGACGAGGACAAAACTCCTTCATCATAAGGGCTCTAAGTTCAGCCCATGTCTGTGCTAGAGCAACTTCCGCACCACGGTCTCTCATAACCCCGTTCCACCATGTAAGGGCTCTCTTCTGGAACACACTCGAAGCAAACTCGACCTTGCGATTGTCAGGACACTGCACATGGCGGAAAGTATTCTCAATGCTCTCGAACCATTGAAGAAGCCCAGTCGCTCCCTCAGAACCACTAAACTTGAGTGGTTTCGCCGAGTTAAAACTCTTGAAATTGCATGGACCATTGTTGTTGTTGTTGGCTTGATTCCATTGAGCAAAGAGGTTTGGGAATTGAGCAGCCATTTGCTGCGCAATAATTTCTGCCAGTTCGGCAGTCGCTATCTGGTTTTCGCGTCGAGGAGGCATTCTAAAAGAGGAAACATGAAAGGAAACGAGTGAGAGAATTAGACGAAAAGAATGAGATGAAACAAATCTGAAGAAAGCAAGGGTAGTGGTCATTTGTTTGTTACCACAAGGTAAACAAACGACACACAGTGACTAATCAAAGTAAATGGGTCAAAAATAATGTATCGCGAAGACATGCTCGCCTATAAGTGAACACTCATCCCAAGAATTCCCAGGTAAGCACAACTGGTCTCGCGTCTGATGAGATGTATACGAAGTGCTTGCCTAGACAAAAAACCCAGAATACAGGCATTCACCCTTCCAGTTTGCACGTGTTCACATTATTTAAAACACAAAAAAAATGACGAGATTTTTGAAAATTCAAAGGGGTTCAAAACCATATAACAGAGGGTTCAAAACCTAGTAATTAATCATCCTAGAACAGATGATTAGTTTTCAAAGGGGTTTCGAAAATTATGCTCTTGTTGTGGTAGTCGCCTAAGGATAGGTGACGGTATTGTTTTATAACTAAACGCAAGTAAACTCGCGTTAGGGTCCTAAGAAAGTTATAGACTAGGTCAAAGCATTACTAATAACCTAATTCCCTATAACCATTGGCTCTGATACCATCTTTTCTGTCACACCCCGACCACGTAGAACATACAAAACGTGGCGGAAACGTCGGGGAGTGTTGTAACAGAATTAATGTTTCACAACCATGGAAATTAAAGTTTCGTTTTATTCAATATAAGTGTTACAATGTCTAAACAAACATGGAAATACAACATAATTAACTAGTCTGCATCTTTTATTGTCACTAAAGCCCAAGTCTGTCTATGTGTATCTTGATCATCTTATGCAACAGTTCCTGAAAAACACATGTGAAAATAGGTACGTCAGCATAAAAATGCCTGTGAGATACATAGGTTTTGTGAAATTAGGATCCATGACTTATGTTTGAGAAAATGTTTAGTCATGAACCTTGTAATTTGCTTTGTCTTGTAAATCATTTGAAAAACGATAAGATCAGATGATATGTATAAATAAATGTCAGGTTAAATGAATAACCATGTAAAATGTGTTTGTATAAGATAAGTCGTTTATAAATCAATGTCTTGTGAAAAGTATGTTATTTGTATAAAAATGTTCTATGTCTCAAACTGAAATGATTCAAATAACGCTACGATATGTAATACCATACAAACACTTATATATAGGAAGTACCAGCGGCGTATCCACCATGTTTGTATCATATTACACACGCGTCGTTACTTAATCACTTAATCAAACCAAACCACCAAAGTAATGTTCATGTCTAATGTAAATCATGTAATGGATACAAACGGTTCAATAGTTACAAACGGTTCACATGGTTCAACGGTTACAAACGGTTCACGTGGTTCAACGGTTACAAACGGTTCACGTGGTTCAACGGTTACAAATACAAACGGTTCACAGATATCAACGGATCACATAGTCAAATGATTACAACGGTTCAAAATGTAGTATAATGTGTTCATACGCTGGATAAGCATATGCAACAGAAAGGCAATGTAAAACAATGTACTAAGTAATGCACACAATGGGCACACCTAGCATGAGATGAAATGTAAAACGATGTACTAAGTAATGCACACAATGGGCACACCTAGCATGAAATGTAATGTAAAACGATGTACTAAGTAATGCACACAATGGGCACACCTAGCATAAGATGTAATGAAATCATGTACTATAATGTACTAACGAACATAGCATGTATATGATGTGAAAACAGGAAAGCATGAAAGTAACAAGTAGGCACATGTGTTCCACCCCAAAACAGTTTGGAAAACAGTAAAAGAGGGGTCTATGTACTCACTTGAGATTTCTTAGTAGTCCTTGAGTAACAACCAAACAATGCTAGAGATCGCGGATATCAAACGGCACCTAATATAGGTAACTATGTTAATAAACCGGACCTAAATCGGAAGACTGGGTAGCATTAGGGTTGTAAACCAAATGAGTGTAGAAACTCATGTGATATGGTTTAACAAAGCCTACATACTAAATGAAACTTAACCTTAGTGTCTACGACCCATCGCGACCCATTAAGGTAGCTTATGCTACTTTAACGCGTCGTTCGCGTAAAACGCGTTCGAACCGCCTAACTAGCCCTATGACAAGTGTTATATGCCTAAACATGTTACATAATCAGTTATGTGACAAAAGTTTAGGTTACATATGCTTAATTACCAATTATACATGAAAAGGGTATTCTAGTAATTTACCTAAGGCATATAAACTACCTATCATACAACTACTTAAACGAAGCGACCATAGGGTATAACCTCGGAAGGTTATTCCCTACCTACTATGGTCACCTAATGTATTTGGTCGGATCCTAATGATCGACCAAATGGGTCGGGTTCGAGGTATAAGCGATTTATCAGATCGCTTACCCTACGACCCTAGACAACGTGGTAATCAGTAGGCATAGTCCCAAGGGACTATAACCAACGTGATTACACTCACGTTGCGAAGTTCAAACGAACTTCGCATTGACCATTACTGGTCAACGCTGAAAGTCAAACAAAGTTTGACTTTCTGACTCGAAAAGCAATAAAATAAGGAAAAGAACGAAAGAATACTTACGAAGGGTCCCCGAATGCTAACCTCGATTCAAAAATCTCAGGTATGAAACAATAGTTTCAACTTAGAGTTTCTCAAATCAAAGTTCTTGTAAGTTTAGCAATGGGGTGGATGGGTATTTATAGGAATACCCGAACCGTTAGGATCGTTTGTCGAATATTGTGCCTTAATCGTATCCGTACAAGTGTCGGAAGGTTATGGTGCCTAACAATGATCCTTATCAGCTGAGTATGCAAGTGGTGAACTTGTGGTTGTGGTTAAAACAGCTGCAAACAGGCTGTTAGAAACTCTGAATCTGGTCTGAACTTGGCTAGCGCACCGCTACGCTAAAAGTGTAGCGCACCGCTAGGCCATAGTTTGGCAGATTTACACTTTTGGTCCCTGAACTGTATTTAGGCCATTTTCGACACGTTTAAGGCCCGTTAACCCCATTTCAAAGCTCTAAAATGAAGTTAAAGTATAGGGAACTTAAAATGTGCTCAAAAATATCTCGGATGTCGGTTCGTTTAACCGTACGAACGCGATGTTCGCTTAATTACGACGGAATGCGCATAAGCGCGAAAAACGATCCAAATGACGCGACGAATGGATTTTTGGCAATCCAAACACTAAAGCATAATATAGTCATGCTTACATAAATTTTTGGATGTCCAGATGTATTCAGAACGTAAGTTATGCGCAAAAATGCAAACTTGTGCACTTTTTGACACTTTTAGTCCCTGAATGACACAAAAGTTTATTTTAGCACACCGAACCCCTCAAAGCCTATTTCTAAGCTATGTAAAGGATATTTATGGTATGTTTAACTTATGGTCATGTTCCGGAAGGTCTGTTACAGTTCAAATTGGCATACTTTCGTAGTTTGTCAACTTTAGTCCCTGTAGACGAATAACTTTGATTTCACCACACCAAACCTTCCAAAACTTATATCTAAGTTAAGTAAAGGTTATTTAAGGTATGTTAAGACTATTTCACTATTCCGGAGTGTTCGTTGGATTAAACTGGTTATATTTACGCATCAGTGCGTGTATAACCTTCCAGAAAGCGATTTAGAGCTTGAAATCGAACAAGAGTTGATATGTGCAAAAGATACACATATTTATACAAGTCCAAAGTATGAAATACAATATTTCATTGGCTTGGTATTTGTTTGATGGCCGTGGAGACACAGGTGTTACAGTCTCCCCTACTTTAGGAAATTTCGTCCCGAAATTTATTCGTAGGAGTCTGTCTATGACTTTGTGTCAAATAGTCATCAAAGATATGTAAAGCATAATCTGATTATTTTCCTCAACGGATATTTTTCAGAAGCGAGAATGAACGAACAGAGTCATTTTCTTCAACGGGTTCTTCGGAAATGGAAAATAAAGGAATTAACTAAACGGATATACATTTCCCTCAACGGATATTCTTCAAAAGTGAGAATGAATGGATGATTCATTCTTTCTCAACGGATTCTTCGTCAGAAATGGGAATGAAGGAATAATCCACGGATATTCATTTCTCTCAACGGATATTCTTCAGAACGAAAATGAACAAACGAGGTCATTTTCCTCAACGGTTTGTTCTTCAGAATTTGAAATGAAAGAAAAATCAACGGATATTCATTTCCTCAACGGATAATCTTTAGAAACGAAAATGAAATAACGGAGTCATTTTCAACGGTTGTTTCCTCAGGTACGGAAATGAAGGACTACACAACGGATATTCATCTCCTCAACGGATAAATCTTCAGAAACGAAAATGAACTAACGGAGTCATTTTCAACGGTTATTTCCTCAGAGTTGGAAATGAAGGATTACACAACGGATATTCATCTCCTCAACGGATAAATCTTCAGAAACGAAAATGAACTAACGGAGTCATTTTCAACGGTTATTTCCTCAGAGTTGGAAATGAAGGATTACACAACGGATATTCATCTCCTCAACGGGTAAATCTTCAGAAACGAAAATGAACTAACGGAGTCATTTTCAACGGTTATTTCCTCAGAGTTGGAAATGAAGGATTACACAACGGATATTCATTTCCTCAACGGATATTCTTCAGAACGAAAATGAATGGATAATTCATTTTCCTCAACGATTATTCTTCAGAATGGAAATGAAAAAATAAACAAAGGGTATTCATTTCCTCAACGGATATTCTTCAGAACAAAAATGAATGGATAATTCATTTTTTTCAACGGTTATTCTTCAGAATGGAAATGAAAAGATAAACAACGGATATTCTTTTCCTCAACGGATATTCTTCAGAAGTGAAAAATGAATAGCTAGTTCATTTTTCCTCAACGGATGCTTCATCAGAATTGGAAATGAATAGGGTTAACTCTAGATACATGATAGAACTTGCTGTGATTTTCGTGCACTAAATTCCATAATTATGTATGCATCCATAATTACGTAATTCCTTGCACAGTCCGCACAGTTTGTTTTATAATGTTGTGGGGAAGGATGTCGAACTAGTGATGACGGTGACTAGACTACCATAGGGTCCTTTTAATTAGATCAACAGAGGATCTTCTTAATTAGGCCACCAAGGAGTCCTTTCAGCTTGTATCATCCAGTTTAACTAGACCACTCAAGGGATCTAATTATGAAGCAGTACTTTATAATCCAAGGGACTTATCTACAACGTAGAAGTCCATTAAGGATTTTAGGTAGTACCTTTGGGTATCCTACTAGGAATCTCTTGCACAAGGATATGTAAGATTTTACGAGGATTTGGATAACATAATTTGAATTACATGACACATAAAAGGGAACACATAAGCACATAACCACATAATTTTTTTTATTTGTTATCATATTGTTATTGATTGCTATTAACTTGGCACCTCGTACTTTGTTTCTCTTGGAAGAAACGGGTACTTAGGATTTTCGTGAAAAACGCAAGAGATCAAAAAATGGAAGAAATTTGGGGGTAGTCTGTTCTTCAAGGAATACGGTTCCTTGATTGTCGGTATTGTAGAGGATATGTTGTTTATACATACAATCACATAAATACATTGCGATATAAATAAAAGATTTATTTATAAACAATGATAACAACAACCGTTTCATGGATCGTGACAACAAAAGAAAATAATACATAAGACGTGATTATTTTCTAAACAGCGTTATCTTCTGTCGATCAGATACTCATCCCTGCGCTGGATTTGCATTAGCAAGTCTTGGGCAATTCCTACTAAAATGGCCCATCTCGCCACAGTTGTAGCAAGATCCCGGTGGAAAACGAGCTTGAGCAGGATTGTTGTTAATCTGATTTGGTGCTGCTGCTGTTGGGCAAACCCTCGCTGTATGACCTATAAGTCCACAAACTTGGCATATGCGGCACTTCACACCAGCATGATGATGTAGGCCACATTGGTTGCACAAGGGTGCAGTTCCGTTGTAGGGTTTCCTGGCAAGAGGTTGAGTTGGTTGGTTGGGGACGGCTTGATCATTGTGAGCGACCACGGCGAAGTTCTGAGAAGCCTTTCGCTTCTTTGACTTCTTAGAGGATCCAGTCTGTTCATCCATGGTCTTTGATTCCTCGATTGGTTTCGATTCCTCGGCCAGTTTCTTGTCACCCTTTCGGAAAAGCTTACGTTTCCTGATCTGCGATTCAGTCAAGGTTGCAGATAGCTCAATGGCCTGCCTAACAGTAGTAGGGTTGCTACCTGTCAAAATGTCTTGTATTGAGTCGGGAAGGCCATCAATGTACTTTTCGATTGCCTTATCCAAAGGTGTGACCATGTTTGGGCATAACAGACTTAACTCCTCATAACGGTCCGTGTAGGCCCGATGCTCACCGCTATCTTGCTTAAGATCATCAAATTCCCTTTCCAGAGCCCTGATTTCGTGATGAGGACAAAACTCCTTCATCATAAGGGCTCTAAGTTCAGCCCATGTTTGTGCTAGAGCAACTTCCGCACCACGGTCTCTCATAACCCCGTTCCACCATGTAAGGGCTCTCTTCTGGAACACACTCGAAGCAAACTCGACCTTGCGATTGTCAGGACACTGCACATGGCGGAAAGTATTCTCAATGCTCTCGAACCATTGAAGAAGCCCAGTCGCTCCCTCAGAACCACTAAACTTGAGTGGTTTCGCCGAGTTAAAACTCTTGAAATTGCATGGACCATTGTTGTTGTTGTTGGCTTGATTCCATTGAGCAAAGAGGTTTGGGAATTGAGCAGCCATTTGCTGCGCAATAATTTCTGCCAGTTCGGCAGTCGCTATCTGGTTTTCGCGTCGAGGAGGCATTCTAAAATAGGAAACATGAAAGGAAACGAGTGAGAGAATTAGACGAAAAGAATGAGATGAAACAAATCTGAAGAAAGCAAGGGTAGTGGTCATTTGTTTGTTACCACAAGGTAAACAAACGACACACAGTGACTAATCAAAGTAAATGGGTCAAAAATAATGTATCGCGAAGACATGCTCGCCTATAAGTGAACACTCATCCCAAGAATTCCCAGGTAAGCACAACTGGTCTCGCGTCTGATGAGATGTATACGAAGTGCTTGCCTAGACAAAAAACCCAGAATACAGGCATTCACCCTTCCAGTTTGCACGTGTTCACATTATTTAAAACCCAAAACCTTGACGAGATTTTTGAAAATTCAAAGGGGTTCAAAACCATATAACAGAGGGTTCAAAACCTAGTAATTAATCATCCTAGAACAGATGATTAGTTTTCAAAGCGGTTTCGAAAATTATGCTCTTGTTGTGGTAGTCGCCTAAGGATAGGTGACGGTATTGTTTTATAACTAAACGCAAGTAAACTCGCGTTAGGGTCCTAAGAAAGTTATAGACTAGGTCAAAGCATTACTAATAACCTAATTCCCTATAACCATTGGCTCTGATACCATCTTTTCTGTCACACCCCGACCACGTAGAACATACAAAACGTGGCGGAAACGTCGGGGAGTGTTGTAACAGAATTAATGTTTCACAACCATGGAAATTAAAGTTTCGTTTTATTCAATATAAGTGTTACAATGTCTAAACAAACATGGAAATACAACATAATTAACTAGTCTGCATCTTTTATTGTCACTAAAGCCCAAGTCTGTCTATGTGTATCTTGATCATCTTATGCAACAGTTCCTGAAAAACACATGTGAAAATAGGTACGTCAGCATAAAAATGCCTGTGAGATACATAGGTTTTGTGAAATTAGGATCCATGACTTATGTTTGAGAAAATGTTTAGTCATGAACCTTGTAATTTGCTTTGTCTTGTAAATCATTTGAAAAACGATAAGATCAGATGATATGTATAAATAAATGTCAGGTTAAATGAATAACCATGTAAAATGTGTTTGTATAAGATAAGTCGTTTATAAATCAATGTCTTGTGAAAAGTATGTTATTTGTATAAAAATGTTCTATGTCTCAAACTGAAATGATTCAAATAACGCTACGATATGTAATACCATACAAACACTTATATATAGGAAGTACCAGCGGCGTATCCACCATGTTTGTATCATATTACACACGCGTCGTTACTTAATCACTTAATCAAATCAAACCACCAAAGTAATGTTCATGTCTAATGTAAATCATGTAATGGATACAAACGGTTCAATAGTTACAAACGGTTCACATGGTTCAACGGTTACAAACGGTTCACGTGGTTCAACGGTTACAAACGGTTCACGTGGTTCAACGGTTACAAATACAAACGGTTCACAGATATCAACGGATCACATAGTCAAATGATTACAACGGTTCAAAATGTAGTATAATGTGTTCATACGCTGGATAAGCATATGCAACAGAAAGGCAATGTAAAACAATGTACTAAGTAATGCACACAATGGGCACACCTAGCATGAGATGAAATGTAAAACGATGTACTAAGTAATGCACACAATGGGCACACCTAGCATGAAATGTAATGTAAAACGATGTACTAAGTAATGCACACAATGGGCACACCTAGCATAAGATGTAATGAAATCATGTACTATAATGTACTAACGAACATAGCATGTATATGATGTGAAAACAGGAAAGCATGAAAGTAACAAGTAGGCACATGTGTTCCACCCCAAAACAGTTTGGAAAACAGTAAAAGAGGGGTCTATGTACTCACTTGAGATTGCTTAGTAGTCCTTGAGTAACAACCAAACAATGCTAGAGATCGCGGATATCAAACGGCACCTAATATAGGTAACTATGTTAATAAACCGGACCTAAATCGGAAGACTGGGTAGCATTAGGGTTGTAAACCAAATGAGTGTAGAAACTCATGTGATATGGTTTAACAAAGCCTACATACTAAATGAAACTTAACCTTAGTGTCTACGACCCATCGCGACCCATTAAGGTAGCTTATGCTACTTTAACGCGTCGTTCGCGTAAAACGCGTTCGAACCGCCTAACTAGACCTATGACAAGTGTTATATGCCTAAACATGTTACATAATCAGTTATGTGACAAAAGTTTAGGTTACATATGCTTAATTACCAATTATACATGAAAAGGGTATTCTGGTAATTTACCTAAGGCATATAAACTACCTATCATACAACTACTTAAACGAAGCGACCATAGGGTATAACCTCGGAAGGTTATTCCCTACCTACTATGGTCACCTAATGTATTTGGTCGGATCCTAATGATCGACCAAATGGGTCGGGTTCGAGGTATAAGCGATTTATCAGATCGCTTACCCTACGACCCTAGAGAACGTGGTAATCAGTAGGCATAGTCCCAAGGGACTATAACCAACGTGATTACACTCACGTTGCGAAGTTCAAACGAACTTCGCATTGACCATTACTGGTCAACGCTGAAAGTCAAACAAAGTTTGACTTTCTGACTCGAAAAGCAATAAAATAAGGAAAAGAACGAAAGAATACTTACGAAGGGTCCCCGAATGCTAACCTCGATTCAAAAATCTCAGGTATGAAACAATAGTTTCAACTTAGAGTTTCTCAAATCAAAGTTCTTGTAAGTTTAGCAATGGGGTGGATGGGTATTTATAGGAATACCCGAACCGTTAGGATCGTTTGTCGAATATTGTGCCTTAATCGTATCCGTACAAGTGTCGGAAGGTTATGGTGCCTAACAATGATCCTTATCAGCTGAGTATGCAAGTGGTGAACTTGTGGTTGTGGTTAAAACAGCTGCAAACAGGCTGTTAGAAACTCTGAATCTGGTCTGAACTTGGCTAGCGCACCGCTACGCTAAAAGTGTAGCGCACCGCTAGGCCATAGTTTGGCAGATTTACACTTTTGGTCCCTGAACTGTATTTAGGCCATTTTCGACACGTTTAAGGCCCGTTAACCCCATTTCAAAGCTCTAAAATGAAGTTAAAGTATAGGGAACTTAAAATGTGCTCAAAAATATCTCGGATGTCGGTTCGTTTAACCGTACGAACGCGATGTTCGCTTAATTACGACGGAATGCGCATAAGCGCGAAAAACGATCCAAATGACGCGACGAATGGATTTTTGGCAATCCAAACACTAAAGCATAATATAGTCATGCTTACATAAATTTTTGGATGTCCAGATGTATTCAGAACGTAAGTTATGCGCAAAAATGCAAACTTGTGCACTTTTTGACACTTTTAGTCCCTGAATGACACAAAAGTTTATTTTAGCACACCGAACCCCTCAAAGCCTATTTCTAAGCTATGTAAAGGATATTTATGGTATGTTTAACTTATGGTCATGTTCCGGAAGGTCTGTTACAGTTCAAATTGGCATACTTTCGTAGTTTGTCAACTTTAGTCCCTGTAGACGAATAACTTTGATTTCACCACACCAAACCTTCCAAAACTTATATCTAAGTTAAGTAAAGGTTATTTAAGGTATGTTAAGACTATTTCACTATTCCGGAGTGTTCGTTGGATTAAACTGGTTATATTTACGCATCAGTGCGTGTATAACCTTCCAGAAAGCGATTTAGAGCTTGAAATCGAACAAGAGTTGATATGTGCAAAAGATACACATATTTATACAAGTCCAAAGTATGAAATACAATATTTCATTGGCTTGGTATTTGTTTGATGGCCGTGGAGACACAGGTGTTACAACGCCCAAGGGTATACATAATGTATCCAACATGTTAATAATGCATTAAGGGTTAATTGGGATACCAGCAGATCCGCCACGCATGGAGTTCATACCGGAGCTGCCCATGCTGCTGCTAAAACTGAATACAACAACTTACACCTTCCTGTGATGGACCTGGTCACCGCTGCACTTCAATCTGATGACTTTGTTGCGCAACTAAAGGAAGTATTTCCCGATGAAGGAGATGATGAAGACCTAGAATAGGTTTTCTTTATACTTTTTTATGATTGTTGAACATTTGTAGTTTCAACAGGTTTGGGATGTGGATCCCTTTAAATAGTTTGTCAATGCGCTGTCGCGCAAGTAATCTTTGTTGATGCACTGCTGTGCATGTGAATGTTTGCTAAGGCGCTGCTACGCAATTAAGTTTTTAAATGTATGGTATGTTTGAATTACAATGTTTTTCATGAGTACAATTACTTTGTTTAGGTAAGGCTAATAAAGATGGTATAAAGCACATGTGTGAACGTAAGGCTGGACCTTGCGCAGTACTTGTGACCGCGGACCATTCATGAGACTTGTGTTAAGTTACCATAGTGTTTTTGCGCTTACCAAAAGAAATTGCATGCATTTGTAATAAACATAATGTAACAAACTTTGTATTGATTCGGATAGGGCGCAGAGGCCATGCATTACAAAGCTGTTTAGGATAAATAATGAAACTTAATTTACTACGCAAATAGTCCTTGTGCCATAAATTGGTAAGTTGAAGAACTTTCCAAATATGAAGGAAAACTATGATTGCGTGCGCGTTGACCTGCCTTGGGCTTTTAAGCTTGTTTAGCTTTTTTGCTACTTGGCCCTTAGTCTCCGCGCATGATCTGCTTGATTTCTTTGCACACGTTTTGAATTAGATGGGTAAGTTCCCCACTCTTAAGCGCTTTCTCTATTTCCGTGCGGAGACTGATACAGTTGTTCGTAGTGTGACCATTATCTTTGTGGTACTCGCAATAGAGGTTTGGGTCTTGTCCTCTTTTATTTTTCATCGGTGGTGGTGTCTTGAACTTGTAATCTTCATTGCTGAGCACTTCCGCCGGCGTCTTGGTAAGAGGCGTCCATTGCCTTTCACGGTTTTCTTGCTTGGCTTCTTTTTGAGCTGTGATTTTGTTAATTGTCGTGCGGGCGTCATCTAAAGAGTATGTGCTTGAAGCTGAGTCTTTCCAACTTTTCTTGAATTTCTTACCGCTACTTCCGCTCATGTCTTGGGGGGCGGTTTTGGGGCATTGGTGGTCTGCTGGAACTTAGATTGCGCTCTGTTTGAGCATCAACTTTGGCAGCTGCCATCAACTTTTCCCAGCTTTCGGCAAACCTTCGGTCCCTGATAATACTTTGATAATATCATCGCACCTCACCGCGTATTTGAACTGCGCGTGGATCAAGTGCTCGTGCACATCGCCGATTTCCAATACTTCTTTGTTGTACCTTGTGATGAAATCTTCCAAACTTTCATCGTCCCTCCGCCAGATGTTCATGACATTGACAGAGTCTCGAATAGATCTGCGCTGCTGACTGAAGTGGAGCAGAAATTTTTCCTTCAGATCGACCCATGATGTTAACTTGCCTTCTGGTAAGTTGTCAAACCAAATGTGTGCGGCGCTTGTTAGGGTTTGGACAAACAAGTGGTACCACATGGGTAGTGTCCATCCTCCGACTAATCCTGCACTGGTGAACACGCGTAGGTGATCATCGGGATCTGATAATCCATTGAACTTCCCAACATTTGAAGACAATTTTTCCCGCTCCAGGGGAGCTAGTGCAATCTCTTTGACGAACTTTGAATTTTCAGCAGCTTCTGTTGGGTCGGTAAATCAGATTGTAATCATACTCCGCTTCTGGTTTGTACACTGCGTGGATTTTTGGCTTGTGGCTTGCATGATCTCTCTGCAATCGACTGAAAACGCTCATGTTGTCTCCTTCGTTATATGTCCTGTCATATTCATCGGTTTGGGTGTCCCGCTTCTGAGAGGAATGCGGGCCCAAACGTGAATGGACTGACTGACGTCTGTGAGAGTCCTATTCATCATGGGGATCTATTCGCCTGGATTCAGAGTGAGTGGATACGTACTTAGTGGTAGATCTGGCATAGACTTTCGTATCATCTACTGACATATGTGATGGTGCATCATAGTGCAACACTCGAGGTGTAGATGGAGCTCGCACCTGAGGTGCAGATCTGCGTGATTGTGTTGCTGGTTGAGCAGCTTGTGCACAAAGCTATGCGTAGACTGCGTTTATCGCCCCTTGAGATTTGATGTACCACGAAATTGGAGTTTCACCGGGAGGTAAAATCGAACTAATTGGGATTTCGGGTTGTATTCCTGGTGTAACAGGATCATTTTCATGATTAACGTTGTTGTGGACATCGTTATCATCGGATGCTTCTTCCACAATTCCCTCGACACGGGAAGCATGAGAAAAATTGCCCTTATTCTCTGGTCGAGGACCTCGTGGATGATTGGACGGATTTTCTTCAATAGAAAACAGAAAATGAGAAGGGATGAATCAAACGAGAAGATGAAAGTGAAAATTGAAGGATCGGTGGGCGCCAATGAAGAAACAGTGATCAGAATCGACCGAAATCGATCTGATTAGGGGTTTAGTCTCTGCATAAAAAGGGTTAATCCTCTCGTTGATTTGTGGGTTTGGCTGAATTCCTTCTCCGATGATCACTGCAAAACCGAAAGCCGTTAAACTCGCCACGGGGAGAATAGGGGTTCTCTCCGTGACCACCCTCCGACGTGAGAATAAGTACAGTGATCTCAATGAAGAAGAAAATAGTAAAAGTGAGAATGAAGTGAAAGTAATTTGGGAGATCATACCTGCAACGTCTTATTTATAGCTGGTTTTGGCGGGAAATTGGTGTGACGGAGAAAGTAACGGAAAGCATTTTCCGTAGGCGGTTATCCCCTTTTCGGTCTATGACATCTGTACCTCCACGGCCATCAAACAAATACCAAATCAAATAAATATTGTGTTTCATACTTGGGATTTGTATAAATATGTGTATCATTTGCACATATCAATTCTCGTTCGATTTCGAGCTCTAAATCGCTTTCTGGAAAGTTATACGCGAACCGATGCGTAAACGTAATCAGTTTAATGCGACAAACACTCCAGAATAGTGACATGGACTTAACATACCTTAAATAACCTTTAAATAACTTAGAAATAAGTTTTGGAGGGTTTGGTGTGTCGAAATTAAGTTTATTCGATCGCAGGGACTATTTGCGTCAAAGTGCAAAAGTATGCTGATTTGTATGGTATCGAACATTCCGTAACTTGACCATAAGTTAAACATACCATAAATATCCTTTACATAGCTTATAAATAGGCTTCAAGGGGTTCAGTGTGTTAAAACAAACTTATTTGGTCAAACAGGGACTAAAAGCGTCAAAAAATGCATAAGTTTGCATTTTCCGCATATCTTACGTTCTGAATATATTCGGACATCCAAAAATTTGTGTAATCATTAATATATTTTATTTTAGTGATTGGAATGCTCAATTTCCATTCGTCGCGCAAATTGGATCGTTTTTCGCGTCCGTTTGAGTTTCATCATAATTAACCAAACAACGCAACCGTACGACCAAACGAACCGACATCCGAGATGTTTTTGAGCATATTTCATGTTCCCTATACTTTAACTTCATTTTAGAGCCTTGAAATGGGGTTAAAGGGGTTTAAACGCATCGAAAATGGCTCAAAAGTGTTGCAGGGACCATTCCTGAGAACTTAGCAAACTTTCTGGTAGCTGGCATGTGGTGGCGTTGTGCCTCATCTGGACAGAAACTTTAATTTTGGCACCCAGGTTGAATTTCAGGGGCCAAAGTGTAACTTTTTCAACACCGTGTGATGGTTTTGGGCACCCCTAGTATTCCAAAACCATGTGCCTTACATGTATGGTCCAGATCGAAGCTCAATTATCGAGGAACGATTCTAACGGTTGTGGAAAATCTATATAAACCCACCAATTTCACTTCATCTTCTTCACACTTGATCTCAATCATCTTCTCTAAGTTGAAGCTCTCCTTGTGAAGCTTCATAACTGAGAGTTTTTTAGTTTAAATCTTCATAGCTTAGACCCTTTGTAAGTTTCCTTCATGCTTGTTCTTGTATTTCAAGCATGAAAGTCAAATAGTGTTTGACTTTCTTCTTTGACCATGATTTGGTCAACACAAAGTTCGTTCGAACTTTGCAACGTGAGCGTAATCACGATAGCTATAGTCCCTTGTGACTATACCTACTGATTACCACGTTGATTAGGCATAGTGACGACTCATAGTTTCGGTCAAAATGCACGTTTATGCGTATTTTGCTACCAAACTATTCTTGGGTATCAAAACCCTTTGTTTTGATATCAAACTTGTTTTCTAACTTCGTTAAACATGTTTTAACATGTTTAACTCGTCACTTTTAGTCTAGTGCTTGTATAGAGTCGTAAGATAAGCGGTCTTAACAACCGCTTAGACTTTCGAACTCGACCCGTTTGGTCGATCATTACGATTCGACCAAGCATATTTGTGACCATAGTTGTATAGGAAATAACCTTCCGATGTTATACCTTATGGTCACTTAGTTTAATTAGTTATATGATAGGTAGTTTATATGCCTTAGGAAAATGACCAAAATGCCCTTTTCATACATAATTGGATTCTAAGCATATGTAACTTAAACTTTTGTCACTTAACTAATTATGAAACATATTTAAACATGTTTAGGCATATAATACTTGTCATAGGACTAGTTAGGCGTCTCGAACGCGCATTTGCGCGAACGACGCGTTAAAGTAGCGTAAGCTACCTTAATGGGTCGTAACGGGTCGAAAGCACCAAGGTTAGGTTTCATTTTAGAATGTAGGCTTTGTTAAACCATATTACATGAGTTACTATACTCATTTGGTTTACGAAACCTCATTCTATCCGATCTTCCGATTTAGGTCCGGTTTGTTAACATAGTCACATATATTAGGTGCTGATTGATTTCCGTGATCCCTCTAGCTTTGCTTGGTTGTTATTCAAGACTTCTAAGCATTCTCAAGTGAGTACATAGTTCCCCTATTTTACTATTTTCGATTGTTTTAGGTTGATTCATATGTGTTAAATGATTTCGATGTTTTTAACGATGGTTTCGAAAAAGATTAAAATGGTTTATATTAAATTAATAACAATTTCGATAATGTGAACAAACTTGTTGGGCGTAATTACATAACGAATAACATTCATTAGTTTTGGCCGAACCGACCAGTATTAGGTTATGGTGCCATAGGATCTGACAAATCCTGTTATCAGACTGCACCCATGGTTATGTGTGGGGGTTATGTGGGTAATGACTGAATCTGTGATTGTTAACTTACCCTTTGGTGGTTTGTTAATGCGAGATTGGCGATAGGAGAGTTGCAAAGGTTTGGATGTTATTAGCGAGACGACCAAAAGTAGTTTTCACAATTAAAACGAGAAATGATTTAAACGATTTTGAAACGATTTAAACGAATTAAACAAACGATTGGTTTTTGGGTTGTGATTAGCTAATGGGACAGGTGTGATATGATAAAAGCATGGCAGATACACCGCTAGTACTTCTTATATATAAGTGTTTTTATCATGTTACATTTCGTGGCATTATTTAGTTCACTTGGGCAAGCAATTTTAAAACGATGTCACATAACGATGTTTTCTAAACGATATAAACCATATGAGTTTTATTAACGAGATGATTTACAATATGGTTTTCTTAAATAAATGTTTTGGGTTAAGAATCATGGCTATGAGATTTTATAAGTTATAGCCAACTTGATTTGAGTTGGTTAATTATGTTGCAATACTATACACTTTTCAAAACAAGGTTTTTACTTTTGACTCTTGTAGTCTAATGAGGTATTGCAACATGTAAACTAGCCATGAATCCGACACTCTCATAAAACTATGTGCTCGCCAGCATTTCTTTGCTGACTTTGTTTTTACATATGTTTCAGGTGTTGATTGAATGATGTTGATTGCTAGGATGCATGCTCACTTAGGACTGGACGAGGCCTTAGTGACTTAATAACAATAATAGACTATGTTTAACTTGTTTGTTTAAATTTCAAGACAATGTAAATGGTTAATCTTTAAATAAAACAAAACTTCAAATTTCCGTGTGTTATGAAACAATGATTCTGTTACAACACTCCCCGACGATTCCATCGCGATTTGTTGTTTTACGCGGTCGGGGTGTGACATAAAAGTTGGTATCAGAGCTCATGGTTATAGGGAATTAGATTATTAGTAATGCTTTGACCTAGTGTATAACCTTCCTAGGACCCTAACACAAGATTCTTATGTTTAGATCTTAAAACAATACCGTCACCTATCCTTAGGCGACAACCACAACAAGAACATAAATTTTAAATCCGCTTTGAAAACCAATCATCTGTTCTAGCATGATTTATTATAAGGTTTTGAACCCTCTAAGTTTTCAAAATATCGTCAAAGTTGGGTCTTATAGTGTGAACACATGCAATCTGGAAGAGTGGATGCCAGTATCCTGAGTTTTCTGTCTAAGGCTAGAGTGTTCGTACAAATCCACATAATCGAACCAGTCACTCTTACATGGGAACTCTTGGGGTGAGTGTCCACTTATAGGCTAAAGCATGTCTTCGCGATACATTACTATGACCCGCTTACTTTGATTAGTCACCGTCTCATTTGTTTTCCTTAGGTAACAAACAAATGATCACAATTTTTATGCGTTGTCATTCTGTTTTGATTATCCGACAACATTTCACTTGTTTCCTCCTATGTCTTCCATTTCCTTTAGAATGTCTCTTCGTCGCAATGACACTCAAATGTACGAGCAGGCTACCAAAATTTCCCAACGAATAGGCGTTGTAATCCAAAAGACTGCTGAATTGGCTGTCGCCATGTCTCGTCTCAAGGATGAAGCCGCCCAAGAAACACCAAAGGAAACAGAAGCCAAACCTTCACAACAATCGAAGAAACGTAAAGCTTCAAAGAATTCTCCAGCCGTTGCACCAAATCAAGCGGGACCTAGCCAGGTGGCAACACCACCAGCCAAGAAGCTGTACTTGGGAACTGCTCCCTGGTGCAATCAATGCAACCTTCATCGTCTGAATCAGATACCCTGTCGCAAATGTAACCACTGTGGACGATGGGGATATTTGGTTAATGTGTGCCGCTTTGCTATTCAAAACAAAGTTGTTGCAAATCCTGCTGCTGCTCAACCTCCTGCAAGGGAACCATATGCCGGTATTGCAACGATATACAACAAATGTAATGCACACCACCTAGCTTACCTTCAGTGTCGTCTGTGTGCAACATGTGGGTGACTCGGTCACCCGGCAAATGCTTGTCTATTTAACCCAAGCCAAGGTGGTCCAAACCAACCCCAAGTCAACCTTGCTCAAGCTCGTTTTCCGCCTGGTACTTGCTACATCTATGGCAAGACGGGTTATGTCAAGAGAAAATGCCCAAAGATTGTCAATGCAAATCTGACCCACGGATGAGCATTTGGCTGATTAGAAGATGCTACTGCTTTGAATAATTTGAAACTTATGCTTTCGTTTCTTTTGTTTTTCTTGAACTCTGAAAAAATCGGTTTTGTTTATAAATAAATCGTTGTTCACAATTCTGATGTACAAATGTAGTTGCATGTGTGTATGGCATACCCCTAGGATACCTACACCAAAGAACTATATTTGTAGTTCTCTCATTCATGTGATCGCTCAATGATTTCCTCGAAAATTCTAAGTACTCATTTCATTCTAAGAAACGAAGTACAGAATGTAAGTGACAATTTTAGATGATTACTCAAAATGTCACTTTAAATCAATGGTTTGATAACTAAGGGTATTCTCCGATCTCATACCCATATCATTACATTCTAGTTTTTATAACAACATACATAGTATATGTTTTTCAAAACACAACCTTCATGAATTCAAGATATTTCATATAGTTTGAAAACAATTTTAACACAGTATATTTACTTAATATATCAAGTGCATGATTTCAAAAGCATCATCCATGTTTTCAAAAACCTTATACATAATTTCAAAATTCATCTCGCATGATTTTAAAACATTTTATAAACATATTTACCTAATACATCTACCGTATGATTTCAAAAGTATTACGTAAGTTTTCAAAAACATTAAACGCATTTCTGAAGAACCCCATGCATAGTTTTGCAAAAACATTCTGCTCGTATGTTGATTTAACATACGTAGTACTCAACCTCTAAATTCTGCTTCATATGTCGCCTTGGCATATCTAGCATCACAACTTCATGAACATTCTACCTCGTGTATCGACTTAAGCACGTCTAGTGCAAGGGTTCGAAGCGTCTCTCGCTATTCAAATTCCAAAAATCCATATGGAATCTTCTTACCTTTACAATTAGATCCTTGTGGATGATTATCGCTCAAATCGGAGTCTATAATTGAATTCTTTGTATACCTCAATACGTACATTACAATTCAATAAGGACAAAGCCAAATTCCTATTAAGATCTTCCTATCTTCATAGTTAGATTCTTGAAGATGTTTAAAGTGCCAAATGAAATCCACGGATTGGATTCCTGGTGTGCTTTAAATACATGTGCTCAATTAACAAACAAAGTAACAAAATGATAACAAATTGAAAACCAAGATAAACAATTGTGTGATTGCGTGATTATGTTTTATGTGTTGTATTTTTGTGTAATCTGATTTTTTTCTTCGTTATTCAAATCCTCGTATAATCTTCCATATCTTCATATGAGAGATTCATAGTCGGATATCCAAAGGTGCTACCTTAAATCCTTAATGGGCTTATACGTAATAGTTAAGACCCTTGGATTATATAGTACCATTCCATAATTCAAAAGAGACCCCTTGGGTGGTCTAGTTAAAAAGATTGATTCAAAAATCTGGTTGGGAATGTCATGTGATGATATAGCTAAAAATACTCCTTGATGGTCTATTTAAAGAGATCATTTGTTGATTTAATTAAAAGGACCCTATGGTGGTCTAGTCACACTCATCACAGGTTTGATTTTCTTCCCCTACACATTTTAAAATGCACTGTACGGACTATGCAAGGAATTACGTAATTATGGATGCATACATAATTATGAAATTCAGTGCACAGAAACCTCAGTAAGATTTATCATATGTAAGAACCGATAGTGGCAACAATAACAAAACGTGAACAATGTAATGGAGGTCTGGTGGACGCACCAATGGAACTTCATATACTTGTATATAAGTGTCCATCTTACATTGCAAACATGATGTTATTTAAAGTTACTAGAAGTTCAGAACCCTAACCAGTGTTGTTTTATCTTTTCGACTTCATATTTCGAGCTCTCACAAGTTTTCTCTAAATAAATTTCGGAACGAAATTTCCTGAAGTAGGGGAGACTTTGACATCTATGCCTCCACGGCCATCAAAAAAATACCAAATCAATGAAATAATGTGTTTCATACTTGGGATTTGTATAAATATGTGTATCATTTGCACATATCAATTCTCGTTCGATTTCGAGCTCTAAATCGCTTTCTAGAAAGTTATACGCGAACTGATGCGTAAACGTAATCAGTTTAATGTGAAAAACACTCCGGAATAGTGACACGGGCTTAACATACCTTATATAACCTTTACATGACTTAGAAATAAGTTTTGGAGGGTTTGGTGTGTCGAAATCAAGTTTATTCGATCGCAGGGACTATTTTCGTCAAACTTGTGACAACTGTGCCTCCGTGACCATCAAAAAAATACCAAATCAATGAGATATTGTGTTTCATACTTGGGATTTGTAAAAATATGTGTATCATTTGCACATATCATTTCTTGTTCGATTTCGGGCTTTAAATCGCTTTCTGGAAGGTTATACGCGAGCTGATGCGTAAATATAACCAGTTTAATGCAACAAACACTCCGGAACAGTGACATAGGCTTAACATACCTTAAATAACCTTTACATAACTTAGAAATAAGTTTTGAATGGTTTGGTATGCCGAAATCAAGTTAATTCGCTTACAGGAACTAAATTTGACAAACTGCGAAAGTATGCCAATTTGAACTGTAACAGACATTCCGGAACATGACCATAAGTTAAACATACCCTAAATATCCTTTACATAGCTTAGAAATAGGCTTTGAGGGGTTCGGTATGCTAAAATAAACTTTTGGGTCATTCAGGGACTAAAAGCGTCAAAAAGTGCATAAGTTTGCACTTTCGCGCATAACTTATGTTCTGAATACATCCAGACTTCCAAAAATTTATGTAAGCACTAAAATATTTTATTTTAGTGTTTGGCATAAGAAAAATCCATTCGTCGCGTCATTTGGATCGTTTTTCGCGCTTATGCGCATTCCGTCGTAATTAAGCGAACATCGCGATCGTACGGCCAAACGAACCGACATCCGAGATATTTTTGAGCACATTTTAAGTTCCCTATACTTTAACTTCATTTTAGGGCTTTGAAATGGGGTTAACGGGCCTTAAACGTGTCGGAAATGAGCTTATTACACAACAGGGACCAAAACTGCCAAAAATCAAAGTTTCTGGTCTGCAAGGTCCTTGCGCACCTCAACACTCTGAGTGTTACGGTGCGCAAGCAGTCCCCAGACAGCAGATTGTGCAGAAACATTGCACCTGGTCCTTTCCACCTTTGCACATGGTTTTGGGGCAATACTATGGGCTCAAATGGTTTTCTAAAACCAGGGTATTGAGGTGGAGGGTTGAGATTGAATCGCGGTTTCCAAGAAACGATCTTAACGGCTCTCCGAAAACTATAAATACCCCCTCATGCCTTCCTCAAAACCCACTTGATTTTCTTGAGAGTTCTCTAAGTTGAAGTGATAACCACTTCATACCTGAGAATACTTGAGAAATCAAAGCTTTCGGGGACCCTTTGTAAGTATTCCTTCGTTCTTTTATTGCTTTTCGAGTCTGAAAGTCAAACTTTGTTTGACTTTCTGTGTTGACCAGTTTATGGTCAATTCGAAGTTCGTTTGAACTTCGCAACGTGAGTGTAATCACAATGGTTATAGTCCCTTGTGACTATGCCTACTGATTACCACGTTGTCTAGGGTCGTAAGGGCAAGCGATCTAATAAATCGCTTATACCTTCGAACCCGACCCATTTGGTCGATCATTAGGATCCGACCAAACACATTAGGTGACCATAGTATATAGGGAATAACCTTCCGAGGTTAGACCTTATGGTCGCTTCATTTAAGTAGTTGTATGATAGGTAGTTTATATGCCTTAGGTAAATTACCAAAATACCCCTTTAACGCCAAAATTCATTTTAAGACTATGTAACATAACTTTTGACATCTAAACTGATTTGACAACAATATTAGACATGTTAAGGCATATGTTACTTGTCATAGGACTAGTTAAGCGGTCCGAACGCGTTTCACGCGAACGACGCGTTAAAGTAGCATAAGCTACCAAAACGGGTCGTAAGCACTTAGGTTAGGTTTCATTTAGTATGTAGGCTTTGTTAAACCGTATTACACGAGTCTCCATACTCGTTTGGTTTACGAACCCTCATTCTATCCAATCCTCCAATTTAGGTCCGGTATATTAACATAGTTACCTATATTAGGTGCCGTTTGATATTCGCGATCTCTAGCATTGTTTGGTTGTTACTCAAGGATTACTAAGCAATCTCAGGTGAGTACATAGACCCCTCTTTTACTGTTTTTCAAACTGTTTTGGGGTGAAACACATGTGCCTACTTGTTACTTTCATGTTTCCATGTTTTCATATCATATGCTTGCTATGTTCATTAGTACATTATTAGTACATCGTTTTACATTACATTTCATGCTATGTATGTCCATTGTGTGCATACTTAGTACATTGTTTTACATTACATTTCATGCTATGTATGTCCGTTGTGTGCATACTTAGTACATTGTTTTACATTACATTTTGTTGCATATGCTCATTCAGCATATGGACACATTATATTACATTATGTGAACCATTTATATCTATTGAACCATGTGAACCAATTGACAATAAGCATTTGACTATACCTAAGCATTTCTACAATTGTTAAACATTACATCTTGATGGTTTGGTTTGAGTAAGTGATTTATGTAACGAGGCGTGTGTAATATGATACAAGCATGGTGGATACGCCGCTGGTACTTCCTATATATAAGTGTTTGTATGGTATTACATATCGTATCGTTATTTGAATCATTTCAATTTGAGACATATAACATTTTATACAAATAACATACTTTTCACAAGACATTGTTTTACAAACAACTTATCTTATACAAACTCATTCTACATGGTTATTCATTTAACCATACATTATTCTCTTATTTATACATATCATCTGAACTTATTGTTTTTCAAATGATTTACAAAACAAAACAAAACAATTTACAAGGTTCATGACTAAACTTTATTAAACAACTCTTTCTAAACTTACAAGTCATGAATCCTATTTTCACAAAACCTATGTATCTCACAGGCATTTTTATGCTGACGTACCTAGTTTCGCATGTGTTTTCAGGAGATGATGCATAGGACTTATCAAGACATACTTAGACAGACCTGTGCCTTAGTGACTTAAAACAAGACAAGAACTAGTTAATTTATGTTATGTACTATTTGTTTCTTGTTTAAAACAATGTAAACTCTCATGTTTGATTAATAAAATGAAACTTTAATTGCCATGGATTTGAAAGGATTAATTCTGCTACAACACTCCCCGACGTTTCCGCCATGTTACGTTGTCTCACGTGGTCGGGGTGTGACAGAAAAGATGGTATCAGAGCCAATGGTTATAGGGAATTAGGTTATTAGTAATGCTTTGACCTAGTCTATAACCTTCCTAGGACCCTAACGCGAGTTTACTTGCGTTTAGTCATAAAACAATAATGTCACCTATCCTTAGGCGACGACCACAACAAGAACATAAATTTCAAAACCGCTTTGAAAACTAATCATCTGTTCTAGGATGATTTGTTATAAGGTTTTGAACCCCTTTGAATTTTCAAAACTCTCGTTTGAGTTTTGGGTCCTAAATAGTGTGAACACATGCAAACTGGAAGAGTGAATGCCTGTACCCTGAGTTTTCTGTCTAAGGCTAGAGTGTTCGTATAAATCCACATAATCGGACCAGTCACTCTTACCTGGGAACTCTTGGGGTGAGTGTCCACTTATAGGCGAGCATGTCTTCACGATACATTATGAGGATCTAATTGCTTTGATTCAGCCTTTGTGTGTCGTTTGTTTGCTTCGTGGTTCAAACAAATGACCATCACCCATGATTTGGTCGGTAATTGTAACATCCTATTCTTACCCAATGCCATTTCATTTGTTTCCTCTCTTGTTTCCCTTGTTAGAATGCCTCCACGATGCGAAAACCCGGTATCTATTGAAGATCTCGCAGTTGTCATTACACAGCAAATAACTGCTGCAATCCCGAACATCGTTGCCCAATGTAACCAAGCCCTCAACAACAATAATGCCCCCTGCAACTTCAAGACATTCAACTCGGCTAAGCCATCAAAGTTTTATGGGTCTCAAGGAGCGACTGCACTTCTGCAATGGTTCGAGAGTTTAGAGAGCACCTTCAGACATGTTCAATGTCCAAACGAGCGAAAGGTAGACTTTGCATCTAGTGTCTTTGAGAAACGAGCTTTGACATGGTGGAACGGTGTGATGAGAGATAGGGGTGCCGAAGTGGCACTGGCTCAAAAGTGGGAAGAACTTCGAGCACTGATGATGAAGGAATTTTGTCTCTCGTCATGAGATCAGGGCCTTGGAAAGGGAATTCGACGATCTTAAGCAAGACAGCGGCGAACATCGAGCATACACTGATCGATATGAGGAGCTGAGCCTGTTGTGTCCTACCATGGTTACGCCTTTGGATAAGGCGATCGAAAAATACATTGATGGTCTCCCTGACTCAGTTCAGGACATTGTTACTGGTAGTAACCCCACTACGGTTAGGCAGGCCATTGAGCTATCTGCAACCTTGACTGAATCTCAGATCAGGAAACGTAAGCTTTTCCGAAAGGGTGACAAGAAACCGGTCGAGGAATCGAAACCAATCGAGGAATCAAAAACCATGGATGAACAGACTGGATCCCCTAAGAAGTCAAAGAAGCGAAAGGCTTCTCAGAACTTCGCCATGGTTACTCACAATGATCAAGCCGTCCCCAACCAACTAGCTCAACCCCCTGCTAGGAAGCCATACAATGGAACTTCACCCTTGTGCAACCAATGTAACCTTCATCATCATGCTAGTGTGAAGTGCCGCGAATGCCAAATTTGTGGACGTAAAGGTCATACAGCAAAAGTTTGCTTAGCAGCAGTTGCACCAAATCAAGCTGACAACAATCCTGCTCAAGCTCGCTTTCCACTAGGTTCTTGCTACAATTGTGGCGAGATGGGTCATTTCCGAAGAAATTGCCCAAAGCTTGCTAATGCAAATCCAGCACAGGGATGAGCATCTGACTGACTAGAAGACAACACCCTTTAGAAATAATCACGTCTTATGTATTATTTTCTTTTGTTGTCAAGGTCCATGAAACACTTGTTATCATTGTTTATAAATAAATCTTTTTTTTACATTGCAATGTATTTATGTGGTTGTATGTATAAACAACATATCCCTTACAATACCGACAATCAAGGAATCGTATTCCTTGAAAAGCAAACTACTCCCCAAGATTTTTCTATTTTATGATCTCTTGCGTTGTCCACGAAATTCTTAAGTACCCGTTTCTCCCAAGGAAACGAAGTACAAGGCGCAAGTTACAACACTGGACGAATACCCAAAGTACCTCTATAAATCATTAATAGGGTACCTAAGGGTATTTCCGTAAATCCTAAAAATGTTGTGCTCCTTAATTCGAATATTACGTTTCTTTGAAAACAAAAATCGAATTTTTGGGAGATCTTCCTATCTTTTCAGATAGATCCCAGAGGACATTGAAGTCCATCGACTGGTTTCCATATCCATTTTCAATCGATAACAAGTTAATAACAAGTTAATAATCAAGTTAAACAACTATGTGATTATGTGCTTATGTGTTCCCTTTTATGTTTTTGGTGTAATCCAAGTTTTTTGTTATCCAAATCCTCGTAGAATCTTCCATATCATTCGTATAAGGGATTCATAGTAGGATATCCAAAGGTACTATATTAAATCCTCGATGGGCTTTTACGTGATAGTAAAAACCCTTGGATTATATTGTACTATTCCATAATTAGACCCCTTGAGTGGTCTAGTTAAACAGATTGATCCAAAAATCTGGTTAGGAATATCATGTGATGATATAGCTGAAAGGACTCCTTGGTGGCCTAATTAAAAGGATCATTAGTCGATCTAATTAAAAGGACCCTATGGTAGTCTAGTCACACTCATCACAGGTTTTATTTTCCTCCCCTAAACATTACAAGACAAACTGTGCGGACTGTGCAAGGAATTACGTAATTATGGATGCATACATAATTATGGAATTCAGTGCACAGAAACCACAGCAAGTTCGGTCGTGTGTCTAGAGTTGACTCAGTTCATTTTAGTTTCTGAAAAAGTTGTGGAAGAAGTTGTGGAAAATGACTCATTCCGTTCATTTTCGTTTCAGAAAAAGTTGTGGAAAATGACTCATTCCGTTCATTTTCATTTCTGAAGAAGTTGTGGAAAATGACTCGTTCCGTTCATTTTCATTTCTGAAAAAAGTTGTGGAAAATGGCTCATTCCGTTCATTTTCGTTTCTGAAGAAGTTGTGGAAAATGACTCATTCCGTTCATTTTCATTTCTGAAAAAGTTGTGGAAAATGACTCATTCTGTTCATTTTCGTTATTCCATTCATTTTCATTTCTGAAGAAATTGTGGAAAATGACTCTTTCCGTTCATTTTCGTTTCTGAAGAAATTGTGGAAAATGACTCGTTCCGTTCATTTTCGTTTCTGAAGAAATTGTGGAAAAAGACTCATTCCGTTCATTTTGGTTTCTGAAGAAGTTGTGGAAAATGACTCGTTCCGTTCATTTTCGTTTCTGAAGAAATTGTGGAAAATGACTCGTTCCGTTCATTTTCGTTTCTGAAGAAGTTGTGGAAAATGACTCATTCCGTTCATTTTCGTTATTCCGTTCATTTTCGTTTCTGAAGAAATTGTGGAAAATGACTCATTCTGTTCATTTTCGTTTCTGAAGAAGTTATGGAAAATGACTCATTCTGTTCATTTTCGTTTCTAAAGAAGTTGTGGAAAATGACTCATTCCGTTCATTTTCGTTTCTAAAGAAGTTGTGGAAAATGACTCATTCTGTTCATTTTCGTTATTCCGTTCATTTTCGTTTCTGAAGAAATTGTGGAAAATGACTCATTCCGTTCATTTTCGTTTCTGAAGAATGTCCGTTAAAGAGGAATATCAGGATATGCCTTTTCCTTGATGAAGTCACAGACATGCTCCTACAAATAAATTTCGGGACGAAATTTCCTAAAGTAGGGGAGACTGTGACAACTGTGCCTCCGTGACCATCAAACAAATACCAAATCAATGATATATTGTGTTTCATACTTGGGATTTGTAAAAATATGTGTATCATTTGCACATATCATTTCTTGTTCGATTTCGGGCTTTAAATCGCTTTCTGGAAGGTTATACGCGAGCTGATGCGTAATGTGACAACTCGAAATTTAGAACCTTCCGTTGTATGCTTGAACGATTAGTGACTAACTGATTTGATGAATTAATGAATGATTTATGTGAACTTATATGATCATGTGTCATGTTATGTGTATGTTGTGATCGTATGTATGCGAGTACGTCTAGGAACCGAAACAACTAGGACCCGACCCGAGACCATGTGGTCTCGAGTAAACACCACACCACTCATAGGCCGGTTGGGCCACACACACCCCTTAGTCTAATTCGAAGCCCACTAGGGTACATTGCTTGGAGTGGATATATATACACTTGATAGATGGCCATGTTACCATTTTTGAACAACACTCATACTCTCCAACACACTCACTCTCTATTCTCTCACACTAAAACCCTAAACACCCAACATCACCTCTCCTCCTTCATTCTCGGACTCAAACCGGTGGTGTTAGAGGCTCTCGGATCAACACACACACACTCGGAAGTTCATACTCGCCCTTGAAACTCAACCGGTTAGTGTTTCTTAATGCTTAGTGTTAATGTATTCATGTTGTGTTTTGTGCTTGGATTGATGAATGTTGAAGTGTTTGACAATATGTTGTTGTTGAGTGATGCATGATGAAATTGATGTTCAAAGAAATCGGTTCATAAGTGTTTTCGGTTTTTACTTGGGTTCATGATAAGTTGATGCATTGTTATGATAAAAGGTGTAGTATGCTTGAATATGAATGGTGTTATCGGTTTTACTTGGGTTTGGATCCGAAGGGTTTGGGTGTTCATACAAGTGGGATTGATTGATGAATGGAAGTCAAATGCTTGTCATAATAGGATGCATGCTAGTGAGTTGTGGTTCATGAATTTGGTTGAATAAGGGTTGTTTATGTTATGAATATGTGAAGAACTTGATGAAGGTGTTTTGAATATATGAAGAACAACTTGAATGTGCTTTGAAGGTGCTTTGAATATTTGAAATCTGAATTGTTTGATCCATTTTAGGAAATTTCTAGACAAATAAACATGTTTAAGGAATTTGGTTGGTTAGTACAAACTGTTACCTGAAATCAGAATAGTACACTGTTCCGAATCAGTAGATGTCCACTCGAAACCAGCAGTTGCGACTCGAAACCAAGCACAACGAGTCGAAACCTCCCGGTTGCGACACAGATTGCGAGTCGCAAACACCCGGTTGCGACTCGAAACCACACCGGATCAGCACACCAAACCTTGTGACTCGAAACCACTGTTGCGAGTCCGGTTGCGACTCGTAACCAAAACAGCATGGACCGAAACCATGGTTGCGACTCCGGTTGCGAGTCGCAAACGCCTAGTTGCGACTCGGGATCATATACGGGTACACACTGTTGGACTTGTTTAATTATGAGCTTATGTGATTGGGCCGGACTCTTGGGCCTAGTATGCAGACCTGATATGTTACTGATTGAATGTGAATGTCAATGAACTGCCATGATTAACGTGAATGACATACGTGCACTACTTGAATACGAACCTGATTGTATGATACAACTATGATAGGACGTGAGTAGCCTCAACGTTGCTTGTTTGACTTTTCTGTGTTTTCTACCGAGCAAACCAAGGTGAGTTCACACCCTCTACAAAGCATGGGATTCCCGGGGGTCGGGAATTGGGGTTAAGGAACTGGGTTCCTCGTCCTCCTTGGGTAGGACAGCAAAGGTTCAGGAATGAAATTCCTCGTCCTCACGGACAGATAACTCGTACTAGACCAAAACTCTATCACGAAGTCCCTCATCTTTGTATCGACTTAATCGCCGAGGCCAATGGCGAGCGGGTCATTAGTTAGATAGCGCTATTTAGGTTTGACAAACCTCACACCGTGCCGCAGAGGACGGGCGTGAACTAATGGACTACTGGCACGTCAATGATGATAGACATTGACAGTTCAGGGCACATAAACATGACTACAGTCAGCAGTCGATATGGTAACGAGTCTAGTAGATGCATGGGGTAGCCCCCACGGCCGAAATGCCAGATAACTAACATGGGGTAGCCCCCACGGCAGGATTGCCAGAGTAACCGGGAATAAACATGTCACGTTTTTAACTATGGGGTAACCCCCACGGCAGGATGCCAGCTAAAGGAAACTGTTTTCGAAACAACTTAAAACGAACACCCAACCGTGAACTCACTCAACTAGTTGTTGACTCGTTACTACATGCTTTGCAGGTCCTTAGGTTCTTAAGCTGGAGCTTGCATGGAGGAGGATCGTTGTGGGACATGGACGACTGTGTGCCATGTTAAACTATGAAACAATTAAACTTATGTTTTGATTTAAGACTTATGCTTCCGCTTGCAACTTAACTATGTGTTTGTTTGGACACCAATTGTATTGGTTAAACTTTTATAACTATTTATATGCTTGTTCAATATGATTGGTGGCTGGATCCTGGTCAGTCACGCCTCCAAGCGGTAGTACTCCGCGGGTGGATTTTGGGGGTGTGACAGATTGGTATCAGAGCCATTGGTTATAGAGAACTTGGTTTTAATAAAGGGAAAAAACGTTTTTGTTAAAACCAGACTATAACCTGTACAGTGCTCAACGGTCCACAACGATGCTTCACTCCACATGCAAGGCTCGACATTCGAGGTAATATGATATGTGTATATATTGCCTACTTGCTAGTTACATGGTACATTGCTCAATGGTATGCTTGGTTAGTATAACTACTATTGTTTGAACACGTGCGTGCTTACTCTATCCTATCATCGCACTTTCGCGAACCCCACTCACTCGCATTCTTCTTGGTATGAAGATCATGTCTGGACGCGTTAACATGACACAAGCCCAGTTGACGGCTTTGATCAACGAACGAGTTGCCGCAGCACTTGCAGCTGCACACGCAGGAGGTATATCCTGCAGTCCGAACTCATTCTAGGATCTTTAGGATCCTACTCTCGTGAACCAACCTTTGTGTTAAACTCTGTCTTTTCTTTCACCTACGATAGGTCAGCATGTTCAGCCACCCGTGTGCACTTTTAAGACTTTCATGGACTGCCGACCAACTACTTTTAGCGGCACTGAAGGAGCAGTAGGTCTCCTACACTGGTTTGAGAAGCTAGAATCTGTGTTCGAAATGTGTGAATGCCCTGAGGCGCGCAGGGTGAAGTACGCTACTGGTACCCTCGAGGGTTTAGCCCTCACATGGTGGAATGCTCAAGTTCAAATGCTAGGGTTGGTTGCTGCTAACGCCACCCCTTGGGAAACTTTTAAGGAAATGATCAAGGAAGAGTACTGCAGCCGTGATGAGATTCACAAACTCGAGGTGGAGTTCTTCAACCTCAAGATGACGGGATCCGAAATTGAAGCTTATGTGAAAAGGTCGAACGAACTGGCAATTCTGTGCCCTACTATGGTGGATCCTCCCATCAAACGCATTGAACTATTTCTTCAGGGCTTAGTGCCGGAAATCCAAAGTCATGTGACTTCAGCAAACCTCGCCACCTATCAGCAAACCGTCCAGTTGGCTCACCGTCTCACGGATCAGGCGGTGGAGCAGAATAAGTTACCAAAACGCATTGGCGCTACAACTACTACTGGTACCTCTAGTGACAACAAACGGAAATGGGATGGAACTTCAAGTAAGGGTTCGACTTCTGTTCAGTCCCAGTCTCAGCAGAGAAAGACTGAGGACTACAAGAGCCCTAATCAGCAATCGTCTGGTGGTGGATACAAAGGAAATCATCCCAAATGCAATCGCTGCAGCCTGCACCACAGCGGGCCATGCACCAGGGGCAACTGTCATCGGTGCAACAAGCCTGGTCACGCTGCAAAAGATTGCAGGAGCTTATACCCCGCCAATCAGAATCGTCAGCAAGCTCAGCAGAACCAGCGCCAGCAGCAACAGCAACAGGGTGATAACAAAGGGTGCTTTCAGTGTGGAGCTGAGGGCCACTTCAAGAGAGACTGTCCCCAACTGAACAGGAACCAGAACAACAACAACAACAATAACCACAATCAGGGGAATGGTAACAATGGGAACAACAACAATGGCGCCAGGGGGCGGGTGTTTGTGATTGGCCAAGGTGAAGCAAGGAATGACCCCAATGTTGTGGCGGGTAAGTTCCTTCTCGACGACTTTTATGTTTCAGTTTTATTTGATTCGGGTGCCGATACTAGCTACGTGTCACTAGAAGTTAGTCGAATGCTTAAGCGTATTCCAACACCTTTGAACAACAAGCACACCGTAGAGCTAGCAAATGGTAAGAGCTTAGAAGCCACACACGTAGTCAAGGGTTGTAAACTTATTCTCGCTGACCAGACCTTCTCTATCGACCTCATTCCTATTGTCTTGGGTAGCTTCGACGTTGTCATTGGGATGGATTGGTTATCCCAACACCGAGCAGAGATTCTTTGCAACGAGAAGGTTGTCCGTATTCCAGGTCCCGGTGGTGAACCTTTCATGATTCATGGCGACAAGAGGAGTGCTGTTGAGAACGTCATTTCTCTCCTTAAGGCCCAAAAGTGCTTGCGAAAGGGCCACACTGCCATTTTGGCTCTCGTTACTGACACCTCAGAAAAAGAGAAGAAGATAGAAGATTTTCCGGTTGTACGCGATTATCCAGAGGTATTTCCTGAGGAATTACCTGGTCTTCCGCCTCATCGCCAAGTCGAGTTTCAGATTGAACTAGCTCCTGGAGCTGCGCCTATAGCTCGTGCACCTTATCGCCTAGCTCCATCAGAGTTGGAAGAACTCTCCACGCAACTACAAGAGCTCCTGGATAAGGGTTTTATTCGTCCTAGCTCATCGCCCTGGGGAGCTCCAGTGCTATTTGTAAAGAAGAAAGACGGTACTTTCAGAATGTGCATCGACTACCGAGAACTCAACAAGGTGACGGTGAAGAACCGTTATCCTCTACCGCGTATCGACGACCTATTCGACCAGCTGCAAGGGTCGAGCTACTATTCGAAGATCGATTTGAGGTCGGGTTATCACCAGCTGAGAGTCCGGGAAGAGGACGTCTCCAAAACAGCTTTCAGAACTCGATACGGGCACTATGAGTTTTTGGTCATGCCTTTTGGGATGACAAACGCACCTGCGGTTTTCATGGACTTGATGAACCGAGTGTGCAAGCCTTACCTGGACAAGTTCGTTATAGTCTTCATCGACGACATCCTGATCTACTCTAAAAGTCGGGAAGAACATGAGCAACATCTGCGACTTATTCTGGAACTCCTACGAACCGAACAGCTTTATGCAAAGTTCTCGAAATGCGACTTCTGGCTTCGAGAAGTCCATTTCCTAGGCCACGTGGTGAACAAGGATGGGATCCATGTTGATCCGTCCAAGGTAGACTCGATTAAGAACTGGCCTGCACCTCGTACACCAAAGGAAATTCGCCAATTCTTGGGTTTGGCGGGATACTACCGGAGATTCATAAAGGATTTTTCTAAGATTGCACAGCCTCTCACCTCACTAACTCAGAAAGGCGTTGTTTATCGCTGGGGAAACGCACAGGAGTTGGCATTTCAGCACCTAAAGGATAGACTTTGTAGCGCACCTATCCTTTCCTTGCCGGAGGGCACAGACGATTTTGTGGTTTATTGTGACGCCTCAATTCGGGGTCTTGGTTGCGTGTTGATGCAACGAGATAAAGTTATAGCCTACGCCTCACGCCAACTCAAGGTTCATGAAAAGAACTACACTACGCACGATTTAGAGCTGGGAGCTGTTGTTTTCGCACTTAAGTTGTGGCGGCATTACCTGTATGGTACCAAGTGCGCCATCTACACCGACCATAGGAGCCTCGAGCACATCTTCAAGCAGAAAGAACTGAATATGCGACAACGACGATGGGTCGAACTTCTGAATGACTACGAGTGCGCAATCAGATACCACCCGGGCAAAGCCAATGTTGTGGCTGACGCCCTCAGTCGGAAGGACACTGCGCCTAAGCGCGTACGAGCTTTACAACTCACGATCCATTCTAGTCTTCCCTCCCAAATACGAGCTGCTCAGATAGAAGCACTGAAACCGGAAAACGTCAGGGCCGAAGCCCTACGCGGATCGAGGCAACGCTTAGAGCAAAAGGGAGACGGTGCTTACTACGTAACGGGACGCGTTTGGGTCCCACTTTATGGCAACCTACGAGAGCTTGTGATGGATGAAGCACACAAGTCTCGCTACTCAGTACACCCTGGATCAGATAAGATGTATCATGACATCAAAACTACGTACTGGTGGCCTAGCATGAAGGCCCACATAGCAACTTACGTCAGCAAGTGTTTGACTTGTGCAAGGGTCAAGTCGGAATACCAGAAACCATCAGGCCTGCTCCAACAACCCGAGATACCTCAATGGAAATGGGAGCAAATCTCCATGGATTTTGTTACTGGCCTACCTAGATCCCAGCGCGGGAATGATACTATTTGGGTGATCGTGGATCGACTCACAAAATCTGCACACTTCCTGGCCATCAAGGAAACGGATAAGTTCTCCACTCTTGCAGAAATATACATCAAGGAAATTGTTTCGAGGCACGGGGTGCCCACCTCTATCATCTCGGATCGAGATGCACGATTTACTTCAGAGCTGTGGCAAGCCATGCACAAATCCTTTGGCTCACGACTAGACATGAGCACAGCGTACCATCCTCAGACGGACGGGCAGTCCGAGCGCACCATTCAAACCTTAGAAGACATGCTTCGTGCATGTGTAATCGACTTTGGCAACCGCTGGGAAAAGCATCTGCCACTTGTGGAATTCTCGTACAATAACAGCTACCACACCAGCATTGGAGCTGCTCCGTTTGAGGCATTGTACGGACGTAAATGCCGGTCCCCTCTTTGCTGGGCAGAGGTGGGAGATAGTCAGATCACTGGTCCAGAATATGTGGTAGATACAACCGAGCAGATCGCTCAGATACGAAAACGCATGACGGCCGCTCGCGAACGTCAGAAAGTTTACGCCGACATGGGCAGGAAACCACTTGAGCTCCAGGTTGGGGAGCGGGTACTACTCAAAGTTTCACCCTGGAAGGGTGTGGTTCGTTTTGGTAAACGCGGCAAACTAAACCCACGATACGTTGGACCTTTTGAGGTCATTGAGAAAATAGGCAGGGTGGCCTACAGACTAAACTTACCAGCGGAACTCAGTGCAGTTCACAACGTTTTTCACGTGTCGAATCTGAAGAAGTGTCCATCAGACGAGACCCACGTAGTTCCTTTGAAGGAACTCACTATCGACGAGCAGTTACGATTCGTCGAGGAACCAGTCGAGATCACGGACCGGGATGTTAAGGTCCTCAAGAGCACTAGAATACCTCTCGTTCGAGTTCGTTGGAACTCACGTCGCGGCCCAGAGTTCACCTGGGAGCGCGAAGATCAGATGAAACAAAAGTATCCCCAACTGTTCGCAAACAGTACACCCACTACTGAGGCCGAAGCTACGGAATTTCGGGACGAAATTCCAGATCAACGGGGGGTGGATGTGACACCCCGGGAAAACCAGGAAAACCATACAACTTAACTAGCTTCCTCAGTGAGTGCCTACCAAATTTCGGGACGAAATTTCTTTCAACTTGGGGATAATGTGACAACTCGAAATTTAGAACCTTCCGTTGTATGCTTGAACGATTAGTGACTAACTGATTTGATGAATTAATGAATGATTTATGTGAACTTATATGATCATGTGTCATGTTATGTGTATGTTGTGATCGTATGTATGCGAGTACGTCTAGGAACCGAAACAACTAGGACCCGACCCGAGACCATGTGGTCTCGAGTAAACACCACACCACTCATAGGCCGGTTGGGCCACACACACCCCTTAGTCTAATTCGAAGCCCACTAGGGTACATTGCTTGGAGTGGATATATATACACTTGATAGATGGCCATGTTACCATTTTTGAACAACACTCATACTCTCCAACACACTCACTCTCTATTCTCTCACACTAAAACCCTAAACACCCAACATCACCTCTCCTCCTTCATTCTCGGACTCAAACCGGTGGTGTTAGAGGCTCTCGGATCAACACACACACACTCGGAAGTTCATACTCGCCCTTGAAACTCAACCGGTTAGTGTTTCTTAATGCTTAGTGTTAATGTATTCATGTTGTGTTTTGTGCTTGGATTGATGAATGTTGAAGTGTTTGACAATATGTTGTTGTTGAGTGATGCATGATGAAATTGATGTTCAAAGAAATCGGTTCATAAGTGTTTTCGGTTTTTACTTGGGTTCATGATAAGTTGATGCATTGTTATGATAAAAGGTGTAGTATGCTTGAATATGAATGGTGTTATCGGTTTTACTTGGGTTTGGATCCGAAGGGTTTGGGTGTTCATACAAGTGGGATTGATTGATGAATGGAAGTCAAATGCTTGTCATAATAGGATGCATGCTAGTGAGTTGTGGTTCATGAATTTGGTTGAATAAGGGTTGTTTATGTTATGAATATGTGAAGAACTTGATGAAGGTGTTTTGAATATATGAAGAACAACTTGAATGTGCTTTGAAGGTGCTTTGAATATTTGAAATCTGAATTGTTTGATCCATTTTAGGAAATTTCTAGACAAATAAACATGTTTAAGGAATTTGGTTGGTTAGTACAAACTGTTACCTGAAATCAGAATAGTACACTGTTCCGAATCAGTAGATGTCCACTCGAAACCAGCAGTTGCGACTCGAAACCAAGCACAACGAGTCGAAACCTCCCGGTTGCGACACAGATTGCGAGTCGCAAACACCCGGTTGCGACTCGAAACCACACCGGATCAGCACACCAAACCTTGTGACTCGAAACCACTGTTGCGAGTCCGGTTGCGACTCGTAACCAAAACAGCATGGACCGAAACCATGGTTGCGACTCCGGTTGCGAGTCGCAAACGCCTAGTTGCGACTCGGGATCATATACGGGTACACACTGTTGGACTTGTTTAATTATGGGCTTATGTGATTGGGCCGGACTCTTGGGCCTAGTATGCAGACCTGATATGTTACTGATTGAATGTGAATGTCAATGAACTGCCATGATTAACGTGAATGACATACGTGCACTACTTGAATACGAACCTGATTGTATGATACAACTATGATAGGACGTGAGTAGCCTCAACGTTGCTTGTTTGACTTTTCTGTGTTTTCTACCGAGCAAACCAAGGTGAGTTCACACCCTCTACAAAGCATGGGATTCCCGGGGGTCGGGAATTGGGGTTAAGGAACTGGGTTCCTCGTCCTCCTTGGGTAGGACAGCAAAGGTTCAGGAATGAAATTCCTCGTCCTCACGGACAGATAACTCGTACTAGACCAAAACTCTATCACGAAGTCCCTCATCTTTGTATCGACTTAATCGCCGAGGCCAATGGCGAGCGGGTCATTAGTTAGATAGCGCTATTTAGGTTTGACAAACCTCACACCGTGCCGCAGAGGACGGGCGTGAACTAATGGACTACTGGCACGTCAATGATGATAGACATTGACAGTTCAGGGCACATAAACATGACTACAGTCAGCAGTCGATATGGTAACGAGTCTAGTAGATGCATGGGGTAGCCCCCACGGCCGAAATGCCAGATAACTAACATGGGGTAGCCCCCACGGCAGGATTGCCAGAGTAACCGGGAATAAACATGTCACGTTTTTAACTATGGGGTAACCCCCACGGCAGGATGCCAGCTAAAGGAAACTGTTTTCGAAACAACTTAAAACGAACACCCAACCGTGAACTCACTCAACTAGTTGTTGACTCGTTACTACATGCTTTGCAGGTCCTTAGGTTCTTAAGCTGGAGCTTGCATGGAGGAGGATCGTTGTGGGACATGGACGACTGTGTGCCATGTTAAACTATGAAACAATTAAACTTATGTTTTGATTTAAGACTTATGCTTCCGCTTGCAACTTAACTATGTGTTTGTTTGGACACCAATTGTATTGGTTAAACTTTTATAACTATTTATATGCTTGTTCAATATGATTGGTGGCTGGATCCTGGTCAGTCACGCCTCCAAGCGGTAGTACTCCGCGGGTGGATTTTGGGGGTGTGACACGTAAATATAACCAGTTTAATGCAACAAACACTCCGGAACAGTGACATAGGCTTAACATACCTTAAATAACCTTTACATAACTTAGAAATAAGTTTTGGATGGTTTGGTATGCCGAAATCAAGTTAATTCGCTTACAGGGACTAAATTTGACAAACTACGAAAGTATGCCAATTTGAACTGTAACAGACATTCCGAAACATGACCATAAGTTAAACATACCCTAAATATCCTTTACATAGCTTAGAAATAGGCTTTGAGGGGTTCGGTATGCTAAAATAAACTTTTGGGTCATTCAGGGACTAAAAGCGTCAAAAAGTGCATAAGTTTGCACTTTCGCGCATAACTTACATTCTGAATACATCCGGACTTCCAAAAATTTATGTAAGCACTAAAATATTTTATTTTTGTGTTTGGCATAAGAAAAATCCATCCGTCGCGTCATTTGGATCGTTTTTCGCGCTTATGCGCATTCCGTCGTAATTAAGCGAACATCGCGATCGTACGGCCAAACGAACCGACAACCGAGATATTTTTAGCACATTTTAAGTTCCCTATACTTTAACTTCATTTTAGAGCTTTGAAATGGGGTTAACGGGCCTTAAACGTGTCGGAAATGAGCTTATTACACAACAGGGACCAAAACTGCCAAAAATCAAAGTTTCTGGTCTGCAAGGTCCTTGCGCACCTCAACACTCTGAGTGTTACGGTGCGCAAGCAGTCCCCAGACAGCAGATTGTGCAGAAACATTGCACCTAGTCCTTTCCACCTTTGCACATGGTTTTGGGGCAATACTATGGGCTCAAATGGTTTTCTAAAACCAGGGTATTGAGGTGGAGGGTTGAGATTGAATCGCGGTTTCCAAGAAACGATCTTAACGGCTCCCCGAAAACTATAAATACCCCCTCATGCCTTCCTCAAAACCCACTTGATTTTCTTGAGAGTTCTCTAAGTTGAAGTGATAACCACTTCATACCTGAGAATACTTGAGAAATCAAAGCTTTCGGGGACCCTTTGTAAGTATTCCTTCGTTCTTTTATTGCTTTTCGGGTCCGAAAGTCAAACTTTGTTTGACTTTCTGTGTTGACCAGTTTATGGTCAATGCGAAGTTCATTTGAACTTCGCAACGTGAGTGTAATCAGGATGGTTATAGTCCCTTGTGACTATGCCTACTGATTACCACGTTGTCTAGGGTCGTAAGGGTAAGCGATCTAATAAATCGCTTATACCTTCGAACCCGACCCATTTGGTCGATCATTAGGATCCGACCAAATAAATTAGGTGACCATAGTATATAGGGAATAACCTTCCGAGGTTATACCTTATGGTCGCTTCGTTTAAGTAGTTGTATGATAGGTAGTTTATATGCCTTAGGTAAATTACCAAAATACCCCTTTAACGCCAAAATTCATTTTAAGCCTATGTAACATAACTTTTGACATCTAAACTGATTTGACAACAATATTAGACATGTTAAGGCATATGTTACTTGTCATAGGACTAGTTAAGCGGTCCGAACGCGTTTCACGCGAACGACGCGTTAAAGTAGCATAAGCTACCTAAACGGGTCGTAATGGGTCGTAAGCACTTAGGTTAGGTTTCATTTAGTATGTAGGCTTTGTTAAACCATATTACACGAGTCTCCATACTCGTTTTGTTTACAAACCCTCATTCTATCTAATCCTCCGATTTAGGTCCGGTATATTAACATTGTTACCTATATTAGGTGTCGTTTGATATCCGCGATCTCTAGCATTGTTTGGTTGTTACTCAAGGATTACTAAGCAATCTTAGGTGAGTACATAGACCCCTCTTTTACTGTTTTTCAAACTGTTTTGGGGTGAAACACATGTGCCTACTTGTTACTTTCATGTTTCCATGTTTTCATATCATATGCTTGCTATGTTCATTAGTACATTATTAGTACATCGTTTTACATTACATTTCATGCTATGTATGTCCATTGTGTGCATACTTAGTACATTGTTTTACATTACATTTCATGCTATGTATGTCCGTTGTGTGCATACTTAGTACATTGTTTTACATTACATTTTGTTGCATATGCTCATCCAGCATATGGACACATTATATTACATTATGTGAACCATTTATATCTATTGAACCATGTGAACCATTTGACAATAAGCATTTGACTATACCTAAGCATTTCTACAATTGTTAAACATTACATATTGATGGTTTGGTTTGAGTAAGTGATTTAAGTAACGAGGCGTGTGTAATATGATACAAGCATGGTGGATACGCCGCTGGTACTTCCTATATATAAGTGTTTGTATGGTATTACATATCATAGCGTTATTTGAATCATTTCAATTTGAGACATATAACATTTTATACAAATAACATACTTTTCACAAGACATTGTTTTACAAACAACTTATCTTATACAAACTCATTCTACATGGTTATTCATTTAACCATACATTATTCTCTTATTAATACATATCATCTGAACTTATTGTTTTTCAAACGATTTACAAAACAAAACAATTTACAAGGTTCATGACTAAACTTTATTAAACAACTCTTTCTAAACTTACAAGTCATGAATCCTATTTTCACAAAACCTATGTATCTCACAGGCATTTTTATGCTGACGTACCTAGTTTCACATGTGTTTTCAGGAGATGATGCATAGGATTTATCAAGACATACTTAGACGGACCTGTGCCTTAGTGACTTAAAACAAGACAAGAACTAGTTAATTTATGTTCTGTACTCTTTGTTTCTAGTTTAAAACAATGTAAACTCTCATTTTTTATTAATAAAACGAAACTTTAATTGCCATGGATTTGAAACGATTAATTCTGTTACAACACTCCCAAACGTTTCCGCAATGTTACGTTGTCTCACGTGGTCGGGGTGTGACAAAACTGCAAAAGTCTGCTGATTTGTATGGTATCGAACATTCCAGAACTTGACCATAAGTTAAACATACCATAAATATCCTTTACATAGCTTAGAAATAGGCTTTGTGGGGTTCGGTGTCACACCCCCAAAATCCACACGCGGAGTATCACCGCTTGGAGGCGTGACTGACCAGGATCAAGCCACCAATCATATTGAACATTGTAAGTAATAAATAAAAGTCATTCATCAATACGAAAGGTGTTCAAAACCATAACATAGTTAAGCGTTTAGCGGAAGCATAAATATGTAAACCCAACATAAGTTTAAATGTTTCAAATGGTTAGCATGGCACACAGTTGTCCATATCCCACAACGACTCCTCTCCACTCCCATGCAAGCTCCATAGATACCTAACGACCTGCAAGGCATGTAACAGAGAGTCAACAACAAAGTTGAGCGAGTTCACAGTTGGTGGTTCAGTAATAAGTTCGTTTAATAAATCGTAAGTTCGTTTATAACCATGCCGTGTATTACTAGGCCATTTGTATGTTCATCTAGTGGGGGCTTCCCATGTTGTAAGTTCAATTAGTGGGGGCTTCCCATACTGTAAGTTACTAGACTAGTTGTATCCATAAGTATCCTTCCCAAACCGAGGACAGTAGAAAGTATAAGTTTACGTAGGTTTTACGTAAGTGCCCTTCCCAACCGAGGACAGTACGTAGCGAGTACGTAGGTTTAGCGCTGGCGTCCTTCCCAATCCGAGGACGGTAGTACGTAGGTTTTACGTAGGTTTAGTGCTGGTGTCCTTCCCAATCCGAGGACAGTAGTACGTAGGATTTACGTAGGTTTAAACACTAGTGTCCTTCCCAAACCGAGGACAGTACGTAGGCTTTACGTAGAGTTTGGCACAGGCATCCTTCGCAATCCGAGGACCGTGGTAAGTAGTCTAGTAGTGATGTAAGTACAAGTAATCATTCAATCCCATTCCCAACCCACCAGGGAATCCCATGCCTTGGTAAGAGTGTGAACTCACCTTGGTTTGCTCGGTATGATTATTTACTTGATTAACAGTTGATCAATTATGTCCTATCACGATTTACCAGAACATTCAGTTTAGTATTCCAATTTCACTTATGACATCCAATGTTTCCACACGTTACACAAATAGTGCACTAACATTAACCAAGTTATGCAAGTTGTATCAAGAATCAACAGTATACACGTCTTTCAAAAACATTTATCAATTCGTGTATAATCTAGTTCACCATACACACTTTACCATATGTTTACTAATATTAATTTGCAAATTCATTCGGCCCCAACATTACTGGCCCAAACCGAGTGTTCCTAAATGTTATGCGGCCCATCAGTTTGCTAACCATGTACTGTACATGCAATTCACTTAATAATATGTTAACTTCAGCCACTGATTATGTACCAAAACATGTGCAACCATTTTAATCTAATCTATCTAGTCAAGCAATATTTGAAATCTCTATACTCAAGCATATTGCACATAACTATATGATATGTTCATGTCACGTTTGCATAGCCCAGGTGTGTAACCGGTTTGTATGTGGCCCAAATTAGTAAACCAATATAAAGGGTGTGTGTGTTCAGTAATGGTGCGCGGCCCAACATCACCACCACCCATTTGAACATTATCTAACTTTTGTAATATCAACCTTAATTACCACCATACCACAATAGGACAAAGAGGTCTATTTCCTTAGCTTTCTTTGGCTCTAGTTCTCAGCTTTATTCATTTGTCAAAAGTCAACACTATCATTAATTCCCATGTCAAACAACCATCACTATAGTCATACAAAGCATACATATGTTCACATGCATCAACCTTCAATTATACACACATGTAAGGCTTACATATTCCTAGGTCACTGACAACATTATTAAGATTCACTTTGTTCGATTTGATCACATCCATAACACATGGGCCGCCATTATTTACAAGGTTATCACATTCTATCATCCATTTAACTTAAATTTTATAGGGCCAATCTACTGCTGTTATGTCAACTCATATAATTGTCACATGCACTTGTCAATATCAAACACCCATATTTATTCAAAAACTAATGATTCGATCCACATATATATATAGCAAGATGAATCCTAGGAATCCCCAACACACTACACAATCATTTGACTTTACATAAATCTTGTATTCATCGAGGGCCTATTGCCATGCAATCAGTTAAATCCAACAGCAAGTTTCATGCAATATCTAGCATAACCCTATTATCACAATTCTAATATCGTACACATCACATCAACAAGATTATCAGTTCAATTTAAACAAAAGAAACTACTAACCCACAAGGTTCTATCGGCTGAGATAGTGCTTCGAGAGGGGTGTCTCACTGCCGTCGCAAGTAGGGAGGAATAGGGTTTTATTATGTGATGCTTTCTTGTGTTGTAATTTGTGGGATATACGTATTTTTAGTTATAGTACCAAACAACTCACAAGTGGGCCGATCACATAATTGTTAACTAATACACAAGTGGGCCAAATAAAATAACACATACACTCAACACAATGGACCAGTCATATGTTTGCTACTGGTGCATGAGTGGCCAAGTCATGTAGGCCGGATCATTAGTGTGGGCCGGATCAGGTTACATGTTTCTAGAGCGTGTTTGCGGCCCATAGTGTGCGCGGCCCATCCCGACAACTTATCGGCAATAAAAGGTTCAATGACACACTCAAATATGCTTTTGTTTAACCAGTTTAATATAGCAAAGAACATGAAAGAGCAATAGCGTGGAATCAAGATCACAAACTAACCTCGGAAGTTTGAGTTGTCACATTCGGTGTGCTAAAACAAACTTATTTGGTCAAACAGGGACTAAAAGCGTCAAAAAGTGCATAAATTTGCATTTTCGCGCATATCTTACGTTTTGAATATATCCGGACATCCAAAAATTTGTGTAATCATTAAAATATTTTATTTTAGTGATTGGAATGCTCAATTTCCATTCATCGCGCAATTTGGATCGTTTTTCGCGTTCGTTCGAGTTTCGTCGTAATTAACCGAACAACGCAACCGTACGACCAAACGAACAGACATCTGAGATATTTTTGAGCGTATTTCATGTTCCCTATACTTTAACTTCATTTTAGAGCCTTGAAATTGGGTTAACGGGGTTTAAACGCATCGAAAATGGCTCAAAAGTGTTGCAGGGACCATTCCTGACAACTTAGCAAACTTTCTGGTAGCTGGCAGGTGGTGGCGCTGCGCCACCACTATATGGTGTTGCTGTGGCGTGACGCCACAGCCTCATCTGGACAGAAACTTCAATTTTGGCACCCATGTTGAATTTCAGGGGCCTAAGTGTAACTTTTTCAATACCGTGTGATGGTTTTGGGCACCCCTAGTATTCCAAAACCATGTGCCTTACATGTATGGTCCAGATTGAAGCTCAATTATCGAGGAACCGATGTGGAAAATCTATATAAACCCACCATTTTCACTTCATCTTCTTCACACTTGATCTCAATCATCTTCTCTAAGTTGAAGCTCTCCTTGTGAAGCTTCATACCTGAGAATTCTTGAGTTCAAATCTTCATAGCTTGGACCCTTTGTAAGTTTCCTTCATGCTTGTTCTTGTATTTCAAGCATGAAAGTCAAACAGTGTTTGACTTTCTGCTTTGACCACGAGTTGGTCAACACAAACTTCGTTCGAACTTTGCAACGTGAGCGTAATCACGATGGCTATAGTCCCTTGTGACTATACCTACTGATTACCATGTTGATTAGGCATAGTGACGAGTCATAGTTTCGGTCAAAATGCGTGTTTATGCGTATTTTGCAACCAAACTATTCTTGGGTATCAAAACCCTTTGTTTTGATATCAAACTTGTTTTCTAACTTCGTTAAACATGTTTTAACATGTTTAACTCGTCACTTTTAGTCTAGTGCTTGTATAGAGTCGTAAGATAAGCGGTCTTAACAACCGCTTAGACTTTCGAACTCGACCCGTTTGGTCGATCATTAGGATCCGACCAAGCATATTTGTGACCATAGTTGTATAGGGAATAACCTTCTGAGGTTATACCTTATGGTCACTTAGTTTAATTAGTTATATGATAGGAAGTTTATATGCCTTAGGAAAATGACCAAAATGCCCTTTTCATACATAATTGGATTCTAAGCATATGTAACTTAAACTTTTGTCACTTAACTGATTATGCAAGATATTTAACCAAGTTTAGGCGTATAATACTTGTCATAGGACTAGTTAGGTGTCTCGAATGCGCATTTGCGCGAAAGAAGCGTTAAAGTAGCGTAAGCTACCTTAATGGGTCGTAACGGGTGGAAAGCACTTAGGTTAGGTTTCATTTTAGAATGTAGGCTTTGTTAAACCATATTACATGAGTTCCTATATTCATTTGGTTTATGAAATCTCATTCTATCCGATCTTCCGATTTATGTCCGGTTTATTAACATAGTCACATATATTAGGTGATGATTGATTTCCGTGATCCCTCTAGCTTTGCTTGGTTGTTGTTCAAGACTTCTAAGCATTCTCAAGTGAGTACATAGTTCCCCTATTTTACTGTTTTTGATTGTTTTGGGGTGATTCATATGTGTTAAATGATTTCGATGTTTTTAACAATGGTTTCGAAAATGATTAAAATGGTTTATATTAAATTAATAACGATTTCGATAATGTGAACAAACTTGTTGGGCATAATTACATAACGAATAACATTCATTAGTTTTGGCCGAACCGACCAGTATTAGGTTATGGTACCGTAGGATCTGACAAATCCCGTTATCAGACTGCACCCATGGTTATGTGTGGGGGTTATGTGGGTAACGACTGAATATGTGATTGCTAACTTACCCTTTGGTGGTTTGTTAATGCGAGATTGGCGATAGGCGAGTTGTGAAGGTTTGGATGTTATTAGCGAGACGACCAAAAGTAGTTTTCACAATTAAAACGAGAATTGATTTAAACGATTTTGAAACGATTTAAACGAGTTAAAAGAATTAAACAAACGATTGGTTTTTGGGTTTTGATTAGATAATGGGACGGGTGTGATATGATAAAAGCATGGTAGATACACCGTTGGTACTTCTTATATGTAAGTGTTTTTATCATGTTACACTTCGTGGCATTATTTAGTTCACTTGGGCAAGCGATTTTAAAACGATGTCACATAACGATGTTTTCTAAATGATATAAACCATACGAGTTTTATTAATGAGATGATTTACAATTTGGTTTTCTTAAATAAATGTTTTGGGTTAAGAATCATGGCTACGAGATTTTATAAGTTATAACCAACTTGATTTGAGTTGGTTAATTATGTTGCAATACTATACACTTTTCAAAACAAGGTTTTTACTTTTGACTCTTGTAGTCTAATGAGGTATTGCAACATGTAAACTAGCCATGAATCCGACACTCTCATAAACTTGTGTGCTCGCCAGCTTTTCTTTGCTGACTTTGTTTTTACATATGTTTCAAGTGTTGATTGAATGATGTTTATTTCTAGGATGCATGCTCACTTAGGACTGGACGAGGCCTTAGTGACTTAATAACAATAATAGACTATGTTTAACTTGTTTGTTTAAATTTCAAGACAATGTAAATGGTTAATCTTTAAATAAAACAAAACTTCAAATTTCCGTGTGTTATGAAACAATGATTCTGTTACAACACTTCCCGATGATTCCGCCACGATTTGTTGTTTTACGCGGTTGGGGTGTACACTGTCAATCACATAACGTCACATCCATGCACACGGATTGTGAGTATGTAACACCTCGAAAATTTACGTCCAATAATGTCTTGACACGTGTCATAACCTTTGAACGTGTGAAAGAATGTTCTTGAAGGACTAAAGTTGACAAACAATGAAACTGTGTATATATAAGGGTTCAAAGTGTCAACAATGAATAAATATACTTTACAATAACCCTACATAATGTTTATAACCTTAAACAAATGGATCATGGATCATACGAAGCGAATTGTGAAAGAAAGTGAGAGATTACAAACTACAGGGGTTAAAGGTGTCAACATGTTTAAGATATACCTCTGAGTGACCTTTTAGCAAACACGAAGCCTTGTAACGATAAATTATGCTCACTAGAATGCACCATAAAAATTTCACCAAGTTTCGTTACCGTATGAGAAAGTTATGATAAAATTCGTGTGTGAGGGTTAGAATCGTCAACTTTGAAAATTTGGGATTTTCGGGTGATCACAAAGTTACCCGAGGACTTGACAAAGATGGTATAAGCCTTAAAGCCCCATATGTCAATAATAAAGTCTTAAAATGCAAGAAAACATTGAGAAAACGACCTTTCGGGGGACCAGGGACTGAAATGCAAATAACAAAAACTTGTTTGGCTGGTCATCAACACGCTCGCGTAGCGCGAGCATGAAACACCCCGGCAGTCGCGCTACGCGACTGCCTTGTCTGGTCAGAAAACATGCACAGATGTCCTGCATGCCTGTTAACCAACTTTGGTTGATCTTATCTGCATTTGTGAGCACTCCCTACATGTTTTATAGCCCCTAGGACACATGTTGATGATCAATGAACATTGGTAGAGTGTTTTGTCATGTTTACAAACCATTACATCCACTATATAAAGCTCCTAATGTTGACAACTTTGAACATTCATTCCATACTTCATCTCTGAGCATTTCTGGAACTCAAGACCATCTTCCAAGCCTTCCTAATCATCCATTAGACTTGTGTAAGTACCCTCGACCCTTCTAAATTAAGTTTTGTTTAGTATTTAGCTTAATAGTCAAACCGTCGTAATTACGGTTTGACTTAGCAATAAAACACAATCGGTCCAGGGTTTTGTCGAAACGAAAGTTGTTATAAGTTGGTAATTATGTGGGCTTTAAACCCTTAAAAGGGCACCCACTGATTCCAATCCTAACCAGGTTGTTTGTCGAGTCAAACTTCTTTCGAAAAAGTCAACAGAATCATAAATCGCGTAATTAACGATACAGAAGGCGTGTAACCTGTTTTATCATTCATACAACTTGAAAATAAGTATAATAACTTGTCTAAGCTTGTTGATTCGACAACTTTCTGTTTTGAACCGATTCGGAGCCGAAAGACGCAAAAGTTTGACTTTTGCTTTGACCTCGATTCTGACCCGGTTTTGATAGGTTTAGACATGCCTTAAAGTTCCATTGGGACCTTGTTACATGTGTGTATAACCCTCTGCGTTTATACCACATAAATCCTTAATTGTCCGACGTTTCCGTTAATCGCCTAAATATTGACCGTAATGCCCTTATGACCATAAAACGAGAATTTTGGAAATATGAAAGTACAATAATCTTAGTTACTGATTATTAAACATGTCTGTAAATTTTCACATCAGTTGGAGGTCTAGATTAGGAGTTATGCTTAGTGACGTAATTAGAACGTTTCTTAGTAATTAAACGGCGTCATTAGCGTAAAGCCTATCTAAACCCAATTTTTGGCACCAAACCTTTTACCCACTGATGTAATATAATATTTTGGGATTTTTGAAGCTTTTTAATTATTTTTAAACTGATCATAAGCTAGGATTAGTGCTTTGATTCGGTAAATACCGAATATACCCTTTTCGGCCATAAAATGAGTTTTACAAATCCTTTTGATGCCAATCCAATTGCTACTGATTTTAAATAATAAATAGAGTGTTTTGAACCTATTTAACTGATCAGAAAACTCAGAATCCTATTTTAACCCGTACGTCGCTTAAAACGGCTTTATACGCGTATTATACGCATAGTTAGGGTTTAAAACTATTTTGGCATATAAGACTTATAACCAAATGTTATAACCTATTAAAACAAACTATTTTACTGATTTATTCAGACCCGAATCACAGAAGATAAATTAATTCCTTTTATAATCTTTAAAATGACCAAAATACCCATACGGGGCTTAAAATGAGATTAAACTCGTTTTGGGCATAACGGAAGGTATCCTACTAATATCACAACATATTTAAGGCATGTTAACTTAGGGAACCTGTTTAGGACTCTTATGGTTACCCGTTACGCTTCATACGCGTTCGGTTCGGTTTATGTAACTAGTTTACATAAATTAGCCGAAACGGGTCAAACCTTATCGGTTTTATCTCAAAATCTAGAATGTGTATAATATACCCATATTAAGCAAGTCTTCAAACTTGTCGAGTCTAAATCACATTCTATCCGGTCTTCACTTAACCGTGCGTACGAACCGTATCTTTAAAACTAACCGGTCTAAGCTTAAGCTTAACTAAAGACCCGTTAGGATTCTAATAGGTTATTATAAACCTTCGTTCCAGATTAGGAGAACCAGTAAAAGATACTTGCACTCGCTAATTTTGATTTATACTTGCTCAGGTAAATACTCTTAACTTATTTTCCCTATACGGGCTTGGGGTACGGTATATAAAATACCGCTTGGTCGGGCATTTCGACCTTAATCGTTTTGGGGGTTAAGTATTATCGAGATGACCGTTTAAATTGTTTTGTTTGCTTAAAGCCTTTGGGAGGTTAATGACCATGTCCCGGATATCCCTGGCATCATTTTACGAAATGGCCACGACCTTAGCACACAGGTGTAGGCGTGCACCTGTCAGTGTCTCATTTACATAATGTGGTGTGTCTATTGATCTTTAACCCGGCTCGATCCGGCTACTGAACGCATAAGAAACATGTAAATCTTTTACGAGTATTATACTCAAATAATTATCCCAAGTTATAAAATATTATTTGTGCCTTGTGCCTTAAATGCATTTTCTTAAACTCTTTTCAAAATGAGTCGGTTGATTGTATTTACCAGTGTAAACTGACGTATTTTTCTTAAAAAGGTTAAGTGCAGGTACTACGCGTAATAGGCTGGCTTTTCACCTAGCATCCACAATAAGTCTCGCAAGCTTGGATGTCATAGACTGTTGAACATTGTTTCCTTTTTATTTTGATCTACCTGTGGATTTATATTCAACTACTTGTGATACTTAATATTACAATATCGTTTGGTTGCAATGAATCTATACTTTGCTTCCGCTGTGCATTTAAATATTGTGTTGTTTGACTATTATGTTGCCAACCACGTCACGATACTCCCCTACCGGGCCCACCGGTAACTCGTGGAAATTCGGGGTGTGACAGGTTGGTATCAGAGCCAACGTTGAGTGAATTAAACACTAGCCTTTTGTGTTTAATCTCAATGACACAATTGCACATTCCTAAATCTTCGAGTCTAGACAAAGAACTTAGGAATAATCCAAAATGTTTTTATTTTACTTTTAACTTTGTCCTTTATTTTTCCTTGTTGTTACCTTTGTTTATATGGACAGGTTTAACAATGCCGCCAAGATTCAGGCGAGGAAGTCGAGGAAAGGAGCCAATGAGCGCCCCTAATGACCACGAGGCCGGGCCTTCAGGCCGGCGAACTCCTTCTTCTACAAGGAGTGCAGATCCACGAGAACCTTGGAGGATTTATGAAGAGCCTTCCAGACGATCCACGTCACATAGCTCAACGCCTCCATATCATCACTCCTTTGGGCCTCAGTCCGAGAATGAGCCCAACAACCCGCAACCTTCATACATACCGTTACAGCGATCCTCATCGCAAGATTCCTTCCGCGACCCTACTCCTGTCTTTCAGGGCCAGTTTAACCCAGCAGAGTACCTACCAGAACAAGTGGGCTTTAACCCACTAGGACCGGAGGATCACTTTTCCGGCGATCAAGACATGGACGAGGACACAGATCCCGTCGAGGCTTCAACCGGAACCCTGAACCATCCTTTTGTGATCTCAGATGGTTCGTCTTTTCACGGAACACCATACCAAGGTCCGGATAGTCACCTGGCACGGTTCGAACGGTGTGAGTGGTACTATACACCATCTTACCACTCATCACCTCACCAGCAGCCGCAACAGCAGCAGCAGGATCCCTCTGGGGATCCACGTTTCGAGGCAGTCACGCCACCGCCTCCACTGCCGCCAGTTTATCTAGAGCCTCCAGAACCACCAAGACGTAGGAGGACTGGCGCACGGATGTCAGCACGAGGAGGGGAGTTTCATTTCAGTACCCCTCAACACTCTAGCGGCAGCCACTACCCGCCTATATAGGAAGGACCACAAATGGGTGGACCTTCAGTTCCAGTTTCAGAGGTGAATTCGGCACCTATTGCACCGCCATCACCGGGTTTTGGCAACCCTATCCCTGCTTATACTGCTCCGGCAGCTTACAACCCATACGGACCGCCAGCATACCATAACTATAACTATGCCGAGGCCGACCCATACCTAGTGGCAGCAAACTACCTTGCCCAAAATCCTGAAGGACCATATGGAACCCCTTGGGGAATGGGACATCCAGCTCGTGGGTATCAAGTACCTGCTCAGCCGCCGCCACAGTACCAGCCACCACGGTTTTCTCCACCAGAGCAGGAGGATCTCCGTCAAAGACTGGGCAGGGTTGAGCGAGACCTCCAGAGAGAGCATAAGAAGAATGAGGGATTCATGAGTGGTTTGGCAAGTTTGCTGAAGGGGAAGAAGAAACGGGATCGTTAAATCCCAATATGTATTATTGTATTTCCTTGTTTAAATCAAGTCCCTACATGGACATTTATTTATTTATGTGTGTATGCAGTCCCTACGTGGACTTTTCTCTATTAGTCCCTGCGTGGACATTTACTTTTGTAAACAGTCCCTGCGAGGACATGTATTATCTGTATAGCTCCTGCGAGGGCATGTGTTTATGTGAAAAGTCCCGTTTAGGGCAAAGTGTACTACTTTTAAGTTTTAATGGAATGTAAGTTTATAAATTTCATCTTTGGTATGTTATGCATAATTAAATTAAATATGAAATAAATAAATCGGAATCATTCCTTTTAAAATCTATCTGCCTATGTTATTTTTTATTAAGGATCTTAAAGGTATAACCTAGCCTGCATGTCATTTTAAGACCTGGCCAAGATGGTAAAACCCGTTAAAAAGATTCAAATCCCTGTTAACATCTGAAAACATGTTAACACTCCTGGCAGACATGATTCGTTAAAAACACACGTGTTATTATTATATATGGAATTTTTTTCAAAGATTCCAAACCCAACTAAATGATCTCTGAATCATGGGTTAAATCATTAATAAATATGATCAGTTCTTTTCACCATCCATTGGTAATAGAATGCCTACGGGCCCTTCTCATTTTCATATGAGACAAAAGACAGTAATAGTCTGTGACCCAGTCTGATAAAGTTAATGAACTATGTTTAAATTTTTAAAGCCTTGATTCTCTGAAATCATAGCTTATGATTTAAATTGTCCCTGTGACTAGGCCTTATGTGCTAATAAAACTATTATTGTTTTATAATTAGGATAAATTATATTAGAAATCCTAAATAAATGTGAGTAATAAATTAACCATTTATGGTCTATGTTTACCACGGTTAATAAAATTGCCATAAAAGACAATTCTATAATAAACTCACAAATAAATTGATGTCGATATGTAACAGTTCAAGCTACATGGCAGACTCAAATGAGGTCAACAGTCACCCAGGGAGAGAGCATGATAATGCCCGAGTAAATGTAGCGGGTGCGGAATTACAGGCAATGATAGATAATGCCGTTAATCGAGCTATGGATAGACAGCTCCATGAACACGATGGTACCCATGCAAGGACCCAATCTGCACCACACTCTAGAACACCCTCCAGAACCCACACTGCCCACAACAGTAATTCTCACCACTCATCAAACCAGAGGAGTGCTCCATCCCAAAGAGTCGTACAGAATCAAGAACCCCGTAATAAGGGTTGCTCCTATAAGTACTTCATATCGTGCAAACCCAGGGATTTTACTGGGGAAAAAGGAGCAGTAGATTGCATGACTTGGATGGACGAGATGGATACGGTTGTGAATATCAGTGGTTGCAATGATAGGGATATTGTGAAATTCGTGTCACAGTCTTTCAAGGGAGAAGCATTAGCTTGGTGGAGATCTTTGATCCAAGCTACGGGGAAAATCCCGTTATACAATATGACCTGGGAACAGTTCATGACGCTGATTAAGGAAAATTTCTGCCCTCAACACGAGGTTGAGAAAATTGAATCTGACTTCTTGTCGCTGGTCATGAGAAACCTAGACTGTCAGGCCTACCTTACCAGTTTCAACACCTTGTCAAGGTTGGTTCCATATTTGGTAACTCCGGAGCCTAAACGTATAGCTCGATTCATTGGGGGTTTGGCCCCGGAGATCAAAGCAAGTGTGAAGGCCTCCAGACCAACTACTTTTCGGTCAGTAGCGGATATATCGTTGTCCCTTACCTTGGATGCGGTCAGGCTGAAATCGCAGAGGAACACCGATACCGAAAAGAGGAAGCGTGAGGATGACAACTCACGACGTTCAGACAAGAAGCAGAAGGGAAACAATGACCATAAGAAGGGGTCAGGATTTAGGAAGGATGGTCAGCAGTCGGGTGAAAAACCCAGATGTAAAATCTGCAAGAGGCAACACTTTGGGAAGTGCAGGTATGAATCGAATTCGAATTCACAATCGAAAGCTTTTGCATGTGGGTTGTGCAAGTCCAAGGAACACAAGACCTTGGATTGCAAAAAGATGAAGGATGCGACCTGCTACGGTTGCAATGAAAAGGGGCACATCAAGACCAATTGCCCAAAATACGCCAAGAAGCCTGAAGAGGTTAAGAAGACCAATGCTAGGGTCTTCAGGATGGATGATAAGGAAGCCGTCAAGGACGACAATGTGATAACAGGTACCGTTCTCGTAAATGATGTTTATGCGAGAGTGTTATTTGATTCAGGCGCTGATAAGTCGTTCGTAGATAATAAGTTTTGTGAATTGTTGAAATTACCTGTTAAGACTTTAAGTGTGAAGTATGAGGTGGAACTAGCAGATGGTACTATAGAAACCGCCTCAACCTTATTAGATGGATATTTCATATCCATTAAGAACCACTCTTTTCCTTTGTCCCTACTTCCTTTGAAACTAGTTGGTTTTGACATAGTTTTGGGTATGGACTGGTTATCTCATAACCAGGCCCAGATTATTTGCAATAAGAAGCAAGTGATGATCAAGACTCCGTCTGGTGAATCACTTACTATCCAGGGAGATACCCAGTATGGGCTACCCGAGAAAATGTCTATGCTCAAAGACTCTAAGTGTTTGAAGAAGGGTTGTGTCATCTACATGGCACAAGTGATAATTGATGAGCCGAAGCCCAAGATTGGGGATATCCCCGTCATTTCTGAATACCCCGAAGTTTTTCCAGAAGAACTACCTGGCTTGCCACCAGATAGGCAAGTAGAATTCAGAATTGACATTATTCCTGGATCAGCACCAGTTGCAAGGGCGCCTTATAGATTGGCACCAACAGAGATGAAGGAATTGAGAACGCAGCTAGATGATTTGCTAGCCAAAGGTTTCATCAAACCTAGTTTGTCTCCTTGGGGAGCACCAGTTTTATTTGTCAAGAAGAAGGATGGATCGATGCGTCTGTGCATCGACTACCGTGAGCTTAATAAGGTCACTATCAAAAATAGGTATCCTTTGCCCAGAATCGACGATCTGTTCGATCAACTGCAAGGGGCAAGTTTCTTCTCGAAGATTGACCTGAGGTCAGGCTACCATCAATTGAAGGTTAGAGATGAAGACGTGCACAAAACAGCATTTAGGACTCGTTATGGTCATTACGAGTTCCTAGTGATGCCTTTTGGGCTCACTAATGCACCGGCCGCGTTCATGGATCTCATGAATCGCGTCTGCAAGCCACACTTAGATAAATTCGTCATCGTTTTCATCGACGACATTCTCATCTACTCGAAGAACCAAGCTGACCATGAGAAGCATCTTCACTGCATTCTGGAACTACTTCATAAAGAAAAGCTCTATGCCAAGTTCTCGAAGTGTGAATTCTGGCTTCGGGAAGTCCAATTTCTTGGACATGTTGTTAGTGAGAGTGGTATCCAAGTAGATCCCGCTAAAGTTGAAGCTGTCATGAATTGGCATGAGACAAAGACGCCTACAGAAATACGTAGCTTCCTAGGTTTGGCAGGATACTATAGGCGATTCATTGAAAACTTCTCAAGGATTGCTGCACCCCTGACTTCGCTGACGCGTAAAAAGATTAAGTTTGACTGGGGTCCTAAGCAGCAGGAATCCTTCGATATTCTGAAACAAAAGTTGAGCAATGCTCCAGTACTGACATTGCCTGATGGAATAGAGGAGTTTGTAGTTTATTGTGATGCATCACACACCGGGATGGGATGTGTGCTTATGCAGAAAGGCAAAGTCATTGCCTATGCTTCACGCCAGTTAAAGGTGCACGAAAAGAATTACACCACCCATGACTTAGAGTTGGGTGTCGTTGTATTCGCACTAAAACTGTGGAGGCACTACTTATATGGAATCAAATGTGTGATCTATTCTGATCACAAGAGCCTTCAACATATGTTCAACCAGAAGGACTTGAACATGAGGCAACGCCGTTGGATGGAAACTCTAAATGATTACGATTGTGAAATAAGATACCATCCCGGCAAGGCGAATGTAGTCGCCGATGCCTTGAGTCGAAAGGAGAAGGTGAAACCCATCCGAATCAATGCCAAGCGCATGGAAATAAAGAACAATTTGATTGAAAGGTTGTTAGCTGCACAGAAGGAGGCTGTGTTGGAAGCTAACTATCCTAACGAAAAGCTAGGGGTAACTGAGGAGCAGTTAACACTTAGCAAGGACGGAATACTAAGATTGAATGGACAAATATGGGTTCCAATTTATGGGGGACTTCGAGAAGTTATCCTCTAGGAAGCCCATAGTTCCAAATACTCCGTTCATCCTGGAGCTGATAAAATGTACCAGGATCTAAGGGCGAATTATTGGTGGATAGGCTTGAAGAAGTCTGTAGCCACCTATGTAGCTAAATGCTTGACATGTGCGAAAGTCAAAGCAGAACATCAAAAGCCGTCAGGTTTGCTACAACAGCCTGAACTTCCCACATGGAAGTGGGAGATGGTGACGATGGATTTCATCACCAAGCTGCCAAAGACAAGGAAAGGCAATGATACTATTTGGGTGATCGTTGATAGACTGACTAAGTCAGCTCATTTCTTACCCATCAAGGAGACCGACATGTTAGCCTAGTTATACGTCGATAAGATTGTAGCCTTACATGGCATACCTGTGTCTATTATCTCTGACCGGGATACTAGATACACGTCGCATTTTTGGAAAAGCTTCCAACAATCCTTGGGCACGCGTTTGAATTTTAGTACGGCTTACCATCCTCAGACAGACGGTCAGAGTGAGCGTACTATTCAAACATTGGAAGACATGCTTCGTGCATGTGTGATTGATTTAGGTGGTAGTTGGGATAACCACCTACCACTAATTGAGTTCTCCTACAACAATAGCTACCACACCAGCATTAAGGCTGCGCCTTTCGAGGCCTTATACGGTAGAAAGTGTAGAACGCCCGTTTGTTGGGCGGAAGTTGGAGATGTCCAATTATCGGGACCAGAGATAGTGTTCGAAATGACGGACAAGATTGTCCAGATTCGTGACCATCTCAAAGCTGCTCGAGATAGACATAAGAGTTACGCTGATCCAAAGCGTAAAGCTTTTAACTTCGAGGTAGGTGATAAAGTTTTGCTTAAAGTATCACCCTGGAAAGGAGTGATGCGATTTGGTAAGAAAGGCAAGCTAAGCCCGAGATACATAGGACCTTTCGAGGTTATCGAACGTGTCGGGTCAGTTGCCTATAAGTTAAACTTACCTGAAGAGCTCAGTAGTATACACAATGTGTTCCACATCTGCAATCTGAAGAAGTGTTTCGCTGACGAATCACTGGTCATACCCCATACAGATGTGCATATAGATGAGAGCTTAAAATTTGTGGAAAAACCATTGTCGATTGAGGATCGACAGGTAAAGAAGCTTCGAAGGAAGCATGTACCGATTGTAAAGGTCAAATGGGATGCCCGTAGAGGTCCCGAGTATACGTGGGAGGTTGAGTCCACGATGAAAGAAAAGTACCCTTATCTTTTTCAGTAAATCTCAAGGTCAAGATTTCTTTTAAGGGGGTGAGGATGTAACACCTCGAAAATTTACGTCCAATAATGTCTTGACACGTGTCATAACCTTTGAACGTGTGAAAGAATGTTCTTGAAGGACTAAAGTTGACAAACAATGAAACTGTGTATATATAAGGGTTCAAAGTGTCAACAATGAATAAATATACTTTACAATAACCCTACATAATGTTTATAACCTTAAACGAATGGATCATGGATCATACGAAGCGAATTGTGAAAGAAAGTGAGAGATTACAAACTACAGGGGTTAAAGGTGTCAACATGTTTAAGATATACCTCTGAATGACCTTTTAGCACACACTAAGCCTTGTAACGATAAATTATGCTCACTAGAATGCACCATAAAAATTTCACCAAGTTTCGTTACCGTATGAGAAAGTTATGATAAAATTCGTGTGTGAGGGTTAGAATCGTCAACTTTGAAAATTTGGGATTTTCGGGTGATCACAAAGTTACCCGAGGACTTGACAAAGATGGTATAAGCCTTAAAGCCCCATATGTCAATAATAAAGTCTTAAAATGCAAGAAAACATTGAGAAAACGACCTTTCGGGGGACCAGGGACTGAAATGCAAATAACGAAAACTTGTTTGGCTGGTCATCAACACGCTCGCGTAGCGCGAGCATGAAACACCCCGGCAGTCGCGCTAAGCGACTGCCTTGTCTGATCAGAAAACATGCATAGATGTCCTGCATGCCTGTTAACCGACTTTGGTTGATCTTATCTGCATTTGTGAGCACTCCCTACATGTTTTATAGCCCCTAGGACACATGTTGATGATCAATGAACATTGGTAGAGTGTTTTGTCATGTTTACAAACCATTACATCCACTATATAAAGCTCCTAATGTTGACAACTTTGAACATTCATTCCATACTTCATCTCTGAGCATTTCTGGAACTCAAGACCATCTTCCAAGCCTTCCTAATCATCCATTAGACTTGTGTAAGTACCCTCGACCCTTCTAAATTAAGTTTTGTTTAGTATTTAGCTTAATAGTCAAACCGTCGTAATTACGGTTTGACTTAGCAATAAAACACAATCGGTCCAGGGTTTTTTCAAAACGAAAGTTGTTATAAGTTGGTAATTATGTGGGCTTTAAACCCTTAAAAGGGCACCCACTGATTCCAATCCTCACCAGGTTGTTTGTCGAGTCAAACTTCTTTCGAAAAAGTCAACAGAATCATAAATCGCGTAATTAACAATACAGAAGGAGTGTAACCTATTTTATCATTCATACAACTTGAAAATAAGTATAATAACTTGTCTAAGCTTGTTGATTCGACAACTTTCTGTTTTGAACCGATTCGGAGCCGAAAGACGCAAAAGTTTGACTTTTGCTTTGACCTCGATTCTGACCCGGTTTTGATAGGTTTAGACATGCCTTAAAGTTCCATTAGGACCTTGTTACATGTGTGTATAACCCTCTGCGTTTATACCACATAAATCCTTAATTGTCCGACGTTTCCGTTAATCGCCTAAATATTGACCGTAATGCCCTTATGACCATAAAACGAGAATTTTGGAAATATGAAAGTACAATAATCTTAGTTACTGATTATTAAACATGTCTATAAATTTTCACATCAGTTGGAGGTCTAGATTAGGAGTTATGCTTAGTGACGTAATTAGAATGTTTCTTAGTAATTAAACGGCGTCATTAGCGTAAAGCCTATCTAAACCCAATTTTTGGCACCAAACCTTTTACCCAATGATGTAATATAATATTTTGGGATTTTTGAAGATTTTTAATTATTTTTAAACTAATCATAAGCTAGGATTAGTGCTTTGATTCGGTAAATACCGAATATACCCTTTTCGGCCATAAAATGAGTTTTACAAATCCTTTTGATGCCAATCCAATTGCTACTGATTTTAAATAATAAATAGAGTGTTTTGAACCTGTTTAACTGATCAGAAAACTCAGAATCCTATTTTAACCCGTACGTCGCTTAAAACGGCTTTATACGCGTATTATACGCATAGTTAGGGTTTAAAACTATTTTGACATATAAGACTTATAAACAAATGTTATAACCTGTTAAAACAAACTATTTTACTGATTTATTCAGACCCAGATCACAGAAGATAAATTAATTCCTTTTATAATCTTTAAAATGACCAAAATACCCCTACGGGGCTTAAAATGAGATTAAACTCGTTTTGGGCATAACGGAAGGTATCCTACTAATATCACAACATATTTAAGGCATGTTAACTTAAGGAACCTGTTTAGGACTCTTATGGTTACCCGTTACGCTTCATACGCGTTCGGTTCGGTTTATGTAACTAGTTTACATAAATTAGCCGAAACGGGTCAAACCTTATCGGTTTTATCTCAAAATCCAGAATGTGTATAATATACCCATATTAAGAAAGTCTTCAAACTTGTCGGGTCTAAATCACATTCTATCCGGTCTTCGCTTAACCGTGCGTACGAACCGTATCTTTAAAACTAACCGGTCTAAGCTTAAGCTTAACTAAAGACCCGTTAGGATTCTAATAGGTTATTATAAACCTTCGTTCCAGATTAGGAGAACCAGTAAAAGATACTTGCACTCGCTAATTTTGATTTATACTTGCTCAGGTAAATACTCTTAACTTATTTTTCCTATACGGGCTTGGGGTACGGTATATAAAATACCGCTTGTTCGGGCATTTCGACCTTAATCGTTTTGGGGGTTAAGTATTATCGAGATGACTGTTTAAATTGTTTTGTTTGCTTAAAGCCTTTGGGAGGTTAATGACCATGTCCCGGATATCCCTGGCATCATTTTACGAAATGGCCACGACCTTAGCACACAGGTGTAGGCGTACACCTGTCAGTGTCTCATTTACATAATGTGGTGTGTCTATTGATCTTTAACCTGGCTCGATCCGGCTACTGAACGCATAAGAAACATGTAAATCTTTTACGAGTATTATATTCAAATAATTATCCCAAGTTATAAAATATTATTTGTGCCTTGTGCCTTAAATGCATTTTCTTAAACTCTTTTCAAAATGAGTCGGTTGATTGTATTTACCAGTGTAAACTGACGTATTTTTCTTAAAAAGGTTAAGTGCAGGTACTACGCGTAATAGGCTGGCTTTTCACCTAGCATCCACAATAAGTCTCGCACGCTTGGATGTCATAGACTGTTGAACATTGTTTCATTTTTATTTTGATCTACCTGTGGATTTATATTCAACTACTTGTGATCCTTAATATTACAATATCGTTTGGTTGAAATGAATCTATACTTTGCTTCCGCTGTGCATTTAAATATTGTGTTGTTTGACTATTATGTTGCCAACCACGTCACGATACTCCCCTACCGGGCCCACCGGTAACTCGTGGAAATTCGGGGTGTGACAGAGTATGATCAACGGCTGGGGAGATGCCACGTGGAAAGTGGGTTTGTGTAGATTGATCTTCAAACGAGTGTCATCATCGTGAGTAGACGAGCGTCCATGATTATGCCACGTCATAGTTAGTTGTAATTGAATGGATGTGCACGATGATCATGTAAGGCTTCTAGAAGATTTACAGTTGTAAACCGTTATGCCCTTGCCACGTGTCCCTTCTTTTGTAACAGAATAGATTCCTTTTGTTCAAGTCTTGACTTCAGGCGTGTGACACCTGCGCCTCCATGGCCATCAAACAAATACCAAACTAAGAAATATTATATTCCACACTTGGTATTTGTATAAATATGTGTATCATTTGCACATATCAATTCTTGTTCAATTTCAAACTCTATATCGCTTTCTGGAGAGTTATACGCAAACTGGTGCATAAACGCCATCAGTTTAACGCGACAAATACTCCGGAACATCAACATATACTTAACATACCTTAAACAACCTTTACATAACTTAGAAATAAGTTTTGAAGGCTTTGGTGTGGCAAAAACAAGTTAATTCGCTTACAGGGACTAAACTTGACAAACTGCAAAAGTATGCCAATCTGAACTGTAACGGACATTCCAGAACATGACCATAAGTTAAACACACCTTAAATATCCTTTATATAGCTTAGAAATAGGCTTTGAAGGGTTCGGTGTGCTAAAATAAACTTGTGGGTCATTCAGGGACTAAAAGCGTCAAAAAGTGCACAAGTTTGCACTTTCGCGCATAACTTACGTTCTGAATCCATCCGGACATCCAAAAATTTATGTAAGAACTAAAATATTTTATTTTAGTGTTTGGCATAAGAAAAATCCATTCGTCGCGCAATTTGGATCGTTTTTCGCGCTTATGCGCATTCCGTCGTAATTAAGCGATCATCGCGATCGTACGACCAAACGAACCAACATCCGGCATATTTTTTATCATGTTTCATGTCCACAATGTTTAGGCATCATTTTAGGGCCTTAAAGTTGGCTTTACGGGCCTTAGAAGTGTCGGAAATGGCTTAAATACGTAACAGGGACCAAAACTGTCATTTATGAAAGTTGCTGCTGATCAGACAAGGCCAGGCGGCCCGCCTGAGTTTTGTGTAATCCTGAAGCGGGCCGCATCAGCCTCCCAGATCTGCAAAAGTGTTGCAAACAGCTGTTTGCAGCTGTTTAACACCCAAAAACCACTTGCAAATGGTATTTCTCAAACCATGGACTGAATCTATGGGCTCTAATGGTTTTCCAAAACAAGGGGCACACATGGACGGTTGAGATCGAGGCACGTTTTTCGACGAACGATCTTAACGGTTCCATGTTTCCTATAAATACCCCCACCCCTTTAGTTGCAACTCACACCTAAATCTGATTCTAGCTCTCTAAGTGGAAGTGTTTGTGCTTCCTACCTGAGAGTGAATCGGGTTTAATACTTGCGGGGACCTTCTGTAAGTATTCCTTCGTTCTTTTCTTTTGTTTTTATGCTTTAAAGTCAAACTGCGATTGACTTTCTGCATTGACCAGTTTATGGTCAATGCGAAGTTCGTTTGAACTTCATAACGTGAGCGTAATCACGATGGTTATAGTCCCTAGTGACTATACCTACTGATTACCACGTTATCTAGGCTCAGTGACGAGTCGTAGTTTCGGGCAAAATGCGTGTTCTCACGTATTTTGTAACCAAACTACTCTAGGGTATCAAAACCGTTTGTTTTGATACCAAACCTGTTTTCTAACTTAACTAAACATGTCCTAGCATGTTTAGCTCGTCACTTTTAGATTTGTGCTTGTTTAGGGTCGTAAGGGTAAGCGATCTAATCAATCGCTTATGCTTTCGAACCCGACCCATTTAGTCGATCATTAGGATCCGACCAAACACTTTAGGTGACCATAGTTATATAGGGAATAACCTTTCGAGGTTATACCTTATGGTCACGTCGTTTAAGTAGTTATATGATAAGTAGTTCTTATGCCTTAGGTAAATCACCGAAATACCCTTTTTGCACCAAAATTCATTTTAAGCCTATGTAACATAACTTTTGACATCTAAACTGATTTAGCAACAATATTAAACATGTTAAGGCATATCTTACTTGTCATAGGGCTAGTTAGGCGGTCCGAACGCGTTTTACGCAAATGACGCGTTAAAGTAGCATAAGCTACCTAAACGGGTCGTAACGGGTCAAAAGCACTTAGGATAAGTTTCATTTTAGTATGTAGGCTTTGTTAAACCATATTACATGAGTTCCTACACTCATTTGGTTTACGAACCCTCATGCTACCCGATCCTCCGATTAGGTCCGTTTATTAATATAGTTACCTATATTAGGTGACGTTTGAATCCGTGATTTTCTAACCTTGCTTGGTGGATATCTAAAGTCTATTGAGCAATCTCAAGTGAGTACATAGACCCCTCTTTTACTGTTTTCCAAACATTTTGGGGTGGAACACATGTGCCTACTTGTTACTTTCATGCTTTCCTGTTTTCACATCATATACTTGCTATGTTCATTAGTACATTTATAGTACATGATTTCATTGTGTTTTATGCTATGTATGCCCATTGTGTGTGTACTTAGTACATTGTTTTCATTACATTTCACGCTATGTGTGCCCATTGTGTGCGTACCTAGTGCATTGTTTTACATTACCTTTACATGCTATGTATGTTCATCATACTTAGTGCATTTGCTTTACATTGCATCTCTGTTGCATATGTTCCAGTAACATATGGACACATTATTTTACATCTCTACCTTGTATGTTTACTTAGCATACTAGGTACATTATTTTCATCACATGCTTGCATTTTGATATGACATTGGTTTGTTTAAATGGGACCACATACATTCATTAACATTAGCTACGCCGCTCGTTAGTAGGTAGTGGTACCATAGGAATTGACAACTCCCGTTCCTGACATCCTAGGTATGTTTGTTTGGATGGAAGGAATGACCGAATTCGAATACATAACTCAGATGAACCTTTAATTTGTTTAAAGGTTTATCACCACAGTCTCAAGGCTTGAATGTATGCATTTTCACAATACCGCATAAATGTTTGTATTCAGTATAGCATGCATTATTCTACAAAGCATAACTTATGATTTATTCAAATACTTTGTTTTTGTACATGTTTACTTGTGGTTTAAGTAGTCTCATTTTACTTACCATACATAACTTTTGTTTACACATTTCATGATTTACATTTGATGGTTTTCACACAAACATTTGACTATACATAAACATTTTTACATTGGTGGTTTAGACATGGGAAATTTACATTGGTGGTTTGTTTGGGTAAGTGGTTTGAGTAACGAGGCATGTGTAATATGATATAAGCATGGTGGATACGCTGCTGGTACTTCCTATATATAAGTGCTTGTATGATATTACATATCGTAGCGTTATTTAAATCATTTCAGTTTAAACATAGAACATTTTTTTTATATACAAGTAACATATTTTTCACAAGATATTGTTTTTCAAACAACTTATCTTATACAAACTCATTTTACTTGGTTATTCATTAAATCTTACATTATTCTTTTACATATCATTTACATATCTTCGTTTTTCAAATGATTTATAAAACAAAACATTTTACAAGGATTATGACTGACTTTTGTTAAGCAACCTTCTTCTAAACATTAAGTCATGAATCCTATTTTCACAAAACCTATGTACTCGCCGGCATTTTTATGCTGACGTACCTATTTTCACATGTGTTTCAGGGAATGATGCGTAGGATTGATCAAGATACACTTAGGCGGACTTGGGCCTTAGTGACAATAAAAGATGGAAGACTAGTTAATTATGTTATACTTCTTTGTTTGATAAGACATTGTAACTCTTTTAATTCAATAAAACAATATTTCAATTTTCCATGTGTTATGAAACAATGATTCTGTTACAACACTCCCCGACGATTCCGCCACGTTTTGTTGTTTTACGTGGTCGGGGTGTGACAAGGCGCGAGGAGTTGTTCTGGGTTTATCTTCAAGTCTAACTGTACCATTGCGCGAGCCTGCACAAGGGTGTCAGTTGAATGTTTATTTATCCTTTTCTCCAGCGCATGGTTGTCGATGACTATTATTTTTTCATATCTTTGTTTAGAACCACTGGGCAGCCGCGCAGGTTCTTGTTAAAGATGTTCTTAGAATAAGACAATGGCATGGTCTCATGCGTCTGCGCAAAGTTCCTGGGACCATATTCCTTCTGTTTCTTTCCAATTCCTGTTTGGGACTGCTCCGCGACAGCGTAGGGTCCTTTTCAAGATGTCTTTGGAATAAGGTTGTGGTATGGTCCTATGCGCTTGCGCGAGGTTTTTGGGACCATACCCCTTCAACTGCCTATTTTGAAGTTTTTGTTGTAGTATTTAAACAAGTCATCCAGACGGATGGCCATTCGATCGGATGGTCATCCGATCGGATGGCCACTCGAGTGGGCAACCTGTTGTTTTGAAAATTTCAAGTTTTCAAGTTAAAAGTTTTTGCGATTTATCGGAGACGGCATGATGATGTGTCAAACAACGGAAACACACCAAGTCCAGCTCGTTCGATCAGATGGGAATCACCCCATTCGATCAGCCTAACTTTTTTTGTTGAAGTTTCATGTTCAACCCGTGAATCGGTCATCTCTCCGGTGGAAATTCATCTTCAAGCCGGTTCTCCACTAGAGAATGGGTAGAGAGCCTGAATGAGTCTAGATTCCACCGGTTTTGAGTAGAATGTTAAAGAAAAGTTGAAGAAAGTAGAAAATTGTTGAAAAATGTTGAGATATGTTGAATTCTCTACAAGATCTCAAGTTATGAGTGTGGAAATCCTTTATATCTGAACAAATCTTGATGAGATGATGTCACACAACAGCTTGCACACGCAACTGAGTGAGAACCACCTTCAAGTAGTCCAAATTAGACGATTTCAAGAAGAAAACCGATGATTTTGATGGAGAAGATGATGGAGAAGTGTGTAGTGGTGTTGAAAGTACAAGATTTAGGAAGATATACTTATGAAATGGTCTTGAATCGAGTGAAATAGTGCTTGAGAGTGACTGGGAGCGAGTTGGTCGAATGGAGTTGTGACATTAGTGAACAGTTGTGTGCACGCCGGGTATTTATAGAGTGAGAGAGGAGTAAGGCGGTGGAGTGGAGTGAGTTCGGTCGGATGGCCAGTCGATCGGATGGTCATCCGGTCGGATGGTCCATTCGACCGAGTGCCCATTCGATCGGTTGAGTTGCGTTTTGTTGGTTTCCGACTTTCATTTCGTGTGTTAAGCATTGCGTTGCGTTTAGGCATGTTGCGGGTAAGCATTGCGTTAAGATAACCACATAATCTTTTAACAAGTAATCACACAAATAACACACATAATAACTAAGATGCATAGAAGTAAATATGTGTTTCGAGTTTGCATTGAGATTGCGTTGCGATAGCGTTTAGTATAGCCATGCGATGTGATATGCGATAAAATGCGTTTAAAATAGTATGCGTTGTAAACTGCGTTTAATGCGATAACTGCGTTTTGAATAAGCGTTATAATCATGCGTTAAAAATTTGTCAAAATATAGTTTTAACCCTTAGCGATAATTGATATCTCGAGAGTACAAGTCAATTAAACAAGAAATGATAGATCTAAGTAATGACCCGGAAAGTCGGGTTGTTACACCTGGGCACGGGATTCAAATTTTGGACTAAAACAATATTGGCCGCCCAAAATTCACTTTAAAGGTTGGTGTGCTTTAATTATTTGTACATGATGCTTCAGATGTTGTAAATGTTGAAAAAGTGGCAAATGACCATTCTTGTCCCTTGAATATGCATTATATATATAGTATAGATAGTATAGATATATATAGGGTAAATTACACCTTTCGCCCTTTATGTTTGTATCGAATTGCAGTGGATAGTCTTTAACTTCAATAAATACAGTCACAATTCTTTATTTGGAAAACTCATTACAAACTACGTCCTTTAGTTCTAACCTGGTTAAAAATTTTCAGTTAAGTTTATCATGTGCAAGGCACATGAGGGTACTTGAGTCATTTTACCCAATTATTTAGAAAAGAACAATAATAAGAAGCATTCATCATACCAACAGCAGAAACAGTCGCCCAACTAAAAAGCACCAAACCGATAATCAGAGTACACGCAAACAAAATCCGTTCAAAAGCAAGAACAATAGTCGGAAACTCAATCTGAATCCACTTAAACTGTAAAGACGCCCAAACACCTATAAAAAAAACTAGCAAACCCACACACACAAAATCCTAACAACCCTAAAATCACCGAATTAAAACTGGTAAACAGAGACGAACTAAAACCGAAAACAATATGTGAAGATATGATCGTAAACCAAACCACAAAGAACGAACCGGATTTAACATTCAACGAGTCGAGAACATACGCATCCATAAACCATAGGGTTAGAGCGACAACAACTGGAGTGTCGCTGGGGTCGAGGAGGAATGCGGCAGATGGAACATGCGCGACAACGATCCTCGCGTTGTGAGCAAACGACGTCGAATTGAAGTGAGAGTTGTGTTGCGAACGGCGGTTAGTGGTGGTGTTGCCGTTGGGGTAGCTAGGGCAAGGGTTTCGTTTGGGGGAGTAGACATTATTGAAGTTGGGGGAACTGACGGAGGGAGAGTGTAGGGGCGGGGGTTGATTTAAGAGAGAGAGAGTGAGAGAGGTGGTGGTGGTTGGAGAGAGAGATGTGGTGGTGGTTATGGTGGTGGTGAAGAAGAAAGGGAAAGAATGAAATGGGTTTTTAAATTAGGATTATTTTTTTTTCTTTAATTAAGTTAGTATAAAGACTAAATTAACCTTGATTGATCAGACATAACTGTAAATTTTTCCCAGGTTAGAGCTAAAGGATGTAGCATATATGAGTTTTCCAAATAAATGATTGTGACTATAATTATTGAAGTTAAAGGTTATCCACTGTAATTCGATACAAACATAGAGGACGAAAACTGTAATTTACCCATATATATATATGTTCGAATAGCAAAGCTTATATACTCATAAATTACACCAAATAAATAATAATCCACTCCTTGCTTAGGATTGATCAAAGACCTCCAACTAAGAGGCAACAACCTCTACCAGGTGAGCTAGCCTCACATTGACTTTATATATATATATATAAATTTAAGCGGATTCTACATGTGTTTATATGAAAAAACTCTGATAATGTAAAAACGATTGTTTCTGTGTAAAAAAAATTAATAATTTTTTTACATGCAAAATTAGTGCAGTTCCTAATGAATCCACCTCATATGAAGTATCAACATCAACATCTTTTAGTTCCATTTTACTAAATCACTTTAATTGAAGAAATAAAAGAAAACAATATGTGAATGCATATGTCTGTAGCTTTCGTCTTGTATCGAGTCATATTGTATTGTTTAATGTATGTTTAGTTTGATATCCGTCATGAAACAAAGGTTTTGTTTATGTAAAATTCCATCTGGACGGATGGAGTCCATCCAGACGGATGGGCATAGTCCATCCGGACGAATGGGCAGGTAGTGTTTCGGACAGATGGCCAACCTCTATAAATAGAAGTCTTGGGGTCTAGTTTTTGTTAACTTTTGGCAAACAGAGGGGAAACTCTGTCGAATTGTTTCCAGGCTTTGTAACTTCTTTCTACCTCAATGAAACAATCTTTGCAAGGTGTCTCAGTGAGTATCTCAATCTATTTCATGGATTTCGCACTTGCAAGTAGATTCTAGATTCCGGTTGGAGCGTTCAAGAACTGAACACGGTCCTCACAAGTGGTATCAGAGCTTGGAGACCAGATTCGAGACTGAAGATCACTTGATACAAGAATTAATTCCCAAATTCAAGCCGATTTGAATCTGCATTCATCATATTTCTACTCATTCTTCTTTTTTAACTTTCTCAGACCATAAAATCAAAATTCACGTCGAATTCATGGACAAAATCGGCTAAATTTTTTATATGATGTATGAAATCAGTGTTTAATCAATCTTCTAAAAATTCAGATCAAAATTCGACCTAAAACTTACTAAAATCTGGAAAAATCCATGAAAAACGTAACTTAGGTTTTCATAATCAGCGCTCATCCGGACGGATATGCATTTTAGTTGTGATATTTTTCAAGGTTTTAAGACCATCCGTAAAAGTCAAACCCATCCGATCGAATCGGCATATTCAAATCCCATCCGGTCGAATTGGCATATTCAAAGCCCATCCGTCCGAATAGACAAGTTTCAAGTCCATTCGTCTGAATCAGTATTCTGCTCATTCGTCCGAAATGGCTATTCCCATCCGGACGAATAAATTGTTTTGTGTGTTTTCAAACGTGTTTGACTTTTATTGACTTTTGCAGGTATTTTCAAAGATAGTGATCATGGGGGGAGAGTTTCATAGTGAGTTTTACGACGCATTTACCACATCGACACCAGCGTCAACTTCTAATCTGAAGAATGTTTCTAGTGTTATTTCTGAGACGTTAAACGTTGACAACACATATTGAAATTACCAAAAACTGCCAAAGCTTATGAATATTGAGGATTACAATAGGTGGGCTCCTAGATTCATCAATTGGTTGAAAGCATATGCGTATGAGAGTTGGAAATCATTAGAAATCGGGTATACTGTTCCATTAACTCCACAAGGTGAAAGAATCCCATTTACCGCTTTGGGAAAAACCGATCAAGATGACTTCTCTATTGAACAAAGAGGGATCGCTCTCATTCATCATTCGGTCAGAGATGATATTATATCGTTACTTCGATATGATAACACGACGAAAGGGTTGTGGGAATCGTTGAAGAAAAAATGTACTGGTGGAGATGAAATAGTCAAAAACATAAAGTCGTTACTGCAAAAGGAATTTGATTATTTCAGTTGTATGAAGGGAGAAAGTGTTAAGCAGATGATTGAACGGTTTTGCCACATGAAAGTGGAATTGGATAGGTTTGATATCACAAAGACCGTTGAAGAATTCAATGAAAAACCGATTGACACATTGCCAAACGAGGATAATTGACAATATTACGTGTTGATTCTGAAAAACAATTTGAATTTGAGTACGGTCAGTTTGGATAATCTGATTGAGAAGCTAGAGGGGCATGAGCTGGAAATAAGAAAACAGAACAAGTCAAACAACTCCAATTATCAACAGAATGCGAACCTGTACTACTGGGGAAGTCTGTTTTCACCAAATGTTCAATCACCAAAGATTGGGACGGCTTTCAATGTTGGAAATTCAAATGAGTCATCTAAAAGCAGTTCAAGTGGTGGATCGTCAGGAAGCAGTGGTTTTGGTTACTCGGGTTCAAACTTAAACACGCAATCTCCGTCTGCACCCAATACACAACAAAGTCAAAATAATTCCAAACCCAATCTTATCCAATGCAATATTTCCATGAATCTTAACAACGCACAAAGTTTTTCAGAACACGTCTGGTAACTTGGCAGTGTAAGAAACAGACCACAGTCGCTCTCTCTACATGCGAAGCTGAGTACGTCTCAGCTAGCAGCTGTTGTTCACAGATCTTGTGGATCCAACAGCAGATGAGAGACTATGGTCTGTAATTTCTTAACTCGCCTATCTTTGTAGATAATGAGGCTGCAATTAACATCACAAAAAAACCTGTTCATCACGCTAGGACTAAACACATAGAAATTCGACATCACTTCATGCGTGAGTGTTACGAAAAGAAGTTGATTAGAATTGAAAACAAAATCCACACCGACGAACAAAAAGTTGACTTTTACACAAAACCGTTTGATAACTCAAGGTTTAAATATCTTTTGTAACATAACGGTATGCGGCTTTTGTCGTCAGGGGAGAAATAGTTGATAGCGATGGTGATTCCAAAGAAGAGGACGTTGATAAGCGATCTGCATTGGTTTGTTGGTTTTTTTTAATGTTTTGGATTTTAGGGCGAGAAATTGTAGTGAAAAATACAAAAACATTTAAAAATGCAAAAAATGTAAAAAAAACATAAAAAAGACAAAAAGAGTTAGTGTAAAAAGAGGAAATGATAGTACATCAGCTAGACATTCATAGCACGCTAAAGAATTGGAAAGCTATATAGTGATATACGGTCTCACTGATGATGTGTCAGTAGGTTTTTGTACATTTAGTAGATTGATTTCGAGATATAAACCTAAAATCAATTTCTTGCTTATCTCGTGGGGAACATCTCTCGGATATATAAACCTAAAATCTGTATATATATATATATATATATATATATATATATATAACTATATAAACAAAATTGTGGCGTCCACTTTTCACATTCGATAAATAATATAAACATCATAAAATATATTTTTTTTACAAAACTTGGGAATGACTAATTCGTAATATAAACAATTCCCTGCTTTTATCGACAACATTCGAAATTATGTTCTAAGACACTTTTCAAAAGATACAAAATTATGACCATACAAGTTCCATCAAAAGCATTTTGTCCAAACTACACAAAGTAAGAATTAAAACTTCAAACTACTACGATCATCCTAGACATAAGATCAACATTTACATTACAAAAATGATTTTGACCCATTACAAAGATAACTTGAACCGGAAGCGCATAAAGGGCTATATAGTGTGTTCGGTCCGAGCTCGCCGACATCAAGCATGAGATTTACCTATCATACACAACATCAAAACATTCGCTAATTCATAATACCAAACAAAAAAATCTGTAACCTTCATTACATACTCTTAATCGACCCATTAGCAATTTACCATTTTGTTGACAAATCTTGTTTGAACCATTCTTCTCGTTTGACATTATTTCCGTTAAATTTCTTTCATTCCAACATCTCGATAACATTCATACATACATCCCATTCGACCCATTAGTAATGAGCCCATACTCGAACATTGTCGCTATTCGTCATACATGTCCTAATTAACCCATTTGCAACGGGTCAATTTTATCATACATACTTGATACAATTTTATCATTTTTGCCCCGTTTACAACAAGTCATTACTTAACCATTTCACATCCTACTTTCCAAACGATTTTGACCCACTTGAGTAGTCATTATTCATCCGATACTATTGTGGTACTTATCCGTTTTCCAACATACGACATATCAAAATTTTACCATGAACGAACATACAACTCAACACTAAGATTTAATTACTAAACTATCATCCGTAGAACTACATAAAAGGAGAATTAAGTTCATATGAACTTACAGTGATCTTGTGACGCTTACGACTTCAAGTGACTTGTACCTTCTTCCTTCTTCGTGCCTATACATTATAATTTCATGCTTTTAGCTTTCGTAAACATTTCTTCACATATGCATTTTTGATTTATTCATCATGACTTAACATAATTACCCATGTATTCATTTTCATTTACATCATCATTAAATCAAGAATTCATGTCAAACTTCAACTAAATCATTCTTAGGCATTTCATCAAACACATGGCGTGCGTACTATCTATAAAGCATGAAGTACAAGTATTTAAAGCATATTTTTCCATAGTTCATCCATTGATTAACATAAGAATTCACATCTTCACAATTTGTCACTCTAACCAAATACATGTTGTTCTAAATCATCTATTCATCAATATTTCATCAACATTAATCTAATTAGCATATAAAATTTCACATATTTTTAATCATCTTTTGACATACAAGTGGGTTTTACCCTAATTCATCATTATAGAGAAATCTGAGCATAATTTCAAATCCTAAATGTTCATATCATTCTGCATGCATGTTTGATTCCATAGAAATTCACAAATTCCACATAAACCATTTCATCAAACATTACCAAATCATAAAATTAAACTTACTGGATGTCAAGAACACTTAGATAATCAAAGTTCCTGGCTCATGCATTCGATTAATCTTTGATTTCCCTTTCAATTTGAAGAATTTTAGGACGTTAGGGTTTTGAGGGGAAATCTCCTCCCGGCCCCTTCTCACGGTCGCGCACACACACACACATGAAGCACTGGGCATTTTTTGTTAAGTGTTTTGACTACATATTTTTCATTTTGACCCCCTCAACCTTTAGAACGTGGCACTTTTCTCATATTTACATACTAACTTAGTAAAGCTTCATGCATATATATAAGATTTTAGATTTGCTAAAAGCTATAAATCTTAATAATGGTAAAAAATTATGTTTACCATTTCTTTTCATCTAAGTATTGCGATTAAACATTATAATATGTCATACGAAATTTGGGGTGTTACAAGTCTACCCCCTTAAAGAAGGTTTCGTCCCCGAAACCATAATACATACCGAATAACTCTGGGTAGTGTTTCGCATATCATCCTCCGCTTCCCACGTAAGATCCGATCCCTTTCAGTGTTACAACTGAACCAACACTTGTCGAACGGATTTGTTGCAGAGTTGCTTCACCTTAGAATCTTTTATTGCCACGGGCCTTTCTACATAATTTAACTTCTCATCCACTTCAATATCATCCAAAGGCACGTACGCCGTTTCATCCGCGAGGCACTTTCGTAGTTGCGACACATGAAAAGTGTTATAAATTCCATCCAACGCAGGTGGTAATTCTAACTGGTACGCTACCGACCCAACCCGAGCGAGTATTTTGAATAGTCCAATGTATCGAGGACCTAACTTCCCGCGTTTACGAAAATGAATTATCCCTTTCCAAGGAGAGACTTTTAGCCACACAAAATCACCCACTTGAAACTCAATTGGTCGCCTTCGCCGATCAGCATAAGACTTTTGTCTGTCTTGTGCCGCCTTTATCCTATCTAACCATGTCAATCTTTTCATTCGTTTCGGCTACTACATCTTTTGACGCGAGTTCTCGCTGACCCACTTCCTCCCAACAAACCGGGGTTCTACATTTCCTTCCATAGAGCATCTCGTAGGGGGGACCATTTTTATACTGTTATGATAACTATTGTTATATGAAAATTCTACCAAGGGTAGATGATCATCCCAGTTTCCCCCAAAATCGAAAACACATGCCCTTAGCATATCAACTAATGTTTGGATAGTTCTTTCTGACTGACCATCGGTTTGAGGATGGTAGGCGGTGCTTATATGTAACTGGGTCCCCAATTCTTCATGAAACTTTATCTTGTCAAGGAACGTATTCGTTATCTCATCTATCTCTCATCCTTTTATCGAAGACGTAAGAAGTCTTCTTGAATACTATCAACCGCGGATTGTGGGCAATGATATTTTAGAAAAGGTTCCTTGAACTCCTGCCACGTTAACGTTTGTACTTTATCATCCCCCAATTCCTTAGAATACGCGTCCCACCAATCTTTTGCTCGGAGTTGGAGGAGACCCGTAGCAAACATTACTTGGTCCTCCACTTCACATCTACTTCTTACAAACACAGCCTCGGTACTTGAAATCCATATTTGACAGGCTATCAGGTCAATTTTCCCTTTATATGGCAAGGGGTTACATGCCATAAACTCCTCATACGTACACCTTCAAGTGCTTTTCTTCGTTTGTAGTTCATTAATCATTTCCTTCAATTCTTCAACCTTGGACGTCACTAATGTATTAACTATCCCCAATACTTGGCCTTCTACTTCTTGAGCTAGTCGAGGAATACTAGCCTCAATTGCCTTTCCTACTTCTTCCACAATTCTTTCGTTTATCATATCTTGTTGTGCTGCTATATTATCATTCACGTTTACATTGTCCGCCATCTACATAAAACATTTATCTCATTCATTAGATTTCTTTTCATACGTCTCTTCATCATATTTAAACTCATGTTAGCATACTACATTCAATTTATAATGCATACTTTATACATTATCGTCTTTGACGATCATGCCGTATCTTGTAGATCATAATCCTTGATCGTAACGATTTTCCTTCTCACCATTCTTATACATACCTTTCCCCATTATTCTTGGCATCTAAACTTCTTTAAACATTAGTTACGAGACCTTAGAAACTAATTAGAACAAGTACCATCATCAAAGTAACAAAATAAAAAATTTTGGGCGTTTTTATGTCTCTCGCGGCACGCGAGAGACTACTCTAATTCCGTCGCGGGCCGCGACCTGGCACGCGTGTCGTGCCCCAATTCCTGTTCCCTGTCGTGTGGCGCGGAGGAGCTGTTTTTCCATCAGGTTTGTTATAAAAACCTGCATTTGCCCAGCTCTAATTTTTTTCAAAATCAAACTTAAAACTTCCATAGCTTTCAACCTACAAGTCCGTTTTACGTGATTCTTTTTTCTACGTGTCAGTAATTTAAATGCGGACCTGTTCAACATCGTCGTTTGCCTTAAAACTCGACTTATAAGCAACTAGCCTATAATTCCCTTTTTCATCTCTAACTATGAGTATAATCAAAATTTACAACTTACTTACTTGCATAGCGCTTCGGAACGAACACACCTTCATACGAGCTTTCGGTTTGAGTTCAAGCATTTTAACTCTAATACTTGAATCCCTCAAACCTGGGCTCTGATACCAACTTGTGGCGCCCACTTTTCACATTCGATAAATAATATAAACATCATAATTTTTTTTTTACAAAAATTGGGCATGACTCATTCGTAATATAAATGATTCCCTGCTTTTATCAACAACTTTCGAAATTATGTTCTAAGACACTTTTTAAAAGATACAAAATTATGACCATACAAGTTCCATCAAAAGCATTTTGTCCAAACTACCCAAAGTAAGATTTAAAACTTCAAACTACTACGATCATCCTAGACATAAGATTAACATTTACATTACAAAAATGATTTTGACCCATTACAAAAGATAACTTGAACCGGAAGCGCATAAAGGGCTATATAGTGTGTTCGGTCCGAGCTCGCCGACATCAAGCCTGAGATTTACCTATCATACACAACATCAAAACATTCGTTAATTCATAATACCAAACAAAAGATTCCGTAACCTTCATTACATACTCTTAATCGACCCATTAACAATTTACCATTTTGTTGACAAATCTTGTTTGAACCATTCTTCCCGTTTGACATTATTTCCGTTGACTTTCTTTCATTCCAACATCTCGATAACATTATAATATTTTAGATTTGCTAAGAGCTATAAATCTTAATAATGGTAAAAATTTATGTTTACCATTTCTTTTCGTCTAAGTATTGCGATTAAACATTATAATATGTCATACGAAATTTGGGGTGTTACAAAAATTCTTTTATTTATTATTTTTTATAATTGTTTATTTTAGTAATTAGAGTAAAATGACCAAAATATCCTTATGTGGGGTCCACTAGGTCAGGTTTAACCATAAAAAATAACTGAGTTAAGGCTAAATGACATAACGTAAAAGGGTTTGCAAACATCGAATATGTTTTTTGTACTTTTTGAAGACAAATGACACACTTTGCAATCTAGTGTAAACATAAAGGATGATTTTTGTAATTTACTCCTTTAATGAATGAGAATAAAATACTCGATTTTATGGTTCAATTTTCTTTTACAAAGTGATGAAGTACATAAAAGTTATTTACTAATACATACGGTGGAATTAGATAAAAAGTTTAACAATGACGATTTTTTTTTGTTTTGCCTTTCCCAACCATTAAATCATCCTATTATGTTTCTATAACACGCTACTCATCTTAATTATTGATTTTCACTGATTAATGGCTCATATCACTTTCTATGTTTGATGTGTGAGTATTCAATTGGACGCATTGATGTGTGTGTATTCAATTGGACGCATTGATCCAAGTTTTTAGTTTTTAATTGACCTTGGATAAAATAATCCTGAAAATTTTGATTTTTCTTGAATGTGTGTTTGAAAGGTAAAGGATTTAATCCTTTAAACGAGAAAAAACATAATCCGAATATGAATCAAACCAAAAAAGTTCAGAAGTTCTGTATATATTTATAGTTAAGAAATAAATACCCCTTATATCTATGTATTTTAAAACCTAAAAGGGAGAAGTAATGACTTAATTGGTGGACATCTTTTGTGTTTAGCCTTGGGCTGCCCTTTTATCTTGCTTGCTGTGTTAAAGGACCACCAACCAATTTCCTTGTTTGGGTTAAAACACAAATGATTTAATGTTTGTTGAAAGATTTTCCTTTTGGTCGTTTTTTTTACTTCATCAAACATTCAAACAACTTATTATCTAGCCAATCATTGATCAAAACAACAATGTATCAACACAAATAACCATAAGAGAAATAACCAACTTCTTACATCAAACCTTCAAAATCATCAACATACCAGTATTAGTAGCAGTAGCGAAACCGAAACCAAAAAGGAAAGAAGATAATGCACATATTTTAAACACTTTAACTCGCGCATTCCACAAGATACATTCTTATGAACTATTACATTCAAGAACAAAATAAGAATAATCATCGGGTAGAAACATTTGCCGTAAAAAACTCATTCGATGTTTTCACCGGGTGATGAAGAACCGGATAGCTTTTGTCTCTTGGGTTGTGGTTCACCCAATTGCAGACTGACAGAAATTTCTTGGTCCTCGAGTTTTAATGGTGAAAGATTGTCTGCATTCGATGCTTCAGATTTCCCAATTTGAAAAACAGGAGATCTAACCGAGAAGCTTTCTATAAACTGATGTTCTTCATGCATGAACTCTCCTTTGGGGACTTCCTCAAGATTTATTATTCCAAGTGGCTCATGATCTTCTTCGGTTTTTTCTTTTGGAGGTGATGATTCTCCAACAGTAGAATCAATCCCTGCTGCAGACGCATTTCTTTGATCTTGCAGTGCAACTGTAGTTTGAGTACATAAAGATAAATATGTCACAATCAAGTTTTAAAAGTTGACACTGTGTTTTTGAGGCGTCTGGGTTAATGTTGATGACTTTGACACGAATAAGTATACGTGGTCAGTTTGGTTCACCCAATCGACGCGATATGGACCCTAGTTTTTAGGTGTTTGAACCAAACAAAACCAAAGCATTCATACCAATGTATTTAAGATGGCTATTTTTTGTATATGAATCATCAACATTGAATTTTATTAAAAAATAACTCATCACTTGATTGTATTAGAGTCAATTTATGATCAACATTGTACATACCTTGCAAACTTTGGTTAGTTGTGATGAGATCAAGTTCCAAAAGATCAAGAAGCCGTCCAAGATCAACTCCACTAGTCCAATTCTCTGGTGGCTGGCCCACTTTCAGTTTTAAGCGTCCACGATTGGCGGTACCGCCCCAAATGATTCCAATGGGTTGCGGTTTCTCATCCGGGTTTTGTGCTGTTAAAAGAATTAGACTTCCACTATCACCTTCAAGATCAAATGTTTCTTGGTTTTCACCAACAACCAAGAAATCTGTAAAGAAACAGATTCCTTTTTCGTCGTTGTATTCTAAGGCATACGCCATTATTGTCCCGGTAGTTAGCCCGGAACTTCTACCAACTTTAGCCACTTGTTTTCCAATTAAACTGTTGATTGGAGACTGCAAATCTATAACTTTAACATCACCAATTTCCCCAATGCCTTTTACAGATGTGGTCACATTTGATATATTTAAGTCTTCATCAAATGCAATGAACGCCCCATCGGCTCTGACAAAGGTTTCTACAGGATAAAAATGTTACAAAAATAAAAAGATAATAATACTAACTTTTATTTAATGTTATTACCTGGGTTTGTCCCAGCAAATATCCCATACCAGCGTTCATCGGTGATGAATGACGTGGCCCTCTCCACAGCCCCTAGATACACCCCGGGTCCGAGGCTAGGTGGCAGAGGATGGAACATTTTTTGGCTCGGATAATCCAAGTTGACTGCCACATGCCTATTTGTGAGGAAACCCACCTGGTGGTTTCCTGTTCGGCTCTTAACAATGGCACCCAAGGTTCCATACGTTTCTTGGTTTGCAACCTTTAAAAACGACAACTGAGTTTATGTTTGATTCAAGATCGATCCTTTAGGAAAAAAATAAACCATTCCTAAAATGAGTTATCAATTATCAGTTCGCTTATAAATAAGAGGATTGGGGTTATGTTCTATCTCAAACGAGTCATATTAATAATAACAAATACACGTCAAATGGGTAGAAAGTAATATTTTAATTCAAACAGGTGTATTTAACATTTGAATATATGACTTGGTATGGATAGATTACCTGGGAGCCTGAACCAATGCATCGACCACTCCCACGCAAGTCATCAACAAGCTCTGAATACAACTGTTCCTTTGGAGTTGCTGCAGGTGCACCATAATAAGAGAACTCTACCACATCAACATCACACCACACACCTCCAGGTCCCTGTTCAACCTCTTTATTTATATGGTAAAATTCAATTCAAAACAATATAAATCCAAAAACAAAAATAGATATAAACAACCTCAAGAGCAGATGGCAGACACTGAATGTGAGTGAGCCACTGTCTATGAACCTTGCGTGCCACAAAGACAAGAATGGCAGGTATATCGGTTAGTACCCCGCGTCTAATTCGGAACCCAATTGCAGTCCCGAGACTGCACCTACGCAAGATTTTGCTATGAAAAGCCCTGATTGTCATGAGTTCAAGTAATGTAGTAGCTCGTTGTCCAGTTGGCTGTCGATTAAGAGTTTCAGGCAAAACTCCTTTTAAAAGATTCCCAAAATAATTAGCTCTGTCTTCAGCATCATCGATTAAGCGGCTAGAAGTAGGCCATGAGAAATACGCAGCATTACTCTCGGACAGTTGACCCGCTGATGTTGTGATAAAGGATTGCACAGGTCGACTTGGTGATGTCAGAGTAGCATGATTGCAGCACATTCTTTCCAAATCCAATGCTGATTCCTCTGATGGTGTAGAGCCAGAATGATGAAACCTTGAATCCATAATAATCCAAATCCCACCTGAATGAAAAACACCCAGTATTTTCTCAGGTGTACCAATCCTATGTACATATATTTAAATCTAAGGACAGAGGAAACATATATGAATCTTGATTACTAATAAACAGACGACGTTCCACTGAACTTGAAGCATAAGGTAACAGTGAAGAAAAGAAAAATCCACTAAATTACAATGAAGTTTCATAATTGTTAAATTCAAGTAAAATTTGAAAACTAAAGAGTAACCAAGATTCATTTATATAAAGTTTAGACGGAAAAGAAAAGAACCTGAGTGAGTAACTACTACCCCCAATAACGATTACAGCTCCCAAATAGAAAGTCAAAAAATATATAAAACCCTAAAACACGACAAAAATCAATCAAATAACTACACTTACAGAGTGAAATTCAATAATTCCGATTAATAGATACAATCGTATTCTGTATAAGAATGCATATCGATCAGGCGGCGGAAGGGTGCAGTCGGTGAGTGGAGGGAAGAAAAGGGCGGAGGAGACGCCATTTATTTATAGAAACAAACTCTCAGGAAATACTTCCATTATTATATCGGCCGTCGTTTTGATATTTATTCATAGAGTACACTTCCCCTGCTTTTTACTGTTGGATCGTTTTAACGATTTTGCTTAAATTCTTTAAAGATAGTCATTTTACTCTATAATCTTTTTAACTTATCATCATTTTGCTTCTCGTCTTTAACCCCGTCTAAAATGTGTGTTACAAGTAAGAGTATGTTGGTAATTTTACAGATAAGTATTTTAATAATTTATTATTAATACACCCTTTTGTCCTATTTTATGTTCCCATTTTACCCCATCTTTGTTGTGATGTTCCTAGTTGGTACTACACCACGTTGACCACCGTCTCTCCGCCGCAGTTTCGCCGGAATAAGCCATCACCACCTCCGGGGGACATTTTAGGGCTCTTAGGTGATTAATTCTTGTTCAAGTTAAAATTGGGATTTGCCGCAAGTCGCGCACTCACGACGTAGCTCTTTCTTGGTGAGGTGTCTGGGAGGGTGAGCAACTGTAGGTTGCTTTCCTCTCCTTCGTTTCTTGGGTGGGTTGATACATGACCTCCTCCTCACCTCGAGAAGGAGGACTCGTTATCACTTCTCGGTTTTGATTGTTTCCAATGGGCTCTGCCAAGGGTAGGAGCATGGTATCCAGTGCCTCTGAAGGAGATGTTGGCTCCACCTCGTCCAATGGAGTGTGGCTATGCCCCTTCAGGAACTTCCATGAGTGTAAAGACGGCAAGCCTGGGTCTTCTGGGTATAACAGATTGATCGCGCATTTTCAGCAATTCCATTTTAAAGATGATCGTAAAGAATCCCTTCAAGGTGCGCTTTCTAAGGATTTAGAATTGTTTTCGAATGTTGGGGAAACCCTGCGAGTTTTGGGATATTGGTTGTGTGGGAGGTGCATGAAGACACACGCACTTAGTAGGGGGTGTCATCGTCCTGATGGTGTTTTCACGTTCTCTAGAAAATCCGGGTCTGATGAGGATTTTGTCATGGGGATCCCAAGGCCCCAAGATCCCGTGATGGTTGTTGAGCTTAGGACCCCGCAGGGAGTGATGGGAGATGTCGATCTCCTTGAACGTGTTTTCTCCCTTCCGGTTCGAACTGTTAAGAGCATCCCCCCAAGCTGTCGTTTGACATTTGCACAAGCTTTGACATGTGTCATTCATAAAGTAGTAGCTTCCCCTGGGACTGTCGAAAGTTGGGTCAAACTCTTGCTCTTACCCCGTTGTACCCTTAAGGTGGTTAAGCCGTCTTCCAGGCAAGAGCGAAGGTCGGGTAATCGAAAATCCTTGCAATGTGATAGTATTTTGCGGGCCTTAGCTATGTGGAAGGAGGGCTCTGGTTTTGAGGTTTTGGTCAATTCCCTCATTGCCGATACTGGAGAAGGGGCCGTGCGTGGGGGGAGGCACAACGGGAGATAGCTGAGGAGGTTAGCCCCAACATCAAGCAATGTCTCAGGAAAGTGAGTGATGGTCACTTCACTGCTGCAGTTAAGGTGTTGTGTTCCAGCGGGGTTGCTCCCCAGGGGGAATCTACCATGCAAGCCCTTATCGACAAACATCCCTTCGCACCGCCCCCGAACCTCCCTTCAACTCCTCTTTCACAGCCTGCGTTATCCATGGATGAATACTGCATTCACAGGTGTGTGAAATCTTTCCCGAAAGGGACATCTTGTGGGCGAGATGGCCTGCGGGCCCAATACCTGTTGGACGCTCTTAGCGGCGAGGGGTCGGTGACTGCCTCGGGATTGCTTACTGCCATCACTGAAGTGGTAAACCTTTGGCTAGGGGGGTTATGTCCTAAGGTGCTCGATGATTTTGTTGCTTCGGCGCCCCTAACCCTTTTATTGAAGCCTGATAATGGGATTCGCCCCATTGCTGTGGGGGCAATTTGGAGAAGATTAGTCTCCAAAGTAGCCATGAAGAAAGTTGGGAAAGAAGCTGTTAAGTACTTGGGGGACTATCAATTTGGGGTGGGGGTCCCCAATGGGGCGGAGGCGGTGCTGCACAGCGCTAACAGGTTTCTTAATTCTTTTCATTCAGATGGTTCGCTGGCCATGCTTACGGTTGATTTTTCCAATGCTTTCAACTTAGTTGACCGTTCAGTTTTTCTTTGCGAGGTCCATCGCCATTGCCCCTCCATATTCCCATGGGTTCAATTTCTGTATGCTCAGCCTGCTAGGCTATACATGGGGAATGATCGCATCGGGGCATTCACGGGGGTGCAGCAAGGGGATCCCTTGGGACCTTTGCTTTTTGCCCTAGCCTTACACCCCTTAGTGCTTCAGGTGCAGGAAAACTGTAAACTCCCCTTCCATGCTTGGTACTTGGATGACGGTGTCACACCCCGACCACGTAGAACATACAAAACGTGGCGGAAATGTCGCGGAGTGTTGTAACAGAATTAATTGTTTCAAATCCATGGTAATTGAAGTTTCGTTTTATTGATTAAAAGTGTTACAATGTCTTAACAAACAAAGAAATACAACATAATTAACTAGTCTTGCATCTTTTATTGTCACTAAAGCCCAAGTCTGCCTATGTGTATCTTGATCATCTTATGCAACAGCTCCTGAAAAACACATGTGAAAATAGGTACGTCAGCATAAAAATGCATGTGAGATACATAGGTTTTGTGAAAATAGGTTTCATGACTCATGTTTGAGAAAATGTTTAGTCATGAACCTTGTAATTTGCTTTGTCTTGTAAATCATTTGAAAAACAATGAGTTCAGATGATATGTATAAATAAGTGAATAATGTATGGTTAAATGAATAACCATGTAAACTGAGTTTGTATAAGATAAGTTGCTTGTAAAACAATGTATTGTGAAAAGTATGTTATTTGTATAAAATGTTATATGTATCAAACTGAAATGATTCAAATAACGCTACGATATATGTAATACCATACAAACACTTATATATAGGAAGTACCAGCGGCGTATCCACCATGCTTGTATCATATTACACACGCATCGTTACTTAATCACTTAATCAAACCAAACCATCAAGATGTAAAATGTTCATGTCTAATGTAAATCATGTAATATGTATCCAAAATGTAAGCCTGTGATGAATAACAAATGTACTAAGTACGCGACAATAGACATACGTAGCATGTGACCTGTACTAAGTATGCAACAATAGACATACGTAGCATGTGACCTGTACTACGTATACAACAATAGACATACGTAGCATGTGACCTGTACTACGTATACAACAATAGACATACGTAGCATGTGACCTGTACTACGTATACAACAATAGACATACGTAGCATATAATGTAATGTAAAACGATGTACTAAGTAATGCACACAATGGACATACCTAGCATAAGATGTAATAAAATCATGTACTATAAATGTACTAATAAACATAGCAAGTATATGATGTGAAAACAGGAAAGCATGAAAGTAACAAGTAGGCACATGTGTTTCACCCCAAAACAGTTTGGAAAACAGTAAAAGAGGGGTCTATGTACTCACTTGAGATTGCTTAGTAGTCCTTGAGTAACAACCAAACAATGCTAGAGATCACGGATATCAAACGACACCTAATATAGGTAACTATGTTAATAAACCGGACCTAAATCGGAAGATCTGATAGAATGAGGGTTCGTAAACCAAACGAGTATAGAGACTCGTGTCATATGGTTTAACAAAGCCTACATACTAAATGAAACCTTAATCTAAGTGCTTTCGACCCATTACGACCCGTTTAGGCAGCTTATGCTACTTTAACGCGTCGTTCGCGTGAAACGCGTTCGGACCGCCTAACTAGCCCTATGACAAGTGTTATATGCCTAAACATGTTACATAATCAGTTATGTGACAAAAGTTTAGGTTACATATGCTTAATTACCAATTATACATGAAAAGGGTATTCTGGTAATTTACCTAAGGCATATAAACTACCTATCATACAACTACTTAAACGTAGCGACCATAAGGTATAACCTCGGAAGGTTATTCCCTACCTACTATGGTCACCTAATGTGTTTGGTCAGATCCTAATGATCGACCAAATGGGTCGGGTTCGAGGTATAAGCGATTTATTAGATCGCTTACCCTACGACCCTAGACAACGTGGTAATCAGTAGGCATAGTCCCAAGGGACTATAACCAACGTGATTACACTCACGTTGCGAAGTTCAAACGAACTTCGCATTGACCATAACTGGTCAACGCAGAAAGTCAAACAAAGTTTGACTTTCAGACTCGAAAGACTCGAAAAGCAATAAAAGAACGAAAGAATACTTACGAAGGGTCCCCGAATGCTAATCTCGATCCAAGAACTCAGGTATGAAACAATGGTTTCAACTTAGAGCTCTCAAATCCAGATTCTAGTGATTTTTGAAGTTGGGGTGATGGGGTATTTATAGTATTCGGAGAACCGTTAAGATCGTTTGTCGAATATCGTGCCTTAATCATATCCGTACAAGTGTTGGCAAGTTGTGGTGACTAAAAATGGGTTCTTATCAGCTGACTAAGCAAGTTAGAATGTGTGGGTGTGGATTAAACAGCTGGAATCTGCTGTTAAATGCAGTTAATCTGGTCAGAAGGACTGACGCGGGCCGCGTGAGGATGTTAAGATCCTGAGGCGGGCCGCCTAGGAGTCACAGATCAGAAAAAGTTTCAGAAATGACAGTTTCAGTCCCTGCACGTGTTTAAGCCCATTTCCGGCACTTCTAAGGCCCGTAAAGCCAACTTTAAGGCCCTAAAATAATGACTAAACATTGTGGACATGAAACATGCTCAAAAATATGTCGGATGTTGGTTCGTTTGGCCGTACGAACGCGATGTTCGCTTAATTACGACGGAATGCGCATAAGCGCGAAAAACGATCCAAATGACGCGACGGATGGATTTTTGGCAAGCCAAACACTAAAGCATAATATAGTCATGCTTACATAAATTTTTGGATGTCCGGATGTATTCAGAACGTAAGTTATGCGCAAAAATGCAAACTTGTGCACTTTTTGACGCTTTTAGTCCCTGAATGACACAAAAGTTTATTTTAGCATACCGAACACCTCAAAGCCTATTTCTAAGCTATGTAAAGGATATTTATGGTATGTTTAACTTATGGTCATGTTCCGGAATGTCTGTTACAGTTCAAATTGGCATACTTTCGCAGTTTGTCAACTTTAGTCCCTGTAAGCGAATTAACTTTGATTTCACCACACCAAACCTTCCAAAACTTATATCTAAGTTATGTAAAGGTTATTTAAGGTATGTTAAGCCTATTTCACTATTCCAGAGTGTTCGTTGCATTAAACTGGTTATATTTACGCATCAGTGCGCGTATAACCTTCCAGAAAGCGATTTAGAGCTTGAAATCGAACAAGAATTAATATGTGCAAACGATACACATATTTTTACAAATCCCAAGTATGAAATACAATATTTCATTGGTTTGGCATTTGTTTGATGGTTGGAGTGACACGGGTGTCACAGTCTCCCCTACTTTAGGAAATTTCGTCCCGAAATTAATTCGTAGGAGTCTATCTGTGGCTTTGTGTGAAGTAACCATCAAAGATAAGCAAGGCATAATCCTGTTATTTCTCTTTAACGGACATTTTTCAAAAATGAAAAATGAACGGAGTTATTTTCAACAGGCATTCTTTAGAAATGAAAATGAACGAAATTAGTTATTTTCCACCACTTCTTCAGAACCGAAAATGAACAAAATGAGTCATTTTCCACCACTTCTTCAGAACCGAAAATGAACGAAAGGAGTCATTTTCCACCACTTCTTCAGAACCGAAAATGAACGAAACGAGTCATTTTCCACCATTTCTTCAGAACCGAAAATGAACAAAACGAGTCATTTTCCACCACTTCTTCAGAACCGAAAATGAACGAAACGAGTCATTTTCCACCATTTCTTCAGAACCGAAAATGAACAAAACGAGTCATTTTCCACCACTTCTTCAGAACCGAAAATGAACGAAACGAGTCATTTTCCACCATTTCTTCAGAACCGAAAATGAACGAAACGAGTCATTTTCCACCATTTCTTCAGAACCGAAAATGAACGAAACGAGTCATTTTCCACCTTCTTCAGAACCGAAAATGAACGTAACGAGTCATTTTCCACCATTTCTTCAGAACCGAAAATGAACGAAATGAGTCATTTTCCACACACACGACCAAACTAGCTGTGGTTTCCGTGCACTGAATTCCATAATTATGTATGCATCCATAATTACGCAATTCCTTGCATAGTCCGCACAATTTGTTTGTAATGTGAAGGGGAGGAAAAATCAAACCTATGATGAGTGTGACTAGACCACCATAGGGTCCTTTTAATTAGATCGACAAAGGATCCTTTTTAATTAGGCCACCAAGGAGTCTTTTCAGCTATATCATCACATGATATTCCTAACCAGATTTTTGGATCAATCTGTTTACCTAGACCACTCAAGGGTCTAATTATGGAATAGTACAATATAATCCAAGGGTCTTTACTATTACGTAAAAGCCCATTGAGGATTTAATATAGTTCCTTTGGATATCCTACCATGAATCCCTTACGAAGATATGGAAAATTCTACGAGGATTTGGATAACAAGAATTTGGATCACACGAAAACATTAAAGTGAACACATAAGCACAAAATCACATAGTTGTTTAACTTGGTTATTAATTTGTTATCTTTGGACGCGGATACTTAAAGCACACCAGGAATCCAATTTGTGGATTTCATTTGGCACTTTAATCATTTCAAGAATCTATCTATGAAGATAGGATAATCTTAAAAGGAATTCGGCTTTGTCCTTATTGAATTGTGATGTACGTATTGAATCATACAAAGAATTCAATTAAGGACTCCGATGAATGATACCCATCCACAAGGATCTAATTATGAGGATAGAAAGATCCTACATGGATTTTTGGAGTTTGTGTAACGGGAGGTGTTCCGACACCTTGCACTAGGCGTGCTTACGTCGATACACAAGGTAGAAAGTTCATGAGGTTGAGGCGGCAGATATGTCAAGCGACATATGAAGCAGAGTTTGAAGGTTGAGCAGCAGCAGGATTTGTAACAGCTTTGCTTTGGATTACAAAGCGGCACATGTTAACCAAATGTCTCCATCGTCCACCGTGGGTACATTTGAAACAAGGTATTTGATTTGAATAATGACGATGGCATTGATTGCACCAAGGAGCAGTTCCCTTATACAGCTTCATCCCTGAGGCGAGTCATGGTGATAGCTAAGTCAACGGTCCTCTGGAGTACGACGCCTATTCGCTGGGTAATTGCAGCACCTGGTTCGGACATTGTTGTTGCGATGAAGAAGCATCTTGAAGATAACGAAAGGCATAGGAGGAAACAAGCGAAAGATAGTCAAAAGAAAATGACAAGGCATGTAGATTGTGACCATTTGTTTGTTACCAAAGGCAAACAAATGAGACAGTGACTAATCAAAGTAAGCGGGTCAATATAATGTATCGCGAAGACATGCTCGCCTATAAGTGAACACTCATCCCAAGAATTCCCAGGTAAGCACAACTGGTCTCGCGTCTGATGAGATGTATACGAAGTGCTTGCCTAGACAGAAAACCCAGAATACAGGCATTCACCCTTCAAGTTTGCACGTGTTCACATTATTTAAAACCCAAAACCTTGACGAGATTTTGAAAAAATTAAAGGGGTTCAAAACCGTATAACAGAGGGTTCAAAACCATGTAATCAATCATCCTAGAACAGATGATTAGTTTTCAAAGCGGTTTCGAAAATTATGTTCTTGTTGTGGTCGTCGCCTAAGGATAGGTGACGGTATTGTTTTATGACTAAACGCAAGTAAACTCGCGTTAGGGTCCTAGAAAGGTTATAGGCTAGGTCAAAGCATTACTAATAACCTAATTCCCTATAACCATTGGCTCTGATACCATCTTTTCTGTTACACCCCGACCACGTAGAACATACAAAACGTGGCGGAAATGTCGGGGAGTGTTGTAACATAATTAATTGTTTCAAATCCATGGTAATTGAAGTTTCGTTTTATTGATTAAAAGTGTTACAATGTCTTAACAAACAAAGAAATACAACATAATTAACTAGTCTTGCATCTTTTATTGTCACTAAAGCCCAAGTCTGCCTATGTGTATCTTGATCATCTTATGCAACAGCTCCTGAAAAACACATGTGAAAATAGGTACGTCAGCATAAAAATGCATGTGAGATACATAGGTTTTGTGAAAATAGGTTTCATGACTCATGTTTGAGAAAATGTTTAGTCATGAACCTTGTAATTTGCTTTGTCTTGTAAATCATTTGAAAAACAATGAGTTCAGATGATATGTATAAATAAGTGAATAATGTATGGTTAAATGAATAACCATGTAAACTGAGTTTGTATAAGATAAGTTGCTTGTAAAACAATGTATTGTGAAAAGTATGTTATTTGTATAAAATGTTATATGTATCAAACTGAAATGATTCAAATAACGCTACGATATATGTAATACCATACAAACACTTATATATAGGAAGTACCAGCGGCGTATCCACCATGCTTGTATCATATTACACACGCATCGTTACTTAATCACTTAATCAAACCAAACCATCAAGATGTAAAATGTTCATGTCTAATGTAAATCATGTAATATGTATCCAAAATGTAAGCCTGTGATGAATAACAAATGTACTAAGTACGCGACAATAGACATACGTAGCATGTGACCTGTACTAAGTATGCAACAATAGACATACGTAGCATGTGACCTGTACTACGTATACAACAATAGACATACATAGCATGTGACCTGTACTACGTATACAACAATAGACATACGTAGCATGTGACCTGTACTACGTATACAACAATAGACATACGTAGCATGTGACCTGTACTACGTATACAATAATAGACATACGTAGCATGTGACCTGTACTACGTATACAACAATAGACATACGTAGCATATAATGTAATGTAAAACGATGTACTAAGTAATGCACACAATGGGCATACCTAGCATAAGATGTAATAAAATCATGTACTATAAATGTACTAATAAACATAGCAAGTATATGATGTGAAAACAGGAAAGCATGAAAGTAACAAGTAGGCACATGTGTTTCACCCCAAAACAGTTTGGAAAACAGTAAAAGAGGGGTCTATGTACTCACTTGAGATTGCTTAGTAGTCCTTGAGTAACTACCAAACAATGCTAGAGATCACGGATATCAAACGGCACCTAATATAGGTAACTATGTTAATAAACCGGACCTAAATCGGAAGATCTGATAGAATGAGGGTTCGTAAACCAAACGAGTATAGAGACTCGTGTCATATGGTTTAACAAAGCCTACATACTAAATGAAACCTTAATCTAAGTGCTTTCGACCCATTACGACCCGTTTAGGTAGCTTATGCTACTTTAACGCGTCGTTCGCGTGAAACGCGTTCGGACCGCCTAACTAGCCCTATGACAAGTGTTATATGCCTAAACATGTTACATAATCAGTTATGTGACAAAAGTTTAGGTTACATATGCTTAATTACCAATTATACATGAAAAGGGTATTCTGGTAATTTACCTAAGGCATATAAACTACCTATCATACAACTACTTAAACGTAGCGACCATAAGGTATAACCTCGGAAGGTTATTCCCTACCTACTATGGTCACCTAATGTGTTTGGTCGGATCCTAATGATCGACCAAATGGGTCGGATTCGAGGTATAAGCGATTTATTAGATCGCTTACCCTACGACCCTAGACAACGTGGTAATCAGTAGGCATAGTCCCAAGGGACTATAACCAACGTGATTACACTCACGTTGCGAAGTTCAAACGAACTTCGCATTGACCATAACTGGTCAACGCAGAAAGTCAAACAAAGTTTGACTTTCAGACTCGAAAGACTCGAAAAGCAATAAAAGAACGAAAGAATACTTACGAAGGGTCCCCGAATGCTAATCTCGATCCAAGAACTCAGGTATGAAACAATGGTTTCAACTTAGAGCTCTCAAATCCAGATTCTAGTGATTTTTGAAGTTGGGGTGATGGGGTATTTATAGTATTCGGAGAACCGTTAAGATCGTTTGTCGAATATCGTGCCTTAATCATATCCGTACAAGTGTTGGCAAGTTGTGGTGACTAAAAATGGGTTCTTATCAGCTGACTAAGCAAGTTAGAATGTGTGGGTGTGGATTAAACAGCTGGAATCTGCTGTTAAATGCAGTTAATCTGGTCAGAAGGACTGACGCGGACCACGTGAGGATGTTAAGATCCTGAGGCGGGCCGCCTAGGAGTCACAGATCAGAAAAAGTTTCAGAAATGACAGTTTCAGTCCCTGCACGTGTTTAAGCCCATTTCCGGCACTTCTAAGGCCCGTAAAGCCAACTTTAAGGCCCTAAAATGATGCCTAAACATTGTGGACATGAAACATGCTCAAAAATATGTCGGATGTTGGTTCGTTTGGCCGTACGAACGCGATGTTCGCTTAATTACGACGGAATGCGCATAAGCGCGAAAAACGATCCAAATGACGCGACGAATGGATTTTTGGCAAGCCAAACACTAAAGCATAATATAGTCATGCTTACATAAATTTTTGGATGTCCGGATGTATTCAGAACGTAAGTTATGCGCAAAAATGCAAACTTGTGCACTTTTTGACGCTTTTAGTCCCTGAATGACACAAAAGTTTATTTTAGTATACCGAACACCTCAAAGCCTATTTCTAAGCTATGTAAAGGATATTTATGGTATGTTTAACTTATGGTCATGTTCCGGAATGTCTGTTACAGTTCAAATTGGCATACTTTCGCAGTTTGTCAACTTTAGTCCCTGTAAGCGAATTAACTTTGATTTCACCACACCAAACCTTCCAAAACTTATATCTAAGTTATGTAAAGGTTATTTAAGGTATGTTAAGCCTATTTCACTATTCCGGAGTGTTCGTTGCATTAAACTGGTTATATTTACGCATCAGTGCGCGTATAACCTTCAAGAAAGCGATTTAGAGCTTGAAATCGAACAAGAATTAATATGTGCAAACGATACACATATTTTTACAAATCCCAAGTATGAAATACAATATTTCATTGGTTTGGCATTTGTTTGATGGTTGGAGTGACACGGGTGTCACAGACGGGACAATTATCGGGGATGCTGCTCAGGTTGCTAAAGCTCTCGACATCATCGGTTCGGAGGGTCCAGCCTTGGGGCTACGGCTTAATATTAGAAAAACTGAAGTATTTTGGCCAACATGCAACGGGGTGAAGGTCCGGCCAGGGCTTTTCCCCAGTGAGATTGGGAGGCCGGAGAAAGGTGTCAAACTGCTAGGAGGGGCAGTCAGCCGTGATGCCAGTTTTATTAGTGGTCTAGCGGCTAAGAGGGCAACGCGTGCTGTTGACATTATGGGACACCTTCCCTTGTTGCGGGATCCTCAAAGCGAACTCCTCTTGCTTAGATCTTGTATGGGGGTTGCAAAGTTGCTATTTGGTTTGTGAACTTGCCAGCCCCCCTTTGTGGATGATGCTGTTTCATGTTTTGATAAAGGTCTTCGGGAGGCAATAGAAGACATTGTCGTATGCGGGGGTCCTTTTTTTGGTGATCTACAGTGGCGAATCGTGACCTTGCCAATGAGGCTTGGTGGGTTGGGCCTTCTCTCGGCCCGGGATGTAGCTGCCTATGCCTTTGTGGCTTCCAGGTCTCAATCTTGGGAGTTGCAGGACCACATCTTACGTAACAGTGGGGTTGCTAACACTGATCCAGATTATGCCAGCGCCTTGGAACGCTTGCATGAATCTCTACCTGACTTTGATCTCAGCAGTTTCTCTAACAAGGACACCGCCCCCAAAAAGCCACAGAAAACTTTGGCGAATGCCCTTTGTTGTCGAATCGCACAAAGTTTGGGAGAACATTTCCATTTGTCACCCCACCAAAAAGCCGTCATTGAATGCCTACAGAGGCCTCACGCTCAGGATTTCTTAACTGTAATTCCTATTGAAGGTTTGGGTCAACGTATGTCAGCGGTGGAGTACCGGTCAATCCTTAAGTACCGTTTGATGATCCCCATGTTCCCGAATGACGAAACTTGCCCAGTTTGCCGTAAAGCATGCCTGGATAAATACGGGGAGCATGCGTTACACTGTAGAGAGTTGATAGGTTTTAAGTATTGTGACAACTGTACTCTGTAATCGATGCATGATGTAAAACAATGATGATTATTAATAAAACAATGTGATTTGGTGTTACTATTTGTGTTTTGATGTTATTATGTGTGTAATTGTGTTTGGTGAATTTTCAATTAGAGTCGACTCCAATTTCAAGCTTTAAATCGCTTTCTGGAATGTTATACGCAAACTGGTGCGTAAACGCAGTCAGTATAACGCGACAAACACTCCGGAATAGTGACATAGGCTTAACATACCTTAAATAACCTCCACATAACTTAGAAATAAGTTTTGAATGGTTTGGTGTGTTGAAATCAACTTTGTTCGATCGCAGGGACTATTTGTGTCAAAACTGCAAAACTATACTGATTTGTATAGTAACGAACACTCCGGAACTTGATCATAAGTTAAACATACCCTAAATATCCTTTACATAGCTTAGAAATAGGCTTTGAGGGGTTCGGTATGCTAAAATAAACTTTATTGATCAATAGGGACTAAAAGCGTAAAAAAGTGCACAAGTTTGCATTTTCGCGCATATCTTACGTTCTGAATATATCCGAACATCCAAAAATTTATGTAATCATTAAAATATTTTATTTTAGTGATTGGGATGCTAAAACTTCATTCGTTTCGCAATTTGGATCGTTTTTGTGTTCGTTACGACTTCTGTCGTAATTAACCGAACAACGCAACCGTACGGCCAAACGAACCGACACCCGAGATGTTTTCAAGCATATTTCATGTTCCCTATGTTTTAACATCATTTTGGAGCTTGAAAATGGGTTTGACGGGTGTTAGACGTGCCGATACGCAACGAAACAAGGTGCATGGGCTAAACTGTAAATAAGTGAAAGTGTCTGGTCTGCAGGTCCCTTACGGACCGTATGGACCATATCCTTACGGTTTGTAAGCTTGTGCCAGCACCACAGAATTCAGAAACTTCCATTCTAGCTGTTGCAACTGGTTTTAGACATGGTTTTTGCAATCTATGGACTTGTTTCCCTGTTTTGCTAGTTGCCCAACCTTAGATTAACAAGTGTATGGCCAAGATTTGAGCTTCACAACACTTGGATTGATCCTAGAGCTCCTAAATTACTATAAATAGCAAGGCCCTCTTGCTCATTTCTCACACTTGAATCTGAAATCAGCTCTAAGTTGGGGTGTTTGCACTTCATACCTGAGCTATTTTAGATCAAACATCCTTCTTGGACCCTTTGTAAGTCCTCTTCTTGCTTGTTCTTATATTTCAAGCATGAAAGTCAAAAAAGTTTGACTTTCAGCTTTGACCAAGTCAATGGTCAACACAAAGTTCCGTTGAACTTTGCAACGTGAGCGTAATCATGATGGTTATAGTCCCTTGTGACCATACCTACTGATTACCACGTTGACTAGGCTTAGTGACGAGTCGTGGTTTCGGCCAAAATGCGTGTTTATGCGTATTTTGTAACCAAACTACTCTAGGGTATCAAAACCGTTTGTTTTGATATCAAAACCTGTTTTCTAACTTAACTAAACATGTTCTAGCATGTTTAGCTCGTCACTTTTAGTTTGGTGCTTGTGTAGAGTCATAAGTCAAGCGGACTAAACACCCGATTAGACTTTCGAACTCGACCCGTTTGGTCGATCATTAGGATCCGACCAAACATGTTTAGTGACCATAGTTACATAGGGAATAACCTTCTGAGGTTATACCTTATGGTCACCTAGTTTAATGTAGTTATATGATAAGTAGTCTATATGCCTTAGGTAAATGACCAAAATGCCCTTTTCATGCATAATTGGTAATTAAGCATATGTAACATAAACTTTTGTCACGTAACTGATTATGCAACATATTTAAACATGTTTAGGCATATAACACTTGTCATAGGGCTAGTTAGACGTCTCGAATGCGCTTTTGCGTGCACGACGCGTTAAAGTAGCGTAAGCTATCTTAATGGGTAGCAACGGGTCCAAAGCACTTAGGTTAGGTTCCGATTTAGGATGTAGGCTTTGTTAAACCATATCACATGAGTTCCAACACTCATTTGGTTTACAAGACCTCATTCTATCCGATATTCCGATTTAGGTGTCTATTGTTGACTAGTGATTCGATTACTAGGTGCTGTTTGATTTCTCTGGTTTGCTCGAGTTTGTTGAAGTTCTATTGATTGAGGATACTTTGCACTCCAAGTGAGTACATAGTTCCCCTATTTTACTGTTTTCAATTGTTTTGGGGTGATTCATATGTGCTAAATGTTTTCAAGGTTTTAACGATGGTTTTCAAAACGATTTTCGATATTATAACGATGATTTCAAAAACGATTAAGATAGTTTATATTAAACTAATAACGATTTCAATAAAGTGAATAAACTAGTTGGTTGTAATTACATAACGAATGGCATTCATTATCATTGATCAAGCCGACCAGTATTAGGTTATGGTACCATAGGATCTGACAAATCCCATTATCGTACTGCACCCATGGTTATGTGTGGGTTAGGTGGGTAATGACTGAATCTGAATATTAATTTACCCTTTGGTGGTTTATTAATATGAGAAGCGAGGTAGTCGAGTCACGAAGGTTTGAATGTTATTAGCGAGGCGACCACAAATAGTTTTCACACTTAAAACGAGGATGATTTAAACGATTTAAACGAATTAACGATTTGGGAACGATTCATACGAGATTAAACGAATTGGATAAACGATTGGTTTTTGGTTAAGTGTTTAGATAACGGAACGGGTGTAATATGATGAAAACATGGTAGATACGCCGCTGGTACTTCTTATATATAAGTGTTTTCAACATATTACATACCGTGACGTTATTTAGTTCACTTGGGTAAACGATTTTGAAACGATGTTACACAAACGAGGTTTTCGAAATGATATAAACCATACGAGTTTTATTAACGAGATTTATTAACGAGTTTTATTAACGAGGTTTATTAACGAGTTTTATTAACGAGTTTTATTAACGATTTAATACGAGATGTTTTACAAATTGCTTTACTAAAAAAATGTTTTTGGGTTAGGAATCATGGCTATGAGGTTTTATAAACTATAGCCCGCTTGATTTGAGTTGGTTAATTAAGTTGCAATATTATACTCTTTTCAAAACAAGGTTTTTAATAAAGTATTGCAACATTTAAACTAGCCATGAATCCGACACTCCTATAAAACCTATGTACTCGCCAGCATTTCTTTGCTGACTTTGTTTTCACATATGTTTCAGGTGTTGATGCTTGATGATGATTACTAGGATGCATGAGTCACATAGGATCTGGACGAGGCCTTAGTGACATAAAAACAATGATAGTCGATATGTATTTTATTTGTTCTATGTTAAGACGATGTTAATATTTAATATTATCAATAAAATGAAACACTTTTTGTATCCATGGTTATGAAACGATAATTCTGCCACGACACTCCCCGACGTTTCCGCCGCGGTTTTGTTGTTTTAACGCGGTCGGGGTGTGACAGAAGAGTTGGTATCATAGCCAATGGTTATAGGGAATTAGGTTATTAGTAATGCTTTGACCTAGACTATAACTTTTAGGACCCTAACGCAAGTTTCTTTGCGTTTAGATTTTTAAAACAAAACTGTCACCTACCCTTAGGTGATAACCACAACGAGAACACAATTTTCGAATCCGCTTTGAAAACTAATCATCTGTTCTAGGATGATTGATTACTAGGTTTTGAACCCTTTGTTGTAAGGTTTTGAACCCTTTGTTGTAAGGTTTTGAACCCTTTAAGTTTTCAAAATCTCGTCAAAGTTTGGGACTAAATAATGTGAACACGTGCAAACTGGAAGGGTGAATGCCTGTACCCTAAGTTTTCTGTCTAAGGCTAGAGTGTTCGTACAAATCCACATAATCGGACCAGTCACTCTTACCTGGGAACTCTTGGGGTGAGTGTTCACTTATAGGCGAGCATGTCTTCGGCGATACATTATATTGACCCATCTACTTTGATTAGTCACTGCGTGTCGTTTGTTTGTTCGAGGTAACGAACAAATGATCGCCTTCCTTGTGTTTTGTCGATACCTCTTTTGTTTTTCCTAATTATCAACCTCATTCATTTCTCATATCTCCTTGTTAGACCATGCCTCCTCGACGTGAAGCACAATCTTTTACTATTGAAGAAATCGCAGCCCTGGTCTCTCAGCAAGTGGCTGCTATGCTTCCCGGTGTTGTGACCCAAGTCCACGAGATATACAACAACAACAATAATAACAACAATAATGCACAATGTAATTTCAAGAATTTCAATTCTGCTAAGCCTCTGAAGTTTTCTGGGTCGCAAGGAGCAACTGCGCTCCTGCTGTGGTTTGAGAGTACCGAGAACACATTCAGGCATGTGTAGTGTCCGAATGCGCGTAAGGTTGAATTTGCTTCGAGCGTGTTTGAGAAGCGAGCGCTTACCTGATGGAATGGTATTATGCGTGATAGGGGTGCCGAAGTGGCGTTGGCACAAACATGGGAAGAGCTTCCGGCTCTCATGATGAATGAGTTTTGTCCCCGTCACGAAATTCGAGCTTTGGAACGAGAGTTTGACGATTTAAAGCAAGATGGGGCTGAGCACCGTGCGTACACGGATCGTTTTGAGGAACTCAGTCTATTGTGTCCCACCATGGTTACCCCACCAGAGAAAACAATCGAGAGATATATCGATGGTCTATCCGATTCTATGCTAGATATTGTGACCGGTGTTAATCCTACTACCCTTCGTCAAGCGATCGAGTTGTCTGCTACCCTGACTGAGACTCAAGTCAGGAAGGGTAAACTCACCCGCAAGGGTGATAAAAAGAAGGCGACTGATTCTGGGAAAGACAAGAGTAAGAGTATTTAGGATATTCCGATTGTTCGGGATTATCCAGAGGTGTTTCCCGATGAACTGCCTGGTTTGCCTCCAGTTCGTCAAGTTGAATTTCATATTGACCTTGTACCCAATGCCAACCCGATTGCGAAAGCACCATATCGTCTTGCACCATCAGAGATACAAGAGTTATTGAAACAGCTTCAAGAGTTATCTGATAAAGGATTCATCCGTCCGAGTTATTCACCTTGGGGAGCGCCTGTCCTCTTCGTGAAAAAGAAAGATGGGTCTTTTCGAATGTGTATCGATTATCGTGAGCTTAATAAGCTTACCATCAAGAATCGATATCCCCTGCCTCGAATTGATGATCTCTTTGACCAGCTGCAAGGTGCTTCGTGTTTTTCTAAGATCGATCTGCATTCTGGGTATCATCAACTTCGTGTTCTCGAAGAAGATATTCCCAAAACTGCTTTCCGCACAAGATATGGGCATTACGAGTTCACTGTCATGCCTTTTGGTTTGACGAATGCCCCAGCTATCTTTATGGACTTAATGAATAGGGTCTGTAAACCTTATTTAGACAAGTTCATTATTGTGTTCATCGACGATATTCTCATTTATTCGAAGACTCGAGCCGATCACGAGCAACACCTTCGCTTAACGTTGGAACTCCTTAAGAAGGAACAACTTTTCGCTAAATTCTCCAAGTGTGAATTATGGCTTAAAGAAGTTCAGTTTCTGGGTCATATAGTCAACGAGCAGGGTATTCATGTGGATCCATCCAAGATTGTTGCTATTAAGGATTGGAGTGCGCCGACGACACCTACAGAGATTCGATCATTTCTTGGTCTTGCTGGTTATTATCGTCGATTCATTTCTAATTTCTCGAAGATTGTGGTTCCACTCACTGCTTTGACTCAGAAGAATAAGCCTTTTGAGTGGGGACCCAAGCAAGAAGAAGCATTCAAACGCTGAAGCAGAAGTTATGTAATGCTCCTGTTCTATCTCTGCCCGAGGGAAGCGATGATTTCGTTGTCTATTGCGATGCGTCCAACTTAGGCCTTGGTTGCGTCCTCATGAAACGAGGTAAGGTTATAGCATATGCATCTAGACAATTGAAAGTTCACGAGAAGAACTATACGACTCATGATCTTGAGTTAGGAGCTGTGGTTTTCGCGCTTAAAATCTGGAGACACTACCTCTATGGAACGAAGTGTGTGGTTTTCACAGACCACAAAAGTCTCCAGCATATTCTTAATCAGAAGGAGCTGAACATGAGGCAACGACGTTGGGTTGAACTCTTGAACGATTACGATTACGAGATTCGCTACCATCCTGGTAAGGCGAATGTCGTAGCAGATGCGCTTAGTCGAAAAGAGCGAGTCAAGCTTCACTCTGTCCGAGCTCTATCCGACATCCAATCTCATGTTCTTCAAGCTTAACGATCCTGTGTGATCAAAGGTTTATTGAAAGATGAGCTACCGCTTCAACTTGAGCTTAAGCTCGAAAGGAAAGACGTTGGTTTACTCTACTTCAAGGATCGTTTGTGGATTCCGAAACAAGACGATCTTCGCACCCTAGTGATGGACGAATCTCACAAGTCTCGATATTCTATCCATCCTGGTGCTGATAAAATGTACAAGGATCTTCTTACTCAGTACTGGTGGCCTGGTATGAAGAAGGATGTTGCCTTGTATGTATCAAAATGCCTAACTTGTCTCAAAGTCAAGGCTGAACATCAACGACCTTCTGGTTTGCTTGTACAACCAGAGATACCGGTTTGGAAGTCGGAGAACATTGCGATGGATCTCATCACTAAGTTACCACGTACGTCTAAAGGTCATGATGCTATTTGGGTTGTTAACGATAGATTAACAAAATCAGCTCATTTTATTCCGATTCGCGAGGATCTATCTGCTGATAAACTTGCAAAGATTTATGTTGATGAGATAGTATCTCGACATGGTGTTCCTTTGGATATCATTTCTGATCGTGATGCTCGATTTTCATCTCATTTCTGGAAGACCATGCAATCTGCTTTGGGAACCCAACTGAATCTAAGCACTGCTTATCATCCCCAAACAGATGGTCAATCTGAAAGGACGATTCAAACTTTGGAGGATATGCTTAGAGCATGCGTGATAGACTTTGGTGGTAATTGGGATTCTCATCTGCCATTGATCGAGTTCTCTTACAACAATAGTTATCATGCTAGCATTAAAATGGCACCATTCGAAGCTCTCTACGGTCGAAAATGTCGTTCACCTATCTGTTGGAACGATACCGGTGAAGCTCAGCTTACTGGACTTGAGCTCGTTCTAGAAACAACAGACAAAATAAAGAAAATTCGTGATAATCTTGTGACAGTTAGATGCCGTCAAAAGAGTTATGCAAATTTACGACGCAAGCCCTTAGAATTTCAAGTCAGAGACCGTGTCCTACTCAAGGTGTCACCTTGGAAGGGAGTGGTGAGATTTGGAAGGAAAGGAAAACTTGCACCTCGATATGTGGGACCATTTAAGATTGTGGAAAGAATTGGGAAGGTTGCCTATCGACTAGAGCTACCTCCAGAGCTTGGAAATATTCACCCGACTTTTCACGTGTCCAATTTGCGAAAGTGTTTAGCTGACGTTGATCTTCACATTCCTCTTGACGAGATCCGAATCGATGAAACGATGCACTTTGTCGAGAAACTAGTGGAGATCGTGGACCGTACTTTCAAACAGTTGAAGAACAAACGGATTCATTTGGTTAAAGTTCGTTGGGAGTCCAAACGTGCCCCAGAGTTTACTTGGGAATGTGAGGACCAAATGAAGGCAAAATATCCGCATTTGTTTTCACAAGCTTCCTCTAAATAAAATTTCAGGACGAAATTTCCTGAAGTAGGGGAGACTGTGACAACTGTACTCTGTAATCGATGCACGATGTAAAACAATGATGATTATTAATAAAACAATGTGATTTGGTGTTACTATATGTGTTTTGATGTTATTATGTGTGTAATTGTGTTTGGTGAATTTTCAATTAGAGTCGACTCCAATTTCAAGCTTTAAATCGCTTTCTGGAAGGTTATACGCAAACTGGTGCGTAAACGCAGTCAGTATAACGCGACAAACACTCCGGAATAGTGACATAGGCTTAACATACCTTAAATAACCTCCACATAACTTAGAAATAAGTTTTGAATGGTTTGGTGTGTTGAAATCAACTTTGTTCGATCGCAGCGACTATTTGTGTCAAAACTGCAAAACTATACTGATTTGTATAGTAACGAACACTCCGGAACTTGATCATAAGTTAAACATACCCTAAATATCCTTTACATAGCTTATAAATAGGCTTTGAGGGGTTCGGTATGCTAAAATAAACTTTATTGATCAATAGGGACTAAAAGCGTCAAAAAGTGCATAAGTTTGCATTTTCGCGCATATCTTACGTTCTGAATATATCCGTACATCCAAAAATTTATGTAATCATTAAAATATTTTATTTTAGTGATTGGGATGCTAAAACTTCATTCGTTTCGCAATTTGGATCGTTTTTGTGTTCGTTACGACTTCCGTCGTAATTAACCGAACAACACAACCGTACGGCCAAACGAACCGAAACCCGAGATGTTTTCAAGCATATTTCATGTTCCCTATGTTTTAACATCAATTTGGAGCTTGAATATGGGTTTGACGGGTGTTAGACGTGCCGATACGCAACGAAACAAGGTGCAGGGGCTAAACTGTAAATAAGTGAAAGTGTCTGGTCTGCAGGTCCCTTACGGACCGTATGGACCACAGCCTTACGGTCCGTAAGCTTGTGCCAGCACCACAGAATTCAGAAACTTCCATTCCAGCTGTTGCAACTGGTTTTAGACATAGTTTTTGCAATCTATGGACTTGTTTGCCTGTTTTGCTAGTTGCCCAACCTTAGATTAACAAGTGTATGGCCAAGATTTGAGCTTCACAACACTTGGATTGATCCTAGAGCTCCTAAATTACTATAAATAGCAAGGCCCTCTTGCTCATTTCTCACACTTGAAGCTGAAATCAGCTCTAAGTTGGGGTGTTTGCACTTCATACCTGAGCTATTTTAGATCAAACATCCTTCTTGGACCCTTTGTAAGTCCTCTTCTTGCTTGTTCTTATATTTCAAGCATGAAAGTCAAACAAGTTTGACTTTCAGCTTTGACCAAGTCAATGGTCAACACAAAGTTCCGTTGAACTTTGCAACGTGAGCGTAATCATGATGGTTATAGTCCCTTGTGACTATACCTACTGATTACCACGTTGACTAGGCGTAGTGACGAGTCATGGTTTCGGCCAAAATGCGTGTTTATGCGTATTTTGTAACCAAACTACTCTAGGGTATCAAAACCGTTTGTTTTGATATCAAAACCTGTTTTCTAACTTAACTAAACATGTTCTAGCATGTTTAGCTCGTCACTTTTAGTTTGGTGCTTGTGTAGAGTCGTAAGTCAAGCGGACTAAACACCCGTTTAGACTTTCAAACTCGACCCGTTTGGTCGATCATTAGGATCCGACCAAACATGTTTAGTGACCATAGTTACATAGGGAATAACCTTCTGAGGTTATACCTTATGGTCACCTAGTTTAATGTAGTTATATGATAAGTAGTCTATATGCCTTAGGTAAATGACCAAAATGCCCTTTTCATGCATAATTGGTAATTAAGCATATGTAACATAAACTTTTGTCACGTAACTGATTATGCAACATATTTAAACTTGTTTAGGCATATAACACTTGTCATAGGGGTAGTTAGACGTCTCGAATGCGCTTTTGCGCGCACGACGCGTTAATGTAGGATCGATATGGACGATCAAATGAGTCAATTTGAGCTAATATACACTATTTAAGTGGCGGAAACACTTAAACAGATTAGAATCAAAGAGAATGGAGTAGAAAACAGAAGAATATCACTTGAAACACTGTTTCTCATTCATATATCACAGAAAAATCCAGCAGCAGTTCGGCACCAGAACTATGGGAATGTTCCAAATGAGAAACAACTAGCCCCTATTTATAGGCCCTGGGTTTCTCTTGAACCAGTCTCAAGAGAAACCTAATCATCAGGTTTCTCTTGAACTTGACATGTACCACCTTCAAGAGAAACCCCTTAAACATAAACTTAAACTTACAATTTGACCCCTGTACTATAAAATCATGACGAATTTAGACTCTAGACTTAAGACGAAGTCAACAAACATATGCACCAACAATCTTCCCCTTGGATGTTGACGGAGTCTTCAGTACGAGACGTTAGTATGTCAAAACTTCAGTCTTAATCAGTCTTCACACTCTCTCTTCAATCACCCCATTGCTAACAGACTCCCCCTTACGTTGTTCCGGGATCGTAATCTGATATAGCACTCTCTATCTTCTCAGCATTAGCAGCTTTCACAGATTCAGGACCATCTCCTGGCTCTCCGTAGCAACAAGATCAGGAACCTAGCTTTTACGTCTACAGACTTCCCCTTTCGACAAATTGGGATTGCAGTCTGGAATTCACTAGCTGCATATCTGCATACACTCTAACCAACAGTAAGATTTGACTTTATGCTTACCACTTGATTTTAAAATGATTAAAATTGGTTTCAAATTAATGATCCATTTAGTCATTTCAAAAACCTTTCTCATCTCAAATAAACTCTCCCAACCCACTGTCGTTCATCATGTTTAGCACTTGGGATTTTGAAAATCAGCTCTTCAACATCAGTTGACGAAAATCTTTTTGGCTTTTTCAAAAATTTATGCTAAAACACACTAAAATCTTTTTGGATTTTTGTTTTTAATGAAATGCAGTAAAGAAATATAGACAGACAATATTTTTGTGAGTTTGTGTAAGAGGATCATATCAGTTTATGTGACCAATCTCTAGCACCGTTAAGCTTTTAATCGTTTTAAGCTTTAAACGATTCACGTAGATTGACGATATTGTTGTCCTCTTAAGCTCAAACTAAAAACTTTCAAAATGCTTACTGATACGTTAGGGTATATTAATTTTGCACTAAATTCTTATGGACCCCACGATCTCAGCATATCCCCTCATCATGCAATACACTAACTCGAGTAATGCCTTTAAACTTTCATCAACTGTGATTTGTGCGAAAATAAAGCAGAATGTTTAAACATTAACAATCAGGTCGATACTTCCGTATACGTAGAGAAAGTCCAATGTTTAAACAAAATAAGAAAAATAAAACAAGTTGAAGTTGTTTAGGCTTTAACCACCAGGTCGATACTCCCGTATACGCAGAGGAGGTCCAAAGCTTAAACGAAACACCAAAGAAAATAAAGCAGAACGTTTAGGCAACAACATCCAGGTCGATACTCACGTATACGCAGAGGATGTCCGATGCTTAAACAAAATAAAAAAATAAAACAAGTTTAAATCTTTGCAAAATGAAATGCACAATCACAACGACTTTTCAGCAAAGTTGTGAAAGTTCACAAACTTAACCAGTTTTATGTCTTTCGACAATCAGCGATTACTGAGTAGGCACACAATCAAGAAGGACAAAACTAAGTACTATGCTTCAACCGTGTTTCCCACTAGAACTAGGCTTTTTCATTTAAGTTTGTATCGTTATCGCAAATCTACTAGTCTAGCTGAGCCTATCGTCACATCTTTAGTGAGACCGTTTACCACATTTAGACTTTTCATTTCTTTAGCATGCTGTGATAGTCCGACTGATTTACTATCATTTCCTCTTTTTCACAACAAAACTCATTTTGAATTTTTCAATGTTTTTGAATTTTTCAAATTTTCTATTTTTTTTTTAAATTTTTCTCCCCCTAAAATCAAAATATGTTTCAATTTTGATTTTCTGAGAAAATTTGAAAAATAAAGCAGTAAACTATACAAACAAAGTGACAAACTGATGAGAATTGCCTCAATTCGCCATCCACTTGGCTTAAACAATCAGAACTCCCCCTGACAACAAACTATTTTCCCATTAAGATTTCAAAATACTTAAGTTTGTTTTAATCAAAATGGTTTTTCCGGAAAATTAGTTTTGTGTGTCGTTTCACAAACATGGGGTTTTCATCACATTGTCCTTTCACAATCCACTTGTAGGTTATCACAACACAATCACTTGAAGAAAAAATAAATCAAGTACAACTTAATGTCCCTGATTATTCTTTTGAAAGTCGAAATATCACCGAAGTGAATTTCTAAAGAAAGATGCCGATTCCTACTCCCCAATTACCAACCTGGGAGTTCCGGCAAGTCAGGTTTTTCAGTTACAGAATGGTGACACCCAAGCCTGACCAGTCTTGGGTGCATCCGAGTTATTTTTACTCGGTGTATCGGTATTCCTCTTTGATTCATAAAATTCCTTTACCCCTTTGAGTTTTCCGTCAACCATTTTTCCAAAAATGTTTAGAACATTGGGGTTAAAGGCTTTTTCAACATCAAAATCTTTCTTTTCAGAAAAAGATTGATTTGAAATTTCAACTTCGTCAACTTTTTGTTTATAATTTTCAGCTCGTAATGGTGGAAAGTTGATATCATCCATAGGCGGAACTGAATTTTCTCCTTTTTGCTCAACTGGTGGCTTTTCTGACTTTGACAAGTCAGATTCATCGCCAACACGTGGCTCCTTTGTTTCTGAAGAAACAAATTCATCGCCAGATTTTTCATCTGAAAATGTTACTTTCTTTTTTCTCTCTTTTGTCCTCATATTTGCATCTGATGAATTCGTTTTACTTGACTTGTATGTTGAGTGAAGCGATTCATCAGAACTTTTATTTGAACCATCCGTTGTACCCGAGGACAAAATCCTTTCAAGGTACTCTCGAGCTTTCTTTCTTTTCTTTCTCAGTCGGTCTTTTTGCCCTTGTGAAAGCTTCACTTTCTGTTCTTTCACCTTCTGTTCTTTGGGCTTTTCTTCGACCTTGACTGATTTTTTCATCTTTTTCTGAGATTCAGTCCTCGATCTTCCCATTGATCTCATTGGGCAATCTCTAGAAATATGACCTTTGATTTGGCATTCATAGCATCTCCTTATTTCAAAACTCTAACTTTGGCAGTTAACAGCAATGTGTCCTTGAAAACCACATTTGTAACACACTCTGTTGTCATACCATTCTCCACTATCAATCCAAACACTCAAATCATAACACTGATTTGATTTGTAGTACTCACGACTTCTCCTGTAAGCTTGATTTAACGCTTGAGCACTGTGGTCAAACCTGCACCACTTATTACCAACTTTTTGTGAGTTATAATTTTCAACTTTTTGTGGTTTTTTATAATGATTGGATGACTGAACTGATGAGCTTTTATTTTCATTTTTAAAATTTTTCAAATTTTTAACTTTTTGTTTCTGTTCTACAATCTTCTTAACAGGTTTTTGCTTTGAGCATTCACCTATTTCAGTAGACTGCAAAACAGTATTTTGAAATTTTTCTTGTAATTCTAAAAATATTTTTCTTTTCTTTTCTTTTCTTTTTCTTTTTCATCATCAGCTTTGTCATCGCAATCTTCAATTTTGACTTTGTCAAAATTTGTGACATTGTCACTTATTTGAACAGAATTGATCGGTTTTGGACATGGATAATCTGGTGTTGATGACAAAGTCTCAAAACCTTTCAATTTATTTTCTAACTCAGCAATTTTATTCCGATCACTTTCAGCTTCTTTTTCAAGCTGAATGATTTTAGCAAGATGAGAATTTATTGCAATTTGTTTTTCAAGATTATTTTTACCAAAAATATCTTTCTCGTCTTCTAAAATCTTTATTTGACTTTGAAAAACTTTTTCAATTTTCAGTTTTTCATTTTCAAAATCTTTTTCCTTTTTTTTTCAAAATTTTGTTTTCCAGTGTCAAACTGTCCAAATCAATTAACAGTTTGACATTGTCAGATTTCAATCTTTCAAAATTTTCTTGCAGTTCAAGAATCTGTTTATCATCAGATTTCTTCTCATCATTCAAATTTTTGATTTCCAATGTCAAACTCTCTACATTCTTCAAGAGTTTGGCATTGTCTGATTCAGATTTTTCACAGTTTAAGCACTTCTCGGACATTTTTTTTCAGATTTGGCTTTCTTCTCAACCTTAATAGCTGAAATTTCTTCAACCTGCTCCTCTACCACTTGAACATTTTTCTCAGGTTCGAATTTTTCATCAACAGACTTCATTTTTCTAATATTTTGGAGTTCAAGTTCTTGAGCTTCAATCTTCTCGATAAACAAGCTCAAATTCACATCTAAATATATCTTTCTCAAATCTAACAAATACGTTCTCCACATATCACCCGGTAAAACATTTGCCAACTTGTCAACCCACTCCTCATTAGTCTTGGTTATCTTTAATCTCCCCATCTCCAAAACTAGATGGCAATATCGAACAATCAATTCTTTTGTAGACTCTCCCCTGATACCCGTAAAACTATCAAATTTCTTCTGTGCAATATCTGCTGGATTCTGAACACGATACGACTCACAATCCATGTTTCGCTATTGAAAGTTTTTTAGATTTTCAAACACACACTTTTCACAAAATCAGACGATCGAACAATATCACGAACACTATGGACTTTTCTAAGAAATCAGCTATACTCAAGTGAAAGCAGTTTTCAAGATGAAAACAATTTTCAAGCTAAACTTGTGATTCAAGAGAAACCTTAGCAAAGTTTCAAGAGAAACCTCAGCAAAGTTTCAAGAGAAACCTCAGCAAAGTTTCAAGAGAAACCTCAGCAAAGTTCAAGAGAAACCTCAGCAAAGTTTCAAGAGAAACCTCAGCAAAGTTTCAAGAGAAACCTCAGCAAAGTTTCAAGAGAAACCTCAGCAAAGTTTCAACAGAAACCTCTGCAAAGTTCAACAGAAACCTCAATTTTCAAGAGAAAGCCAGCTGTTCGTTCAAGAGAAAGCCAATTTTTAGGTCATTTTTACACGAATTACTTTGAATTTTAAGCTGATATTCTCAAGGCTTTGTTAAAATTCAGTTTCACACACACTGTCCAAAATTCAGTCCATTTTGTCCGTGTAAAAGTCCAGAAATCAGATTTTGTGTAGAAAAAGGCTTTGATTCAGGTATATTTGCTCATAACTGGCTCTGATACCAATTGTAGGATCGATATGGACGATCAAATGAGTCAATTTGAGCTAATATACACTATTTAAGTGGCGGAAACACTTAAACAGATTAGAATCAAAGAGAATGGAGTAGAAAACAGAAGAATATCACTTTAAACACTGTTTCTCATTCATATATCACAGAAAAATCCAGCAGCAGTTCGGCACCAGAACTATGGGAATGTTCCAAATGAGAAACAACTAGCCCCTATTTATAGGCCCTGGGTTTCTCTTGAACCAGTCTCAAGAGAAACCTAATCATCAGGTTTCTCTTGAACTTGACATGTACCACCTTCAAGAGAAACCCCTTAAACATAAACTTAAACTTACAATTTGACCCCTGTACTATAAAATCATGACGAATTTAGACTTTAGACTTAAGACGAAGTCAACAAACATATGCACCAACAGTTAAAGTAGCGGAAGCTATCTTAATGGGTCGCAACGGGTCGAAAGCACTTAGGTTAGGTTCCGATTTAGGATGTAGGCTTTGTTAAACCATATCACATGAGTTCCAACACTCATTTGGTTTACAAGACCTCATTCTATCCGATCTTCCGATTTAGGTGTCTATTGTTGACTAGTGATTCGATTACTAGGTGCTGTTTGATTTCTCTGGTTTGCTCGAGTTTGTTGAAGTTCTATTGATTGAGGATACTTTGCACTCCAAGTGAGTACATAGTTCCCCTATTTTACTGTTTTCAATTGTTTTGGGGTGATTCATATATGCTAAATGTTTTCAAGGTTTTAACGATGGTTTTCAAAACGATTTTCGATATTATAACGATGATTTCAAAAACGATTAAGATGGTTTATATTAAGCTAATAATGATTTCAATAAAGTGAATAAACTAGTTGGTTGTAATTACATAACGAATGGCATTCATTAGCATTGATCAAGCCGACCAGTATTAGGTTATGGTACCATAGGATCTGACAAATCCCATTATCGTACTGCACCCATGGTTATGTGTGGGTTACGTGGGTAATGACTGAATCTGAATATTAATTTACCCTTTGGTGGTTTATTAATACGAGAAGCGAGGTAGTCGAGTCACGAAGGTTTGAATGTTATTAGCGAGGCGACCACAAATAGTTTTCACACTTAAAACGAGGATGATTTAAATGATTTAAACGAATTAACGATTTGGGAACGATTCATATGAATTAAACGAATTGGATAAACGATTGGTTTTTGGTTAAGTGTTTAGATAACGGAACGGGTGTAATATGATGAAAACATGGTAGATACGCCGCTGGTACTTCTTATATATAAGTGTTTTCAACATATTACATACCGTGGCGTTATTTAGTTCACTTGGGTAAACGATTTTCAAACGATGTTACACAAACGAGGTTTTCAAAATGATATAAACCATACGAGTTTTATTAACGAGATTTATTAACGAGTTTTATTAACGAGGTTTATTAACTAATTTTATTAACGATTTAATACGAGATGTTTTACAAATTGCTTTACTAAAAAAATGTTTTTGGGTTAGGAATCATGGCTATGAGGTTTTATAAACTATAGCCCGCTTGATTTGAGTTGGTTAATTAAGTTGCAATATTATACTCTTTTCAAAACAAGGTTTTTAATAAAGTATTGCAACATTTAAACTAGCCATGAATCCGACACTCCTATAAAACCTATGTACTCGCCAGCATTTCTTTGCTGACTTTGTTTTCACATATGTTTCAGGTGTTGATGCTTGATGATGATTACTAGGATGCATGAGTCACATAGGATCTGGACGAGGCCTTAGTGACATAAAAACAATGATAGTCGATATGTATTTTATTTGTTCTATGTTAAGACGATGTTAATATTTAATATTATCAATAAAACGAAACACTTTTTGTATCCATGGTTATGAAACGATAATTCTGCAACGACACTCCCCGACGTTTCCGCCGCGGTTTTGTTGTTTTAACGCGGTCGGGGTGTGACAAGTATCGCCATGACTTTGTGCGAGATGCGTTAATGGATATTCTCAGACGAGCAGGGATCTCGGCGAAGAAAGAGGAACCGGTTAATTTTCTTACAGACCCGTCGGAGGGGAGATCCACCCTACGCCCAGCTGACGTGCTAGTTTTTGGTTGGGAGGGCGGGAAACATGCTTGTGTCGATCTCACAGGTGTATCCCCACTAGTCGGGTTCCGGGAAAATGGGTTTGTGGCGGGGCAAGCGGTACTGAAAGCACAGTCAAAGAAGGTGGAAAAGCACGCGAAAGCTTGTGAGGATAATCAGCATGCCTTTGTCCCCCTGGCGTTTGACACGTTCGGCTCCTTGGCGCAGTAGGCAGTTCGGTTCTTGTCTAGAGTTCAGCGTGTGGTCCATAGCAACTTTTCGACCCCTCAGGGGTAGGGCTTTGTTTCTAGTAGATTAGGGTTTTCTATTCAGAAAGGGATGGCGGCGCAGTTTGTTGCTCGTCTACCTGCTATCCTTATGTAATTTGCCCTGATGATTGGAATGAAATAAAAATGCTAATTTTATAAAAAAAATTAATTTCTAAAATCTGTTTTTAAGTTTTTTATTGATATTAAAATAAAGATTTATTTATATATTATTTTTCTATATCAATTAATGTTTGCTTTCTTCTACAACATCATAACCCAAAGTAGCTTCACTTTCATCATCATCATCATCATCATCATCATCCGACACCTGATGGTTTTCTCGAGTTAGGCGAGGATTGTTCATCATCATCATCATCATCATCATCATCATCATCATCATCATCATCATCATCATTTGTCCGGACTTGCTTTGATTCCTCCTGTTTTTCCTGATTGAAGATTGTTGCAATTGCAAAGAGCTTCTGGCGAATTGAACCATCAGATAGTAGCATGTCTTTATTCTCGTACAATAATATGAAGAGATAAATGATAAGAGCACAAGTTGAAGATAGTCAAACAATGAGGAAAAGGCCCAAAAAGCTATCAAGCGAGAGCCTACCAGACCTAGAAACCATATCTTACTCACTGCAATCTGCTTTTGATCGCAACCATTTATCAGTAATATTGGGTGTGCAAAATTTGGAAAATTCAACAATTTCTTCAAAAAAATCTCATCTTTTTATCCAAATCAAACAAAATTGCAAATGGACATTTGGAAAATCCAACAGTTTCTTCAAACAATAAACCTCATCTTTTATCAAAATGAAACAAAATTACCAAAAGGGTATTTCAAAGCCTGAACAAAGTATACCTCTTTTTCATTACACATAGGATCTGACCAAGAACCATAGGGAAACACCCCCCCCCCCATTATCCCTAGATTCAAGATCAGGCAACCTTTCTTTAGGCACTAGTTTAATCCTCTTAAACTGGATCCAAAAACACCCCAAACAAAGCACCAATCTATCCAAACTCTATATCAAGAACAGATAAATACAAGCATTTGCCAACACATGTAGCGGCTGTGCAAGATACCTGACCCAGATCCAAACCCATCTCGAATAAACCCAATCACAGGTAGGTGATGACGGGTTTTTTAGTGTCGGTGCGGCCGGTAGAGGTAGAATCTTGAACCGGTTTTGCCGGTTTTTCAGTGTTGGTATGACCGGCGGAGGAGGTAGGTGATGACGGCTGGATTTGGAGTTGCGGTGGTGAAGGTTGGATTTAAGGTGATGGTGTTTGATAGTGGTGATGAGGTGGTGGTAGTGGTGTCTGATGGTGCTGGTGATGACTGGGAGAAAGAAAGAGATACAAAGAGTGAGAGGAGGGTGATGAAGTGAGGAATGTTTTTTAACGATTATAATTATAAACAATTAAATTATTTTTGTAAAGTTACTAAATCACCCTTCTCATTATAAGTAAAATTGCCAAATTACCCTTATTTTTAACAAACATTTTGGATGACGTTAAGGGCGGGGAGTGAAATAGAGATAAACCTCATAGATCAGGGAGTAAATTGGCTATTTTTAAAGGATTAGGGCAAAACCGTTAAAACGACCAAACCACAGAGAGTAAAGCAGAAGTTTACTCTTATTTATATTTAAACACTTTGTATCCATTTATGTTATGTTTGGGAAAACTTATCTAGAAACAAATTTAAATCGGCTAGAGTAGTTGAATTATATGTCTCTCTTATGTGACCAAGTTTTATTAATAAATGGTTTGGTTATTAGACCACAGGATGTGGAGGGGACGTGAAAACGTGGCTTTTTTGACACGTGTTACACACCTTTTGTATTATTTTATAATTAAAATTATATAAAGTGTATTAAAAACTTATAAATATATTACTAGTAATTAAACAAATACATAACACTAAAATAAAAAAAAATATTACGTAAATTTTAAAAACATTAGATAGAATTAAATATACGAAACTAAAAAACACCTAATTTAAATAAAAAAAATCTAATGATTTCCCACACCGAGCGGAGCTTGAATTCAAGGTAGTACACGTGCCTAAAGTTGATGAGAGCCACTTGAATGATGTCGTCCTCCCCGAGATCACCATCCTTGAGCTCCACGGCGGTGTAGATCGTCTCGAATCTTTCGCAATCAATAAGGATCGTCCTAAAATGAGACAAGAGGGAGTCGACAGTTCGGTTCTTATGACCCGTATAGACTTGGAAGTTTGTCAGATTGTCCTCCAAAAAAGACCGTTCGAGTGCCTCCCCGGCGTGTAGTTACACAAAGCTTCGACCCACAACTTGCAAAGTCATACCTGAGCTCATACCTGAGCTCTCAAGGTCTCACACTAACCCAGAGTACAGATATCAATATAGTATATTCATCTGTAAGACTGAATCTAGGGAATCTTCATACGGGAGTATATTCTGAGGTGGGTCAACGGTAGTTCATACCTGAGCTCTAAAGGTCTCACACTAACCCAGAGTACAGATATCAATATAGTATATTCATCTGTAAGACTGAATCTAAGGAATCTTGATACGGGAGTATATTCTGAGGTGGGACACGCGAATAAGTTAAGTTCTTAAAACACTAAATCTCGTATCTCGAAATAGTGGAACTTTGTGTGACAATTTAAATGGATCAGTGTATTGACAATCTAAGTGAATCGTTTAGAACTTAAAGTGTTTATAGCTCAACGATGCTAGTGATTTGTCATAAATTGATATGATCCTCCGACACCAACTCAAACAAAAATATTGTCTGTAAATATTTCTTTATTGTATTTCATTCAAGAAAAATCACAAAAAGATTTTCGTAGTCTTTTAGCATAAATTTTGAAAAATTCAAAAAGATTTTGTTTCTATTTTATTTTCAACAACCGATGTCTAAAAGCTAAATTTCAAAATCTGAGTATGCTGAACATGTTTATGAAAATAAACAACTTCATTAATTTGAAACTTGAAGTTTTACATGAAAAAACAAAAACAGTTTATGAAATCTCCAAGGTCATTAAGTTGGACTTTGATAGTTATCTGAGAGGGTTTTGGATGTTTAAACTATAAAATTTATAGAGTTATTTGATAGGGGGAGAAGAGTCAGGAAATACTGGGTAATTACATACTGTTACATCTATACTTAGAGCCAGGTTACCGTTTCTGAATATCTGTGTTTAAAGGCCAGGTCATCAATCCTAAGAGAACCTATATAGTTCTAACTGTTAAAAATTTGTGTTTAATGCTAGGTTTTTTTATCTTGAACTTAAATTGTCAAATATCTTACAATTGTTTTGAAATTATTAGATTTGCAGGTGATAAGCCAGATTACGATCCTGATAGCTGAAGCTAAGGGGGAGTCTGAAGACGAGCTCAAGGCAAGGGGAGCTTGTAATCGAAGAGCCAGGTATCGATCCTAAAAAGCACGGAAGCTTAAAGAAAGGGGGAGCCTGGAGAAAGAGTCAACCGAAAGGGGGAGCAGCTGAAGCTATAAGCAGATCCACGGGGAGTCTGTTAGAGTAATAGGAAGAGTTTGTGGTGCTGACGTTGTCAATAATTCACGAAGACTCAGAGATAGACAGAAAGCTACAAGATTGACTGCAGTAATATCCAATGGGGAGTCTGTGAGTGCAGTATGTCTATCACTCCCGTCAATAACGTATCGTAGCTTAATCAGATGAGACAAGACTGGTGCTGAACACAACAAATTATGAAGTTCATGTGTGCATAAGTCACTTCGTACGAAGGGACCATGCAGCTTCCTATGAAAAGTTAATTGCAGCTTCGTACAAAAGGAGTCACAACTTCTATCGCAACCCCCGACCCCATGCCCCGAGGGACGGGCGGCCACGAGCAGCACATAGAGCTGGTGGTATCGGTGTTTATTAATTTGGCAGCGAAAATTAACATCAGGATCATAGTTAGGAAATAGTTTATCAGAGTTAAAACACCACACTTTTATAATTAGTAAATACATGGGAAAAACCCAAGTTTCCATTACAATATGTTTATAGGGATAAACCCTAATTTATTGAAATAAAACTTCTTTCTTATTTAGGTAACTTTTATAACCACTTTTCCAAGCCTTCAGTGCTCTCCAGCTGGCTTCTATTAGCTTCACATTAAGTTACCTGAAACGTGTTTTAGAAAGTTTTATCAACAAGAAATACTGGCGAGTGCATCCCAGTTTAATCAAAACAAGCTTTTATATCTTTATAGTATTGAGAGCGATTACAATTTTTTTTATCTACCCAATTACCACCCACGGTACTGTCAATCCTGACTTGTGGTCATGCTACTACTCACAGTGTAGTAACAAGTAATGTATACAAATTTCCAACATACCGACAGTAATTGTAGAATACATAGACTCAATCACTGTAAATTTTATCTCAAAACAATTGAGGTTTTGGTAAAACATTTTGACTTACAAAAATATTTACAAAAGGAGAATGTACTCACTTTGCTGTTTTAGATAATACTACTTCTTTCTGGTGACTTCCTAGTTATAATCTATTAAAATTAAACAATGCACACGTGTTAGTAAGATAACCCAATTTACATTAGCCATACCCCTGAGACAGAACTCCAACGACTGAGTCAGGCAGAGTCTTGACATGCTTTACGGAGCTCTAAATCAATCGGGTATACTAACTAATACGTAACCGGGGTTATAACACTTACAACGAGGCAGAGCTTCGCTTTTTAGGGGTATAATACCCGAAAATTTTCGAGCTATATGTGTTGAGAGAGAAAGAGAATTTTGAACGAATGTAAACTGTGTCATCTATGCTCTATTTATAGCTGTTTTCGAAGTCGGCGGCGCCCCACGACGCCTGCCTTGAACTCCCTCGTGGGCCATGAGGGTCCTATGCTAGGGCCTAGCTTAGTCGAATCAGCGGGTAGGCTTGAGACGAGATCGGACATGTGGCGCAATGCAGTGTCCGATAAGCAAAGGTCGTCGCGCCCCGCGACACACCTAAGCCTCATCCGTCGCGGGCCGCGATGCACTATAATTATTTGTTTTATTTGTTTTTTATTAATATAAAGGTTATTCTGGTCCGTTTCTCACATACAGGGTGTATATTTGGACGTTTAGGGTGTTTTAAGGGATTTAGTAGAGTTGTTATATCCTCCCCACCTTGTTTTAGATCTCGTCCTCGAGGTCTACTGGAACGGGTGTGGATATTTCCTTTGCATCTCTGATTCGAGCTCCCAAGTGTACTCTAGTCCTCTCTTGGAATCTCATTTCACTTTGACTAGAACTAATCTCTTGTGTTTGAGGTTCTTGATCTTTCTGTCTTCGATCTATAGGGGTTTCTCTACAAACTTAAGTTTCTCATTTACCTCTATGTCTTTAAGAGGTACCTTTAATGATTCGTCTGCTAGACATTTCTTGAGATTACATACATGAAATACATCATGTATTCCTGCCATTTCCTCTGGCAGTTGTAGCTGGTAAGCTACTGGTCCTAATCTTCTAATAATCTCAAAAGGTCCAACATACCTGGGGCTTAGCTTTCCCCTTTTTATGAATCTAACTACTCCTTTCCATGGAGAAACTTTTAATAATACTTTATCTCCTACTTGAAATTCCAACGATTTTTGTCTGTTATCAGCATAACTCTTTTGACGATCGCGTGCTGCTTTTAGTCTTTCCTTGACTTGAATAATCTTGTCCATTGTTTCTTGTACTATCTCTGGTCCAGACAGTTGCTTTTCTCCAATTTCTACCCAACAGACTGGAGTTCGGCACTTTCGTCCATAAAGTGCTTCAAATGGTGCAGCATTGATACTGGTATGATAGTTGTTATTTTAAGAAAATTCTATTAATGGTAAATGATCGTCCCAATTTCCTCTAAAATCAATTACACAAGCTCTAAGCATATCCTCCATTGTCTGAATTGTCCTTTCGTTTTGTCCGTCCGTTTGAGGATGATAAGTTGTGCTTAGTTTTAACTTGGTTCCCATTGCTTTTTGGAAACTTGTCAAAAAATGAGAAGTAGAACGGCTATCTCTATCAGAAACAATAGATAAAGGAATTCCATGTAATGAAACTATTTCATTTACATATAACTTGGCTAATGGGAACCAAGTTAAAACCATACTGAAAGTTTCCTTCATTGGTAAGAAATGAGCAGATTTGGTTAATCTGTCTACAATCACCCATATTGTATAATTACCTTTTCGTGTCTTGGGTAATTTAGTAACAAAGTCCATCGTTATCAATTCTCATTTCCATATAGGCATTTCGAGTTGCTGCAATGAACTTGAGGGTTTCTGATGTTCAGCTTTAACCTGTGAACAGTTTAGACACTTGGCAACATAAGTTGCTATATCCTTTTTCATTCCTATCCACCAGAAATTCTTTCTTAAGTCTTGATACATTTTATCATTACCTGGATGTATCGTATACTTAGACTTATGGGCTTCTTCTAAAATTCGATGGCGTAGGTTTCCTTGTTTGGGTATCCAGGTTCTTTTCTTATGGAATTTCCAAATTCCATCTGTTCCTTGTTCTAATTCTTTAATTATTCCTTTTAATTTTTCAGTATCATCCTTGATTACTGTTTCCTGCATTTCTCTAATTTCCTCATTTAAATCTATCTGCATATTTAATTTGAGAGAACGTACTCGTCTTGGATTTTCATGATACTTTCGACTTAAAGCATCAGCCACTACGTTAGCCTTTCCTGCATGATACTGGATATCACAATCATAATCACTGAGAATTTCCATCCAGCGTCTCTGTCTCATATTTAACTCATTTTTCCTAAAAACATATCTTAGACTCTTATAATCGGTGAAGACAGTAAACTTGCTACCATACAAGTAGTGTCTCCAAATTTTAAGGGAAAAAATTATGGCTCCTAATTCTAAATCATGGGTTGTATAATTATCTTCATGATTCTTAAGTTGTCTAGAGGCATAAGCTATAATCTTTTGACGTTGCATCAACACACATCCATAACCTAACTTAGAAGCGTCACAATAGACTATAAAGTCTTCAGTTCCTTCTGGTAAAGCGAGTATAGGTGTGTTGGTTAACCTTTGCTTAAGAATTCTAAAAGCTTCTTTCTGTTTTGGTCCCCATTCGAACTTCACTGATTTACAGGTCAGTTTGGTTAATGGAATGGCTATTCTAGAGTAATCTCGGATAAACTGTCTATAATATCCTGCCAGTACAAGAAAACTTCCCACTTCCGTTGGTGATTCAGGGACTTTCCACTTAGTAATTGCCTCGATCTTTATGGGATCCACATGAATTCCTTCATGATTAACCAGGTGTCCAAGGAATTGCACTTCCTTTAACTAAAATTCGCATTTTGAAAATTTAGAATAAAACATTTCTTTTCTTAGCAAATTCAGAAGTATAAACAAATACTCTGCATAATCTTCTTTACTCTTAGAGTAAATAAGAATATCATCTATAAAGACAATTATGAATTTATCCAGATATGGTTTACATATTATGTTCATCATGTCCATAAATGCGGCTGGGGCATTGGTTAAACCAAATGGCATGACTGTAAATTTATAATGACCATACCTTGTTCTGAAAGCAGTTTTAGGAATGTCCTATTCCTGTACTTTCAATTGATGATATCTTGAGCGTAAATCGATCTTAGAAAAGAATCGAGCTCCTTGAAGTTGATCGAACAGATCATCGATTCTCGGTAGTGGGTACCGATTTTTAATCGTGACCTTGTTCAATTCTCGATAATCAATGCACATACGCATTGATCCATCTTTCTTTTTGACAAACAAGATTGGTGCTCCCCATGGTGATGAACTAGGCTGTATGAAACCTTTTTCCAGAAGTTCGTCCAATTGTTTCTTTAGTTCTTGCATCTCCACTGGTGCTAAACGGTAGGGTGCCTTGGCAATCGGTGTTGTCCCTGGTATTAGGTGAATTCTGAATTCAACCTCTCTATCTGGCGGTAATCCAGGTAACTCCTATGGAAAAACATCTGAGAATTTAGATACTATGGGAATATCTTTTAATTCTTTTCCTTTAGTGTTAATGATTATGGAAACATATACACTAGTGATCCCTTCCTTGCATAGCTTGTTGTTTTCATCACAAAGATGAATTTTGTGGACCTGGTTGGCTTATCTCCTTTAATTGTGATCTTTTGGCTTATCTCCTTTAATTGTGATCTTTTCACCCTTTGGTGAACTTACTTGTACTGACTTTTGATCACATAAAATGCAAGCGCGATTGGCTACCAACCAATCCATTCCTAATATGATATCAAATCCAGCCAGATTCATTGGGTAAAGGTTAGCAATAAAATCATGGTTTAAAATTTCTATTCTTGCTCCCTGTAAGATTTCAGTGATCTTAATGGATTTTCCATTTGCTATTTCTATCAGACATTCTTGTTGAAGTTTAGTTAATGGTTGATTGAGAAGTTTGCAGAACGAAGTATTAATATAACTTTGGTTTGCACCAGAGTCAAATAATATTTTAGCAGAAATATCATTAACTAAAAACATACCGGCAATCACATCCGGAATCATCTTGGCTTCTTCAACTGTCAGAACAAATGCTCTGGCATTCTTAGTAGTTTTGCTGTTTGTTGTTGGGGCTAGTTTCGGACAGTTAGGTTTGATATGCCCAGTCTCTCCATAGTTGAAGCATAGCTTATTGCTGGGTTTCTTCCTGCAGTCTTCTTCCTTGTGTCTAGAAATTTTGCAGAAGTTGCAGTTTGTTGAACATTTTCCTGAATGCTTCTTGTTGCAGTACTTACAGTAAGGTGCAGAAGTAGAACCTGTACCTTTCCCACGGTAGGTATTACCATGACGAAATTATTGGGTCAGTCTTTGGGCTAGGTTCTTTCTCTGGTTTTCTTCTTGCATACGTACCAATTCATCAGTCAAGGTATTAGCTAATTCTACCGCTTCTTCTATGGTTTGTGGTCTAGCTACCTTGACTACATGTCTGATTTCACTGATTAATCCCCAGATGTAACAGGAGACTAATATTGGTTCAGGTGAGGCTAAGGTTGGCACTATCCTAGCATATTCGAAGAATATGGTAGTGTAACCCTTGCAGTCTACTCCAGTCATTCTAAGGTTTAGGAATTTATTGGCAATTTGTTCCTTTTCATTGGGAGGACATAATTTTCTTTCAACCATTTCCTTAAAGTTGATCCATTCCATATTATAAACTCTGTCACTTCCCCTAGACTAGAGAATAGTATTCCGCCATTCTAAGGCTGCATTCTTAAAAAGATTAGAGGCAAACATAATTTTATCTTCATCTGCACATTTGCTTATTTTTAAGACTGCTTCTGTCTTTTCTATCCAACGTAAAGCTGCAATGGCTCCTTCATTGCCAGAGAATTCTATTGGTTTGCAAGACCAGAATTCTTTGTAAGAACAACCATATGACTTGGTTCTTCTTCTTTTTGAAATAGGTAATTGGGGTAGCAGTCAATTATTCACATTGTGACTGGGTTCAATAGGTGGTCGTTTACTTCCACTGTTAGTTTTATTATTTTCTACTTCTTTAACAGTCGTGGTGATATATGGCATAACGTCTATAATTCCTTGTGCTACTATATGTTGGATGGCACTATTATCTACTTGGTTTCCATTATTATCATTATTCTGGTTTTCCTGATTTACTTTGTTGTCCATCTGGATTATAAACATTTATCAGATATTAATATCACAGAATAAGATTTAATCCAAACAATCATGCAAGCAGATTGATCAAAATCGTCGAGCATTGCGACTTTTATTCTTTTCATATATATATCTATTACAACCTACAACTGGAATTTAAACACACGTAATAGTTATGCGTCAATAGGTATTAGGTTATCTATTTTAGTTGATTTTTTTTCTACACACACACACACACACATATATATATATATATATGTTTATATTTTATTGTTATTATTATTATTATTAGGGGCCGTTCCTCCAGAACTGCATTTCTCGCTCGTCATATTTCCACACGAGCTTTTCTCCAATTTATTTTATCCTCTCTCCTTCCTCCACTAATTCCTCACCATATGTGCGGAGTTCCTGCACATTCTCTTCACTCATGGATGGCAGTGGTGCGGGTACTGGGTTAGGGTATCGAGGTATAGGCTCTCCACATGGGTACGGGTCGTTTAACACACTCTGAAAATACGGGTCGTCATTCCGGAACACATCTAAAAGATTAAGGTTGGTATACTGTGCTATGGGATTTGGTATTGGTTCTTCCTGTGGATAGAGTTCCGGATATCCCCTATGGTCATCTTCCCATGGATCATACACTAGAGGATTAGGTGCTGGGATTCTAGGTATCTCGTTAGGGTCAAATGCTGGTATGGGTAATTGGTTTCCTTGATTAAGTTCTATCTCCATTGGTTGGGTTGGAAATAGTGGCATTGGTTGTGGTGCAATTATCTGATCATGGTTTGGATCTGCTGCAGTGGTGGCCAGCATATGAAAGTTTGCCAACTGTCTATTAACTGCTTCTTGGGTTTTGGCATTTACTTCCCTATTGGCTGCTACTAACGCTCTCTGTTGTTGTAACTTTCTCATCCACTTTCTCCTCTCATGCGCTCCCCTACTAAACCATCCTCTCTTTTTCGAAGGGAATGGTTCCTCGGATTGCGCCTTAAAGAAGAAGATTCCTTCTTCAGTGTCAGTAGAATACCCCAAAGGAGTAGGATGTGATGAAGTTCCTTCACTTTTGGGAGAACTAGCTAGGTGATGATAGGCGTCAGACGTACCTTGCTCACTCATACTATAAACTAACAGATTGTCAAATAACATAAAACAATAATATAGATATATACACGTAATCACATGGATTATTTCCTAACATAACTGATAAAAATCTTGGTGTCAGTAGAACACTTCTGTGGCTTAAACCAATGGCTGTAGCTCTGATACCACCTCCTGTCGCAACCCCCGACCCCATGCCCCAAGGGGCGGGCGGCCCCGAGCAACACACAGAGCTGGTGGTATCGGTGTTTATTAATTTGGTAGCAGAAATTAACATCAGGATCGTAGTTAGGAAATAGTTTATCTGAGTTAAAACACCACACTTTTATAATTAGTAAATACATGGGAAAAACCCAAGTTTCCATTACAATATGTTTATAGGGATATACCCTAATTTATTGAAATAAAAATTCTTTCTTATTTAGGTAACTTTTATAGCCACTTTTCCAAGCCTTCAGTGCTCTCCAGCTGGCTTCTATTAGCTTCACATTAAGTTACCTGAAACGCGTTTTAAAAAGTTTTATCAGCAAGAAATACTAGCGAGTGCATCTCAGTTTAATCAAAACAAGCTTTTATATCTTTACAGTATTGAGAGCGATTACAATGTTTTTATCTACCCAATTACCACCCACGGTACTGTCAATCCTGACTTGTGTTCATGCTACTACTCACATTGTAGTAACAAGTAATGTATACAAAACCCCAACATACCGACAGTAATTGTAGAATACACAGACTCAATCACTATTAATTATATCTTAAAACAATTGAGGTTTTGGTAAAACATTTTGACTTACAAAAATATTTACAAAAGGAGAATGTACTCACTTTGCTGTTTTAGATAATACTACTGCTTTCTGGTGTCTTCCTGGTTATAATCTATTAAAATTAAACAATACACACGTGTTAGTAAGATCACCCAATTTACATTAGCCATACCCCCGAGACAGAACTCCAACGACTGAGTCAGGCAGAGTCTTGACATGCTTTACGGAGCCCTAGATCAATCGGGTATAGTAACTAATACGTAACCGGGGGTTATAATACTTACAACGAGGCAGAGCTTCGCTTTTTAGGGGTATAATACCCGAAAATTTTCGAGCTATATGTGTTGAGAGAGAAAGAGAATTTTGAACGAATGTAAACTGTGCCGTCGATGCTCTATTTATAGTTGTTTTCAAAGTCGGTCGCGCCCCGCGACGCCTTCCTCGAACTTCCTCGCGGATCGCGAGGGCCCTAGGCTAAGGCCTAGCTTGGTCGAATCATCGGGTAGGCTTGACACGAGATGGGACACGTAGCACAATGACGTATCCGCTAAGCAAAGGTCGTCGCGCCCTGCGACACACCTAAGCCTCATCCGCCGCGGGCCGCGAGGCACTATAGTTATTTGTTTTTTATTAATATAAAGGTTATTCGGGTACGTTTCTCACATACGGGGTGTATATTTGGATGTTTAGGGTGTTTTAAGGGTTTTAGGAGAGTTGTTATAGCTTCGTACGAACCCACGTTGCCTATAAATATGTGTGTAGGGTCTTGTTCATTTGGTATCTTTGTGACTTGAGAGGGAAAACTCTTGTCATTTGTTTTCATGGTTTTGTACTTGTCAAATATCAATAGAAAAGAACTTATAATTACTTCTTTGTATCTAATCCACACATGTACTTGGATTCCGCACAAGATACGTGTTCATCGCATTCATCGGTCAAGGAATCGATACTCGGAGCGAATCCACATATTATATATTATATACTTAGTAATATAAAAGTTGTGTCTTTAAATACCTGTATATTGCACAGGCTGTTTAAAATTAATGTAATCTCTTAATACGTTTCTTACTTTCCAAGCATATTAAATATTTAAATTTAGAGACCCGTCATAAAATAATTATCATCATTAATTTTGTTTTTTTAATATTTTAACTAAAATAATTTTAACCTTAATATAAGTTTATTTAAAAGATTAATAATTAATTTCATATTTAAAATTTGTTTTACATTGGTATTTTGGTTTATGGTTTTTGATGAAGTGATTTCATTCATGATTATAGAGCCAAGAAACAAATTCGTATAGTAACAATATTGTCACAATTATATATTTGTGGACTGATATTTATGTTTGGATTTTAACTTAAAATAAAATGTATTTATTTAATTAATTTAAAGATAAATTTTATGCGAAGTTCATAGATTATTTTTATATATCTTTGAACATTTATAGGAATAAGATTCCTTGTTATATTCTTATCATTAATTAATATCTATATATAATGATTATCTTTAATTTAATATAATGATTATCTTTAATTATAAAAAATAAATATTTATAATTAGGTAGGAGAGAGAGGCGAGAAACAATAAAATAGATAGTTTCAATGAATGGCACGTGTCCTCAATATGTTTCTTTTAGAGTTAATTACAATGTTAATTTTTGTGGTTTATGCAAAGTAACAATCTAAGGTACTAATACTTCTCAAGTCGGTAATGGAAACGCTTCCAACTTATTTCTTTTCACTTTTTAAAGCTCCAGTTAGTATTCTTGAGCAACTTGAAGCGAAGAGGCGGAGATCTTTTGGGGGGGGGGGGGTTCTTCAGAAAATGAAAAGATAAATTGGGTTAGATGGTCAAAATTTACCTCACCTTTGGAAGCAGGTGGTTTGGCTCTTATCCATTGAAAGATACTAATTTAGCACTCTTGTCAAAATGGCGGTGGCGTTTCAAAACGAAAAAACATGCTCTTTGGAATAAAGTTATTGTCGTTATTCATGGTTCTTATAGAACTAGTAATTACCTACCCTATTCCAGCAGATTTTCGGGTATTTGGGGAGCTATTGTTAGGCTCGAAAATCAATTTTCTTCACTTAATATTGAGCTTGGGTCCTTTATTAAAGGTAAGGTTGGTAATGGAGAATCGGTTCGTCTCTGGCTTGACACTTGGGTATGCTCCCAGCCGCTCAAGGATGAGTTCCCAAATCTGTTTTCTATTGTTTCTAACAAGAATGTTTCGGTTGCTGAGTGTTTCAATCCAGTGGTTGGCTCGTAGGTGTGGATATGGAAGCAAAATGCTCCAGATCCATCGTCCAAATCAGAATTTCTTTCTCTAATTGCCATGATGGAGACGGTTCAGATTCATAATACTATGGATGATTGGAGTTGGACGAAAGAAAAGGATGGTAAGTATTTGGTTGCCTCAATGAAAAAGGTAATATACGAGGCGACTAGTTTGGGTAGTTTAAGTCCGACAACTTGGAATAATAGGGTGCCAAAAAAAGTGAACATCTTTTCATGGACAGCGATATTGGATCGAATATCGACCAGGGAGAATCTTGTCTTCAGGTATGTAAATGTTGATTCGGAATTATGTGGTCTTTGAAACTATGACATCGAATCAACATCTCATCTGCTTATCTCTTGTTCTTTGGAGACATATGTTTGGCAAGCAATCGCTAGTTGGTGTAAGGTGCCTCCCATGTATGCTTTTTCAATTATGGATCTCTTGAATCTTCACAAGTCCAGCCAGTTAGATAAAAAGAGAAAAAAGGTGCTACAAGGGATAATAATGATAGCTTGTTGGTGCATCTGGAAGGCCAGAAACAAGACGATCTTCTCCAGCGAAGAATCCACAGGTCCGAAGGTTATTGAAGATATTAAGTCCCTAGGCTTTTTGTTGATAAAAAATAGGTCCCCGCTTAAAGTTTTAAAGTGCAGTCAATGGTGTAATTTCACTTTTTGATTGTATGTTTGTTTGGGTACTAGTTTCTTACTAGTATGCCGTTTTATTAAAAGTTGGTCGTTTGAAAAAAAAAAGTTTAAAGTAAAAATCTAAGGTATTATATATATATATATATTGTTGACGAGGGTTAATGAATAGTAACTTTGTTTTTATAATAATATATAGCTTTTTATTATTTTATTATTTAATATGTTATAATAGTTTATTATTATATTTACTTTTAATAACAAATTTTTAATTTTTTTTCCTTTTAAAAAAATTTATATTTCCTTTACAATTTTTTAATAAATTTTTTTCTTTTTTTAAAACATATATTAATTTATCGATTAATTTGATACTTCTTTAATAGTTTAAGTTATAACTTTTTTCAAAAAACTTAAGTATATAGTTGTACTTATTTTTTTCCCTAACATTCTGTTATAAGTTTTGTTAAAAACGAATTTGTACTCAAAATAAAGTATTTATTTGGTATTATAAAACGATACGATAATAAACTAAGTCGTTCTAATGGTCTAGCTTTCTAAACAACATGCTTTATTTTCAGATCACGTTTGTTTTACATTATCATTTACTCGGTTTCGCCGCAACGCACGACATAAAAAAAACTAGTTAACATTAATTTTTATTAAAAGTTGAAATAGTAAATCTAACAAATGTTAGTTTTTTTGTTAAGTTTATATGAAATGATTAAAACACCATTTAAAACAGTAAGGACTATTTATGTAATTCTTTGATTTTATTAAAGGAACCATTTGTGTAAAATACAAATATATATTTATGTAAATAGCTTTTAAAGATCCACATAATTTTAAACATTATTTCCTTATTGAGTTAAAAATTTGTTTTGATTATAACGAAATAACATTTTTGAATAGTTTTAATATAAAATCAACAATTAAAATATACCAAGAGACTATTACAACGATATCATGTATGTAATCAAAATTATATAACAATTCTTTTAATAATAAAACAAAACAGTTATTGTGGTATATAATAAATACTAGCGGTAAGACCCGTGTGCAAATACGGGTGGTTTCTTAGAAAACCATGCATAACACATATTGATAGAAAGTAAAAAAATAATTAGTGCAGACTTACAAAATTGATATAAACTAATGGTCAATAGGTTTATTCAATATTATGTTGATAACCAAACCACTGTTGTCTATTAACTGTTAAAAACTTCTGTTGCTTTCCAACAGACTTTCCTAAAAACTGTCATCCATTATCTCCAACAGAGCTTGCCAGATTGATAGATAATAAGTATCAGATGTTAGTCAACCCATCTTAAAAAGGCCAGTCAACAGAAATTACAAAGGTTAGTAAACAGATGTTAAGAGAATAATGTTAGTAACAAAGAATTTAGTACTCTCATTAAAAATGAGACCTACAAACTTGTTACTACAATGCCAGATATAAACATTTTTCGCAGCATGTGTTCTCAGGATAGGCTTAATGCAGAGTAAGTATCAGATGCTTTTAAAAAATTGTATTGCTTTCCAACAAACATTTCCTAACAACAGTTCCTCCATTATATCCAACAGACGTTGCCAGGTTGATAGATGTTTAGTATCATCATAGATTTTATAAAACTTCTTTGTAAACCACATTAGTAGTGGTTATACAAACTCGTTTCTCTTTATCACAAGTCAAAACTTTCAACCGCTTCCTACTTTTTACCCTAGATACAGCAACATAGAGCTGACCGACTAAACACTGGACGTGGAAGATACAAACCAACACGCTCCAATTACTGTCCTTGACTTTTATTTATTGTCATAGCAAAACACAGTGAAAGTGGGAATTGTCTTCGAAAAATCTTCACTGGTATTATTTTATCAGAAGGTGTCATCTTCAGTCTTGAAATCAAAGTATGGTGACCTATATTAGTCCCTGTGATAATTTTTGCTTCAATCACAACTTTTCCGAGCTTCGTGATTTGTAAACGTGTACCGTTACACAATCCATTTTCCTGATCAATGTTTCTGAGTAACATCACTGGAGCACCAAGTTTCAGTACTAATTTATGGTTAGGTAAACTAGATAAACGAAGATTGTTTAACACACCAGGAGGAAACAATGCCATTTTAAGCTCTGATTCTTCCTCAGATTGGCATAAGCTATCTGAACTAAAATAAACCTTCTCTTCACCAGGCAGACTCTCTAACAACTCTTTATTTATTGAATACGTTACTTCATTAGTTGGAGCAAGAATCGCTCTTTGTTGGAAATACGTTAAGTCCCACAAAAACTTATTCATGTCTGGATATGTAGATGAAATGAGAGAAGAAATAGGATTGACTTGGTCATGAATAAGTAAATCATCTAGTATTTCAATATCTATCTCACCATCATTTTCTTCACCAAGTAGACCATCACCAAGCTTTAAAATCCATTCTGCAAATTCCTTTATTTCTTTCAAATCTGCTTCCTGACACCCAACTCTTAATCTTATATTCTCAGTTAGCTTTAGTACTTGACAGATCGCCAAATATATGAAGAATTCAAAGAAGCATTGACTATCACTGTTCTGGTACCTTTAGGGATGACCGGAAGAATTTGTCTAAAATCACCACCAAATAGAATGACCTTTCCCCCAAAAGGCTTGGATCTGTATTCGGTTGACTGGTACGTGATATGTCTCTCATTGTTCTATCGAGAGCCTCGAAACAATGCTTGTGAGTCATAGGTGCTTCATCCCAAATAATCAAAGTTGCTCTTTTAATTAAATCACCTAACTCAGTATTAGGCTCTATCCAACATATTGAATTCTCATTAATGTTAATTGCAATTACAAACCTTGAATGAGCAGTTCTACCACCATCCAGCAAAAGTGAAGCAATTCCAACGGATGCAACATTCAATGCAACTTCACCTTTCGATCGTAATGCAGCTGAGAATGTCTTCCAAAGAAATGTCTTTCCAGTTCCACCATAACCATATACAAAAAGCACACCTCCATCACCTTTTTCAATCGATTTTATTATCCTTTCCTGTTCGGCAGTTAAACACTTTACATAACCATCATGTTCCCTTTGAAGAGCTAGTCTGTCATACGATAGTTCGACGATGAAACATAATTGTCTGGAACACTTGGCATATCATCAAAATTTGTCACTGTAATTCCAGTGATAAGTAGCAACTTTTCAATTTCAGATAGACAGATATTTTCAAGTTCTTCTTGTGGAAGAACCAATCTAAAACAAATGTTGTAAAAAGTATTAGTCTTTTCCCAATAACAGAGCTATTGCATAATTTTAATGTAGTTGTATATAACTTTAATAAAATAATCACATTACCTGTGTTAGTGCATGCATTTGTCGACTTCGTCTTGTATCGAGTCTTTCACTAGATATGTTAGATCGAGTCACGTAGTTCAGGAAAATAGAGTTTTAGAGTTGATTTCCCACGAAATGTTGATTTCCCATGAAATGTTGATTTCCCACGAAATGAACATTGCACTTTCATGGGGAATCAGAGTCCCTATAAATAGGGTTGGAGCGAATTCAGTTGGAACAGTTGCTGATTTCCAAACCGAGGTGCTGCCGGTGTGACGTTTGCTTGTAATCATTGTTAATTCAATATACAAGGTGTTTAAAGTGAAGAACTAGCTGTTTCTACCTTTGTTTCTTGTTTTTCGCACCTGAAACGAAGTAAATCCTCTGAACGACTCATTCGGGTCAGATACACGATCCTACAAAGGCCGTGCTTAGATCTAGTTGAGATCCAAAGGTTTCCTAAAAGGATTTCCAGATCCTTGAGACAAAACATCCATCTCTGACTGAAATAATTGAGATAGGCACTCCATGCCGTGCCACGATTTCTTTTAAGTACAACTCAGCAAGCTTTCCAGTGCTATCCTTCTCTCGGATTGGTAGGAAATGCACAGACTTTGTTAATCGATCGACTATCACCCATATCATATCGTGCCCCTTAGGGGTCCTGGGTAATTTCGTTATGAAGTCCATCGAGATTTACTCCCACTTCCACATGGGTATCTTTGGTTGTTGCAGTAGCCCAGATGGTTTCTGATATTCAGCCTTAACCTTAGCACAGGTTAGGCACTTTCCAACATAAATAGCAACATCACTTTTAAGCCTCGGCCACCAATAGTAATCCTTCAAGTCTTGATACATTTTGTCCGATCCTGGATGGATCGAGTATCTCGACTTGTGAGCTTCATTAAGGATGACTTCTCGAATACCGCCATAGAGCGGAACCCAAATACGCCCCTTAAAGTACAAGGTTCCCTCTTTGTTTGGCACCAAATTCTTCAGCATACCTCGGAGGTATTTAGCTCTACGATTCTCCATCTTATGGGCTTCTTGTTGTGCGTCATGAATGCGTGTAGTGAGGTTCGTCCGAATAGTTATTTCCAATGCTCGAACCCTTAGGGTCTTAACCCTTTTTTTCGGCTTAACGCATCTGCTATAACGTTTTCCTTTCCAGGATGGTACTTAATCTCATAGTCATAATCGTTCAGTAAGTTAACCCATCGTCGCTGACCCATGTTTAATTCCTTCTGGTCAAATATGTGTTGTAGGCTTTTGTGATCTGTGAAGATTGTACATCGAGTACCATATAAATAATGTCGCCAGATCTTCAAAGCAAATACCACCGCGCCTAGCTCCAAGTCGTGCATGGCATAATTCCTTTCATGTACCTTCAACTGTCTTGAAGTGTAAGCGATGACTTTTTGGCGTTGCATGAGCACGCAACCTAAACCTTGACGCGAAGCGTCGTAGTATACCACGAAGTCTTCAGTGCCTTCGGGTAAGGATAGTATCGGTGCATCGCATAGCTTATTTTTGAGCAGTTGGAAGGCTTCTTCCTGCTTATCACCCTAGTTGTACCTCTTGTCTTTCTGTGTAAGGGTAGTTAGCGGTTGAGCTATCTTGGAGAAATTCTCGATAAACCGTCGGTAATAACCCGCTAAGCCCAAAAATTGTCGAACTTCAGTCGGGGTTTTGGGAGCTTCCAAATTCTTTATTGCTTCAATCTTGGATGGGTCAACATGAATGCCCTTCTCATTCACAACGTGACCCAGAAACTGTACTTCGTGAATCCAGAATTCGCACTTTGAAAACTTTGCATAAAGTTTCTCTTTCTTCAGTAGTTCCAAGATGGTTCGGAGATGTTGCTCGTGCTCTTCTTTCATTCGTGAGTAAATCAGGATATCATCAATAAATACAATCACAAATTTATCGAGATATGGTTTACAAACACGGTTCATCAGATCCATAAATACCGCTGGCGCATTCGTCAGTCCGAATGGCATCACAAGGAACTCGTAATGCCCATAACGCGTTCTGAATGCGGTCTTTGGTACGCTCTCCTCCTGAATCCTCAGCTGATGGTATCCAGATCGAAGGTCGATCTTGGAATAGTAGCTCGATCCTTGCAACTGATCAAATAAGTCATCAATCCTCGGTAGTGGGTACCGATTCTTGATAGTGAGCTTGTTTAGTTCTCTATAATCGATACACATCCGCAGCATTCCATCCTTCTTCTTCACGAGCAATACTGGAGCTCCCCAAGGCGAGAAGCTTGACCTTATGAATCCTTTATCCAACAACTCCTGGAGTTGTGTAGATAATTCTTGCATTTCGGATGGTGCAAGACGATAGGGTGCCTTGGCTACAGGAGCGCCTCCTGGAACCAAGTCTATATGGAATTCAACTTGTCGTTGCAGAGGTAGTCCTAGCAGATCTTCGGGAAAAACATCAGGGAATTCCTTCACCATAGGAATGTCTTCGAGTTTCGGTTCCTCCGCCTTCTTATCTACAACATGCGCCAGGAAAGCAACACATCCTTTCCTTAAGCACTTCTGCTCCTTCATACAACTGATGATTCGCAGAGGCGCGTCTCATTTTTCTCCATGTACGATGAGAGTTTCATCATTCGCCAGAGGGATGCGAATGATTTTCTCGTGACAAACAACTTCAGCTTTGTTCTTGGACAACCAGTCCATTCCGACCACTACATCGAAGCTACCCAATTGAATAGGTAAGAGTTCGATGCTAAATCTTCGTTTACCAAGTTCTAATGAGCAACCCCTAACAACTTCGCTTGATTCAACAAGTTTACCATTGGCTAGTTCTATGGAATAAAAAGTATCTAATCTACTAGATTCTATTTCAAGCATACGTTTAAATTCCACAGACATGAAGCTATAGTCGGCACCAGTGTCAAATAGTATGGATGCAAAGTGATTGTTAACGAGAAACGTACCGGTGACCACATTAGGGTCCTCGTGTGCGTTCCTTGCTCCAATCACAAATGCTCGAGCCTGAGCATTGTTCTCCCTTGGGAAATCTTTCTTGAAATGATCTCTGCTTCCACAACCAAAGCATCCTTGGTTTTGCCTAGCTCCATTACCATTCTGGTTACCATTGCCATTGCCATTTCCATTCCTATTACCATTACCATTGCGGCCTCCAATACCTTTTCCCCAACAATCCTTGGTACGGTGGCCTGACTTCCCACAGTTCTCGCATCTCCCAACGTGACAGTTTCCCACGTGGTGAAAGTTACAGCGGTTGCATTTGGGCAGAGTGCCACGATACTTCTTAGTTCCTGTATCGTTTGCAGCCGCGAAGGTTTTTGCCTCCATAGGTGGGTTAGTATCGCGCTTCTTGTTGTTCGAGCCCTTGTTGTTGATGCGGGTTGCTTGGTTCAGATTTGAATGTTTTCTTTTCTTGTCACCGGACGACTCAGCATGTGTCTCGGTCTTTTCAGTTGGGTTCAGTGATAACTTCTTCATACGAACAACATCTTCAGTAAGGCTGACAGCCAGAGTTATAGCCTGTGTGATCGTTGCAGGTTTAGCCAAAGTTACCATGCTGCGAAACTCTGGGGCTAGTCCCCAAATGTAGCGTTCAACGCGCTTAAATTCAGGAGTCACCATGTAAGGGATCACTCTTGACAAATCATGGAATCTTCGAGTATAACCAGTAATGTCAGCACCTTCCATGGTCAAGTGCCAGAACTCAGTCTCCAACCTTTGGAGTTCAGCACGAGAGCAATACTTCTATCTCATTCATTCCTTTAGCTCATCCCACATCATGCCGTACGCAGCATCATCACCCAGAGTCTGGACTTGCAAATTCCACCAAGTCAAAGCTTCATCAACAAACAACCCCGTAGCAAAAGTGACTTGCTGATCCGCGGAACACTTGCTCATACGGATAGTGGCATCAGTCTTCTCCGTCCAGCGTACAAACGCCACTGCACCTCCAGTGCCATCGTAGTTCAGCGGTTTGCAGTCGAGAAACTGCTTGAAGGTGCAGCCTTGAGCTGTGTTTCCTCCGAATGTATCTCCCTGCCCATTACGTCTAGCATTGCTGGGTCCTCCACTTTTTTCGGTGAGGTTCGCCTCGTATTGGGCGATAGCTGCAGAGATCCTTTCCTCCAGTAGGGCGTTCAGTTCTTCAGTAGTCCTAGGGAGAGGAGTAGGAGGGGGTTGGTCGGAACCTTGATTGTTCACAATTCTTCTAGGTGCCATGTTCTGTTAGAACACAACGCACAGGGTTAGACATTTGTTTGATATCATCCTACGAGACAGTAGTAGTATATATACACACATGCATATACCACATAAGTGACATCAAACAATCCGCCAAACGTATAAATCAATTCATACAGCAACAAGCATGCATAAATAGATAAATACTGATGTGTCATAAGATATTCACCAAGTCTTTACACATATCAGGGCAACTTGTTACATCATTGTTTGCGAATTAAACAAAACGCATAAGGGTTGCATCTCCCCAAAGTACAAGTTTAATATATGTAAAGGACAAAATATCTTACTTCACATTGGCGGTTCTTGTCTTTATACCCTAAATCATTACTCCAAAAGAGTATTTAATAGGCTGGGGGAAGGGTGTCCATGTTTGACCTTCTCTTGTATTTGAAGGAATCTCTTATGATACGTGACAAGACTTGCTGTGGTTTCTGTGCACTGAATTCCATAATTATGTATGCATCCATAATTACGTAAGTCCTTGCACAGTCCGCACAGTTCGTTTCATCCTAGTATCACTTCATTCAGATAGGCCACTGTTTTCAGGGAAAGACACGTATACCTGATATATTCTATTTCTAGTAGATGTATATATCAATTATCACACGTAGTTGCAAGTAATTTCTAGTCAAAGACAAGTGCTACTCCAGTGCACCCTAAGTCTCATAGTGTCCTTCTTGTCTCTTTGAAAAACTGTTTCAGGCAGTGGATGTCGCGGAAAGTTTTATGCAATGAAAACTTTTTGAAAAATTGTTTTCATGAAGGGATCCTAAAGATTGTAGACTAGACTCGAGAAGGAATCCTGGTTCACTACAATCGCAGCTCTGATACCAATCTGTCACACCCCTTTCTAAGGCGGAAGCACGAGGTGTGATCTTGAAAGGTTTTCACTGCATACGATTGGTAAACATACTACATGCTTGTAAAAACAACTCCAAATGGCAAACATTACATAAATGAAAACATAGGTTAAGTGTTTACATCACAAGACAACATATTGTTTGAAAAGTTTACAACTTTATTTAAAGATAAACATAAAGGTTTTGGTCCTTATATCACCACATAGAGTGGGACATAACAACCAAACCCAGCAAAATGGCATCGGAGTCTTGATACGCATAGCTAACAACATAAACAACATCCAAGAGCAAGAGTATGACCGCGCGCACATCCACTTTAGTTACCTGGAATACATGTGAGTTTTTGGAAAATCGTCAACATAATGTTGGTGTGAGTTCATGCAGTATTTGTATAGAATGTTTTATACTTGAATGAAAACATGGTATATATCTTGTAAAACGTATCTGTAACTGAGTACTGTGAATGTAAGTAATATGAGATTGCTAGTGGTTTGCAAGGCCACTAACATATGTCACGACATAGGAAGCCACCAAACCTAGGCATTTTTGTCGAGTTTGACTGAGACACAACAGCACTCATTGGTAGAAGTAGGCCAAGAGTAGGGTTGCCTGAAACCCATTAGATCTAACATTTTGTTTCGCGGTCTAAATATATACGTTGATTAATGGTGCTTATGGTACCCTATTCATCACATGATCTATGTGTCATTCCTTAGTTTTGTATCCCACATACCATTTGTAAACGTTCGAAACATTTGTAACATGTATTTCACCCCCGAAGTTATAAAAACTGAAAACAGTTAAAAGAAAAGGGGGACATGAACTCACAACTTTGCGTATCTTGCGCCGTAAACTTCACCGGTTGGTTTTTATAGCTTCGTAACCTATACGTGTTTTGTTAACGTTAGTCACTAGACTTGTATCGCACAAGTACAAGTCACCATCTTTTATGTATTTGTTCTTTGTTGTTAAAAATAACTTATATTTTTAACTATGTATCTTACTTATATAATTTTCTCAAAAATAAATATAAGTATCTTGTATTTTTCACCCGAGTTATGTATTTTTCATAAATATATGTTCTTGTATTTGTCTAAGCATGTTGTATGTGTATTTTTGTGTATTTCTACTCCTTGGGAGTATTTAGTGTATTTTCAAGTCCTAATACACTATTACATACAATACATATTACATACACTTAGCACAAAATTTGGTGACCAATAAATATATATATTTTTCTCAAAAATATACATACTTAATATCAATTTTTATCTTGAAGAAATCATCATTTCTTAACTTGAAGTTTACATAAAAATTAGGGAAACCTTGGTAAATGTTTTTGGGTGAATTTTTAGGGAATAAGTTTCACCAAAACTTGTAATTTTTTCTAAGTGTCAAAATTTATAGAAATTTTGACATGGTTTCCCCTAAAAATGGAGGTTTCCCATGTTTTCAAAACATGTGTTTATTTTCTTTTAAAATCATCGCGAACAATCATCAACTCATTCAACACTTACCGAGTGTCAAAATCAAGTAATTTACATTACATCATGAACTTGGAGTTTTTTTGTAAAAGCTTGTAGAAACTTACCATGTTATTTAGTAGGTTTAGTTACCCTTAAAAAAACATGGGTATTTGTTTGTAAATCACTTTATTAAAAGATTTAGTCATTTACAACTTGTAAGATGATTTTACTAAAATTATTTCTTTTGTATTTTTCTTGCTACAATCATGTTCCTAGCCTTGTTTAAACAATAAAAATATGATTAGTTTACTTAGAAACCATGACTTTGTAAATCTTATAAATAAACTTGGTTTCTTGAGAAAATTATTTTTGTAATCATCTATTTACAGGATTTGTATTTTGTTTAAATCATCTTTTCATATGAAAACCCATTTCATTATTCAAGTTCATGAAGACACGAAGCATGATGATCTTGGTCTTTTACAAGATCACCACTTTAACTTACTAGATCATGTGTTTAATCACAATCTAGTAGGTTTCTTATGATGTCTAACATCACTAACACAAATCATCATTCATCAAGAAGCAACTCATCATCATTTACATGTATTCTTATGTATTTATGTTAAAGTATCATGATCATGTTCTTTTGTGTTTATCAAGTTTATCATTGTTCATTATCTTTTAACCAACTAAATATGAAGTAACAAAGGGTTATGAGAGTCTTACAACTAGCAAAAGGTTAGGGATGAACTCTTGTAGATGAAGATAACAAAGATAGTGGATAAAAGCAAATGAGGAAGGTCCTTCAAGATTCACAAGCTCCACACTTCGTTAGACACCTTCTTACATCATGTAATGACCTTGGAATGGATGGAAGTGAGATGAAGGTGGTGGTGATGTGGGTGGTGGCTCACGGCCGTGGGGGATAGAGGGAGAGGAGAAGGTGAGTTGTGAAGTGAGATGTTGATGGTGATGTTCTCTTATAGTGCAAGACAAGATCTAAATCCAATCTTCTTAAGATCACACAATCTCTATTGAGATCTCATAAGATCCTAGAATATCTTGGCAAGATTTTTAGAGGATTTAGTATGAACTAGCAAAGATTTTGATGGGGGCCACCCCATGACCGTCCATTTAGAGGGGGGGGGGGTAAAGTGTAAATTTCAACCACCAATTACATAAATAGGTAAAGTTTCAAGTGTAAAGTTTAGGGATTTAATGAGTTATTATGTTATAAGAGGTGTTGTGGTGTTCGGGGATCATAACTATCTCAGAAACATTAAAACAATGCTTCTAGTAATATTTTGATGTTTCGGGTAATGTCCGGTTGTTCGGTTAGATACCGGTTCGTTAAAGTGCTAAATTGCACCGTTTAGTGTCCTTTAAGTATCCTTTTGTGACCCTTTCAATTCTCGACACTTAGGAGGGTATTCGGGATAATGAAACATGAATTTTGCATGATATTTATGTGTTAAAAAGCTGATTATAGATGATTTATGCAGAATTCTGCATTTAAAGTGCGTTTCGGGTGCTTTTTAGTGCATAATCTAGCTTCCGGAAAGTCTATATGTTAACCCTTGTATCCATTCTTGGGTTTTAATGTGTTTTAGACGTTGGACCTACTCCTAGGCCCCAATTCTATTGTCTGACTGCTTTCTGCAGAATTGTTGACACAATGTGTCTACCGGTGAGTTTACTAGTATTTATGACGCAACGCTATCATTAATGCATAAAGCAATATTTGTAGTATAACACATACATGAATTCACAAGTATAGCATGTAATCAAACAGTGTTGACATTTAAGCACATAGTTGCAGATATTAAATAATAATTAAATTGTACGGAAATTACTGGTTTTGTGCCAGTTGTCACACATTTCGGGGTTGTTGAAAGTTTGTTCTTTGGTTTTGATTTTGTTGGTTACTACTATTGCCAGGTTCTCTCCAACCAAGGTTAGGGTGGTTACGCCATCCTTGGTTGTAGGTTCCTGTCGGAGGACCTGACGGCCAAGGTCTATTATCAATGTAGTTTACCATTTCCGTTTGATTATCAATTTCTTTCATACAACTCCAATTTTCATGTGGCCCACCACACCCTTCACAAGCCATAACCGAGGCCGTTTTTTCCATTTCTAACTTTTTTATATTTGAAGAAAGGGCCTCGATTTGGGCTTGTAAAGAGGTGCTTTCGTCAACCTTATGGGCGCCCGGGGCAATAGATTTAGTACCTCGGGGAGTGTGCCACTAAAAATTGTTTTGAGCAATTTCCTCAATTTGATTATAAATTTCATTCGGGCAGCGATTACCTAAAAGTCCCCCCAGAGCTAGAGTCAAGTGTTTGTCTTGTGTGTGGCAACAACCCATTATAGAAATTGGATACTTGTTGCCATACTGCAAGACCATGATGAGGACACTTCTTTAGTAGCTCCTTGAACCTTTCCCAAGTTTCATATAAGGATTCCCCATCCTCTTGTGAGTATGTATTAATTTCAGTCATTAATTTAGCCATTTTAGAAGGAGGGAAATACTTATACAGAAACTTTTGGGCTAGTTCATCCCAGGTGTTACCGAACCAACTGGGAGGGTGTTAAGCCAAGCCTTAGCTCGGTCTTTTAGTGAAAATGGAAACATTCGAATGCGGATGGCGTCGTTTGATGCTCCGTTAATCCGAAAAGTATCACATATTTCCAAGAAGTTAGTAATATGTAAATGGGGATCTTCGTCCACAAGCCCGTGAAAGGTTGAGAAGTTTTGGAGCATTTGTATCAAATGCGACCGAAGTTCGACGTTGTTGGCATCGACATTCGGTGCATTGATAGAGGCGCCAAGATTACCTACAGTGGGTCGTAGGTAATCCATGAGGGTACGTTGATCCGCCATTGGAAGTTGATCCCCCAAAACTTTTTCTTGGTTTTTAGCTTTAAGTTTTTTTCTTAGAAAGCGTGGGGTCGTCTAGAGGTTCTTTTATGTCTCTACTGGAATTGGAGCTCATACACTGCATAGAAAGTTCAGGTGCGGTGCCTAGGTTCCAAGTCCTGCAATAAAGGCAAAAAGAATGTTGGTCAGAAGTTTCACCACGGCCCCATGCTCAGATGAACACGGCCCGTGGTCGGAGTTACAGTGATTGTTTTACGGATCCCTGTTACTGGAGAGCTCAACACGACCTCGTGTTGCACCTGCACGGCCCGTGCTCAACTCTATGTAACTCGGAAAATAAAAACTGCCAGTAATACTGCTGGGCACGGCCCGTGTTCGACCAGGCACGACCCCGTGCTGAGCTCTGCAGAAGCTGAAATTTTAAGAAAAATCCTAAAAAACAGAAAAATAAGAAAAACGATTAGGCCGTTGATTCCTAACTTTCTTAAAATCCTTGTGTCCCCAACAACGGCGTCAAAAACTTGATGTGCGTTAGGTGTGATATATTTTTGTATATATTTTTAGCCCTTTTTTAACACTTTAGTCAAGTTTTAAATTTATATAAAACACGATATTCTACTAACACTATACACACATATGGGCAAGTGCACCCATCGTTAGCGTAGTATAGCGTTGGTAAGATACCGAGGTCGTCCAAGGACACAAGAGCTTTTAGTACCGGTTTATCCTCAACGTCTAATCAAATCAAAATTTTGGAAAAAGGTTTAAACATGAAAATAAAAACTAAAAATGCTGAAAATAAAAATAAAATAAAATAAAACTGATACACAAGATGAATCACTTGGATCCGACTCTCCTTTAGTGTAACCTTTGATGTTTTCCGCACTTTTGCACCTTTTAAGAGATTATCTTAGTTATAGTAGTAGGCCACTCTTTTGAAGGTGACGTTACCCTCAACCCAGTAGTTTGAGTCAGCAAGGATACAATCCTAAAGGGTTGTGTGACACCTGTGCCTCCACGGCCATCAAACAAATACCGAACCAATGGAATATTGTATTTCATACTTGGGATTTGTATAAATATGTGTATCATTTGCACATATCAATTCTTGTTCAATTTCATGCTCTAAATCGCTTTCTGGAAGGTTATATGCGCAAAATGCGTAAATATAACCAGTTTAATGCAACAAACACTCTGGAATAGTGATATAGTCTTAACATACCTTAAATAACCTTTACATAACTCAGAAATAAGTTTTGGAAGGTTTGGTATGCCGAAATCAGGTTAATTCGCTTACAGGGACTAAATTTGACAAACTGCGAAAGTATGCCAATTTGAACTGTAACGAACATTCCGGAACATGACCATAAGTTAAAAACCCCTTAAATATCCTTTACATAGCTTGTAAATAGGCTTTGAGAGGTTCGGTGTGCTAAAATAAACTTTTGGGTCATTCAGGGACTAAAAGTGTCAAAAAGTGCACAAGTTTGCACTTTCGCGCATAACTTACGTTCTGAATACATCCGAACATCCAAAAATTTATGTAAGCATTATAATATTATGCTTTAGTGTTTGGCTTGTCAAAATTCCATTCGTCGCGTATTTTGGACCGTTTTTGCGTCCGTTACGACTTCCGTCGTAATTAACCGAACATCGTAACCGTACGGCCAAACGAACCGACATCCGAGATGTTTTCAAGCATATTTCATGTTCCCTATGTCTTAACATCATTGTGGGGCTTGAAATTGGGTTTGACGGGTGTTAGAAGTGTCGTTACGCAACGAAACAAGGTGCAGGGACCAAAAGTGTAATTCTGCCAAAGTTGATGGCTTACAGACCGTAAGCCATCACCCTTACGGTCTGTAAGCAGGGGTCAGATGCAGAAACTCGTTTTGACTGTTGTTAACAGCTTTTCAACACTCCAAAGGCCAATGCCACATGTCAATCTCTGGTGGTGGGGGCAAATTGAGTTACCATAACATTCCAACACATGGACGGATGAGATTCGAGCACGGTATTCAATAAACGATCTTAACGGTTCGAAGAATCCTATAAATACCCATCCATCCCAACCCCAAAAACCCACAAATCTGACCTAAATTCTCTAAGTGGAAGCCATTGCTTCATACCTGAGCTATTTGATCAATATTTACTAGCGGGGACCCTTTGTAAGTGTTCCTTCGTTCTTTTATCACTTTTTGAGTCCGAAAGTCAAACTATGTTTGACTTTCTGCATTGACCAGTTTATGGTCAACACAAAGTTCGTTTGAACTTCATAACGTGAGCGTAATCACGATGGTTATAGTCCCTAGTGACTATACCTACGGACGAGTCGTAGTTTCGGCCAAAATACGTGTTATTGCGTATTTTGTAACCAAACTACATTTAGGTATCAAAACCGTTTGTTTTGATACCAAACCTGTTTTCTAAACTTAGTTAAGCATGTTTTAACATGCTTAGCTCGTCACTTTTATTTTAGTGCTTATATAGGGTCGTAAGGTAAGCGATCTAAACAATCGCTTATACTTTCGAACCCAACCCGTTTGGTCGATCATTAGGATCCGACCAAACACATTAGGTGACCATAGTATATAGGGAATAACCTTCCGAGGTTATACCTTATGGTCGCTTCGTTAAGTAGTTGTATGATAGGTAGTTTATATGACTTAGGTAAATTACCAAAATACCCTTTTCATGTGTAATTGGTAATTAAGCATGTGTAACCTAAACTTTCGTCACTTAACTGATTATGTAACATAATTAAACATGTTAGGCATATAATACTTGTCATAGGACAAGTTAGGCGAACGCGTTTTACGCGAACGACGCGTTAAAGTAGCATAAGCTACCTAAACGGGTCGTAATGGGTCGTAAGCACTTAGGTTAGGTTTCATTATAGTATGTAGGCTTTGTTAAAACCATATTACATGAGTTCCCATACTCATTTGGTTTACGAGCCCTCATTCTATCCGATCCTCCGGTATAGGTCCGGTATATTAACATAGTTACCTATATTAGGTACCGTTTGATATCCGTGATCTCTAGCATTGTTTGGTTGTTACGCAAGGACTTCTAGGCAATCTCAAGTGAGTACATAGACCCCTCTTTTACCGTTTTCAAACTGTTTTGGGGTGAAACACATGTACCTATTTGTTACTTTCATGCTTTCCATGTTTTCACATCATATACTTGCTATGTTCATTAGTACATTTATAGTACATGATTTTATTGTGTTTTTGCTATGTATGCCCATTGTGTGCATACTTAGTACATCGTTTTACATTACATTTCATGCTATGTATGCTCATTGTGTGCATACTTAGTACATTGTTTTACATTACTTTTTATGCTATGTTTGTCCATTGTATGCATACTTAGTACATTTGTTATTCATCACTTGCTTACATTTTGGTATGACATTTGGTTTGTTTAAATGGGACAATGTACATTCATTAACACCGATCATGCCGCTCGGTAGTAGGTAGTGGTACCATAGGACTTGACAACTCCCATTCCTGAAATCCCGGGTTTGTTTGGATTGGAAGGAATGACCGAATCCGACTACATTTCTAGGTGGACCTTAGACTTTGTGCTAGGGTTTATTCTACAGTCGCAAGGCTTGGATGTATGAATTTTTACAATACCGCATAGATGTTTATATCAGTATAGCATGCATTTGTTCCACAAAACATAACTTTGATTTAAACCATGTTTTACTTCAATACCTTGTTTTTGTGCATTTTACATATGGTTGAGTTGATATATTTCACTTACCATACATGATATTTTGGATACACATTACACGATTTACAATAGATATAAACATTTTGACATTGATATACACAATTCATGATTTACATTAGACATAGACATTAGACATGGTTTTCACATAAACATTTTGACATTTGATTATACATAAACATTTTACATCTTGATGGTTTGGTTTAAGTAAGTGATTTAAGTAACGAGGCGTGTGTAATATGATACAAGCATGGTGGATACGCCGCTGGTACTTCCTATATATAAGTGTTTGTATGGTATTACATATCGTAGCGTTATTTGAATGATTTCAATTTAAGACATATAACATTTTATACAAATAACATACTTTTCACAAGACATTGTTTTACAAAACAACTTATCTTATACAAACTCATTTTACTTGGTTATTCATTTAACCATACATTATTCTCTTATTTATACATATCATCTGATCTTATTGCTTTTCAAATGATTTACAAGACAAAGCAAATTACAAGGTTCATGACTAAACATTTTCTTAAACATAAGTCATGAATTCTCTTTTCACAAAACCTATGTATCTCACGGGCATTTTTATGCTGACGTACCTATTTTCACATGTGTTTCAGGATATGATGCATAGGATTTATCAAGATACACTTAGGCGGACTTGGGCCTTAGTGACAATAAAAGATGCAAGACTAGTTATTTATGTTATATTTCTTTGATTGTCAAGACATTGTAACTCTTTTAATCAATAAAAAAAATATTTCAATTTCCATGTGTTATGAAACAATGATTCTGTTACAACACTCCCCGACGTTTCCGCCACGTTTTGTTGTTTTACGTGGTCGGGGTGTGACAGGTTGGAATATTGAAAGATAATTAATTAAGTTATTAATGCGTAATGTGGTAGGCCCCTCTCTTGAAGGTGACATTACCCTCGGCTAAGTGGTTTGAGTCAGCATGGATACAATCCCAAGTAGTCGGGTTAATGTATTAATAGTAGTTTACATATGAGGGGATCAAGCCATTCGCACCCCCGCCATCCAATACCAGTGGCTATCGAAGGAGGTCCTAGTAAGCTTGACCCAGGTCCTTGCAGGATCTATACACTGAACAAGGCAAGAACCTTACCAAACCATTCCCTCAACCCCCGACCAGGTAACCATCATATCTCTGTATAGACCGTAGAGATATGAATGGTGTAAATCTTTTATTTTATATAGACAGTAAAATAACGCCAAGACACCACAGACAAATGATAAGGAAGTTTCACCTTCAACATAAGAAACTAGTTATTAAAGTCATTAATACAAAACCAAATAAAAAGTGCGAAAAGATAAAAAAAAAACAGAAGTATTACACTAAATGCTTGTCTTCACCAAGTGATGTAAGAGACTTAGGCAAACATGGCCTTTGATTGTCAAGAACTCTTACTATCAATCTTGGATCCCGAGACTACTACACACACTCTATGATGGATGATGGTGGTGGATGTGGGTGTTGTGATGGTGGTGGAGTGTGGGTGAAGTGGGAGAGAGGTGGTTTATCAAGGGATGGCTTTGAAGTGAACCAAGCACCCCTATTTATAGCCTGCACAAAAGCCCGGACACGGCCCCGTGTCCATCCACTTTCTCTTTCTTCAGTAATTGAAGTTTGTCTATATTAGCACCACACGCCCCCATGTCCGATGGGCACGGCCCCGTGTGCAGAAGCGTATCTGTACTATCAAGATTTGCTTGGATTCTACGAATATTAGCGTTGACCACGGCCGTGTTGAGCTGGGCACGCCCCCGTGTTGGGAAATAGAAGCTTCTACAACTTTGTCTTTTCTGCAGACACTTGAGCACGCCCCCGTGTCCGCTGGGCACGGGGCGTGGTCAGCCTTCTGATCTCTTGTTTTTGCTTGGGAAGATGTTGTCGAGGGGTCGGGCATGCCACGTTTATTCCTTTTCTTGTAATTATGTTAGATTTTGCTGCGTATTTGCTTCTTTTGTTCATTTACGCTCATTTAATCCTGAAAATATAAAAGAATGACAAAAACACACTTTTTCCAACATTAGTACTAAAAAAGGGTTAGTTTTATGCCTCATTTGATGTAATTTATATGTTGCATTTTACACACATCAAACTTCATTGAGTAAATGATTGTTTTGCAAAGTTTGTGGTATTATCTGTTGAGTTCAAGTATTTAAGTATTGGCAAGTGTTATATGTGAATTAATCGTTAACAATAAAAGAAAATGGTTTTAATTTAATAATCTTACCAAGATTTTGAAATTAAGAGAGTCCAAATATTTATAAAAAGACATCTTCCAAGATATGATGTTTCTGGTTAAAAATCAAAGAAACGATGAGACAATGTATTTTATCAGATACTTCATTATTTATAAAGACTGTGATAACAAATATGAACCAACAATGTTTAACATATCTATGTCATTCAGATAACGCATTTAATATATATCGATTTATTTAGAGCATATCAATAAATAAAGATTCCTCTAAAAACTGTAGAATCGAGTAGCAAGGATATAACATTTTTTTTGCAAGTCCATAAATAAAAGATTAGTCGTTTAATCATATTATTTAATATCAAGTAAGAAAAACAACAAAATATACTTATCGATTGCTTTCAAGAAACCAAATGTAGCACCATATCTAAGAAAACTTCAAATCGGAAACATTATAAAAAATAAAAAAACTTGTAAAATCAAATTGATACATCATCTAAAACATGCAATACATGATAACAGTCTTCATAACAGTTGTTAATCATGTGCATATGAAACTCATGTGCATACAAATTTTAATAAATATTATTATACCTTGATCGAAGTTGTTGATGATGTCAAAAGTAAGATGTATTCAAGTGGAGTGATTGAATATTTAAATGGACATCGGTGATTAAAACTTGAAGCACTTTTTATGAGACCAGACAAACAATTTTGTAAAGGGATGTGTAGAGTCGTTAAAAAGGTAAAGTATGTTTTCTATCTGCCTCTATGTAAAAAGGTAAACCACCATTGGAATAATAAATTACATTTTACCGCCATTGAGATAAGGAAGTTACATTTTACCCGCTAATACAACTGTCATTTTCAAATAATTCAAACCATTTTCAAAATACTTTGAAAGTCTTTTTCTCGAGTGCTCAACAATCTTCTTCATTCAGGTATTTGAAATTATGGATACAAATAATAGAATTTCAAGTAAGTATGAACTGTTCCTTCAACCAAGTCAAAGTCAAGTCTGTGCTGAAGCAAGGAAAAAAAGGAAGCGTGTTCTGCAACAAAAGAGAAACAACAGTGGTTTTCATCGTACATCAACATCCGATTCTGTTAAAAGGATTCCATTATTAAATACTCGAAGTGGTATGCCTTATAGGTTTGCAAACAAAATATTACAAGAAATATATATTTATATGTTATGTTTTGGGAATCCATGCACATGTTTCGTATTCTACAAATTTCAACCACCAATGTTGAAAAAAGGAATGTGTATCATCTTCCTACTTATGCTACTACACATATTAGTAGTAATTTGTTTCACTCATCTACAAAAGTAAAAGGTATACTTACTGCAAATATTTTTTGGTAATTTCAAATCATTTTCACAATACTTTCAAAGTTCTTTTCTCGAGTGGTCAATAATCTTCTTCATTCAGGTATTTTAAATTATGGATACAGATAACACACTTTCAAGTAAGTATGAAGTGCTCCTTCAAGCAAGTCAACGTCAAAGTTGTGCTGAAGAAAAAGAGAAAAGGAAGTATATTCTTCAACAAAAGAGAAACAACAGAGGTTGTCATCCTACATCAACATCTGATTCTGTTGAAAGGATTCCATTTTCAAATACTTTAAGTGGTATGTGTTATAGTTTTGCAAACAAAATTTAAAAGAAATATATATGTATATGTTATGTTTTTGGAATCCTTACATATGTTCTATTTAACAAGTTTCAACCACCAATGTCGATAGAAGGAATGTCTATCACCTTCCTACTTATGCTACCCCAGATATTAGTAGTAATGTGTGTCACTCATCTACAAAAGAGAAAGGTAAACTTACTGCAGATTTTTTTTCTAATCTAATATGAATTGTAGTTTTGTTCATTTATTTTATATACTTTTGTCTTATAAGATTTATTAAGAAAAATCTCAACAAGGAATGTACATCACACTCCTTTTGGAAGTACTAAGCAAACATCCGATTTTGTTGAGAGGACTCCATTATCAGATATTACAAATTGTATGTTTTAAATTTTTGGAAACAAAATATTTGTTTAATCTTAGGTTTTATGAATTGTTATATATGTCTTATTTTATAACCTTCAATATAGGTGGAATACCTAAAATTGAATTATCAATGAGTGATGAGATGTTAGCAGATTATGTGGTTAAGAAGATTTATGGAATTTCTAAGGGTATAAGATACGAATGTAAATTCCTGTTAAGTTTTCAATATGTAGATAACTTATGTTGACTTATAAATTTTCTAAGTCTGTAGATTATATTGATCATGGAGATGCCATCTTTATGTGTTCTAAATGTGATGCAATGTTATGGGAAGATGAAATGCTTAGGGGAAATAAAAAACGTAAGAAAACATCCTATTCTCTTTGTTGTTCAAATGGAGATGTTGAGCTACCACCACCTACACCTCCTCCATTACTACGTCATTTATATAAAAGTCATACCTCACAGTCTCACAATTTCATGAATAATATTCGATCATATAACATGATGTTTTCCTTCACATCTATTGGTGGGAAGGTTGACAAAAGTTATCAGAGAGGCAAAGATCCTTATGTATTTAGACTACTAGGTCAGAATTATCATCGAATGGGTAGTCTACTTCCGGACGATGGGAAAGAACCCAAATTCTCACAGCTTTACATATATGATTCACAAAATGAAGTGGTAAATCGTCAAAAAGCAGTAAGGTAATTTATTTATGAAATTGTGGCATTTATGAATATATATTTTGCTTCTCAGTATATTTACATCCATTATCATTTGAAACGAATGTAAATTTTAACATTTTATATTTCTAGCAGTTCTCAGATAGAATCCAAAACTATAAGAAACAACCAGCTTGATATTACAACCATCAAAAGTCTTAAAGATATGTTGGATTCTTGCAATCCTCTTGTCCAGTCCTTCAGAATGGTAAGAGATTGTTTTCAAGAAAATGAGTGGTAAGATGTAAGCTTGAAGCTTATTGGAACAAGAGATAAGGATGGAAGAGTTCACAATTTGCCAACATCATCAGAAATTGTTGCGTTAATAATTGGTGATTTTAATGGAGCATTTGATAAACGAGACATTGTTATTAGAAAGAAGTCTGGTGGTCTTCAAATAATTAGTGAGCTTCATCCCTCTTACCTTGCTTTACAATATCCACTTATTTTCCCATATGCAGAAGATGGTTATAGAGTTAGTATTAAACATAGAGGGATTGCGGTTGATAATGAGGTACTTAATGCGAAAAAACTATTTCAGCAGTTTTTGGTTGATGGATACACGATGATAGATTCTGCCAGGTTGAATTATATAAGGTCACAATAACCTAAACTTAGAACGCAAAGTCTTAAGAAGTTAAATGCTACTGTTGAAAGTGGAGAGAATAATGCCTCAAGTTGTGGTAAACCTATACTTTTACCTTCATTATTTACTGGTGGTTCTAGATATATGATGCAAAAGTACTTGGATGTTATGCCAATTTGCAAGTCTTTTGGATATCCCGATTTATTCATAACGGTGACTTGTAATCCAAACTGGCCTGAGATTTACAGGTGTTTGCACGATAAAGCTCTTAATGCTGAAGACAGAACGGATATTATCTCTAGATTATTCAAGTGTAAATTGGATCATCTTATAAAAGATTTCAAGAAAGATAAATTCTTTGGTGATATACAAGCATGTACCTTTTAGTTATATTTTTTACTTTGAACATCTAATTATATTTATCTAACAGCACACTGTTGAAAAAATTCAGTTATGTATACAGTAGAATTTCAGAAGCGTGGACTCCCACGTGCTCACATATGTTTGTTCTTGGGTGCTGAAAGACAATTTCCAACTGCATCTGATATTGATCGTGTTATTAGTGCTGAGATACCAGATAAAGAAAGAGATCCTGAATTATATGAGCTTGTCAAGCAATTTATGATTCATGGACCATGTGGTACAGACAACCCACTTTGTCCATGTATGGTTCAGCAAAAATGTTCTAAAAAGTTTCCCAAAAAATATGTAGATGAGACTTGTGTTGATTCTGAAGGATATCCTGTCTATCTTCGTCGTCAAACAAGTAATACAGTACTTAAGAATGGCGTGGCACTTGATAATAGATTTGTAGTTCCTTACAATGCTCTCCTGCTCAGAAAGTATCAGTGCCACGTTAATGTTGAATGGTGCAACCAGTCAGGTTCTATCAAATATTTGTTTAAATATATTAATAAGGGGCCTGATAGAGTCATGGCCTCTGTTGTTCAATCTAATAGCACCAACAATGATACGGAACAGAATGTAATTGTAGATGAGATAAAAGCATACCTTGATTGTAGATATATCTCTGCTTGTGAAGCTGCTTGGAGAATATTCATGTATGATATACATTATAGATATCCAGCTGTTGAAGTATTGTCTTTTCATTGTGAAGATGGTTAGAGTATTGTGTATAATGATCATGATAATTTGTGTGATATTGTTACTGATCCAACTGTGAAAATGACAATGTTTACAGTGTGGATGAATTGTAACAAAGTTGATGAATTTGCCAGGACATTGAGATATGTTCAGTTTCCAGGATATTATGTATGGAAAGCTAAAAATCACAAATGGAATCGAAGAAAGCATCCGTATGGATCAATTGGGATGATACATTATGTCCCACCATCACTTGGTGATTGTTATTACCTAAGGATTTTACTGAATCATATTAAGGGACCAACATGTTTTGAAGATATAAAAACAGTTGATGGACAGGTTTATAAAACATTTAAAGATGCATGTTTTGCACGGGGAAGCTAGCACATGGTCAACCAGAGATTTCTTGAGGACTTTTTTTGTAATGTTGTTGGTGTCAAATTCGATATCTCGTCCTGGTGTTTTTTGGTCGGAAACGAAGTCCCTGTTATGTGAAGACATTCTGTATCAGCAACGAAAGATAACTGGTATTGCAGGTTGTAGGATCGTGTATCTGACCCGAATGAGTCGTTCAGAGGAGTTTTACTTCGTTTTAGGTGCGGAAAACAAGAAACAAAGGTAGAAACAGCTAGTTCTTCAATTTAAACACCTTGTATATTGAATTAACAATGATTACAAGCAAACGTCACACCGGCAGCACCTCGGTATGGAAATCAGCAATTGTTTCAACTGAATTCGCTCCAACCCTATTCATAGGGACTCTGATTCCCCATGAAAGTGCAATGTTCATTTCGTGGGAAATCAACATTTCGTGGGAAATCAACATTTCGTGGGAAATCAACTCTAAAACTCTATTTTCCTGAACTACGTGACTCGATCTAACATATCTAGTGAAAGACTCGATACAAGACGAAGTCGACAAATGCATGCACTAACAGACTCCCCCTCAGATGTTGATGAGTCTATCGTGTCGAGTCTTTACAACTTCAGTCTCTATCAGTCTTTGGGCTTCACTCATTCTCTATCAGCATCAACAGACTCCTCCTAACAATGTGCTGGCATTCTTTTAGTTCTTCAGCATCATCTGCTTCAGGATCGTAGTCTGGCTTTCACAGGTTTAAGATCGTTGCCTGGCTCATGCTTTGTCTTCAGAGTCCTCAGATATCGGAACCTGACTCTTTAAACACAAGCTTATCAGGATTGATCAACCTGGCTCTACTAAAGATGTTCCACGATCATAACCTAGCTCTTGATCTGCTCAGGATTGTCACCTAGCTCAAACTTAAACCTGCACAATCTCTACCTCAAAGTAAATTTCACACATTTAACAATTCAATGTATGCACTAATACTGACTCTCCTTCAAAAATAACTCAATAATCTTGATGAACCACTTTAAAATTTGATCAAAACACATTTGATTTTCAAACACATTCTTCTTTTCACAAAAATATCATCATGTTTAGCACTTGGAATTTTGAAAATCAGCTCTCCAACATCAGTTGTCGAAAATCTTTTTGAGTTTTTCAAAAGTTTATGCTAAAACACACTTAAAATCTTTTTGGATTTTTGAATGTAAAGAAATGCAGTAAAGAAATATTTACAGACAATATTTTTGTGAGTTTTGTGTAAGAGGATCATATCAGTTCTTGACAAGTCACAAGTACCGTTGAGCTTAGTTACACATTAAGAATTAAACAATTCACTTAGATTGCCAATATACTGATCCACTTAAATTCTCACACAAATTTCAACTGATTCAGGATATGAGTTAGATGTTTTAAGTACTTAAACTTATTCATGTGTCCCACCTCTTGAATATACTCCCGTATCCAGATCCCAATATTCAGTCTTACAGGTGAGTATACCACAGATGATATCTGTAAGGGAATAAATTATAGTACGAAACCGTGAGAGCTCAGGTCAGAACTTCCGTTCAGCAGAGAGATGACGGCTCGACTTTTGGTGTGTCCCCTTAGAGGATCTTTTGAATTACAACAGCAATGACTATCAATTTTATTGTTTCATCAATTTGCTGAGGGTGGCGCTATGTTTCAAGCAAGCAGAAAGTATTCTCCGGGGACTAGGCCATTGCTTCCGCAAAATCAGAAGTCCCGGGATAATACCCCAGATATCACTGAGTATAAAGACCTAGTATCTCAGAAAGAGGGACCTTTCAAATAAGATTTCAGGGGTTACCCATATATCCAAGTAGTGTTCCCCACAAAATAAGCAAGTTTGAATTTAAGTTTATATCCCGAAAAAGCTTACTAAATGTGTAAAAACCTATCGGCATATCATCAGTGAGACTGTTTAACGCTATTTAAACATTACATTTCTTTAGCATACTGTAACTGTCTACTGATGTACTATCATTTCCTCTTCTTTGACACTAAAACTCATTTTGAATTTTATCATGTTTTTGTCTTCTTCAAATTTTCTAATGTTTTTGGATTTTCAGAAATTTCTACTCCCCCTAAAATGCAAACACATTTTAGGAAATTTTAAAACCAACTATACAATACAATGACAACCGATATTGAATCGCTTCAATTCGCCATCCACTTGGCATAAACAATCAGAACTCCCCCTTACACAAAACTATTTTCTCATTATGATTTCAAAACACTTAAGTTTGTTTTAATCAAAATGATTTTTCCAGAAAATAAGTTTTGTTGGTTTTGTCACTTGTAAAGTTAGGGGTTTGGTTCATCATATTGTCATTCAAATACCACTTGAAAGTTTGGTCCAATCAAGTTCAACCTAATGACCTTTATTAACCATTTGTAGGAAAAACAAGTACAACTTAATGTCCTTGATTTACCACTTGTAGGTGTAAACCTTCATCAACCAACTTGTAGGAATACCACATTTACACAAAATCATTTTACCAATAAAGATGCCGATTCCTGCTTCACACTTACCAACCTGGAAGCTCCGGCAATTCACACTTATCCTGTAAAAATTTAACTATTTTTAAGATTCAATCACATAATCAATTACTAAGAAAGATGTCGATTCCTGATCCATGATTACTAACTTGGGATCTCCGGCATAGTCAGATGTTCAAGGGAAAAGAATTTCCATCCAAGTCTGACCAACTTTCGGTGTTTTTAGCTTCTTTAGCTCTTGTTCAGTTGGGTTAAAAGTTGCTTTCTTTGTTGTGTAAAAATCTTTAACCCCTTTTACTTTCCCATCAAGCATTTTCCCAAAAATTTTCTTAACATTTCCATTAAAAACTTTCTCGACATCAAACTCATTCTTCTCAGAATAAAACTGATCTGAGATTTCAACCTTACCAACTTTTTGTTTAATTTTCTCAAATGTTAAAGATGGAATTTTAACATCATCTTCAACTTGTGGCTCCTCTGGCTTTGTGGAACCAGAATCATTTCCGACATTCTCTTCAGACTTCTTAACAACCCACACTTGGTTGTTCTTGGCTTTCTTTTTGTAAAAATTCTTTTTAGAACATTCACCAACCTCATAAGTAGAATTTTCAAACATTTTGAATTTTTCGGTTGGTGGTTCAACATCAACAATTATTTCTTTCAGTTTTTCAGAAACTTCCTGTTTAGTCTTAGCATGTTTCGGACAGTTCCATGCAATGTGACCAGCTTAATTGCATTTGAAACAGGTTCGAGTCTCTTTTGGATGAAACACTCCAGTTCCATTCCTTTTCTTCTCAGCAAGAAACTCCTGGTTTGATTGTTTCCAGAATGGTTTCTTCTGTTCTTCTTCTGCACTTCCTCCTGAAACAAATTCTATTTTTGTTTTAGAATTTTTCTCATTTTTATAATTTTCTGGAGGAATAAAACCTAATCCTTTCTTTTTGTAGCTACCATTATGGTTTGGTTTCTTTTGAAAACCAGAACCAGAATTGTAACCCTTTTTCTTGTTTAATTTTTGTTGTACTCTTGAAGTGTATTTTTTAGGTTTTCCAGTAAGATTTAAATCTTTTATTTCAGAAATCTTAATTTCTGTCATTTTGAAAACCTTTTTGATCATTTCAAATCTAACACTTCTTATTGGAAACTCTTTGTCAGAATATAATTTGTCAGAATCATTTAAAGTATATGCTACTTCAAATGTTTCATCATTCAAATTCGATTCTGATAATAAAAACTCTTTACTGTAAGCCCTTTTAACCGAAGATTTTGGACTGTTGACTGACGAACTTGAACCTCTAGACTCAAACTTTGACTCAGACTCCTCATCTGTATCCAACACCTGATCGACCACCTTTTTAATCAACTCAGACTCATGATCAGTGTCAGGCGATGTGAAAGTAACGTCAATGTTTTCTGGTAAATCATCAGTTGTATCGGTTTTTAGCTTTATATTGACTGCTTTTTCTACTTGCTCCTCATTTGGTTTTCTGGGAGAATAACCTTCCCACATCGGAGGCGGACACTTGTTATAGTTAACAGTCGGTTTCTTACCAGTATCCTTCTTCTTTGGCTTTTCATCATCATTAAAGGCTTCAAGACCTGCAACAGTCGGATAGATTCGATCAATAAGATAATCAGAACTAGAGTAACTTTGTAATAAACGTCTGATTCTTTCATTTTCAATTTTCTCGGTCTCCAACTCTTGCTTCCACTTTGTACTTTCTTCGATATAGAAATTTATAGCCTTTTGCTTTGTCATCATCACAGCATTCAGCATTTGCAATGCATCTTCTCTCTCAGAGTTAGTCTTTTGAAGACCAGTTACTGTTTTGTTCAATACATTGTAAGATTCTTTCACGTAATTTAGATTGAACAGTAATTGCTCTTTCATCTTTTCAAGCTTAACCAACTTTTCATCTTTTGCTGCACATTCCTTGCAAGGTTCCAAACACTTTATGCAAGGCTTGATGACTTCCACAATCTTTTCTACTTCGATGATCTTCTCCATCTCAACCACTTTTTCTGCTTCAGTTATCTTTTCTGTTTCAACAACCTCCTCATAAACCTTTTTAAAATCATCCTTTTGAACAACCTCATCAGTCTTCATTTGCTTTGTATGTTTTGCTGCTCGTCTCTCTTTTAGTTTCTCCAAGCGATCTGCAAAATAAAAATGAAAACTTTCAGGAGAAAGATGAGATTTTGCAATATTAATATGTCTTTCTTCTTCTTCATCACTACTATCATCAGTTGGTGATTGATCAAACTCAATTGACTTTTCAGCATTATCATCCGAATAATCAGAATCAACTGGTGTTTGATAAAAAACAACTTCCTTTTCTGAACTTTCATCACTCTGTGAACTTTCTTTAGATGCAACAGACTCTTCCTCCACATTCTTCACAGTCTCACCAATAGACTTCATCCATGTGGTAAACATATCTGGTTCTTTCACAATCTTAGCAATGAATGCTTTAAAATCTCCTTTTTCATCTACAAACATATCCCAACTTAAACCTTCAGGTAACCTTTCGTCATCTTGATTGATTAGGCAGGCTTTGCTTTCGGGTGATATATATTTATTCCAGTTAAAATCCACCAGACATGCTCTCTTTGAATCCTCAATCACTTTTCTACCATGAGCCACCTGTGGTTCTTGCTGTTGTTGCTGACCAACTTGCTGATATATAGCTTTCCGGTAATAGTCATCTTTTCCGAACGGATTCTTTACATCACTAGCTTCTCTGTTCTTGCATTCCCTCTTGAAATGACCTTTCTCCCTGCATCGAAAACAAGTAACTTTAGATTTATCAAAACCTAAAGTAGAAACATGTGCATCAAGAAAGTCATTTCTTCCAGTAATCAGCTTGAATTTTTCAGCTCGTCTAAGAACACTAGCTAGACACCATTTGATGTCCATTAGTTCCATTTCTTCGGCATCTATCTGATCGTAATCCTCCTTTGTAAGCATAGGATTCCAGATCCTTCCAGCCACTAAACCTTCATAAGATAGCAACACGGAACCAAGTAGAGCCATGTGATCTTTTGCAACCTCTTCAGAAAAACTTTGGCCGTCTGGAAGATTCAAAGCAATGTTGCATTGTATCACATAACCATTTCCTGTCTTTGTGCTTTGAGAATGGAAGCTTGATGTAGTATCTTTTGGATTGACACTCGGGTATGAAGAGAAACCACTGCTACTTTTAGAACTTTGATCAACTTTTTCAGATGAATCTCCAGCACTAAACGCAGTTTGGATTTTCGGGCTTCTTTCAACTTCTGGAACACTACCTTTGTAGTACATTTTTACATCCTGTTGACCACTTGGACTGTTCATCCTTGCGACCTTCTGTTGTTCCAAATCTTAACCCTCAATCTTCTCGATAAACTGAGAAATTGTTAACCCATCATAAACCCCAGTGTTCTTCAAAATCATCAAGTATGTGCCCCATTCCTTTTGTGGTAAAGCGTCAGCTAACTTGTCTACCCACTCTTCACGATCTTTTGTTATACTAAGCATCGACATGGATCGCACCAAGTGGCAGTATCTTTCAATCATCTTCTTTATATCTTCCCCGGGCAAACTCGTGAATAGATCAAATTCTTTCTTAAGCAGTGCCTTTTTACTCTTAATCAAGTTCTCACTACCCTCAAATTTGATTCGAAGAGCATCCCAAATTGATTTCGAAGTTTTGTCATGCTGAAGAAACACAAAGATGTCTTATTTGATAGCTTGCTGAAGTAGACTAATCATCATCTTTTCAGCTCTGTACATATCACGTTCTTGATCACTAAACTCAGATATTGCTTTCTCAACTTGCAGATCAGTCCGTGGTAATACAGATTTCTTCAGAATGCACTCCCAAGATCTGAGATGGTTAGCTTGAACCCAGTTTTTGAATCTGTCTTTCCATCCATAGTACTCTTCTATGCTCATCAGTTTCGGGGGCTTTTGTAATGTTCCGGTCTCATTTTCCAAGTTCATATTCTGAGCAATGGAAGTCGGAGTAGTCGGAGTAGCAAACGCGTTGTATAAATCGTCACCCATGATTTTTGAACTTCAAGCGGAATAACCCAACAATCAGATTCAAGCGGAATAGCAACCTGCCTTTCAAGCGGAATACCTGCAAAACTGAACTTCAAGCGAAATCAAAAGTCCAAGTTTCAAGCGAAATAACAACTGAACAATTTCAAGCGGAATACTGAAATTATTTTCAAGCGGAATCCCTGTTAGAGCGGAATCACTGAAGTGAGTTTTGGAGCGAAATCACCAGTAAATCTCAAGCGGAATCTCTGATTTGGTAATTTGGAGCGGAATCTCTGATTTGTTAATTTGGAGCGGAATCAGCAAGAACTTTGAAGCGGAATCAACATTTTGAAGCTAAATCAAACACTTTGGAGCGGAATCAACACTTTGGTAACTTTGGAGCGGAATCAGTACTTTGGTAACTTTGTAGCGGAATCAGAACTTATCCGTTCAAGCTGAATCACTTCGGGGGTCTGTTTTGGTCATTTTTACTGCGAATTTTGGTCTCAAACTTTCAAGGATTTGTTAATTTGTAGTTTTGCACAGACTGTGAGAAATTGATCCAATTTTGACCGTTAAAACTTCCTGAATTGATGAAAGAAGGTGTAGAAGATAGAAAATGTTATGAAATTCAGCTGTAATCTGCAGAACTCCTCCTCCTGAGCTCTGATACCAATTGTAGGATCGTGTATCTGACCCGAATGAGTCGTTCAGAGGAGTTTTACTTCGTTTCAGGTGCGGAAAACAAGAAACAAAGGTAGAAACAGCTAGTTCTTCACTTTAAACACCTTGCATATTGAATTAACAATGATTACAAGCAAACGTCACACCGGCAGCACCTTGGTATGGAAATCAGCAACTGTTTCAACTGAATTCGCTCCAACCCTATTTATAGGGACTCTGATTCCCCATGAAAGTGCAATGTTCATTTCGTGGGAAATCAACATTTCGTGGGAAATCAACATTTCGTGGGAAATCAACATTTCATGGGAAATCAAATCTAAAACTCTATTTTCCTGAACTACGTGACTCGATCTAACATATCTAGTGAAAGACTTGATACAAGACGAAGTCGACAAATGCATGCACTAACAGCCTTCCATCCGCAAACAGACGGCCAGAGCGAACGGACCATACAAACACTGGAAGATATGCTTCTCGCATGTGTTATGGACCTAGGCGGCAGCTGGGATACTCATCTACCTTTAGTTGAGTTTTCCTACAATAACAGCTATCATACGAGCATAAAAGCCACACCATTCAAAGCTCTATATGGCCACAAGTGTCACTCGCCATTATGTTGGGCAGACACTGGAGACAAAAGTATGGTTGGTCCTGAACTTGTGCAAGAGACAACCAACAAAATCATGCAGATCCGAGAGCGCATTAAGGCGGCTCGAGATCGACAAAAGAGCTACGCCGATCGAAGACGAAAACCCTTAGAATTTGAGGTGGGAGAAAAAGTTTTGTTAAAGGTCTCACATTGGAAGGGCGTAGTAAGATTCGGAAAACATGGAAAGCTGAATCCACGATACATCGGACCATTCAAGATCTTGGAAAGAATTGGTACCATGGCATACAAGTTGGAATTACCGGAAGAACTTAACAGAGTACATGATACGTTTCATGTATCCAACCTCAAGAAGAGTCCAACCCAAGAAACAGTGATCATCCCTGCGGATGAAGTGCATATTGATGACACCCTCCGATTTACAGAACAGCCCGTTGAGGTTACAGACTGGAAAGTCAACAAGACCCGAAGGAGTAGTGTCAAACTTGTCAAAGTACGTTGGAACTCTAAGCATGGACCCGAGTACATATGGGAACGTGAAGACCAGTTTAAAGCAAAGTACCCCCACCTGTTCAAGAAAACTCCTGCGAGAGTTGGCTCAGCCTGAATTTCGGGACAAAATTCTTTTTAACGGGGGGAGACTGTGACAAATGGCACAAAACCGGTAATTTCCGTACAATTTAATTATTATTTAATATTTGCAACTATGTGCTTAAATGTCAACACTGTTTGATTACATGCTATACTTGTGAATTCATGCATGTGTTATACTACAAATATTGCTTTATGCATTAATGATAGCGTTGCGTCATAAATACTAGTAAACTCACTGGTAGACACATTGTGTCAACAATTCTGCAGAAAGCAGTCAGACAATAGAATTGGGGCCTAGGAGTAGGTCCAACGTCTAAAACACATTAAAACCCAAGAATGGATACAAGGGTTAACATATAGACTTTCCGGAAGCTAGATTATGCACTAAAAAGCACCCGAAACGCACTTTAAATGCAGAATTATGCACAAATCAGCTATAATCAGCTTTTTAACACATAAATATCATGCATAATTCATGTTTCATTATCCCGAATACCCTCCTGAGTGTCGGGAAATGAAAGGGTCACAAAAGGATACTTAAAGGACACTAAACGGTGCAATTTAGCACTTTAACGAACCGGTATCTAACCGAACAACCGGACATTACCCGAAACATCAAAATATTACTAGAAGCATTGTTTTAATGTTTCTGAGCTAGTTATGATCCCCGAACACCACAACACCTCTTATAACATAATAACACATTAAATCCCTAAACTTTACACTTGAAACTTAACCTATTAATGTAATTGGTGATTGAAATTTACACTTTACCCCCCCCCCCCTTCTAAATGGACGGTCATGGGGTGGCCCCCATCAAAATCTTTACTAGATCATACTAAATCCTCTAAAAATCTTGCCAAGATATTCTAGGATCTTATGAGATCTCAATAGAGATTGTGTGATCTTATGAAGATTGGATTTAGATCTTGTCTTGCACTATAAGAGAACATCACCATCAACATCTCACTTCACAACTCACCTTCTCCTCTCCCTCTCTCCCCCACGGTCGTGAGCCACCACCCACATCACCACCACCTTCATCTCACTTCCATCCATTCCAAGGTCATTACATGATGCAAGAAGGTGTCTAACGAAGTGTGGAGCTTGTGAATCTTGAAGGACCTTCCTCATTTGCTTTTATCCACCATCTTTGTCATACCCTTTGTTACTTCATATTTAGTTGGTTAAAAGATGATGAACAATGATAAACTTGATAAACACAAAAGAACATGATCATGATACTTTAACATAAATACATAAGAATACATGTAAATGATGATGAGTTACTTCTTGATGAATTATGATTTGTGTTAGTGATGTTAGACATCATAAGAAACCTACTAGATTGTGATTAAACACATGATCTAGTAAGTTAAAGTGGTGATCTTGTGAAAGACCAAGATCATCATGCTTCATGTATTCATGAACTTGAATAATGAAATGGGTTTTCATATGAAAAGATGATTTAAACAAAATACAAATCTTGTAAATAGATGATTACAAAAATAATTTTCTCAAGAAACCAAGTTTATTTACAAGATTTACAAAGTCATGGTTTCTAGATGATAGTCTAGTTGTTATTTTTAGTTACTCGTTGTTGGGTTTTGGTTTACTTACATGGGGCATGTCTCATGTTTGAACTAGTGTGGTCGTCTTCTCACTACTTGTTTTTATTTTGTGAATATATAAAATCACTGGGGTAACCCTTTACCCAAAAAAAAAGTCATGGTTTCTAAGTAAACTAATCATATTTTTATTGTTTAAACAAGACTAGGAACATGATTGTAGCAAGAAAAATACAAAAGAAATAATTTTAGAAAAATCATCTTACAAGTTGTAAATGACTAAATCTTTTAATAAAGTGATTTACAAACAAATAACCATGTTTTTTTAAGGGTAACTAAACCTACTAAATAACATGGTAAGTTTCTACAAGCTTTTACAAAAAAACTCCAAGTTCATGATGTAATGTAAATTACTTGATTTTGACACTCGGTAAGTGTTGAATGAGTTGATGATTGTTTGCGATGATTTTAAAAGAAAATAAACACATGTTTTGAAAACATGGGAAACCTCCATTTTTAGGGGAAACCATGTCAAAATTTCTATAAATTTTGACTCTTAGAAAAAAATTCAAGTTTTGGTGAAACTTATTCCCTAAAAATTCACCCAAAAATATTTACCAAGGTTTCCCCTAATTTTTATGTAAACTTCAAGTTAAGAAATGATGATTTCTTCAAGATAAAAATTGATATTAAGTATGTATATTTTTGAGAAAAATATATATATTTATTGCTCACCAAATTTTGTGCTAAGTGTATGTAATATGTATTGTATGTAATAGTGTATTAGGACTTGAAAATACACTAAATACTCCCAAGGAGTAGAAATACACAAAAATACACATACAACATGCTTAGACAAATACAAGAACATATATTTATGAAAAATACATAACTCGGGTGAAAAATACAAGATACTTATATTTATTTTTGAGAAAATAATATAAGTAAGATACATAGTTAAAAATATAAGTTATTTTTAACAACAAAGAACAAATACATAAAAGATGGTGACTTGTACTTGTGCGATACAAGTCTAGTGACTAACGTTAACAAAACACGTATAGGTCATGAAGCTATAAAAACAAACCGGTGAAGTTTACGGCACAAGATACGCAAAGTTGTGAGTTCATGTCCCCCTTTTCTTTTAACTGTTTTCAGTTTTTATAACTTCGGGGGTGAAATACATGTTACAAATGTTTCGAACGTTTACAAATGGTATGCGGGATACAAAACTAAGGAATGACACATAGATCATGTGATGAATAGGGTACCATAAGCACCATTAATCAATGTATACATTTAGACAGCGGAACAAAAGGTTAGATCTAATGGGTTTCAGGCAACCCCACTCTTGGCCTACTTCTACCAATGAGTGTTGCTGTGTCTCAGTCAAACTCGATAAAAATGCCTAGGTTTGGTGGCTTCCTATGTCGTGACACATGTTAGTGGCCTTGCAAACCACTAGCGATCTCATATTACTTACATTCACAGTACTCAGTTACAGATATGTTTTACAAGATATATACCATGTTTTCATTCAGGTATAAAACATTCTATACAAATACTGCATGAACTCACACCAACATTATGTTGACGATTTTCCAAACACTCACATGTATTTCAGGTAACTAAAGTGGATGTGCGTGCGGTCATACTCTTGCTCTTGGATGTTATTTATGTTGTTAGCTATGCGTATCAAGACTCCGATGCCGTTTTGCTGGGTTTGGTTGTTATGTCCCACTCTGTGTGGTGATATAAGGACCAAAACCTTTATGTTTATCTTTAAATAAAGTTGTAAACTTTTCAAACAATATGGTGTCTTGTGATGTAAACACTTAACCTATGTTTTCATTAATGTAATGTTTGGCATTTGGAGTTGTTTTTACAAGCATGTAGTATGTTTACCAATCGTATGCAATGAAAACCTTTCAAGATCACACCTCGTGCTTCCGCCTTAGAAAGGGGTGTGACAAAATGAGTCATAAAATTTCTCTCAACAACAACAAGGGGGACGAGAGAGGCTTGAAGACACCGTCTCACGCCTCATCTCTGACACCGATAAGAAAAACTCGGATCGATTTCAACAAATAGAACCGAATTTTAGAAACCAACAAGCTAGTATTTAAAACATTGAAAAACAATTAAATCAACTAGCTCAAAATTTCTCCGAGAGGCCACAAGGCGCGTTACCTAGCAATACCAAAACAAACCCAAAGGCTACATCTCATCACGTTGAGAAACCGTACCATAGGTCCCGAGGAGGCTTCGCTTCCCACAACTGAAAGGAGTCCACCCAACCAAACCACAGATTCATCAACACCCCAAAAAGAGACGACCCCTACACCGAGCCAAGAGCCCCCCAAGAATCCTCCGGTACCATACCCCGGTCGGTTACTTCGCCAAAAGACCGATAAGCAATTCACAAAGTTCATAAATCTACTAAAACAATTGCATGTCAATATTCCATTTGTAGAAGTCCTAACCCAAATGCCTAAATATTCAAAATTCATGAGGTACTTTCTCACCCATAAAAGGAAAATTGAATCATTGCAATTAGTTAATTTAAGTGAAGAATGCTCCGCCTACTACTCAACAAACTCCCACAAAAGAAGAACGATCCCGGGAGCTTCACCATCCCTTGTTCGATTGGAGATTCACCCGTACGCAATGGACTAGCCGATCTTGGGGCTAGCGTCAACCTTATGCCCGCATCAATGTTCGACCGACTCGGATTAGGGAAAACAAGCCCTACAAAAAGGAGCATACAACTTGCCGATAGGTCCATTAAATATCCACAAGGTGTCGCCGAAAATCTATTGGTAAAAGTCGGAGACTTTGTCTTCCCGGCCGACTTTGTCATACTAGATATGGAGGAAGATACCAAAGTACCCCTCATATTAGGAAGACTATTCCTAGCCACGGCCCATGCCATGGTAGACATGAATGGCGGCACACTAATATTGAGGGTTGGGGATAAGGAAATGAAGTTTGGGGTTGGGAAAAGAGTAGACGATGTCTACCCGGTCAATTACATGAAAGTCATAGACTCAAGTTTGGATGATGCTCTCTGACGGTGCAACATGGGATGCAAAACATCCCACTTGGGTAACATATGACTAACTTTGGGTCTAGCCAAGGACCCTTATAAATGTGCGCACCACGGAGGCACTCCGCGGAACTGTCCTTAGTTTTAGTTTAGATTAACTTTTACGCTTTCTAGTTTAGTTTTAATTTTCAGGAATAAAACACACCCGGGATGGTGAAGGATACTAAGGGAAACTTGAACCAACACCCCATGCACAAAAACAGAGCCTCCCGACACATTTTCTTCATTACAGCAAGTTCAGCACGGGCCGTGCTGAGCCAACACGCCTCGTGCTCAATAGTCTGCAGAAAAACGCCCATTTCTTGTACCTGGACACGAGGCGTGTTCGCTGAACACGCCCCCGTGCCCAGCCTTCTGTTACTTTCTGATACTGGCAATCTGAACATGGGGTCGTGCCCGGTTACCACGGGCCCGTGTCCAGATGCCCAGTAACATAATTTTTTTTGTTTTTAACACACCTTTTTACACATTCAATCAACCTAAAAACTTATTTTTGGGACACATTGAGGACAAGGTGTAATTTAAGTGTGGGGGGATGCTAAAACCTTGAATTTTGCAAGTCCTAATTACAAGCCTTTACACAAACTCTATTGGAACCGCTAAACACCCCAAATTTTTTCAAAAACTTTTCATTTTTTTTACTTGTCTTGGTTTAAGTTGGGAATAACAAGTTCTAAAAAGGTTTTATTTTTACAAATTTACAACCGATAGTGTCGTGATAAAAAGAACCAACATAAGAAAATTATGAAACGACATGACAAATCTAGTTAAAATTTGATTATATATACTTGATCACATTAAAAACCCATTCCCACAAGAAGTGAGTTTTGAGCCTTTATTGAGCATACAAATATACATCTTTAAATTAAATGCTCATCTTTCGTTTCTTGTGTGAATAGCCGCTTGGTTTCTTACGACTCTAGAACTTGCCATAACGATGCATTCTCGGTCCTTATCAACTTAAACCCAAGTAAGTAAATGATGGAGGCATTAGGACTACCCCTTTTTCTTTTCAACACCATTATTTTTCTTTTTTTACTACCTATCAAAAATCCCCCTAGTTAACCCCTTTGAGCCTAACCCTTTTCATTTCTAAACCCACAAAACAAACACCCTTTTACCCACCAAAAACCCTTTTATTTTAAACCCTTTATTTTAGTAAAAAGCTCGGTTTTCATGTGACATTCTTTATAAAAAAAAAGATTTATATGAAGTATAGTATTAAACAAACAAGTTCCCCAAAAGAAACTTTATTTGAAAATGCTTCGTTTGAAAAAAGTCACAAAAATAACAAGTTTTACGAAAACCGACGCTTTTTACGCCTTTCGCCCTTTTTACTAACCACTAACCCAAAACAACCTACCTTTAACCCAAGCCTAACCCTTCCCCAAGTCCTCTTAATATTTACTGTTGGTGCATGCTTCTGTCGACTTCGTCTTGTATCGAGTCTTGTACAAAGAATGTTAGTTCAGGGCACATATTTCAAGATAAAAGTAATTTCGCTTGAAACAAGGTAATTCCGCTTGAAAGTGCATGATATAATTCCGCGCAGAATTAGATTCCGCTTGGAATCTGATTTCGCTTGGAACCACTTCAAGCGGAATCATGGGTCTATAAATACCCATTCAAGCGATATTAGATGTAACAATTCCGGTCTGAGCAACGAAGTGCTGCCGAAGTGTCGTCTCGCTGTAATTTGCAATCAAATCAATAATACAACAGTTTAAAGTGATATTCTAGCTGAATTGACCTCAATACGTTTGCAATCAAATCAATAATACGATAGTTTAAAGTGATATTCTAGCTGAATTGACCTCAATACATCTGTTTCCGCCTTTCATATTGGGGAAAACTCTTCTGATCGACTCGTTCGGGTCTGAAAACGATCCTACAAGTGGTATCAGAGCTCAGGAGGAAGAGTTCTTACCAATTCAGCTGAAATTTCTGATTTCTACACTTTCTTTTTCAAAATTGACCGTGAAAAGTGGTCAAAATGTCTTGATTTTTACACATCATACTCAGAATTGTGTTTTAATAAATCCTTGAGAAAATTGGATCTTAATTCGATCTAAAATAGATAAAAATTGTAATTTCGTTTCAAAATCTACGCGAGAATGATGACATCAGCAGCAGTTCAAACGGAATTAGTCCTTTATTCCGCTTCAATCCGGTATTTCGCTTGAGAATTTGGGTTGATTTCGCTTGAAAACAGTATTCCGTTTGAAAAGTTCTGTTGATTCCGCTTGAAAGTAGCTTATTCCGCTTCAATCTGGTATTCCGCTTGAAAAAGGTCTAAGTTCAAGCGAAATTAGGTATTCCGCCTGAAAGGAGATTTCGCTTGAACGTACTGATTCCGCTTGAACAGGGATTTCGTTTCAAAGGACATTCCGCTTGAGTTTGTGATTCCGTTTGAAAACACTGTTTGACAATTTCGTGAAAACCGAATCATGGAAGAGGAATTTTACAACGCATTCGCTACCCCGGTTACCCCGATCACTCTTGCACAGAACACAATGCTGGAAAATGAAACGGGAACTATGCAAAAACCGCCTAAGCTCATGAACATCGAGGAATATAAGGGTTGGGAAGGACGTTTTGAGAACTGGGTACAAGCTAACAACTTAGATGCTTGGGAATGTGTTGAGACGAAATATGTTAGGCCGATGACTGATGATGAGGAGATTATTGCTATTAAAGATCTGAGTGCTGGAAATAGAAAGAAATACAAAGATGAAAAAATGATGTTAAGTCTATTACAACAAGCTGTGAAAGAAGATATCTTGGTTTTATTGCAACACAATGGAACTTCTTATTCAATTTGGAAAGCTTTAAGATTAAAGTTTGTTGGTAGTCAAGAGATGGTCAAGAATAAGAAATCACTTCTGAAGAAAGAGTTTGATCTGTTTCGTGGGTTGAAAAATGAAAGTACAAAGCAAATCATTGAAAGATACTGCAATTTGTTAGCAAACATGAAAAGACTGAACATCGACAAAGATAATGAAGAGTTGATTGAAAAGCTAGCTGATGCATTGCCATATGAGACTTGGGGTACATATCTCATGATGTTGAGGAACAAGAAAGGGTTTAGCAGTTTGACATTGAGCAAGTTTATTGAAAAGATTGAGGCTCAGGAGATGGAACAGAGAAAGATTTCAAGAATGAAAGATTTCGACGGTGAACAAGACATTGGTCTTTATTACAAAGGTGGTGTCAGTGATAAATCCACCAACATGTCACCAAAGATTGAAACTGCATTCAATGCAAAGAGTTAATCTGGAAGTTCTTCTAAAGGATCAAACAGTAACTCAAGTTTTTCATCATATCCATCATTTGATCCGAACATTTCAGCAACAAAGAATGGCAAGAAGTTATAATGCAACATTGTACTGAATCTGGAGAATGATGAGGATTATTCAGCAGAAGTTGCTAAGAGTCACATGTCTTTGTTGGGAACTGTGTTGGAATCATATGGTAGTTTTGTTGCAGGTCGGATCGGGAATCCAATGCTTACAAAAGAGGATTACGATCAGTTGACGCTGAAGAAATGGAATTGATGGACATAAAGTGGTGTTTGGCAAGTGTGTTGAGACGAGCTGAGAAATTTAAGCAGATCACAGGAAGAAATGACTTACGTGATGCTAATGTTTCTACTTTGGGTTTTGATAAATCTAAAGTCACTTGTTTTCGTTGCAGGGAAAAAGGACACTTCAAGAGGGAGTGCACAAATCGCGAAGCAAGTGGAGCTCAAAATCTGTTCAACAACAATGATTACTACAGGAAGGCCATTTATCATCAAGTATCTCAACAACAACAAGAACCACAAGTGGCACATGGTAGGAAAGTAATCGAGGAATCTTCAAAGAGAGCTTGTATGGTGAATCGGGATGACAAAAAGCCAACGGAAGGTTTCAGTTGGGACAAATATATCTCATCTGATAGTAAAGCATGCCTGATAAAACAAGATGATGAAAAATTACCAGAAGGGTTTAACTGGGATGGTTTTAGTTGGGATGATTATGATCCAAACAAAACTTCAAATCATAAAGCTTATGTTGCTCGTATTGAAGAAGATAGTGATGATGATAGAGAGTATTATGCAAGGAGAATGGTAGCTCATTTGAAAATGATGGCAGAAAGTGATAGTGAGTATGAAAAAGCTAAAAAGAAAAAGGTCAAAACACCAGTTAGCAGTGATGATGAAGAAATACCAGTGATAAGGAAAAAGGTGATAGATATTCCAAAGTTCAAAGTTGATGCAGAATTTAATGCTAAAAATGTTCCGGTGATTTGTGAAAATTGTGAGATTATGAAAAAGAAAAACAGCCATGAATCAATACAATCAATCAAGTGAAGAACAAGCAACAACAATGAAGACACTTCAAGGAGCTTTCATGATAAAGCAGAAAGTGGTGAACAACTATATTGAGAAGTGTGTTGTTTTGGAACAAAAACTGGAAACTCAAAGAATTGAAACTGAAAGAGTTAATCGATTGTTAAAAAGTTACTCATGTACTTCTTATGTCATTGACAGGATTTATCCAACTATTGAAGGCATGAAGGCATTTGAAGATGATGAAGTAACTGAAGAACAAAAGGTATCTGAAGAAAAGACTTCTAAAAAGAAGAAAGAAAAGAAGAAGGATACTGAAATGAAAGATTCTGGTAAGAAATACAGTGCCAGTTATAACAAGTGTCCACCCCTGCTTGAAAATGGATATTCACCACGAAATCCAAATTCAGAAAGAGTCGAAAAGGCAACAAACTTACAGTGGGAGTCGGAGTTTTCAGTTAACTTGCCAGATAATATTGATGTCACGTTTACGTCATCTGACACTGATCATGAGTTCGAGTTAATAAAGAAAGTGGTCGATCAGGTGTTGGATAAAGATGAATCCGAGGAGTCAAAGTCGGAGTCTATGTCAGAGTCAAAGTCCGAGTCCAGCATTCCGAGTCAATCCATCAAATAGGGCAAAAGAGTTTACAATAAAGAATTTCTTCTAACAAAATCTAATTTGAATGACGGATTAATCAAAGTGGCATATACTTTGAATGATGCCGACAAATTATATTTTGATGAGGAATTTCCAATAAGAGGTGTCAAACCTGAACTGGTCAAAAAGGTTTTCAAACTAACAGAAATTAAAATTTCTGAAATAAAAGATGTAAATCTTAATGATAAACCTAAAAAGTACACCTCAAGAGTTCAACAAAGAGAAAACAAGAAAAAAGGTTACAGTTCTGGTTCTGGTTTTCAAAAGAAACCAAACCATAACGGTAATTTCAAAAAGAAAGGTTTAGGTTTTATTCCACCAGAAAATCATAAAAATGAAAAATATGTTCGAGATTTTAAATCAAAAATGATATTTGTTTCAAGTACGTCTTCTGAAGAAGAGAAAGAAAATTTATTCAGAAATCAGTCGAACAGAGAATTCCTTGCGTAGAAGCAAGAAGAGATGAAGAATGCTAATCAGATGAAAGAAACGAGAACTTGTTTCCAATGCAACACTGTTGGTCATATTGCCAAGAATTGTTCCAAGGCAATACAATCAAAACAGGGAGTTTCTCGTAAACTGAAAGATAAAGAAGTTGTGTTTGAACCACCAATTGAGAGAACTAAACTTTTCAAAAATTCAACTTTTGAGATTGGTGAATGTTCAAACAAGTTTTACAAGAAAAAGGGAAACCTTGACAACCAAAAATGGGTTGTTAAGAAGTGTGATGATAGTTCTAGCAATGATTCTGATTCATCAAAATCAGAGGAGCTATTGTCTGGTGATGAATCTGATTCCACAAAATCAGAGGAGCCACAATTTGAGATTAAAAGTGAGAATTCAGTACCTCCAATGGATGATGTCAATTTTCCACCATTGAGGGCTGAAAATTTTAAACAAAAAATTGGCAAAGTTGAAATTTCAAATCAATTTTTCTCAGAAAAGAAAGAATTCGATATTGAAAAGGCCTTTAATCCTAAAGTGAAACATATTTTTGGTAAAATGGTTGACGGGAAGGTCAAAGGGGTTAAAGAGTTCTATGAGAAGAATATGAAGAAACCAGGTAAGACTGTTTCGTCCCAGGTTTGTGACTGGGATGGAACATATTATGAACAGTAAAATTCTGGACTTGACGGAACTCCCAGGTTTGTAAGAGTGGAGCAGGAATCGGCATCTTTCTTGAGAAATTCACGAAAGTGTTTTCGCCTTACAAGTGGTAAATCAGGGACATTAAGTTGTACTTGATTTTCTTACAAGTGGTATTTTGAAAAACAAAGTGATGATCTTATTCCCTAACCTACAAGTAGTTAAATCAATCAACAAAACTTATTTTCCGGAAAAACCATTTGATTAAAACAAACTTAAGTGTTTTGAAATCACAATGGGAAAATAGTTTGTTGTAAGGGGGAGTTCTGATTGTTTATGCCAAGTGGATGGCGAATTGAAGTGATTTGATATCGGTTGTCAATTTACTTGTACAGTTTGTTTTCAAATTTCTTTAAATGTATTTGAATTTTAGGGGGAGTAAGAATTTCAGAAAAATCCAAAAACATTAGAGAATTTGAAAAAGCCAAAAACATGATAAAATTCAAAATGAGTTTTTGTGTCAAAGAAAAGGAAATGATAATACATCAGTAGACGATCACAGCATGCTAAAGAAATGGAAAGTTAAAATGTGATAAACGGTCTCACTGATGATGTGCCAGTAGGTTTTTACACATTTAGTAGATTGTGACGAGATATAAACCTAAATTTTCAAACTTGCTTATATCGTGGGTAACATCTCTTGGATATATGGGTAACCCCCGAAATCTTGTTTGAAAGGTCCCTCTTTCTGAGATACTAGGTCTTTATGCTCAGTGATATTTGGGGTATTATCCCGGGACTTCTGATAATGCGGAAGCAATGGCCTAGTCCCCGGAGAATACTTTACGCTTGTTTGAAATATAGCCCACCCTCAGCATAAAAAATGATAAAACATTGCAAAATGCTAATCATGTGCTGCTATAAAAAAATATCCTCTAAAGGGGACCCACCAAAAGTCGAGCCGTCATCTATCTGCTGAACGGAAGTTCTGACCTGAGCTCTCACGGTTTTTGCAAATAACCCCTTACAGATATCATCTGTGGTATACTCACCTGTAAGACTGAATATTGGGATCTGGATACGGGAGTATATTCTGAGGTGGGACACATGATTAAGTTTAAGTGCTTAAGACATTAATCTGTATCTCTAAACAGTTGAACTTTGTGTGAAAATTTAAGTGGATCAGTATACTGACAATCTAAGTGAATCGTTTAGAACTTAAAATGTTTAAAGCTTAACGGTGTTGGTGATTTGTCTCATAAACTGATATGATCCTCTTACACAAACTCACAAAAATATTATCTGTAAATATTTCTTTATTGCATTTCATTTCATTCAAAAATCCAAAAAGATTTTAGTGTGTTTTAGCATAAATTTTGAAAAATGCAAAAAGATTTTCGACAATTGATGTTGGAAAGCTGATTTTCAAAATTCTGAGTGCTAGACATGATGATAATTGGGTTGGGAGAATGTGTTTTTGAAAAGAAAAATGATATTTCTTCTAGTAATTCATCAAAGTTTAACATTGTAAAAAATCATTTTTTGATTGAATAATTCCTGCAAGTAGTTCATCAGAGTTTATAAATGTTAAATCATTTTGAGAATTATGTTTACAAGTGGTTAGCAGAGTGTATATTTATCAAATTTTAAATTTGTGAAACTTATTTTTGGGTAGAGTTTGTGCAGGTAAGCCAGATTTCGATCCTGAGCAGGATTTGAGCCAGGTTACGATCTTGGAACTGCTGATACCGATGAACTTAAGGAATCAAGAGATCTGATCAAGAGAATAGAATATTCTAGAGCCAGATTGTGATTCTGGAATTGAAGATTAGATCAACATCCTAGGAAAGATTATTTGTTTGAGGAAAGTCTGTTGGTGCTGATGAAAAGAGAAGAGAGAAGATTTGAGGATGCTTACAGTGTCAGATACTTCAAAAGAGAAGCCCGAAGACTGATAAACATTGAAGATGTGAAGACTCGACACTTTAAGACTCGTCAACATTCGAGGGGGAGTTTGTTGGTGCATGCGTCTGTCGACTTCGTCTTGTATCGAGTCTTGTACTAAGAATGTTAGTTCAGGGCACGTATTTCGAGATAAAAGTAATTTTGCTTGAAACAAGGTAATTCCGCTTGAAAGTACATGATGTAATTCCGCACGGAATTAGATTCCGCTTGGAATCTGATTTCGCTTGGAACCACTTCAAGCGGAATCATGGGTCTATAAATACCCATTCAAGCGATATTAGATGTAACAATTCCGGTCTGAGCAACGAAGTGCTGCCGAAGTGTCGTCTCGCTGTAATTTGCAATCAAATCAATAATACGACAGTTTAAAGTGATATTCTAGCTGAATTGACCTCAATACGTCTGTTTCGGCCTTTCGTATTGAGAAAAACTCTTCTGATCGACTCGTTCGGGTCTGAAAACGATCCTACATTTACAAAGGTTTATAGTTAAAAAGGAGGAGGATTGATTGCTTGGCAAGCATATGGTAGAAGTAAGTTCCATGCCGGTCTCGAGTGTTTCACAAAAATACATCTTCGGCCGAGTGTTGAGTGATCTCCCGTGAGGGATGTGAACTTGTATATAAATGGAATTTTAAAAAGGCATGTTATGCCCAAATAAGTAACCTCTCTTATGAAACGTTCTAAATAAATCATAACGAATGGGATTGTAAATAACATAAAAATAAAGCCTAATAAAGATCTTGGATTCCCGACACTCAAGACATGCCCAAAACTTCTCTTCTACCCATTCCATTTGGGAGTGTAAGCCTCATTATAAAGAGTTTTGCTTGAGGACAAGCAAAGATTCAAGTGTGGGGGTATTTGATGTGTGTAAAATGCAACATATAAATTACATCAAATGAGGCATAAAACTAACCTTTTTTTAGTACTAATGTTGGAAAAAGTGTGCCTTTGTCTTCCTTTTGTATTTTTAGGATTAAATGAGCGTAAACGAACAAAAGAAGCAAATACGCAGCAAAATCTAACATAATTACAAGAAAAGGAATAAACGTGGCATGCCCGACCCCTCGACAACATCTTCCCAAGCAAAAACAAGATATCAGAAGGCTGAACACGCCCCGTGCCCAGCGGACACGGGGGCGTGTGTCACACCCCGACCACGTAAAACAACAAATCGTGGCGGAAACGTCGGGGAGTGTTGTAACAAAATTATTGTTTCAAACCATGGATACATAGAGTTTCGTTTTATTGAATATTAAACATTGTCTTAAAGTAAAATAAGCAAGTCAAACATAGTCTATCATCGTTATTAAATCACTAATGCCTAGTCCTGTCCTAACTGAGCATGCATCCTATTCGCAATCAACATTAATCAACATCACCTGAAACATATGTAAAAACAAAGTCAGCAAAGAAATGCTGGCGAGCACATAGTTTTTGTGTGAGTGTCAGATTCATGGCTCATTGAAATATCTCGTACAACTTTGTTAATTGATATTTGAAACCTTGTTTTGTAAAATGTTTGTATTGTAAAATGAATAACCAAGTCAAAACAGATTGGTCATAATTTGTAACCCTCAATGCCATGAATCTTAACCCAAAACATTTGTTTATGTAAACCAAATCATAAATCGTTCTCGTACAAATCGTTCTCGTTTTAATTGTGAAAACTACTTTTGGTCGTCTTGCTAATAACATTCAAACCTTTGTGACTCGTTCATCGTTCAACTCGTTCAACTCGTATTAACAAACCACCAAAGGGTAAGTTAACAATCATCAGATTCAGTCGTTACCCACCTCACCCACACATAACCATGGGTGCGGTCTGATAACGGGATTTGTCAGATCCTATGGTACCATAACCTAATACTGGTCGGCTTGATCAATGCTAATGAATGTCATTCGTTATGTAACTACCACCAACAAGTTCGTTCACATTATCGAAATCGTTATTAGTTTTGTATAAACCATCTCAATCGTTTTGAAACCATCGTTAGAATATTGAAATCGTTTTGATACATATGAATCACCCCAAAACAATCGAAAACAGTAAAAAGAGGGGATCTATGTACTCACCTTTGGGTGCGTTTTTATACGTTAACACAATCCCTCAAATTGTTTATTCGTTCTAAATTAAATAAGGATGATTTAATAATAAAAAACCCACGAAATTTCATAAGTTTCTCCGATACTTAGAATTTTCACATAACTTTGAGATTTCTCGAAAAGTTATTATTTTTGATTATTTTGGTGTATTTGTATATATGTACTCAAGCGTAATACACATAATCTTGTCAAGTATTATCATGTCATCATACTCATATTGTAAAACACATAGCACATTGTAACACATAAAATTTACCCATGAACAACCCGTTCAAGTTATGTCGAAAAACACTTATTTTAGCGATTCGGTAACATTTTTGGGCATCGGAAGTCACGTATGACTAACAAAACACCAAGTAAACTTAATATAAGTTAAAATACTTATTTTTAAATCAAAAATATCAGTTTGGTTACTGATCTAAAACAGTTTTGTAAAAATCCTCCGAAAAGGCGATTTTTAACCGTTTTACCGCATAGTTTTGCACCAAACATTACCCGAACCATCCCAAATCGAAACGACTTGAAATTTTAACATAACTCATGTTATTTACTGAATAAAATAGTGGTTATACTCATGATAGTGCAGGTCTTAAATAAAGCACATAAATCATGCAAATTTCACATAATTTACCACTTTTTAAGCTATATGTACAACATGCAAAGCTATCAAACCTATGTCAAAGTTTCATGCCATTATAATATACCAAATAAGGTCATTTTTAGTGCTTATAATCTGTTCAAAATCATTTTTATCATACAACCATTTTTTTATCACTTCTTGAGCTCTAATCAACATGTATCCTCATGTACAAGTGCCTAAAGCACACTATCATATCATCATCATTTTATATGAGTTTAGATGCATCAAATATGTGCTTTATTCATGTTATTTGCTGATGTTATGTCACACCCCGACCACGTAAAACAACAAAACGTGGCGGAAACATCGGGGAGTGTTGTAACAGAATCATTGTTTCATAACACATGGAAATTTAAATATTGTTTTATTAAGTACACGAGTTACAATGTCTTGACAATCAAAGAAACATAACATAAATAACTAGTCTTGCATCTTTTATTGTCACTAAGGCCCATGTCCGCCTAAGTGTATCTTGATCAATCCTATGCTTCATTTCCTGAAACACATGTGAAAATAGGTACGTCAGCATAAAAATGCCGGCGAGTACATAGGTTTTGTGAAAATAAGATTCATGACTTCTGTTTAAGAAAATGTTTAGTCATGAACCTTGTAATTTGCTTTGTCTTTGTAAATCATTTGAAAAACAATAAGTTCAGATGATACGTATAAATAAGAGAATAATGCATGGTTAAATGAATAACCATGTAAAATGAGTTTGTATAAGTTAAGTTGTTTGTAAAACAATGTATTGTGAAAAGTATGTTATTTGTATAAAATGTTATATGTCTAAATTGAAATGATTTCAAATAACGCAACGATGTGTAATACCAAACAATCATTTATATATAGGAAGTACCAGCGGCGTATCCACCATGCTTGTATCGTATTACACACGCCTCGTTAATTAAATCACTTACTCAAACCAAACCAACAATGTAAGATGTCTATGTTTAAACCAACTTCCAAATGTATTGAAATAATATGTTAAAATGTTTATGTCAATCTGTAAATCATGTAATGTATAACCAATGTCAAAAGTGTTTATGTGTCAAATGTAAACCATGTAATGTGTAACAAAAAATGATATGTATGGCTAGTGAAATGCATCAACTAAACCATATGCACAAGAACATAGTATTGAAGTAAAACTTGGTTTAAATCAAAGTTATGTTCTGTGTAGTAAATGCATGATCAATGTACATCATGTAATATGTAACCAAAATAATATGTATGGCTAGTGAAATGTATCAACTAAACCATATGCACAAGAACATAGTATTGAAGTAAAACTTGGTTTAAATCAAAGTTATGTTCTGTGTAGTAAATGCATGATCAATGTAAATCATGTAATATGTAACCAAAATAATATGTATGGCTAGTGAAATGTATCAACTAAACCATATGCACAAGAACATAGTATTGAAGTAAAACTTGGTTTAAATCAAAGTTATGTTCTGTGAAAATGCATGCTATACTGATATAAACATTTATGCGGTATTGTGAAAATTCATACATCCAAGCCTTGCGACAGTCGGATAACTATGTAATAATGAGTTATCAAAAGAATATGTATTCGGATTCGGTCATTCCTTACGTCCAAACAAACCCGAGATTTCAGGAATGGGATTTGTCAAGTCCTATGGTACCACTACCTACTACCGAGCGGCATGATCGGTGTTAATGAATGTACATTGTCTCATTTAAACAAACCAAATGTCATAACAAAATGTAAGCATGTGATGAAAACAAATGTACTAAGTATGCAAATAAATGAACATACATAGCATGTGATGTGATGTGAAACGATGTACTAAGTATGAACTAAATGGACATACATAGCATAAAATGTAATGTAAAATGATGTACTAATAGTGTACTAATGAACATAGCAAGCATATGATATGAAAACATGGAAAAGCATGAAAGTAACAGGTAGGCACATGTGTTTCACCCCAAAACGTTTGGAAAACAGTAAAAGAGGGGTCTATGTACTCACATGAGATTGCTCAGAAGTACTAAGATAACCACCAAGCAATGCTAGAGATCTCGGAATATCAAACGGCACCTAATATAGGTAACTATGTTAATAAACCGGACCTAAATCGGAAGATCTGATAGAATGAGGGTTCGTAATCCAAACGAGTATAGAGACTCGTGTCATATGGTTTAACAAAGCCTACATACTAAATGAAACCTTAATCTAAGTGCTTGTGACCCATTACGACCCGTTTAGGTAGCTTATGCTACTTTAACGCGTCGTTCGCGTGAAACGCGTTCGGACCGCCTAACTAGTCCTATGACAAGTAATATATGCCTCAACATGTCTAATATGGTTGTCAAATCAGTTTAGATGTCAAAAGTTATGTTACATATGTTTAAAATGAATTTTGGCATCATAAGGGTATTTTGGTAATTTACCTAAGGCATATAAACTACCTATCATACAACTAACTAAACGTCGTGACCATAAGGTATAACCTCAGAAGGTTATTCCCTATATACCTATGGTCACCTAATGTGTTTGGTCAGATCCTAAAGATCGACCAATTGGGTCGGGTTCGAAAGTATAAGCGATTGTTTAGATCGCTTACCTTACGACCCTATATAAGCACTAAACTAAAAGTGACGAGCTAAGCATGTTAAAACATGCTTAACTAAGTTTAGAAAACAGGTTTGGTATCAAAACAAACGGTTTTGATACCCACAAGTAGTTTGGTTACAAAATACGCAAGAATACGTATTCTGACCGAAACTACGGCTCGTCACTGAGCCTAGGTAACGTGGTAATCAGTAGGTATAGTCACTAGGGACTATAACCATCGTGATCACGCTCACGTTATGAAGTTCAAACGAACTTCGCATCGACCATAAACTGGTCAATGCAGAAAGTCAAACAAAGTTTGACTTTCGGACTCGAAAAGCAATAAAAGAACGAAGGAACACTTACGAAGGGTCCCCGAATGCTAATCTAGATCAAAATAGCTCAGGTATGAAACAAAGGTTTCAACTTAGAGCACAAATGATCAGATTCTTGTGGGAAATGAAGTGAAATGTGATGGGTATTTATAGATTTCGGTCCACTGTTAGGATCGTTTCTTGGAGAAGAGGGAATGATCACATCCCTACACTTGTTGAAATGTTGTGGTTACTGATTTTGGCCACCATAAGAGTTTAACATGTGGCACTTGACCTTTGGGGGATGCTAGGGGATGTTAATCTTGTGTTTAAATGACCTTTGCTGATCAGAAGGGGCCTAGCGTGACGCTAGGGGGGGGCTAGGTGTCACGCTAGGGGTCCCCTGATCAGCAAACACTTTCAAATGCTCACCTTTCAGTCCCCGTTGCGTATTAAGGCCATTTCCGACATGTTTAAGGCTCGTTAAATCATTTTCAAGGCTCCATAAGGATGCCTAAACATTGTGGGCATGAAACATGCTCAAAAATATGTCGGATGTTGGTTCGTTTGGCCGTACGATTGCGTTGTTCGGTTAATTACGACGGAATGCGCATAAGCGCGAAAAACGATCTAAATTGCGCGACGAATGGATTTTTCTTATGAAAAACACTAAAATAAAATGTTTTAGTGCTTACATAAATTTTTGGATGTCCGGATGTATTCAGAACGTGAGTTATGCGCGAAAGTGCAAACTTGTGCACTTTTTGACACTTTTAGTCCCTGAATGACCCAAGAGTTTATTTTAGCATACCGAACCCCTTAAAGCCTATTTCTAAGCTATGTAAAGGATATTTATGGTATGTTTAACTTATGGTCATGTCCCGGAATGTCTGTTACAGTTCAAATTGGCATACTTTCGCAGTTTGTCAAGTTTAGTCCCTGTAAGCAAATTAACTTGTTTTTGCCATACCAAAGCCTTCAAAACTTATTTCTAAGTTATGTAAAGGTTATTTAAGGTATGTTAAGCCTATGTCACTATTCCGGAGTGTTTGTTGCATTAAACTGGTTATATTTACGCATCGGTGCGCGTATAACCTTCCAGAAAGCGATTTAGAGTTTGGAATTGAACAAAAATTGATATGTGCAAATGATGCAAATATTTATACAAATCCCAAGTATGAAATACAATATTTCATTGGTTCGGTATTTGTTTGATGGTCGCAGTGACCCAGGTGTTACAGTCTCCCCTACTTTAGGAAATTTCGTCCCGAAATTTTATCTAGAGGAAACTTGTGTGAGTTTGAAAACATGAAGTGGAAAAGATCGAACAACATTGGTTAGGGTTCTGAACTTCTAGTAACATTAATAACATCATGATTGAAATGTAAGAGGGATACTTATATACAAGTATATAAAGCGTCATTGGTGCGTCCACCGTACCTCCATTACATCGTTCTCATTTCGTTATTGTTGTCACTATCGGTTCTTACACATAATAAATCTTACTGTGGTTACCGTGCACTGAATCTCATAATTATGTACGCGTCCATAATTAGACAATTCCTTGCATAGTTCACACAGTCTATTTTATAATGTGTAGGGGAAAACCAAATGAACAAACCTGTGATGAGTGTGACTAGACCGTCATAGAGTCCTTTTAATTATATCAATAAATGATCTAATTAGACTATCAAGGAGTCTGTTCAGCTGTATCACTAGATGTCGTTCTTTAACCAAATTGTGAATCAATCTTTTTGACTAGACCTCTAAAAGGGTCTCTTATGAAACATGGAGTGATACTATAAAATCCAAGGGTCTTAACTATTACATAGAAGCCCATTAAGGATTTAAGGTAGTACCTTTTGAATATCCTGCTACGAATCCCTCATATGTAGATATGAAAGATTCTGCGAGGATTTGGATAACGAATATCCAGAGTAAACACAAAAATGCATAAAAGAAAACATAAGATGAATAAACACATAGTCACATAACCACAAAATTGTTTTGTTAATTTGTCTTGTTAATTGCGTACATGCATTTAAAGCACACTAGGAATCCATTCCGTGGATTTCATTTGGTACTTTAAACGTTATCAAGAATCTAACTATAAAGATAGAAAGATTTTTTTTAAAGAAAATTCGGTTTCGATTATTAGGAACCGAAGTGTTCGAATTAAGGTACATAAGGAATCCAATTAAGGACTCTGATTTGAATGATAATCATCCACAAGGATCTAACTGTGAAGATAAAAAGATCCCATATGGATTTTAGAAGTTGAAGATGTTTTGAAACCTTGCACTGGATGTGCTTATGTCAAAACATGAAGTAAGAATGCTTGTGAAGTTGAGATGCTTGATATGTCAAGGCGACATATGAAGCAGAATTTGAAGGTTAAGTCAATGTATGAGGAAAATATTTTTGAAAACCATGCATGGGGTTCTTTTAAGAAAAATGTGTTTAACGTTTTTGAAACCTTATATATAATACTTTTGAAATCATGAAGTAGGTGTATTAGGTAGATATATTTACAAAAATGTTTTAAATTCATGCAAGAAAAATTTTGAAATTATGTATAAGGTTTTTGAAAGACATGAATGATGCTTTTCGAAATCATGCACTTGATAAGAAAATGTATTGTGTTAATATTGTCTTCAGACTATATGAAATATTTTGAAATTAGGAAGGTTGGTTTTGATAACATGGCCAATGTTTTTGAAATAACATAGACAATGCATCTAGAAAAATTGTTTTCAAACTATATGAAATGTTTTGAGATCATGAAGATTGTTTTGAAATACTTGTACTGTGTATGTTGAAAAATCAAAACGTAATGGGTATGAGATTTGAAAATACCCTTAGTTATCTAACCAAGGATTCAAAGGTACAGATGTGCAGAAGCATGATTACTCATAATGTCACTTCATTTTCTGTACTTTGTTTCCTAGAGTGAAACAAGTACTTAAAATTTTCGAGGGAATCATGAGCGATCATTTGAAAGAGAGAAATCACAAGAGTAGTTTGTAAGGTACATAGTTTCTTGATGTAGGTATTATAGGAAAAGTCATACACACATGTAACTACACTTGCATATCCGAATTGTGAACAACAATTTATTTATGAACGAGACATATTGTTTCACAATACACGAAAATAAAAGAAACAAAGGCATAAGACAGCAACATCCTTTGTTCAACCAATTGCTCATCCACGGGTTGGATTTGCACTGACAATCTTCGGGCAGTTGTTCCTGTAATGGCTCATCTCGCCACAGTTGTAGCAAGTACCACGCGGAAAACGAGCTTGAGTAGGGTTGACTTGGGGTTTATTTAGACCACCTTGGTTTGGGTTACATCGACAAGTACTTGCCAGGTGACCAACTCGTCCACATGATACACACCGACGGCACTGTAAGTGAGCTAGGTGATGCCCCTTACATTTGTTGCATAATGGTGCCGTTCCCTTGTATTGCTTCTTAGCAGGTGGTGTTGCCTTCTGGCTAGGTCCTGCTTGATTTGGTATAACTGCTGCGGGCTTCCTTGAAGCCTTACGCTTCATTGATCTTGGTGCAGGCTTGACTTCTGCTTCCTTCAGTGGCTCTTGAGTGACTTCATTGTCGAGACGAGAGGCTTCATTGTTGAGACGAGCCATGGCAATGCCTAAATCCACAGTCTTCTGAATCACTTCGCCTATTTGCTGGGCAAATTTGGCTGTTCGCTCGGACATTTGACCAGTGCTGAGAGGAATAGACATTCTAGAAGAAAATGAAAGACAAAGGAAGAAACAAGTGAAAGGTTTATTGGATAATCAATACAGAATGGTATCGAATGAAAATTGTGATCATTTGTTTGTTACCTAAGGCAAACAAATGAGATGGTGACAAATCAAAGTAAATGGGTCAAAAATAATGTATCGCGAAGACATGCTCGCCTATAAGTGAACACTCATCCCAAGAATTCCCAGGTAAGCACAACTGGTCTCGCGTTTGATGAGATGTATACGAAGTGCTTGCCTAGACAGAAAACCCAGAATACAGGCATTCACCCTTCCAGTTTGCACGTGTTCACATTATTTAAAACCCAAAACCTTGACGAGGTTTTGAAAATTCAAAGGGGTTCAAAACCATATAATAGAGAGTTCAAAACCTTACAATAGAGGGTTCTAAACCAAGTAATCAATCATCCTAGAACAGATGATTAGTTTTCAAAGCGGTTTTGAATTTTATGTTCTTGTTGTGGTTGTCGCCTAAGGAGAGGTGACAGTATTGTTTTATGACTAAACGCAAGTAAACTCGCGTTAGGGTCCTAGAAAGGTTATAGACTAGGTCAAAGTATTACTAATAACCTAATTCCCTATAACCATGAGCTCTGATACCAACTTTTCTGTCACACCCCGACCACGTAAAACAACAAAACGTGGCGGAAACATCGGGGAGTGTTGTAACAGAATCATTGTTTCATAACACATGGAAATTTAAATATTGTTTTATTAAGTACACGAGTTACAATGTCTTGACAATCAAAGAAACATAACATAAATAACTAGTCTTGCATCTTTTATTGTCACTAAGGCCCATGTCCGCCTAAGTGTATCTTGATCAATCCTATGCTTCATTTCCTGAAACACATGTGAAAATAGGTACGTCAGCATAAAAATGCCGGCGAGTACATAGGTTTTGTGAAAATAAGATTCATGACTTCTGTTTAAGAAAATGTTTAGTCATGAACCGTGTAATTTGCTTTGTCTTTGTAAATCATTTGAAAAACAATAAGTTCAGATGATACGTATAAATAAGAGAATAATGCATGGTTAAATGAATAACCATGTAAAATGAGTTTGTATAAGTTAAGTTGTTTGTAAAACAATGTATTGTGAAAAGTATGTTATTTGTATAAAATGTTATATGTCTAAATTGAAATGATTTCAAATAACGCAACGATATGTAATACCAAACAATCATTTATATATAGGAAGTACCAGCGGCGTATCCACCATGCTTGTATCGTATTACACACGCCTCGTTAATTAAATCACTTACTCAAACCAAACCAACAATGTAAGATGTCTATGTTTAAACCAACTTCCAAATGTATTGAAATAATATGTTAAAATGTTTATGTCAATCTGTAAATCATGTAATGTATAACCAATGTCAAAAGTGTTTATGTGTCAAATGTAAACAATGTAATGTGTAACCAAAAATGATATGTATGGCTAGTGAAATGCATCAACTAAACCATATGCACAAGAACATAGTATTGAAGTAAAACTTGGTTTAAATCAAAGTTATGTTCTGTGTAGTAAATGCATGATCAATGTAAATCATGTAATATGTAACCAAAATAATATGTATGGCTAGTGAAATGTATCAACTAAACCATATGCACAAGAACATAGTATTGAAGTAAAACTTGGTTTAAATCAAAGTTATGTTCTGTGTAGTAAATGCATGATCAATGTAAATCATGTAATATGTAACCAAAATAATATGTATGGCTAGTGAAATGTATCAACTAAACCATATGCACAAGAACATAGTATTGAAGTAAAACTTGGTTTAAATCAAAGTTATGTTCTGTGAAAATGCATGCTATACTGATATAAACATTTATGCGGTATTGTGAAAATTCATACATCCAAGCCTTGCGACAGTCGGATAACTATGTAATAATGAGTTATCAAAAGAATATGTATTCGGATTCGGTCATTCCTTACGTCCAAACAAACCCGAGATTTCAGGAATGGGATTTGTCAAGTCCTATGGTACCACTACCTACTACCGAGCGGCATGATCGGTGTTAATGAATGTACATTGTCTCATTTAAACAAACCAAATGTCATAACAAAATGTAAGCATGTGATGAAAACAAATGTACTAAGTATGCAAATAAATGAACATACATAGCATGTGATGTGATGTGAAACGATGTACTAAGTATGAACTAAATGGACATACATAGCATAAAATGTAATGTAAAACGATGTACTAATAGTGTACTAATGAACATAGCAAGCATATGATATGAAAACATGGAAAAGCATGAAAGTAACAGGTAGGCACATGTGTTTCACCCCAAAACATTTGGAAAACAGTAAAAGAGGGGTCTATGTACTCACATGAGATTGCTCAGAAGTACTAAGATAACCACCAAGCAATGCTGGAGATCTCGGAATATCAAACGGCACCTAATATAGGTAACTATGTTAATAAACCGGACCTAAATCGGAAGATCTGATAGAATGAGGGTTCATAATCCAAACGAGTATAGAGACTCGTGTCATGTGGTTTAACAAAGCCTACATACTAAATGAAACCTTAATCTAAGTGCTTGTGACCCATTACGACCCGTTTAGGTAGCTTATGCTACTTTAACGCGTCGTTCGCGTGAAACGCGTTCGGACCGCCTAACTAGTCCTATAACAAGTAATATATGCCTTAACATGTCTAATATGGTTGTCAAATCAGTTTAGATGTCAAAAGTTATGTTACATATGTTTAAAATGAATTTTGGCATCATAAGGGTATTTTGGTAATTTACCTAAGGCATATAAACTACCTATCATACAAGTAACTAAACGTCGTGACCATAAGGTATAACCTCAGAAGGTTATTCCCTATATACCTATGGTCACCTAATGTGTTTGGTCAGATCCTAAAGATCGACCAATTGGGTCGGGTTCGAAAGTATAAGCGATTGTTTAGATCGCTTACCTTACGACCCTATATAAGCACTAAACTAAAAGTGACGAGCTAAGCATGTTAAAACATGCTTAACTAAGTTTAGAAAACAGGTTTGGTATCAAAACAAACGGTTTTGATACCCACAAGTAGTTTGGTTACAAAATACGCAAGAATACGTATTCTGACCGAAACTACGGCTCGTCACTGAGCCTAGATAACGTGGTAATCAGTAGGTATAGTCACTAGGGACTATAACCATCGTGATCACGCTCACGTTATGAAGTTCAAACGAACTTCGCATCGACCATAAACTGGTCAATGCAGAAAGTCAAACAAAGTTTGACTTTCGGACTCGAAAAGCAATAAAAGAACGAAGGAACACATACGAAGGGTCCCCGAATGCTAATCTAGATCAAAATAGCTCAGGTATGAAACAAAGGTTTCAACTTAGAGCACAAATGATCAGATTCTTGTGGGAAATGAAGTGAAATGTGATGGGTATTTATAGATTTCGGTCCACTGTTAGGATCGTTTCTTGGAGAAGAGGGAATGATCACATCCCTACACTTGTTGAAATGTTGTGGTTACTGATTTTGGCCACCATAAGAGTTTAACATGTGGCACTTGACCTTTGGGGGATGCTAGGGGATGTTAATCTTGTGTTTAAATGACCTTTGCTGATCAGAAGGGGCCTAGCGTGACGCTAGGGGGGGCTAGGTGTCACGCTAGGGGTCCCCTGATCAGCAAACACTTTCAAATGCTCACCTTTCAGTCCCCGTTGCGTATTAAGGCCATTTCCGACATGTTTAAGGCTCGTTAAATCATTTTCAAGGCTCCACAAGGATGCCTAAACATTTTGGGCATGAAACATGCTCAAAAATATGTCGGATGTTGGTTCGTTTGGCCGTACGATTGCGTTGTTCGGTTAATTACGACGGAATGCGCATAAGCGCGAAAAATGATCTAAATTGCGCGACGAATGGATTTTTCTTATGCCAAACACTAAAATAAAATGTTTTAGTGCTTACATAAATTTTTGGATGTCCGGATGTATTCAGAACGTGAGTTATGCGCGAAAGTGCAAACTTGTGCACTTTTTGACACTTTTAGTCCCTGAATGACCCAAGAGTTTATTTTAGCATACCGAACCCCTTAAAGCCTATTTCTAAGCTATGTAAAGGATATTTATGGTATTATAACTTATGGTCATGTCCCGGAATGTCTGTTACAGTTCAAATTGACATACTTTCGCAGTTTGTCAAGTTTAGTCCCTGTAAGCGAATTAACATGTTTTTGCCATACCAAAGCCTTCAAAACTTATTTCTAAGTTATGTAAAAGTTATTTAAGGTATCTTAAGCCTATGTCACTATTCCGGAGTGTTTGTTGCATTAAACTGGTTATATTTACGCATCGGTGCGCGTATAACCTTCCAGAAAGCGATTTAGAGTTTGGAATTGAACAAAAATTGATATGTGCAAATGATACACATATTTATATAAAATCCCAAGTATGAAATACAATATTTCATTGGTTCGGTATTTGTTTGATGGTCGCAGGGACCCAGGTGTTACAGTCTCCCCTACTTTAGGAAATTTCGTCCCGAAATTTTATCTAGAGGAAACTTGTGTGAGTTTGAAAACATGAAGTTGAAAAGATCGAACAACATTGGTTAGGGTTCTGAACTTCTAGTAACATTAATAACATCATGATTGCAATGTAAGAGGGATACTTATATACAAGTATATAAAGCGTCATTGGTGCGTCCACCGTACCTCCATTACATCGTTCTCATTTCGTTATTGTTGTCACTATCGGTTCTTACACATAATAAATCTTACTGTGGTTACCGTGCACTGAATCTCATAATTATGTACGCGTCCATAATTAGACAATTCCTTGCATAGTTCACACAGTCTATTTTATAATGTGTAGGGGAAAACCAAATGAACAAACCTGTGATGAGTGTGACTAGACCGTCATAGAGTCCTTTTAATTATATCAATAAATGATCTAATTAGACTATCAAGGAGTCTGTTCAGCTGTATCACTAGATGTCGTTCTTTAACCAAATTGTGAATCAATCTTTTTTACTAGACCTCTAAAAGGGTCTCTTATGAAACATGGAGTGATACTATAAAATCCAAGGGTCTTAACTATTACATAGAAGCCCATTAAGGATTTAAGGTAGTACCTTTTGAATATCCTGCTATGAATCCCTCATATGTAGATATGAAAGATTCTGTGAGGATTTGGATAACGAATATCCAGAGTAAACACAAAAATGCATAAAAGAAAACATAAGATGAATAAACACATAGTCACATAACCACAAAATTGTTTTGTTAATTTGTCTTGTTAATTGCGTACATGCATTTAAAGCACACTAGGAATCCATTCCGTGGATTTCATTTGGTACTTTAAACGTTATCAAGAATCTAACTATAAAGATAGAAAGATTTTTTTTAAATAAAATTCGGTTTCGATTATTAGGAACCGAAGTGTTCGAATTAAGGTACATAAGGAATCCAATTAAGGACTCTGATTTGAATGATAATCATCCACAAGGATCTAATTGTGAAGATAAAAAGATCCCATATGGATTTTAGAAGTTGAAGATGTTTTGAAACCTTGCACTGGATGTGCTTATGTCAAAACATGAAGTAAGAATGCTTGTGAAGTTGAGATGCTTGATATGTCAAGGCGACATATGAAGCAGAATTTGAAGGTTAAGTCAATGTATGAGGAAAATATTTTTGAAAACCATGCATGGGGTTCTTTTAAGAAAAATGTGTTTAACGTTTTTGAAACCTTATATATAATACTTTTGAAATCATGAAGTAGGTGTATTAGGTAGATATATTTACAAAAATGTTTTAAATTCATGTAAGAAAAATTTTGAAATTATGTATAAGGTTTTTGAAAGACATGAATGATGCTTTTCGAAATCATGCACTTGATAAGAAAATGTATTGTGTTAATATTGTCTTCAGACTATATGAAATATTTTGAAATTAGGAAGGTTGGTTTTGATAACATGGCCAATGTTTTTAAAATAACATAGACAATGCATCTAGAAAAATTGTTTTCAAACTATATGAAATGTTTTGAGATCATGAAGATTGTTTTGAAATACTTGTACTGTGTATGTTGAAAAATCAAAACGTAATGGGTATGAGATTTGAAAATACCCTTAGTTATCTAACCAAGGATTCAAAGGTACAGATGTGCAGAAGCATGATTTTTCGTCGTAATTAAGCGAACATCGCGATCATACGACCAAACGAACCAACATCCGCCATATTTGTGACCGTGTTTCATGTCCACAATGTTTAGGCATCATTTTAGGGCCTTAAAGTTGACTTAACGAGCCTTAAACATGTCGGAAATGGCCTTAATACACAACGGGGACTGAAATGGAAACTTTGGAAACTGTTTGCTGATCAGAAGGACCTAGGCGTGACACCTAGCCCCCTAGGCATCACGCGAGGCCCTTTCAGATCAGCAAAATTTGTTTAATCAGTTGTTAACAGCTGCTAAACACTCGAAAGGACAATGCCACTTGTCATTACCTGATCATGGGGGGCCAAACTTGGGTACCAAGGTGTTGCAACAAATGTAGGGATGAGATTGAAGCACCTTATTCGATAAACGATCTTAACGGTTCCAACATTCCTATAAATACCCAACCCTTTCATTTGCAAAAACCCACACCTTTGAAATCTGAATTTTCTCTCTAAGTTTTTGTGTTTAACACTTCATACCTGAGAGTATTCGGATTCAAACCTTCCGTTCTTGGACCCTTTGTAAGTGTTCCTTCGTTCTTTTATTCTTTTAGCGTTAAAGTCAAACTTTGTTTGACTTTCTGCATTGACCAGTTTATGGTCAATGCGAAGTTCGTTTGAACTTCATAACGTGAGCGTAATCACGATGGTTATAGTCCCTAGTGACTATACCTACTGATTTCCACGTTATCTAGGCTCAGTGACGAGTCGTAGTTTCGGCCAAAATGCGCATTCTTGCGTATTTTGTAACCAAACTACTCTTGGGTATCAAAACCGTTTGTTTTGATACCAAACCTGTTTTCTAAACTTAGTTAAGTATGTTTTAACATGCTTAGCTCATCACTTTTAGTTTTGTGCTTGTCTAGGGTCGTAAAGGTAAGCGATCTAATAAATCGCTTATACTTTCGAACCCGACCCGTTTGGTCGATCATTAGGATCCGACCAAACACATTAGGTGACCATAGATGTATAGGGAATAACCTTCCGAGGTTATACCTTATGGTCACGATGTTTAGTTAGTTGTATGATAGGTAGTTTATATGCCTTAGGTAAATGACCAAAATGCCCTTTTTAGCCAAAATTCATTTTAAGCATATGTAACATAACTTTTGGTATCTAAACTGATTTGGCAACAATATTAGACATGTTAAGGCATATATTACTTGTCATAGGACTAGTTAGCGGTCCGAACGCGTTTCACGCGAACGACGCGTTAAAGTAGCATAAGCTACCTAAACGGGTCGTAATGGGTCGTAAGCACTTAGGTTAGGTTTCATTTTAGTATGTAGGCTTTGTTAAACCATATTACATGAGTCTCCATACTCATTTGGTTTACGAACCCTCATTCTATCCAATCCTCCGATTTTAGGTCCGGTATATTAACATAGTTACCTATATTAGGTGTCGTTTGATATCCGTGATCTCTAGCATTGTTTGGTTGTTACTGAAGGACTACTAAGCAATCTCAAGTGAGTACATAGACCCCTCTTTTACTATTTTCAAACTGTTTTGGGGTGAAACACATGTGCCTACTTGTTACTTTCATGCTTTCCTGTTTTCACATTATATGCTTGCTATGTTCATTAGTACACATAAAGTACATGATTTACTTTACATTTCTGCTATGTATGTTGACTGATAGCATGCTAGCACATTGATTTACATGACTTTTCTGCTTCGTATGTTAACTTAGCATACTTAGTACATTGTTTTCATATAACATGTTCACATTTGCTATGACATTTGGTTTGCACAAACGGGACTTATATACGTTCATTAACATTAGCTACGCCGCTCGGTAGTAAGTACTGGTACCGTAGGACTTGACAAATCCCATTCCTGACATCCCGGGTTTGTTTGGATGTAAGGAATGACTGAATCCGAAAACATTTCTTTTGATAACCTTGACTTAGGGTTATCCGACTGTCTCAAGGCTTGAATGTATGCGTTAACTTACCACATAAGTGTTTGTATCAATGTAACATGCATTACTTTGCAAGACATAACTTTTTGATATATTCAAAATACTTTGTTTTGTACATTCTTACATTTGGTTTATGTAATAACACATTACTTACCAGACATACATTTGCTACACATTACTTGACTACATTTGGACTATTAACATTTGATATGATTTATACAAGGACTTTTGACAATTGGTTTAAACATAGACTTTATACATTGGTGGTTTGTTTAAGTGACTTAAGTAACGAGATGTGAGTAATATGATACAAGCATGGTGGATACGCCACTGGTACTTCCTATATATAAGTGTTTGTATTATATTGCCTATCATAGTGTTATTTAAATCATTCAATTTGGACTTATACATTTTACACAAGTAACACGATTTTCACAAGACTTTGGTTTACAAACAATTTACTTTATACAACTCATTTTACTTGGTTATACATTTAACCATACATTATTCTTTTATTTATACATATCATTTGATCTTATCGCTTTTTAAATGATTTACAAAACAAAAACAATTTACAAGGTTCATGACTGACTTTTGCTAAACAACTTTTTCTAAACTTACAAGTCATGAATCCTATTTTCACAAAACCTATGTATCTCACAGGCATTTTTATGCTGACGTACCTATTTTCACATGTGTTTTCAGGAGCTTTTGCATAGGATGATGATCGTGACACTAGGGCGGACCTGTGCCTTAGAGACTTAAAAATGAAGATAGACTTAGTTTAATTATGTTATGTACTCTTTGTTTCGTGTTAAAGACAATGTTACCCTCTTGTTGATAAATAAAACGTAACTTTAAATTTCCATGGTTGTGAAACAATTAATTCTGTTACAACACTCCCCGACGTTTCCGCCACGTTTTGATGTTTCACGTGGTCGGGGTGTGACAGAAAATTTGGTATCAGAGCTCATGGTTATAGGGAATTAGGTTATTAGTAATGCTTTGACCTAGTCTATAACCTTCCTAGGACCCTAACGCGAGTTTACTTGCGTTTAGTTGTAAAACAATACCGTCACCTATCCTTAAGTGACAACCACAACAAGAACATAAATTTCAAAACCACTTTGAAAACTAATCATCTGTTCTAGGATGATTGATTACTAGGTTTTGAACCCTCTGTTATAAGGTTTTGAACCCTTTTGGGTTTTCAAAATCTCGTCAAAGTTTTGGGTCCTAAATAGTGTGAACACGTGCAAACTGGAAGAGTGAATGCCTGTACCCTGGGTTTTCTGTCTAAGGCTAGAGTGTTCGTACAAATCCACATAATCGGACCAGTCATTCTTACCTGGGAACTCTTGGGGTGAGTGTTCACTTATAGGCGAGCATGTCTTCGCGATACATTATGAGGACCTACTTGCTTTAATTCAGCCTTTGTATGTTGTTTGTTTGCTTCGTGGTTCAAACAAATGACCATCACCCATGATTTTGGTCGGTAGTTATAACATCCTATCCTTACCCAATGCCATTTCATTTGTTTTCTCTCTTGTTTCCCCTTTTAGAATGCCTCCACGACGCGAAAATCAGGAATCTATTGAAGAGCTGGCAGCTGTCATTACACAGCAAATGACTGCTGCAATCCCGAACACCGTTGCTCAATGTAACCAAGCCCTCAACAACAATAATGCCCCCTGCAACTTCAAGACGTTCAACTCGGCTATGCCATCAAAGTTTTCTGGGTCTCAAGGAGCGACTGCACTTCTGCAATGGTTCGAGAGTTTAGAGAGCACCTTCAGACATGTTCAATGTCCAAACGAGCGAAAGGTAGATTTCGCATCTAGTGTCTTTGAGAAACGAGCTTTGACATGGTGGAACGGTGTGATGAGAGATAGGGGTGCCGAAGTGGCACTGGCTCAAACGTAGGAAGAACTTGGAACACTGATGATGAAGGAATTCTGTCCTCGTCACGAGATCAGGGCCTTGGAAAGGGAATTCGACGATCTTAAGCAAGACAGCGGTGAACATCGAGCATATACTGATCGATATGAGGAGCTGAGCCTGTTGTGTCCTACCATGGTTACGCCTTTGGATAAGGCGATCGAAAAATACGTTGATGGTCTCCCTGACTCAGTTCAGGACATTGTTACTGGTAGTAACCCAACTACGGTTAGGCAGGCCATTGAGCTATCTGCTACCTTGACTGAATCTTAAATCAGGAAAGGTAAACTTTTCCGAAAAGATGATAAGAAACCAATCGAGGAATCAAAGACCATGGATGAACAGACTGGATCCCCTAAGAGGTCAAAGAAGCGAAAGGCTTCTCAGAACTTCGCCGTGGTCGCTCACAATGGTCAAGCCATCCCCAACCAACCAGCTCAACCCCCTGCTAGGAAGCCATACAATGGAACTTCACCCTTGTGCAACCAATGTAACCTTCATCATCATGCTAGTGTGAAGTGCCGCGAATGCCAAATTTGTGGACTTAAAGGTCATACAGCAAAAGTTTGCCGAGCTGCAGTTGCACCAAATCAAGCTGACAACAATCCTGCTCAAGCTCGCTTCCACCAGGTTCTTGCTATAATTGTGGCGAGATGGGTCATTTCCGAAGAAATTCCACAAAGCTTGCTAATGCAAATCCAGCACAGGGATGATCATCTGACCGACTAGAAGACAACACTGTTTAGAAATAATCACGTCTTATGTATTATTTTCTTTTGTTGTTAGTTGTTATCATTGTTTATAAATAAATCTTTTATTTACATTGCAATGTATTTATGTGGTTATATGTATAAACAACATATCCCCTACAATACCGACAATCAAGGAATCGTATTCCTTGAAAAACAAACTACCCGCCAAAATTTTTCTATTTTATGATCTCTTGCGTTTTCCACGAAATTCCTAAGTACCCGTTTCTTCCAAGGAAACGAAGTACAAGGCGCAAGTTACAACACTGGACGAATACCCAAAGTACCACTATAAATCCTTAATAGGGTACCTAAGGGTATTTCCGTAAATCCTAAAATTGTTGTGTTCCTTAATTTGGATATTACGTTTCTTTGAAAACAAAATCGAATTTTTGGGAGATCTTCCTATCTTTTCAGATAGATCCTAGAGGACATTGAAGTCCATCGACTGCTTTCCATATCCATTTTCAATCGATAACAAGTTAATAGCAAATTAATAATCAAGTTAAACAACTATGTGATTATGTGCTTATGTGTTCCCTTTTATGTTTTTGTGTAATCCAAGTTTTGTTATCCAAATCCTCGTAGTATCTTCCATATCTTCGTATAAGGGATTCATAGTTGGATATCCAAAGGTACTATATTAAATCCTCAATGGGCTTTTACGTAATAGTAAAGACCCTTGGATTATATGGTACTATAGATTGATCTAAAAATCTGGTTAGGAATATCATGCGATGGAATAGCTGAAAAGACTCCTTGGTGGTCTAATTAAAAGAGATCATTTGTCGATCTAATTGAAAGGACCCTATGATGGTCTAGTCACACTCATCACAGGTTTAATTTTTCTTCCCCTTCACATTACAAAACAAATTGTGCGGACTGTGCAAGGAATTGCGTAATTATGGATGCATACATAATTATGGAATTCAGTGCACAGAAACCACAGCAAGTTTGGTTGTGTGTCTAGAGTTGACTCTGTTCATTTTCGTTTCTGAAGAAATTGTGGAAAATGACTCATTCCGTTCATTTTCGTTTCTGAAGAAATTGTGGAAAATGACTCATTCCGTTCATTTTCGTTCCTGAAGAAATTGTGGAAAATGACTCATTCCGTGCATTTTCGTTTCTAAAGAAATTGTGGAAAATGACTCATTCCGTTCATTTTCATTTCTGAAGAATACCCATTAAGGAAAATGACTCATTCCGTGCATTTTCATTTCTAAGGAAATTGTGGAAAATGACTCATTCCGTTCATTTTCATTTCTAAGGAAATTGTGGAAAATGACTCATTCCGTTCATTTTCGTTTCTGAAGAAATTGTGGAAAATGACTCATTCCGTTCATTTTCGTTTCTGAAGAATACCCATTAAGGAAAATGACTCATTCCGTGCATTTTCGTTTCTGAAAGATACCCTGTAAGGAAAAAGACTCATTCCGTGCATTTTTCGTTTCTGAAAATTATCCATCGAAGGGAAATGAATATCCCTGATTCTTCCTTCATTTCCATTTCTGAAAAATGTCTGTTAAAGAGGAATATCAGGATTATGCCTTATCCTTGATGGTTATTTAACACAAAGTCACAGACAGGCTCCTACAAATAAATTTCGGGACGAAATTTCCTAAAGTAGGGGAGACTGTGACAACTGTGCCTCCGTGACCATCAAACAAATACCAAATCAATGAGATATTGTGTTTCATACTTGGGATTTTTAAAAAAATATGTGTATCGTTTGCACATATCATTCTTGTTCGATTTCGGGCTTTAAATCGCTTTCTGGAAGGTTATACGCGATCTGATGCGTAAATATAACCAGTTTAATGCAACAAACACTCCGGAATAGTGAAATAGGCTTAACATACCTTAAATAACCTTTACATAACTTAGAAATAAGTTTTGGATGGTTTGGTATGCCGAAAACAAGTTAATTCGCCTACAGGGACTAAATTTGACAAACTGCGAAAGTATGCCAATTTGAACTATAACAGACATTCCGGAACATGACCATAAGTTAAACATACCATAAATATCCTTTACATAGCTTAGAAATAGGCTTTGAGGGCTTCGGTGTGCTAAAATAAACTTTTGGGTCATTCAGGGACTAAAAGCGTCAAAAAGTGCATAAGTTTGCATTTTCGCGCATAACCTACGTTCTGAATACATCCGGACATCCAAAAATTTATGTAAGCATTAAAATTTTTTATTTTAGTGTTTGGCATGAGAAAAATCCATTCGTCACGCAATTTGGATCGTTTTTCGCGCTTATGCGCATTCCGTCGTAATTAAGCGAACATCGCGATCATACGACCAAACGAACCAACATCCGGCATATTTGTGAGCATGTTTCATGTCCACAATGTTTAGGCATCATTTTAGGGCCTTAAAGTTGACTTAACGAGCCTTAAACATGTCGGAAATGGCCTTAATACACAACGGGGACTGAAATGAAAACTTTGGAAACTATTTGCTGATCAGAAGGACCTAGGCGTGACACCTAGCCCCCTAGGCGTCATGCGAGGCCCTTTCAGATCAGCAAAAGTTGTTTAATCAGTTGTTAACAGCTGCTAAACACTCCAAAGGCCAATTCCACTTGTCATTACCTGATCATGGGGGGGCCAAACTTAGGTACCAAGGTGTTGCAACAAATGTAGGGATGAGATTGAAGCACCTTATTCGATAAACGATCTTAACGGTTCCAACATTCCTATAAATACCCAACCCTTTCATTTGCAAAAACCCACACCTTTGAAATCTGAATTTGCTCTCTAAGTTGTTGTGTTTAACACTTCATACCTGAGAGTATTCGGATTCAAACCTTCCGTTCTTGGACCCTTTGTAAGTGTTCCTTCGTTCTTTTATTCTTTTAGCGTTAAAGTCAAACTTTGTTTGACTTTCTGCATTGACCAGTTTATGGTCAATGCGAAGTTCGTTTGAACTTCATAACGTGAGCGTAATCACGATGGTTATAGTCCCTAGTGACTATACCTACTGATTTCCACGTTATCTAGGCTCAGTGACGAGTCGTAGTTTCGGCCAAAATGCGCATTCTTGCGTATTTTGTAACCAAACTACTCTTGGGTATCAAAACCGTTTGTTTTGATACCAAACCTGTTTTCTAAACTTAGTTAAGCATGTTTTAACATGCTTAGCTCGTCACTTTTAGTTTTGTGCTTGTCTAGGGTCGTAAAGGTAAGCGATCTAATAAATCGCTTATACTTTCGAACCCGACCCGTTTGGTCGATCATTAGGATCCGACCAAACACATTAGGTGACCATAGATGTATAGGGAATAACCTTCTGAGGTTATACCTTATGGTCACGATGTTTAGTTAGTTGTATGATAGGTAGTTTATATGCCTTAGGTAAATGACCAAAATGCCCTTTTTACGCCAAAATTCATTTTAAGCATATGTAACATAAGTTTTGGTATCTAAACTGATTTGGCAACAATATTAGACATGTTAAGGCATATATTACTTGTCATAGGACTAGTTAAGCGGTCCGAACGTGTTTCACGCGAACGACGCGTTAAAGTAGCATAAGCTACCTAAACGGGTCGTAATGGGTCATAAGCACTTAGGTTAGGTTTCATTTTAGTATGTAGGCTTTGTTAAACCATATTACATGAGTCTCCATACTCGTTTGGTTTACGAACCCTCATTCTATCCAATCCTCCGATTTTAGGTCCGGTATATTAACATAGTTACCTATATTAGGTGCCGTTTGATATCCGTGATCTCTAGCATTGTTTGGTTGTTACTGAAGGACTACTAAGCAATCTCAAGTGAGTACATAGACCCCTCTTTTACTGTTTTCAAACTGTTTTGGGATAAAACACATGTGCCTACTTGTTACTTTCATGCTTTCCTGTTTTCACATTATATGCTTGCTATGTTCATAAGTACACTTATAGTACATGATTTACTTTACATTTCTGCTATGTATGTTGACTGATAGCATGCTAGCACATTGATTTACATGACTTTTCTGCTTCGTATGTTAACTTAGCATACTTAGTACATTGTTTTCATATAACATGTTCACATTTGCTATGATATTTGGTTTGCACAAACGGGACTTATATACGTTCATTAACATTAGCTACGCCGCTCGGTAGTAAGTACTGGTACCATAGGACTTGACAAATCCCATTCCTGACATCCCGGGTTTGTTTGGATGTAAGGAATGACTGAATCCGAAAACATTTCTTTTGATAACCTTGACTTAGGGTTATCCGACTGTCTCAAGGCTTGAAAGTATGCGTTAACTTACCACATAAGTGTTTGTATCAATGTAACATGCATTACTTTGCAAGACAAAACTTTTTGATATATTCAAAATACTTTGTTTTGTACATTCTTACATTTGGTTTATGTAACAACACATTACTTACCAGACATACATTTGCTACACATTACTTGACTACATTTGGACTATTAACATTTGATATGATTTATACAAGGACTTTTGACAATTGGTTTAAACATAGACTTTATACATTGGTGGTTTGTTTAAGTGACTTAAGTAACGAGATGTGAGTAATATGATACAAGCATGGTGGATACGCCGCTGGTACTTCCTATATATAAGTGTTTGTATTATATTGCCTATCATAGTGTTATTTAAATCATTCAATTTGGACTTATACATTTTACACAAGTAACACGATTTTCACAAGACTTTGGTTTACAAACAATTTACTTTATACAACTCATTTTACTTGGTTATACATTTAACCATACATTATTCTTTTATTTATACATATCATTTGATCTTATCGCTTTTTAAATGATTTACAAAACAAAAACAATTTACAAGGTTCATGACTAACTTTTGCTAAACAACTTTTTCTAAACTTATAAGTCATGAATCCTATTTTCACAAAACCTATGTATCTCACAGGCATTTTTATGCTGACGTACCTATTTTCGCATGTGTTTTCAGGAGCTTTTGCATAGGATGAGGATCGTGACACTAGGGCGGACCTGTGCCTTAGAGACTTAAAAATGAAGATAGACTTAGTTTAATTATGTTATGTACTCTTTGTTTCGTGTTAAAGACAATGTTACCCTCTTGTTGATAAATAAAACGTAACTTTAAATTTCCATGGTTGTGAAACAATTAATTCTGTTACAACACTCCCCGACGTTTCCGCCACGTTTTGATGTTTCACGTGGTCGGGGTGTGACACTCTTGCTTTTGCCTTTCTCCTCGGTGACATGTGCCAGGAAAGCAACATATCCTTTTCGCAAATAACTTTGGGCCTTTGTACACGACATAAGCTTCAAATCACCAGATGGCTTCTCGCCACGAACTTCCAAAATATCACCAGATGGAAGAGGAATACGAACAATCTTATCGAAACAAACCACCTCAGCATGATGTTTGGTTAACCAATCCATTCCCACGATAATATCGAAACTCCCAAGTTGCATCGGCGTGAGGTCAATGGGAAAAAGATGGTTATCAAGGTTTAACTGACAATCACGAATAACAGAATCGAGAACAAGAGGTTTACCAGTAGCAACTTCGACAGATAAGAGTTTCCTCAGTTTAGTTCTAGGTATCGCAAGTAAAGGCTCAAAAGATAACGAAACAAAACTTCTATCGGCACTAGAATCAAAAAGAATAGATGCAGGTCGATTGTTAACAAGAAACGTACCATTAACCATCTCGTTGTCAGCCCTCTCTTCGTTAGCATTTAGATTGTACGCTCGCCCATGAGCGAGATTCACATTTGCGTTGACATTCGCATTCGGGTTCGCATTAGCATTCGCGTTTGCATTCACCAGCCTCGTACAGTTGTTGCGGAAGTGACCAAACTCTCCACAATTGAAACATGAACCCGGTGGGAATCTAGCAGCATTCCCCTGAACTGGAGCTTGATTCTGAACAATCTGATTCTGACCCAAACGACAGATGTTGGCCAGATGCCCAAGCTTACCACACGTTGTGCATTGCCTACAAGCTTGTTGTGCAACATGATGACCGTTGCAGTGAGCACAATGAGGTGCGGTACCAGCATATGCTTTCTTCACAGGCAGTTGAGCTGGTGGGTTCTGAGGGTTCTGAGCAGTAACTGCAAAGTTCTGAGCACCCTTTCGCTTTCTCGACTTCTTCGACGTCTCACCTTTCTTACCCTTACCCTTTTCCTTGAAAGATTCGGTCGACTTCTTCTTATCACCCTTGCAGGTAAGTTTATCCTTCCTGACTTGCGACTCAGTCAGGGTAGCAGATAACTCGATTGCTTGACGAACAGTAGTAGGATTAACGCCAGTCACAATATCCTGTATGGAATCGGGTAAACCATCGATATACCTCTCTATCGCTTTCTCCAACGGGGTAACCATAGTAGGGCATAAAAGACTGAGTTCCTCAAATCGATCCGTATACGCACGGTGTTCTCCCCCATCTTGTTTTAGATCGTCAAACTCTCGTTCCAAGGCTCGAATTTCGTGACGGGGAAAGAACTCTCTCATCATGAGAGCTCGAAGCTCTTCCCATATTTGTGCCAACGCCACTTCGGCACCCCTATCGCGCATCACTCTGTTCCACCACGTAAGAGCACGCTTCTCAAACACACTTGATGCAAATTCAACCTTACGCCCATTCGGATATTGCACATGTCTGAATGTGCTTTCGATACTTTTGAACCATTGAAGGAGCGCAGTTGCTCCTTGTTACCCAGAAAACTTTAGCGGCTTAGCAGAATTTAAATTCTTGAAATTACATTGTGCATTGTTATTATTATTGTTGTTGTATAGCTCGTGGATTTGGGTCACCACGCCTGGAAGCACAGCAGCCATTTGCTGAGAGACAAGGGCTGCGACTTCTTCAGCAGTAAAAGATTGTGCATCACGTCGAGGAGGCATTGTCTAACAAGGAAATATGAGAAACGAGTGAGGTCAACAATTAGGAAATACAAAAGAGGTATTGAAAATATCGACGAAACATAAGGAAGGCGATCATTTGTTCGTTACCTCGAACAAACAAATGACACGCATTGACTAATCAAAGTAATGAATAAAAATAATGTATCACGAAGACATGCTCGCCTATAAGTGAACACTCACCCCAAGAGTTCCCAGGTAAGAGTGACTGGTCGTGTTATGTGGATTTGTACGAACACTCTAGCCTTAGACAGAAAACTCAGGGTACATGCATTCACTCTTCTAGTTTGCACGTGTTCACATTATTTAGACCCAAACTTTGACGAGATTTTGAAAACTCAGAAGGCACTAAGCCAAAAATGAGTCAAACTGGAAGGGTTCAAAACCTTACAACAGAGGGTTCAAAACCTAGTAATCAATCATCCTAGAATGAATGATTAATTTTCGAATCAGATTCGGATTTTGTGTCCTCGCTGTGGTTATCACCTAAGGTGATGGTTTTGTTTTTAAAAATCTAAACGCAAATCAACTTGCGTTGGGGTCCTAGAAAGTTATAGTCTAGGTCAAAATATTACTAATAACCTAATTCCCTATAACCATTGGCTCTGATACCAACTCTCTGTCACACCCCGACCACGTAAAACAACAAATCGTGGCGGAAATGTCGGGGAGTGTTGTAACAGAATTATTGTTTCAAACCATGGATACATAGAGTTTTGTTTTATTGAATATTAAACATTGTCTTAAAGTTAAACAAGCAAGTCAAACATAGTTGATGCGTGTTTAAGTGTTATATATATTAGGTGTATATTTTAAGCCCCTTTAACACTTATTTTTAGCCAAGTTTTAAATTTATAAAACACGATATTTTACTAACACTAAACACAAATATGGGCAAGTGCACCCATCGTGAGCGTAGTATAGCGTTGGTAAGATACCGAGGTCGTCCAAGGACACAAGAGCTTTTAGTACCGGTTTATCCTCAACGTCTAATCAAAATAAAAAGTTTAGAAAAAGGTTTTAAACTAAGAAAAATAAAAACTAACTAAAATGCTGAAAATAAAAATAAAATAAAAACAGATAGACAAGATGAATCACTTGGTTCCGACTCGTATCTAGTATAACCTTTGATTATTTCCGCACTTTTGCACATAATTAAGAGATTATCTTAGTTATTGTAGTAGGCCCCTCTTTTGAAGGTGACGTTACCCTCACCCCAGTAGTTTGAGTCAGCAAGGATACAATCCTAAAAGGGTGGATTATTGGAAGATAATGAATTAAGTTATTAATGCAGTATTATGGTAGGCCCCGCTTTTGGCGGTGACGTTACCCTCGGCTAAGTAGTCTGAGTCAGCAGGGATACAGTCCTAAATAGCCGGGTTATAGTATTAATAGTAGTTAACTTAGGAGGGGATCAAAGAGTTTGGACCCCCGCCATCCAATACCGTGAAGCATTGAAGGAGGTCCTACTAAATTTGACCCAGGTCCATTGCAGGACCTCCAAACGCTGAACAATGGCAAGACCTTTACCAAACCGTTCCCTTAACCCCCGACCAGGTAGCCAACATACCTCCATATAGACCGTGGAGATATGAATGGTGAAAATCCTTTATTTTATATAGACAGTAAAATAATGCCAAGACACCACGGACAAACGATAAGGAAAGATCACCTTCAACATAAGTAACTAGTTATTAAAGTCATTAATACAAAACCAAATAAAAAGTGCAAAAGATTAGAAATAAAAAGTATTATACTAGACACTTTGTCTTAACCAAGTGATGTAAGAGACTTAGGCAAACATGGCCTTGATTGTCAAGAACTCTTACGATCAATCTTGGATCCCGAGACGACTCACACACTCTACGATGGACAATGGATGATGGTGTTGTGATGGTGGTGGGTGGTGGATGAAGTGTGAGAGAGGTGGTGTGCCAAGGGATGAGTTGAAATGAAACCAAGCACTCCTATTTATAGGCTGAACAGAGTGCTGGGCACGGCCCCGTGTCCGCTGGGCACGGCCCCGTGCCTGTCTGACACTCTCTCTCCTCATTAATTGTAATTCGTAATTACAATTAATGCGCCTGCTGTACTTTCGCCACGCCCCCGTGTTCACTGGGCACGGCCCCGTGGTGGGCAATAGAAGCTTCTATAGGTTTGTCTTTTCTGCTGCTTCTTGGGCACGGCCCCGTGCTGGCTGAGCACGGGGCGTGTTTAGTCTTCTGCCTTCTCTATTTTGCTTTGGAAGATGCCGTTGAGGGGTCGGGCAGTCCACTTATGTTCCTTTCCTTGTATTTATGTTGGATTTAGCTGTCTTTTTGCTTCTTTTGTGTTTTTGAGCTCATTTAATCCTGAAAATACAAAAGGAAGACAAAAACACTCTTTTTTCCAATATTAGTACTTAAAAAGGGTTAGTTTTATGCCTTATTTGATGTAATTTATATGTTGCATTTTACACACATCAAATACCCCCACACTTGAACTTTTGCTTGTCCTCAAGCAAAACTCTTTAATATATGGCTTACACTCCCAAATGGAATGGGTAGAAGAGAAGGTTTTTGGCTTGTCGTAGAGTGTTGGGAATCCAAGATCTTTTTGGGTTTTATTTTTATCTATTTACAATCCTATTCGTAATGATTTATTTAGAACGTTTCATAGGAGAAATTACTTATTTGGGCATAACATGCCTTTTTAAAATTCCATTTATATACAAGTTCACATACCTCACGGGAGAAATCACTCACACTCGGCCGAAGGTGTATTTTTAGTGAATCACTCGAGAGCGGCCTGGAACTTATTCCTACCATAAGCTTGCCAAGCAATCAATCCTCCTCCTTTTTAACTTTTATACATTTGTAAATATCAAGAGGACTTTGTGGGTTAAGGGTTAGGCTTGGGTTAAAGGTAGGTGGTTGGGATAGTGGTTAGTGGTTAGTAGAAAAAAAAGCGAAAAGCGTAACAAGTGTCGGTTTTCGTAAGACTTTCTATTTTTGTAACTTTTTATTTTGATGAAGCTTTTATTCAAACAAAGTTATTTTTGATGAACTTGTTTGTTTATTTTCTTTTTGCTTCATCATCAACACATTTTTTTTTGATCCTATGAAAAACCGAACTTGTTACTAAAACAAAGGGTTAAAAATAAAAAAGGTTTTGGTGGGTAAAAGGGTTTTTGGTTTGGGTGATGAAATGAAAAGGTTTAGGCTCAAAGGGGTTAACTAGGGGGATTTTTGGGTAGGTGGTAAAAGAAAAAGAAAAATAATGGTGTAGAAATAAAAAGGGTTAGTCCTAATGCCTCCATCATTTACTTACTCGGGTTTAAGTTGATAAGGACCGGGAATGTATCGTCATGGCAAGTTCTAGAGTTGTAAGAACCAAGCGGCTATTCACACAAGAAACGAAAAATGAGCATTTAGTCTAAAGATGTAAATTTGTATGCTCAATAAAGGCTCAAAACTCACTTTTGTGGGAATGGGTTTTTTTATGTGATCTAAGTTTGCCATGCCTTTTCATAATTTTCTTATGTTGGTTCTTTTTATCACTACGCTATCGGTTGTAAATTCGTAAAAATATAACCTTTTTGAGAACTTGAATTTCCCGAGTTAAACCTAGACAAGTAAGAAAAATGAAATTTTTGTGAAAAAATTTGGGGTGATTAGCGGTTCCAATAGAGTTTTGTGTAAGGCTTGTATTTAGGACTTGCAAAATTCAAGGTTTTAGCATCCCCCCCCACACTTAAATTACACATTGTCCTCAATGTGTCCCAAAAATAAATTTTTAGGTTGATTAGATGTGTAAAATGGTGTTAAAAAGCAAAGATTTATGTTACTGGTAGTCTGGACACGGCCCCGTGTCCGCTGGACACGACCCCGTGGTGAACTGCCAGTAACGAAAACTTACAGAAAATGAACACGGGGGCGTGTTGATTAGGCACGGCCCCGTGTCTGGCAAAAATCTGGAGGACAGTAACCAAACAGCAGGTCTGGGAGGTGAGCACGGGGGCGTGTTGGCTGGACACGTCCCCGTGTGGACAGTCTGTTAGCCTGAAAAACAGGTTTCTTCCCCCGGTTTTTCCATCCTGGCCCTATAAGTGCTGAGGCTTAGCACTCCGAGCCTTGGTTTGTACCTGTTTCATCACTTAATACTACACCAAGCAACACAAACATCCTACATTACCATAGTTAATTGTTCCAAGCATAAAGTAAAAGAAAAATAAAACGGAAAATAAAAGTGTTCAAGGAAAGTAAATTGTTCATTTGGCACGCAGGCCACCAATTGTTCGATTGATAAAGGGACTTAAACCTGTGGAGTCATCAATCAACCGCTTCCTCCTCTGCTCCTCTCGCCTACTCCATAGCATCGTCATCATCATCATCGTCATCATCCCCTCCATGGCGTGCAATGTGGTCTCGTATGTATCCAACATCGTCTTGGATCTCGGATAGGTTTCTCTCGATAGCTCCGACCCGGTGGTAGGTGTTGCTCGCCATGTTATAGGTGTTCCTAGTACACATAAGGTTTTCCTGCAACAAATCATGCAAACTTTGAAAGTTAGGAAAACCGCCTCCCGATGAGGATGATTGGCCCGGATCACCGTGGGGTTGGTATTGGTACTGATGATGTTGCGGAGCTGGGAGGACAAGCGCTTCTTGTGGGTTCCATGCATGACCTTGCATCCTTTGAAAGGTTACCGTCCCGTCTTCTGCCTCATAAATTAGGTTCATTGAGCGGCATATGTGAATATCCACCGTACCCGACCATGGGCTCCTCTCAAATGACCTAGGTATGTGGGCGAAGTGTTTGAAAAGACGGTACACCCATCCCCCAAAGAAAATAGGAGTTGGTGCAGTAGCAAGGCGGTTGTGATGCATGTTTCGGAGCATGAGGAACGGAACATCGAGCGGCCTGCGGTTGTGAATGCAGTGGAGGACAAGCAAATCTCGTAACCCAACGACGCCACTACTGTCATGCCTTTGGCTAAGAGAGTAGCCGAGGAGCCTATGAATGTATCTGTATAGCGGATCCCTCAGCTTTGTACTCTTAGTGCTGCTCGGATTGTAGAACCCTTCCCCAATCTGAGCCCACATGGCTTGGCGTTCGTTGTCACCTATCTCTCTCATTCCCCCAGTATTTTCTTCGTTTCCCGCATCCTCTTCCGCATACAACCCGATAATCGACCCAAATTGTGCCATAGAGATCGAATACCTCGTTCCGCCACACCGGAATGACACCCCGTCATTATCGAACGGGTCGCACCTTGAAGTGAATACAAAGGTGCTGTAGAATTCCAAGGTGCATTCATGGACGGAATGGAGTCGAGTTGTTAGTGCGACTCTGAGTGGTCCTGTGACAATGTTGTTGAAACGGTCAATTTGATTCACCATGGTTAGCAGTTCTGTGCAAGCTTGCCTCGGGTATTCCTCTGGCCTTGTTTGAAGAAGCTCGTATCGAGCTCTTGCATCTAGCTCATTGGCGTTGAATCTTGTGAACTTCCTGGTCATCTGCAAGAATACACCAAAAGTTAGCACGAAACAGAAATATTTTCGGACAAAACTGCAAACAGCGGCCTGGACACGACCCCGTGTTCAGCGGACACGGCCTCGTGTCCAGAGGTCTGTTACTCAAAAATCCCATTTTTCGACCCGGTTTCGAAAACTTGAAAATTTTTGGTCCAATAGGTGCGGTTTCCCCCGAAAATGAAACCCTAAGTGCCATTTTTCCCAAAATATCCCGTTTACCCCATCAATTTTATCTTTTTCGGTTCAAGAACAAGGGTTTGGGGTTTTTGTCAGAAATCGGGTGAATCTATGAACAATACAAGTGTATTTACTTCCTTTGACACTAATCTAACTAAATGCAAACAGATCTAAACAAAAATTTGAGGTTCGATCCGGATGAACTTCAAGAACCCTAGAGTTTTCCCCAAATTTTTGGTGTTTTAACTACATGCAAGTAACTAATCTAACTACTAAGAGTGATAGAATCATACCTTGACGTTGTTAGATCGATAGGAGACGTCGAAATATTGCAAAAAATCGCCTGGAACCAGAGCTTTTGTGGGGAAACGGGGTGTGTGGAATGAAGAAACTGTTTTGAAAAAGGGATTTTATCCCGTCTGCAGCGCGAACACGGCCTCGTGCCGAGCAAGTTTTTTTTTTTTTTTTAAGTGCGCGTGTGAGTGCCCCTTTTTCCCATAAGCTATGGTTAGAAAACTTACCGCTTTATTTTGTCGTCTCAATCGTTCGTAACTTACCAGGCATGATGTTTTTATTCTTCCACCGTTTGAAGCGAGATCTCTTCTTCCTCATCCTCAATGAATCCTTGATAGAGTTTCAGCCGTTGGCCATTGACCTTAAATGGTGGCCCATTTCGAGATTTAATTTCTACTGCACCGTGTGGAAAAATGTGGGTGATGGAAAAAGGTCCAGACCACCTAGACTTTAGTTTACCAGGAAACAATCAAAGTCATGAATTAAACAAAAGAACTAGATCCCCTACCCGAAATTCATTAGGTTTAATATGTTTGTCATGCAAATTTTTCATTCTTTCCTTATAAATTTCAGAGTTTGAGTATGCATAATTCCTAAGCTCGTCTAATTCATTTAATTGACAAAATCGATTTTTACCAGCAAATTCTAAATCCAAGTTTACATTTTTGATTGCCCAGTAGGCTTTGTGTGCAATTTCTACTGGCAAATGACAACTTTTTCCATAGACTAGCTTATACGGGGTTGTACCTATTGTTGTTTTATAAGCAGTTCGAAAAGCCCATAAAGCATCATCTAATTTATCAGCCCATTCCTTTTTATTTAACCCTACAGTTTTTTCGAGTATTCGTTTTAAACCTCTATTAGTCACTTCGGCTTGTCCGTTTGTTTGAGGGTGATATGCTGTTGAAACCCGGTGATAGACCCCATATCTTGTTAAAAAAATTTCAAGTTGATGGTTGCAAAAATGGGTACCTCTATCACTTATTAAAGCTTTAGGTGTGCCAAAACGAGAGAATAATTTTTTCAGAAATTTTACCACAACTCTTCCATCATTTGTTGGAAGTGCTTCGGCCTCGGCCCATTTAGACAAGTAATCTACTGCCACAAGTATATATTTGTTTCCTTTCGATGGTGGGAAAGGTCCCATAAAGTCGAGTCCCCACACATCAAAAATTTCACAAACAAGAATGCCATTTTGTGGCATTTCGTTTTTGGAAGAAATATTACCCGTTCTCTGGCAAGCATCACATGTTTTTACAAGACTTTGAGCGTCTTTGTAAATGGTTGGCCAATAAAATCCTGAATCAAATACCTTTCGTGCGGTACTAGCATCACCATGATGTCCTCCGTATGGACCTTCATGACAATGGCGGAGAATTCTTCGTGCTTCACTACCATGTACACATCGTCGGACGAGCTGGTCGGCACACATTTTGAAAAGATATGGATCTTCCCAAAAGTAGTGTTTCACATTGGCAAAGAATTTTTTTTCTTTGATGATGTGGCCATCCTTTTGCGACTATACCGCTAGCTAGGTAGTTAGCATAGTCGGCGTACCATGGTTCTTCCTTGTATTCCACCATTTCCAGGGACTCAGTTGGAAATTTTTCGTTGATTTGCTCGTCCCTGTTGCCTCTAAAGCTGGGTCTTCTAAGCGTGAAAGATGATCTGCTGCGGTATTTTCTGCTCCTCTTTTGTCCTTGATTTCAATGTCAAATTCTTGGAGGAGTAGAATCCACCTAATCAAACGTGGTTTTGCGTCTTGCTTCTTGAAGAGATATCGAATGGCTGCATGATCTGTATAGACTATAGTTTTAGAAAGAACAAGATAAGAACGGAATTTATCAAAAGCAAATACCACAGCTAGTAATTCTTTTTCAGTTGTTTTGTAATTTTCTTGTGCATCATTAAGTGTTTTACTAGCATAATAGATTGGGTGGAAATGCTTTTCTTTTCTCTGTCCCAAGACAGCTCCAACTGCAAAGTCACTAGCATCACACATGATTTCGAAAGGAAATTTCCAATCAGGCGCTATCATGATAGGTGCATTGACTAACATTTCCTTTAGGGTTAGAAATGCTTGATTGCAATCCTTGTCAAAGATGAATGGAGCATCTTTTTCAAGTAACTTCGCTAGAGGCCTTGAGATTTTTGAAAAGTCTTTGATAAATCGTCTATAAAATCCGACATGCCCTAGGAAACTTCTGATAGCTCGTACGGAGGATGGAGGTGGTAATCTAGAAATGGTATCTATTTTGGCTCGATCCACCTCCATTCCTTCGCTTGAGATCTTGTGACCGAGTTCTATTCCCTCCGTTACCATGAAATGGCATTTTTCCCAATTAAGGGCAAGGTTAGTTTCCTCACATCGGGATAGCATTCGTTCAAGGTTATCGAGGCATTGGTCATATGAATCCCCAAAGATAGAAAAGTCGTCCATGAAGACTTCCATTGTCTTTTCTATCATGTCATGGAAAATAGCTACCATGCAACGTTGGAATGTTGCTGGGGCATTACATAGACCAAACGGCATGCGTCGATAAGCAAAAGTTCCATAGGGACATGTGAAAGTTGTCTTTTCTTGGTCTTCGGGTGCTATCGGGATTTGAAAGTAACCTGAAAAACCATCCAAGAAACAATAAAATTTATGACCGGATAATCTTTCTAACATTTGATCAATGAAGGGTAAAGGAAAATGATCCTTTCTTGTTGCTTCATTTAATCGTCTATAATCTATACATACTCTCCATCCTGTGACGGTTCTCGTTGGTATTAATTCATTCTTTTCGTTAGTTATTACCGTCATACCTCCTTTCTTTGGAACTACTTGGACGGGACTTACCCAAGGACTATCGGAGATAGGATAGATAAGTCTGGCGTCAAGTAGCTTGATGACTTCGTTTTTAACCACTTCTTGAACATTTGGATTTACTCGACGTTGTGGTTGTATGACCGATTTGTAGTCATCATTCATCAAAATTTTGTGTGTGCACATAGAAGGACTAATTCCTTTTATGTCTACAAGTTTCCAAGCTATTGCGTTTTTGTGTTTTTTCAAAAGATTAATTAATTTTTCTTTTTCTAAGTTACCTAATTTAGACGAAATAATTACAGGTAAATTACCATCTTTGTCTAGAAAAGCATATTCCAAACCTTTTGGAAGTTCTTTGAGCTCAAGAGGTGGGTCTTTATGAGACTCCTTATTTGGTTGCTCATTTCGATCAAGAACTTTAAAAGTTTGTTCTATGGCGACCTCTTCTTCAACAAAGTGGTCAATCTCTTCACTTGTATCGGGTGGTTCATCTTCATCTTCAATTAGGGGGTCATTATTGCCGAATGGATATTTCATTGATCGTTCGAGATCGACACTTCTTTTAAATGCCCCTAATTGAAGAGGTAGATTGTTGAACTTCCGGTTTTTCAAAGCTTCATGAGTTTTTACAAATGGTCGTCCTAACACTAGAGGAGCGTCATCGAGGATGACAAAGTCGGTTGGGATTACCATTTGGTTTGTTTGAACCAAGACATCTTCAACTATACCGATTGATTTTATTACTTTCCGATTGGATAGAAAAATGGGTATTTGAAGTGGAGAAAAATCACCAATACTTAATTTTTCGAAAATGTAGTTAGGCATTATGTTAACACAAAGATCTTTATCGATTGTGACATTACTAATAAACGAATTTTGAAAGAAACATGGAACCGGTGTAATGTTAATTTCAAATGGGTCTTCTTTTATTAGTGAAGTTTGATCATTAGTTAACTTAACACTTACCGTTTCGTCAATTTTGGTGTTAGTGTTTAACTCTTTTAAAAACTTAGCATGAGTGGATACTGAACAATGATTTTCGAAAGAAGGTGACAAGAGATTAATTTCTTCAAAATTAGACTCTTCTTGAATTTTAACGTTGTCGGACTCACCTTTTTCGTTGTTTAACTCATGTGTCGGTTTTTCACTTATGTGTTCTTCCATTTTTATATTTTCAGTTATCTCTTCTTTTTTTAACTCTTCTCTTGCGCGGGACTCCTCTTCCCTTGCACGAGCTTCTTTTATACATCGATCGATAACTCTAATGTGTTCTAATATCCTATCGGTCACTTCGGTTATAGAAAAAGAATCGGTATTTTCTAAGCTTGAATCCGGTTGTTCGACCCTTTGTTCCTCATAATACCCATATGAAGTTGATGGTTCACACCATTGTTCTTCATTGTAAGCATATGATGGATAAGGTTCGTAATTTTGCTCTTCATAATACTCATATGAGGTGGGTTGTTCACGCCATGGTTCCTCATAGTAAGCATATGAAGGTGGTGGCTCATATCTTGGTTCCTCAAAGTATGAGTAAGAAGGCTCATACCTTGGTTCATCAAAATATGAGTATGAGGGAGGAGGTTCATACCTTTGGTCTTCATAGGATGTGTATGAAGTTGATGGCTCGTACCTGGGCTCCTCATAGTAGGTGTATGAATTGGATGGTTGATATGAGTGATTATTTTGAATCGAGCGTGCATTACGACAATTAATGCAATAATTACCCCTATAATCATCCTCCTCATAGGTGTAGTTGTAACCTCCTGAGTATTGATCCATAAGAATCACTCAGCAGACCACAACCGAGTCTCGAGATCAGAAAACAAAAAGAAAAACGGAAACAGAGGCTGGACACGGCCCCGTGTTCAGTGAGCACGGCCCCGTGTTCAGGATCTGTATCTGGGCGTTTTAATTAAATTTACTGATTTCGTTGAGCACGGGGCGTGTTCAGTGAGCACGGCCCGTGTTCAAGCTTCTGTTACTGGGTGTTTTTATGAAAATGTGCAGCACGGCCCCGTGTTCAGTGAACACGGCCCCGTGTACAGGTTACTGTAAATGCAAATCTAAACTAAAATGCAGAAAAATGTGCGCGCGTTTTAAAAAGGTTTTGAAAAACTGATTAGGCCGTCGATTTTAAGCTTTCTTAAAATCCTTTTGTCCCCGGCAGCGGCGCCAAAAACTTGATGCGTGTTTAAGTGTTATATATATTAGGTGTATATTCTAAGCCCCTTTAACACTTATTTTTAGCCAAGTTTTAAATTTATAAAACACGATATTTTACTAACACTAAACACACATATGGTCAAGTGCACCCATCGTGAGCGTAGTATAGCGTTGGTAAGATACCGAGGTCGTCCAAGGACACAAGAGCTTTTAGTACCGGTTTATCCTCAACGTCTAATCAAAATAAAAAGTTTAGAAAAAAGTTTTAAACTAAGAAAAATAAAAACTAACTAAAATGCTGAAAATAAAAATAAAATAAAAACAGATAGACAAGATGAATCACTTGGTTCCGACTCGTATCTAGTATAACCTTTGATTATTTCCGCACTTTTGCACATAATTAAGAGATTATCTTAGTTATTGTAGTAGGCCCCTCTTTTGAAGGTGACGTTACCCTCACCCCAGTAGTTTGAGTCAGCAAGGATACAATCCTAAAAGGGTGGATTATTGGAAGATAATGAATTAAGTTATTAATGCAGTATTATGGTAGGCCCCGCTTTTGGTGGTGACGTTACCCTCGGCTAAGTAGTCTGGGTCAGCAGGGATACAGTCCTAAATAGCCGGGTTATAGTATTAATAGTAGTTAACTTATGAGGGGATCAAAGAGTTTGGACCCCCGCCATCCAATACCGTGAAGCATTGAAGGAGGTCCTACTAAATTTGACCCAGGTCCATTGCAGGACCTCTAAACGCTGAACAATGGCAAGACCTTTACCAAACCGTTCCCTTAACCCCCGACCAGGTAGCCAACATACCTCCATATAGACCGTGGAGATATGAATGGTGAAAATCCTTTATTTTATATAGACAGTAAAATAATGCCAAGACACCACGGACAAACGATAAGGAAAGATCACCTTCAACATAAGTAACTAGTTATTAAAGTCATTAATACAAAACCAAATAAAAAGTGCAAAAGATTAGAAATAAAAAGTATTATACTAGACACTTTGTCTTCACCAAGTGATGTAAGAGACTTAGGCAAACATGGCCTTGATTATCAAGAACTCTTACGATCAACCTTGGATCCCGAGACGACTCACACACTCTACGATGGACAATGGATGATGGTGGTGGATGATGGTGTTGTGATGGTGGTGGGTGGTGGATGAAGTGTGAGAGAGGTGGTGTGCCAAGGGATGAGTTGAAATGAAACCAAGCACTCCTATTTATAGGCTGAACAGAGGGCTGGGCACGGCCCCGTGTCCGCTGGGCACGGCCCCGTGCCTGTCTGACACTCTCTCTCCTCATTAATTGTAATTCGCAATTACAATTAATGCGCCTGCTGTACTTTCGCCACGCCCTCGTGTTCACTGGGCACGGCCCCGTGGTGGGCAATAGAAGCTTCTATAGGTTTGTCTTTTCTGCTGCTTCTTGGGCACGGCCCCGTGCTGGCTGAGCACGGGGCGTGTTCAGTCTTCTGCCTTCTCTATTTTGCTTTGGAAGATGCCGTTGAGGGGTCGGGCAGTCCACTTATGTTCCTTTCCTTGTATTTATGTTGGATTTAGCTGTCTTTTTGCTTCTTTTGTGTTTTTGAGCTCATTTAATCCTGAAAATACAAAAGGAAGACAAAAACACTCTTTTTCCAATATTAGTACTTAAAAAGGGTTAGTTTTATGCCTTATTTGATGTAATTTATATGTTGCATTTTACACACATCAAATACCCCCACACTTGAACTTTTGCTTGTCCTCAAGCAAAACTCTTTAATATACGGCTTACACTCCCAAATGGAATGGGTAGAAGAGAAGGTTTTTGGCTTGTCGTAGAGTGTTGGGAATCCAAGATCTTTTTGGGTTTTATTTTTATCTATTTACAATCCTATTCGTAATGATTTATTTAGAACGTTTCATAGGAGAAATTACTTATTTGGGCATAACATGCCTTTTTAAAATTCCATTTATATACAAGTTCACATACCTCACGGGAGAAATCACTCACACTCGGCCGAAGGTGTATTTTTAGTGAATCACTCGAGAGCGGCATGGAACTTATTCCTACTATAAGCTTGCCAAGCAATCAATCCTCCTCCTTTTTAACTTTTATACCTTTGTAAATATCAAGAGGACTTTGTGGGTTAAGGGTTAGGCTTGGGTTAAAGGTAGGTGGTTGGGATAGTGGTTAGTGGTTAGTAGAAAAAAAAAAAAGCGAAAAGCGTAACAAGTGTCGGTTTTCGTAAGACTTTCTATTTTTGTAACTTTTTATTTTGATGAAGCTTTTATTCAAACAAAGTTATTTTTGATGAACTTGTTTGTTTATTTTCTTTTTGCTTCATCATCAACACATTTTTTTTTTATCCTACGAAAAACCGAACTTGTTACTAAAACAAAGGGTTAAAAATAAAAAAGGTTTTGGTGGGTAAAAGGGTTTTTGGTTTGGGTGATGAAATGAAAAGGTTTATGCTCAAAGGGGTTAACTAGGGGGATTTTTGGGTAGGTGGTAAAAGAAAAAGAAAAATAATGGTGTAGAAATAAAAAGGGTTAGTCCTAATGCCTCCATCATTTACTTACTCGGGTTTAAGTTGATAAGGACCGGGAATGTATCGTCATGGCAAGTTCTAGAGTTGTAAGAACCAAGCGGCTATTCACACAAGAAACGAAAAATGAACATTTAGTCTAAAGATGTAAATTTGTATGCTCAATAAAGGCTCAAAACTCACTTTTGTGGGAATGGGTTTTTTATGTGATCTAGTATATATAATCAAATTTTAACTAAGTTTGCCATGCCTTTTCATAATTTTCTTATGTTGGTTCTTTTTATCACTACGCTATCGGTTGTAAATTCGTAAAAATATAACCTTTTTGAGAACTTGAATTTCCCGAGTTAAACCTAGACAAGTAAGAAAAGTGAAATTTTTGAAAAAATTTGGGGTGATTAGCGGTTCCAATAGAGTTTTGTGTAAGGCTTGTATTTAGGACTTGCAAAATTCAAGGTTTTAGCATCCCCCCCCCACACTTAAATTACACATTGTCCTCAATGTGTCCCAAAAATAAATTTTTAGGTTGATTAGATGTGTAAAATGGTGTTAAAAAGCAAAGATTTATGTTACTGGTAGTCTGGACACGGCCCCGTGTCCGCTGGACACGACCCCGTGGTGAACTGCCAGTAACGAAAACTTACAGAAAATGAACACGGGGGCGTGTTGATTAGGCACAGCCCCGTGTCTGGCATATGAATCACCCCAAAACAATCGAAAACAATCATTTTGAAACCATCGTTAGAATATTGAAATCGTTTTGATACATATGAATCACCCCAAAACAATCGAAAACAGTAAAAAGAGGGGATCTATGTACTCACCTTTGGGTGCGTTTTTATACGTTAACACAATCCCTCAAATTGTTTATTCGTCCTAAATTAAATAAGGATGATTTAATAATCAAAAACCCACGAAATTTCATAAGTTTCTCCGATACTTAGAATTTTCACATAACTTTGAGATTTCTCGAAAAGTTATTATTTTTGATTATTTTGGTGTATTTGTATATATGTACTCAAGCGTAATACACATAATCTTGTCAAGTATTATCATGTCATCATACTCATATTGTAAAACACATAGCACATTGTAACACATAAAATTTACCCATGAACAACCCGTTCAAGTTATGTCGAAAAACACTTATTTTAGCGATTCGGTAACATTTTTGGGCGTCGGAAGTCACGTATGTCACCCCCCGACCACGTAAAACATCAAATCGTGGCAGAAACGTCGGGGAGTGTTGTAACAGAATTATTGCTTCACAACCATGGCATACAAAGTTATATTTTATTTATCAAACAAGCGAGTTACATTGTCTTTTAAACGAAGGAAACAAAGTACACAACATCAACTAAACTAATCTTGCTTCTTTTATTGTCACTAAGGCCCGAGTCCACCCTAGTGTATCCCGATCAAACCTATGCACCTGCTCCTGAAACACATGTGAAAATAGGTATGTCAGCATAAAAATGCCTGTGAGATACATAGGTTTTGTGAAAATAGGATTTATGACTTGGGTTTTAAAAGAAAGGTTTAATAAAAATTAGTCATGAATCTTGTTAAGTGTTTTCTTTTATAAATCATATGAAAACTTGATAAGAAATCGGATTATATAAAAGAAAGGTGTATGGTTAATGAAATAACCAAGTAAAATGAGTTTATATAAAATAAACTGTTTTGCAAAACAATGTCTTGTGAAAAATATGTTATTTGTGTAAAATGTAATTTGTCTATACTGAAATGATTTAAATAACGCTACGATATGTAATATTATACAAACACTTATATATAGGAAGTACTAGCGGCGTATCCACCATGTTTGTATCATGTTACACACGCCTCGTTACTCAAACCAACCACCAATGTGAATTGTTCATGTATAAATCAATTGTCAAGTGTTATTATGTAAACCATATCAAAATGTCCATGTCTAATGTAAATCACCAAATGTGTATATCAATGTCAAAATGTTTATGTTTAATGTAAATCATATAATGTGTATCCAAAAATATCATGTATGGCATGTGAAATATATCAACTAAACCATAGGTAAAATGCACAAAAACAGGGTATTGAATTAAACATAGTTTAAGTCAAAGTTATGTTTTGTGGAACAAATGCATGCTATACTGATACAAACATCTATGCGGTATTGTTATAATGCATACATCCAAGCCTTGTGACTGTGGCGATAAACCCTTAAACAAATTAAAGGTTTATCTAAGTTATGTGTATCGAATTCGGTCATTCCTTCCATCCAAACATACCTAGGATGTCAGGAACGGGAGTTGTCAATTCCTATGGTACCACTACCTACTAACGAACGGCGTAGCTAATGTTAATGAATGTATATTGTCCCATTTGAACAAACCAAATGTTATACCAAAATGTAAGCATGTGAAAACAATGCACTAAGTATGTAATCAAATGAACATACATAGCGTGAAATGTAATGTAAAATAATGTACTAAGTATGCACACAATGGACATACATAGCATGAACACAATGAAATCATGTACTATAAGTGTACTATTGAACATAACAAGCATATGATATGAAAACATGGAAAAGCATGAAAGTAACAAGTAGGCACATGTGTTTCACCCCAAAATGTTTGGAAAATAATAAAAGAGGGGTCTATGTACTCACTTGAGATTGCTCAGAAGTCCTAAGATAACCACCAAGCAATGCTAGAGATCACGGAATCAAACGGCACCTAATATAGGTAACTATGTTAATAAACCGGACCTATATCGGAGGATCGGATGGAATGAGGGCTCGTAAACCAAATGAGTATGGGAACTCATGCAGTATGGTTTAACAAAGCCTACATACTAAATGAAACCTAGCCTAAGTGCTTACGACCCATTACGGCCCGCTTAGGTAGCTTATGCTACTTTAACGCGTCGTTCGCGTAAAACGCGTTCGGAACGCCTAACTAGTCCTATGACAAGTAAAATATGCCTTAACATATCTAATATTGTTACCAAATCAGTTTAGATACCAAAAGTTATGTTACATATGCTTAAAATGAATTTTGGTGTAAAAAGGGCATTTTGGTAATTTACCTAAGGCATATAAACTACCTATCATACAACTACTTAAACGAAGCGACCATAAGGTATAACCTTGGAAGGTTATTCCCTATATACTATGGCCACCTAATGTGTTTGGTCGGATCCTAATGATCGACCAAATGGGTCGGGTTCGAAGGTATAAGCGATTTATTAGATCGCTTACCCTTACGACCCTAGACAACGTGGTAATCAGTAGGCATAGTCACAAGGGACTATAACCATCGTGATTACGCTCACGTTGCGAAGTTCAAATGAACATCGCATTGACCATAAACTGTTCAATGCAGAAAGTCAAACAAAGTTTGACTTTCGGACTCGAAAGCAATAAAAGAACAAAGGAATACTTACAAAGGGTCCCCGAAAGCTAATCTTGATTCAAGTAGCTCAGGTATGAAACAATGGTTTCAACTTAGAGCTTCTCAAATCAGATTCTTGTGGGTTTTGCAATGAATGGGGTTGGGTATTTATAGATTTCTTCGAACCGTTAAGATCGTTTCTTGGAGAAGAGGGAATGATCACATCCCTACACTTGTTGGCAAGCTCATATACATCATATTGGCCCCCCATAAGCAGGAAACAACACTTGGAATTGGATTGGGAGTGCTAAACAGCTGTTAACAGCTGTTAAAAATGGCTTTTGCTAATCAGAAGGGGCCTCGCGTGACGCCAAGGGGGCTAGGTGTCACGCTAAGGTCCCTCTGAACAGCAACCAGTTTCCAACGTTTCCAATTCAGTCCCCGTTGTGTATTAAGGCAATTTCCGACATGTTTAAGGCTCGTGAAGCCATTTTCAAGGCCCTAAAATGATGCCTAAACATTGTGGACATGAAACATGCTCAAAAATATCCCTGATGTTGGTTCGTTTGGTCGTACGATTGCGATGTTCGCTTAATTACGACGGAATGCGCATAGGCGCGAAAAACGATCCAAATTGCGCGACGAATGGATTTTTCTCAAGCCAAACACTAAAATAAAATATTTTAGTGCTTACATAAATTTTTGGATGTCCGGATGTATTCAGAACGTAAGTTATGCGCGAAAATGCAAACTTGTGCACTTTTTTACGCTTTTAGTCCCTGAATGACCCAAAAGTTTATTTTAGCATACCGAACCCCTCAAAGCCTATTTCTAAGCTATGTAAAGGATATTTATGGTATGTTTAACTTATGGTCATGTTCTGGAATGTCCGTTACAGTTCAAATTGGCATACTTTCGCAGTTTGTCAAGTTTAGTCCCTGTAAGCCAATTAACTTGTTTTTGCCATACCAAAGCCTTCAAAACTTATTTCTAAGTTATGTAAGGGTTATTTAAGGTATGTTAAGCATATGTTGATGTTCCGGAGTATTTGTCGCGTTAAACTGAGTACGTTTACGCATCAGTTTGCTTATAACTCTCCAGAAGGTGATATAGAGTTTGAAATTACACAAAAGTCAAAACATGAAAAATGTCAAACATAAATAAACAAACATTGGGATCAAATAACTTTGTTTTATTGATAACCGAACTGTTCACAATGATTACAAGCACAGATGTTACAACGTATGACTAACCAAACACCAAGTAAACTTAATATAGGTTAAAATACTTATTTTTATATAAAAAAATATCAGTTTGCTTACTGATCTAAAACAGTTTTGTAAAAATCCTCCAAAAATGCGATTTTTAACCGTTTTACCGCATAGTTTTGCACCAAACATTACCCGAACCATCCCAAATCGAAACAACTTGAAATTTTAACATAACTCATGTTATTTACTAAATAAAATAGTGGTTATACTCGTGATAGTGCAGGTCTTAAATAAAGCACATAAATCATGCAAATTTCACATAATTTACCACTTTTTAAGCTATATGTACAACATGCAAAGCTATCAAACCTATGTCAAAGTTTCATGCCATTATAATATACTAAATAAGGTCATTTTTAGTGCTTATAATCTGTTCAAAATCATTTTTGTCATACAACCATTTTTTTATCACTTCTTGAGCTCTAATCAACATGTATCCTCATGTACAAGTGCCTAAAGCACACTATCATATCATCATCATTTTATATGAGTTTAGATGCATCAAATATGTGCTTTATTCATGTTATTTGCTGATGTTATTTACATTTATCATATCATAGACAAATCCTCCAACAGTTGCATTTTAACTATCATTCAAGAACAAGTAACAACTTAAACAAGTACTTATCAAGAAATCAAACTTCAAAACTCATACACACACACACACACATATATATATATATACAGTTTATATACATACATATACATCACCATTTCTACTTTGTATCAAGACCCATTTCATTTTAGATTTCAAGTTTGTGAAAATTCCTAGATTCAAGAGAAACTTCAATCATCAAGAACAACCAAGAATCAAAAGTATGATTTAAACATAAATGTTATACCTTCAAGATTCAAGTAAGTTGTTGGATGAGATTGTGAAGATAGGAAGCTTGAAATCACTTGAATGCACCTTGGAAACACCTTTGGATCTTCACAACCACTTGAAATATGCTTGGAATGGAGTTGAATCTTGTTGAACTAAGTTTGAAGATATGAAGATGGAGAGAAAGAGAGGGTGGATGGTTTGGGGAGAGAGGAGAGAAGGAGTGGAGTGTTGAGTGGAGTGTGATCTTGAAAGATTATGAAGAGATATATGGAAGATCTCATGAGAGCATGCAATAACAAGTGTCAAATAAGATCAAATATGATTTTATGCAAGATCTTGAAAAATATATTGGTGATCTTGGTGGGTCCCCTTATATGTGACCGAAATTTATATATGGGGGGGGGGGGGTTAAAGTGTAACTTTGATTGGTAAATTAGATTAAAAAAAACAGGTATTTAACTGGATACCGGGTATTTTATCTATCATTTAAATCCCGGTTTATGGCGTTCTAAATTATTTTTATTTTTCTATAAAAATAAACTCGCCAAAATATTACTGAAACAAATTTCAGTTGCCAAGACTGGCTGCGTTGTCCGTGTTCTGCAGTAGAAGCACCGTGTTGCGCAGAAACACGCGGTACGCGCTTAAACTTGAAAAATAACGTTTTTAAGCGTTTTAATTTATTTTTCAACACGAACCTGATTAAAATAAAATTTTAATCATAACAGAATATTTTTGGGATTTAAATATTATCCGGGCGGTCACTAACATTCGTTTCGCAGTTTTGTCGCAATTAGTTCTTTAGTTCAAATAAACATGTTTTTGCCATACCGAATCCTTCGAAACTTATTTCTAAGTTATGTAAAGGATATTTAGGGTATGTTTGGCTTACGTCACAGTTCCGGAGTGTACGCCGGGTTAAACTGATTGCGTTTATGCACCAGTTTGCGTATAACCTTCCAGAAAGCGATTTAAAGCTTGAAATCGGAATCGAATCAAATTGTAAAATCATTAAACACAATAACACATATAATAACACCAAAGCACATTGTTTTATTGATAACCAACATTGTTTTACATTATACGATAATTACAGAACACAGTTGTCACAGGGTGCTCAAGTGTCTGCAGAAAAGACAAAGTTGTAGAAGCTTCTATTTCCCAACACGGGGGCGTGCCCAGCTCAACACGGTCGTGGTCAACGCTAAGATTCGCAAAATCCAAGCAAATCATGATAGTACATATACACTTCTGCACACGAGGTCGTGCCCAGCGGACACGGGGGCATGTGGAGCTAATACAGACAAACTGCAATTAATGAAGAAAGAGAAAGTGGATGGACACGGGGCCGTGTCCGGGCTTCTGTGCAAGCTATAAGTAGGGGTGCTTGGTTCACTTCAAAGGCATCCCTTGACAAACCACCTCTCTCCCACTTCACCCACACTCCACCACCATCACAACACCCACATCCACCACCATCATCCATCATAGAGTGTGTGTAGTAGACTCGGGATCCAAGATTTATAGTAAGAGTTCTTGACAACCAAAGCCCATGTTTGCCTAAGTCTCTTACATCACTTGGTGAAGACAAACATTTAGTGTAATACTTTTGTTTTTTTATATTTTCGCACTTTTTATTTGGTTTTGTATTAATGACTTTAATAACTAGTTTCTTATGTTGAAGGTGAAACTTCCTTATCATTTGTCTGTGGTGTCTTGGCGTTATTTTAATGTCTATATAAAATAAAAGATTTACACCATTCATATCTCTACGGTCTATATAGATATATGTTGGCTACTTGGTCGGGGGATAAGGGAATGGTTTAGTAAGTTTCTTGCCTTGTTCAGTGTATAGATCCTGCAAGGACCTGGGTCAAGCTTACTAGGACCTCCTTCGATACCCACTGGTATTGGATGGCGGGGGTGCGAATGGCTTGATCCCCTCATATGTAAACTACTATTAATACATTAAACCGGCTACTTGGGATTGTATCCCTGCTGAATCAAACCACTTAGCCGAGGGTAACGTCACCTTCAAAAGAGAGGCCTACCACATTACGCATTAATAACTTAATTAATTATCTTTCAATATTCCAACCCTTTAGGATTCTATCCTTGCTGCTCAAACTACTGGGTTGAGGGTAAGGTCACCTTCAAAATAAGGGTCTACTACTATAACTAAGATAATCTCTTAAAAAGTGCAAAAGTCCGGAAAACATCAAAGGTTACACTAAAGGCGAGTCGGATCCAAGTAATTCATCTTGTCTATCTGTTTTTTTATTTTATTTTTATTTTTAGCATTTTTAGTTTTTATTTTCATGTTTAAACCTTTTTCCAAAATTTTGATTTGATTCAACGTTGAGGATAAACCGGTACTAAAAGCTCTTGTGTCCTTGGATGACCTCGGTATCTTACCAATGCTATATTACGCTCACGATGGGTGCACTTGCCCATATGTGTGTTTAGTGTTAGTAGAATATCGTGTTTTATAAATTTAAAACTTGACTAAAGTTTAAAAAAAAGGGCTAAAAATATATACAAAAATATATCACACCTAACGCACATCATAGTTCCTAGTAATGTTGGCGTTATAGAATGTGTAAACGGTATGAGATGGGATTACCGATTCTCAAAACACAGTGGAAGTTTTGCTCTAAAAGAAGGATGGTCCTCGGTTGTCTCTGACCTTTCATTGAAAGAAAGATGTTTGTTGGTATATCTGCTGACACCTTTTGAAAAAGTTCATCGTTATCCAACAAAACTCCCAATGATTTCTATGTTCACATCAATATCGTTTGAGAGGAACTTTGGATGTGTGGATTCATTTTCCCATGGTTTTACTGATGTTTGTAAGGACGTGTTGGTAAGTTTTGGTATTTTAATCCAATACTTAAATGTTACTATAGTAATTAGTGATATAGTTGTTAATTTACTGTACCTTTGTTGATTTCATAATTTTATATCTTTTTGTTCGGCTAATACCCAAGGACTTAGTTAACATCAGTATTGGAGTTGGTAAACTTAAAGAGACATTTAAGATCTATGTGAATCAGTGGGACTCTCTTGATGTAGTACTTCAACGTGATCCTCTTCGGAATTGTTACTTTATAACTGATGGATGGGAAAAGGTTGTACACTACATGGGTCTGCAAAGAGGAATTGTACTTGTTTTAAGGTACGTAGCGGATTACATCTTTCTGCTTACTGTCTTTGATTTGAATGGATGTGAGATTGTTGTACCCAAAGCCAATGATAGTCCGAAAGGCGATACTTCCTCACCCAAATCAGAAGTTGCTCCAATTACCGAGGATTTGGATCACCAGTCGGATGTTAAAGAATCCAATGACGCAGATTCTGATAGTGATTATGTTGTATCGGATGAATCATCCGATGATGGAGATGATGCAGATTTTGATGCCATTGTCTCAGATTATGAAGCTGATCCTGATGTATACCCCTTACAATTCGTATGGTACAGCAGGAAACATTTTGTAAGTTTGTTCTGTTAATATATTATGCCTCATTCTTTGGATGTTAAATGTTTGTTAGAATTAAAAAATTTGTTACTTTCCTTAAATACATTATATTTTATATTTATTTTTAAGCGTCTGAATGTGAAAGTAGCATCTTTATCAAGGATTCATTGATCATTAAAGATGACAGTTGAAAATCTGAATGGAGTTGACACTGTAATTGACTTTCGACGGGAGAAGCATGGCAAGGGATTTTGATACGCGGCTTGTCAATGGACCAAAAATGTTCACGAAGCCCAATGGTATCTACAGAAATATGAAATGCAAATTTGTCTACTCTACAGAAAAAGCCAAGTTGATCTTAAAGAAAGTCTACAAATAGTTGTGGTTGTTGGTATTATCTCATTTGAGATGAAATTATGGGATGGTGATGTATCAAACTTCTATAATTTGCAAACTTACGATTTACGAATATTTAAATTATAACCATGTATGCTTATCTTGTTATTTATATTAACTTAAATTTTTGTTGTACATTCTCCATATATTTTAATTGGCTCTTCATGATACATTACAACTTGAATTATACTCTGTAAATTTATGGCAAGTCATCGACATTTAAAAGGCTTCAACAAATTTATGGGTGATCATTGTCATAACTTCACTTGAATTAACCTCTAATTACAAATAACAGTCTTTTAACATCTACAAAAGGGATGCACTCAACATCTATTTAGATAAAGTCTGCCAGACCAAAAGCTTTGTTGAACAGAAAATCTGTTGAAGCAAAGTCTGTTGTTTCAAACAACCTCTGCTGATAAACAAAAAGACTGTTGTAGCAAAGGCCTACCAAAAGAGAACCTCTGCTGCTGAATATGAATACAAAAGCATCATGAAGTTAACATCTGCTGTTACTTGACAGATGATACAGTCTTTAAACATCTGAAACTAAAAGCACACTCAACATCTGTGTCGCTAAAGTCTGCCAAACCCAAAGCTCTTTTGAAGACAACATCTGTTGAAGCAAAGTCTGTTGAACCAAAGGTCCTCTGCTGATAAACAAAAAAACTGTTGAACCAAAGGTCTGCCAAACACAACATCTGATGATCATTCCACATCATAGATAGCTAACATCTGTTGTGCCTTAACAGATGATGCAGTTCAACAGAGGATTTCAACATCTGTTTACACATGGATCATGATCAACAGATGATAAAGTCTGCCAAAGAGAACCTCTGCTATGGATTAAAAGATGATGCAGTCCAACAAAGAATGTTTAACAGCAGAGCTTTAACAGACCATGATCAACAGATCATAAGGTCTGTTGAAGCAAAGACCGCTCAACAGATTCTAACAGTTTTCCTACTAACCAATTCATTAAAGTAGAACTCAGTCACTAAAAATAACATATAACCCTACTACTTGTCCAAGAAATGAACATTAACAATAATATAATAACAATAATATTCAAATTGTAGTAATTACATACAAAATCCATCAGTTTAGATGATTCAAATTGTAGCCATAACATACCAAACTTTCAAACACAACAGGTTAAAACACACATAACTAAAAATCACAATTTTAGTCTTCAAAATAAGTAGTATGTACTTTCCATTCAGACTTAATCCAAAATCCCTTTCAACCGAAGGCTGCTGAAAAGTCTTCCGTAACATCACCAACTTCCTTGCAACAAATCACAAAACAACTAATGAATATTCATTCAGCCTGTTAGTATATTGGCAGAAATAAAGAGTATAATTATGATTTGCAGTAACAAAAATTACCTTTCTATTTCCTTACACTTTACATGTTGTATAACAGCCATCACATACTCAAGAGCTGTCATTTTTAGCATTACCCTAATTCCCCTTTAAATACCAACAACCCTTATCTCATTTCTAAGATCATTCCACAGTAAACATAAACAATAATTTGAATTAATGATTGAACATGTAAGCCACCACTTACTCCAAGGCTTGAATCTCGCCTTTTTTTACCTCTTCATCAATAAATTACCTACAAAGCATAGAATCAAGAATACACACATATAAATCTATTTTTAAACACAAACAGACATTACCTCTTCATCAATAAAGTTGAGATCCATTTTATAACCTTGATTACATTTTGAAGTTCGGCCAACGAACTCAAGACTTCCACACCAAATAACAAATCCAGCAAGATCTACCTGAAGAACATTTAGCATACAAACCTACAGTTTGTGATAAAAAGAAAAAAATATACATACTCAATAAACTACCGTAGAAAACTCAGGAACATCTATTTTTAAACACAAACGGACATTGTCGTTTCATCAATGAAGTTGAGATCCATTTATAACCTTGATTCAATTTTCAGAACATCCTCGCTCTCATGTGCCACAATTCTTTCCCAGGAACATTTATATTACAAACCTACAATGTATAGAATCAGGAATTAACACGTATACATCTATTTTTTAAACACAAACATACATTAACTTTTCATCAATGAACTTGAGATCCATTCTATAACCTTCATTCCATTTTCGGAACATCCTCGCTCTCATATGCCACAAATCTTTCCCAGGATTCAAATCATTAACTGAACTAAAATTGTTAATTTAACTGACGCTGACTTCTAATTCGGAAATCCGAATGAATTCAAATTTTAAAATACAAAAGCAGAGAACATGAGAGTAGAAATATGAAGAGTGAAATGAGGGAAAAACCTTTATATAGGCAGATGATTGATAGAAGTGAGTGAGTGACATGCATTAATTGCATTACATATTCCCAAGCATTTTGAATTTGAAATTACCGGCAACTAAACATCTGCTGAGGTATAGAATTAGATGAACCTTCAATCGCTGCTGCTTTTAAACTAAGGAGGGCTATGAGCAGAGGTTTTCGGAGGCAGACGTTTAGACAGAATTGGCTTTATGATGAAGCAATAACATAAGAAAAGCATTGTTGGACAGCCTCTCTGGCTGCCACATCAGCTTTTCTTATGTCATTGAGATTTCTCCTTTTATAGAAAGTATAGATTTGCTTTAACTAGGTTATGCACCACCACAACAGTTCCCTCTCTCTCTAAAAACTGAGATCCTGAACTTGATCATGCAGTCATGGATTCAAACGCACCACCTATCGTCGCCTTTATACACCAGTTTCAGCCAGTGATTGCCGGAGATCGGCACTTGCAGCCGCTGACCGAAGCCGTCAATACCTATTCGTCTACGTTTTTCCGACACCATCTCCGTCTCCATCCTTCCACCACCATTAACGTCGCCGCCACCATTATCTTTTGAACAAGAACCAATGTTGTTTCTTACAAAGTTGTGCAAAGTTTCACTTCATTTTATAGATCCAATCCAGAACCAAGATTCCGTCATCACTTCATACCATCTCTCCCTCCTCCGACCAACCACCGCTCCTCCGCCAGCAAATCCCACCGTCTCCGCATAAGAAATTAGAGAGAAAGAAATTGTGTGTGTGAAGAGCGAAAGAAAAGAGTAATATTGTTGTGGGTGTCTAAAGGATATGCAGAGAGAAAAAGAAGGTTTGAGAATTGAGATGTTTGGATACATAGTGAAATTCAATTGGTGTTGGACTGGTGGTGCCAACATGGGTTTTGTTTTAGTTTTGTTGAAATTACATAAATTGTCCCTGTTAAATAATTGTCTCTGTAGCATAATTTAAAAAAAAAAAAAACTGAGTTAACTAATGGGGTGGTGGTTCATTGGCAAACGTTGAGCCTTTAAAACACCTAGGTTGGGAAGGGGAAAGTCTTGGGTTCAAGTCCCACAGACGACAGATGATTAAAGAAACTAGCCTTTCAAAGAAAAAAAAAACCGAGTTACACAAGTGATCCCTCAAGATTTCTATTCCATACCATAGATTCATTATTGTTTGTAAAAAGACAAAAATACCCCTAAAATCAATTAAAAATAAACAAAGGTTAGTGCTAGTACCTCAGCTTGTTTAAAAATTAGAAGTTAATACCTGAGGCTTGTATAGACCAAAGGGAATAACGGTGTAATTAACCTGTTTCTTTTATTATATGTATAGATTTCCCTATTTTCATCATGATTTGGTTTCCTTGTTTATCATATATTTCGGGTTTTGAATTGTTTTTAAGAGTTTATTATTTTAGTTATTTTTTTTTTTTGAAAATATATTTCGGGTTTTGAATTGTTTTTAAGAGTTTATTATTTTAGTTATTTAACCTTAATAAATTCATTTGGTTCAAATCATTAATATAAAATACTTTAAAACTTTTAAAATGAAGTCAAAGCTTTACAATCCGGTGTCAGTTTAGACAGATGGCTCCAACGGTTTGAAACCTTTGAAGACAACCGACCAAGAGTAAATAAACCGAACCACGAGCTCCCTTGAAGAATGGTAATGATGAAATGATTTTCAGGTGAATGAAAATGAACTATAGATTCTCATGAGTTAATTGCTCGGATGGTCCCTGTGGTTTCAAGTTTTTTCACGTTTAGTCCCCACCTTTTGAAAATAGCAGGTATGCTTCCTGTGGTTTATCATTTTGTTACTCGGATAGTCCCTGGGTAAATATCAGTTAGTTTGGAAATAGCATGTATGCTACCTATGGTTTGTCATTTTGTTACTCGGATAGTCCCCAGAGTAAATGTTGGTGGACTATCCGAGTAACAAAATGACAAACCATAGGGAGCATACATGCTATTTTCAAAAGGTGAGGACTAAACGTGAAAAAACGTGAAACCACAGGGACCATCCGAGCAATTAACTCTGATTCTCATAGATAAACTATTTCACAGCACAAAACTTTTTAACAATTGTGAAATGATTATACGTGAAACATGGCCGGCCCTTTGGGTAGGTGAGGACCACTGGCCAGGGCCCAATACTTCGAATAGCACATTATTTAAAAAAAAATCGGATATGTAAAGGTAAAGATAAAAAAAATTAATAGGGTATACTCATACAAACACCAACATTGACCCACTTACAAAACTATTTTTATGGTTTAGATTAGTTATTAGCCCATTGCCATTATGTTTAAACCTTTAATTAATAAACCCAATACCCAATTTCGTTAAGGCCTAAGGACACGTTTTTTCGAGCTCGAACAGAGTACATTAATTCTAAGGGTCGGCCATGCGTGAAAAGGAGAATGAAGCACAGATTCTCATAGATAAAGACTATTTCACAGCACAACAAATGTGAATATACCAAATGTATCAGATTCTCATTTAAGAAAGTCAAACTGTTATCAAGTAGAAAGAGTCCAGTGACATACAGAAGTATTCAGGTGATGAAACTGCTAATAAAGGGAACTAAACATTCTTCTTCCTTATCTTGCCCTTGCCTCTGTACTTCTTTTTGCTGAGTTTCAGTTTCTTCTTCAACTTTCTCCCTATCGGTTTCAAAGATTTCGCGGTTTGATTGCCTTCATCCATCTCCACATCTGCATAATCACACCGAGATTGAAGCATAGAAGCATAAACAACAAAAAAAGAGTTGTATAATCATTCGTAATCCCTCGTCAACATTATCCAAAACTGAAACTAGACAAAGAATCATTCTATCATGATTAATATCGACTTACCAAAATGCTTATCATAATCAAAGCACACCCCATCTAAATGCCATAGCTTGATTTTTTTCTTAATTAGCTCATAACATCGCACAAAAAGAATTGATTCAAGTGAAGATTAAATTGCCCTCTTAAAAAATCAGAATATGAGTCAATCAACCACAAAGTTCACATTACTTTTCCCCCAAAACTAACTCAGTGTTCTTGAGTTCGGTAAGAAAAATGGCCAAAAATAAAAATAAAAAATTTGCAATTAAAGAAATAGTCTTTAGGTTAAAGAAAAGAAACTAAACGCCAACAACTTTACAAATTGTAAATTTCTTATGTAAAAAGATTATCGAACACATCCTTTGCATTCTCTTCAACTTATTCCACATTTGGAAAGAAGCAACAAAAGAGTTTATGACTACCTTGTCAAAACGTGGCTGAGTAATTAATAATTTTTTAATCATCAAGCGTTCCTAATTTCTAAGAAGATAATTTGAATGCATTGTGATGATGAGATGGGGCCTTCGTTCCCTCTTTTAAGTAGAGGAGGGATGTCTTCGCAACGAAGACGTGAAATACTAATCCGGAGAAAGTAAAGAGCTTAATGCCCAGTATCAGCTCGAACTCGTCTTTGCTTGACAATTATTCCATCCGACTCAAGTGGAGCTTTACCAGACGAGCTATTTAAACAGCCCAAAGTTAGGCCACTCGGTCTAGCTTTCGTTTTTGGAATGAATGAACATTTGGTTATAGTTATACCTATTGGTTTCAATGAGAACTACCTGAAAAGGGAAAACAACATCCGCTAGTAGAGCTCAGCCCCTTTGGGTGTGGCTGTGTGCGGATAGACTAAGACCTATATCCGAATAATGAACTATTAACTATGCGATTGCTATTGAAATCATCATTCTCTTTTAACAACATCAAAATCTAGAATTTCTTAATGTCTTCTAAGGTTGTAATTTAAAAGTTATTATCTCAATCATGTCATTCGCAAACAAACCCTAACAGAGAACTAGTTTCAAATATCCAATTCAAACAAAGTAATATCCAACACATAGAACAAGAAGGAGAAAGTACCCATATCGGCGGTGGAAGCATCCATGGCGGTTGTTTCGTCCCGGCGAGTACGAACAGGGAGTTTTGGAGCGTTCATGGCGGCTTCAAGAGCGGCAAGCTTGGCTTCTTCTTTCTTCTCGTACAGCGGAGCCACCATCTCCCTTTTAATGGCCCTGAGTCTCTTTTCTCGTTTGCATCTCATTGATTTCGCCATTTTTGCTGCTTCTGTTGGTACGATTGCAAAAGGGGGGTTTGTTAGGGTTTGGGCGAACAACTAGGGTTTTATATCTGGACACAATAAGCTGAGTTGGTAATCGTTTATGTGCAATATTGGTCCATGTACTTTTGACGAGTCTCTATTTTTATGTTTTTTTTTTAACGGCAAATCACTTTATATATATATATAATTTATATATATATATATATAAAGAGCCAGCTAGGGACTGGAAACAGAAACAAAACAAACGACAAACGAAACAAAACAAAACGAAAAGGGAAACAGATTACAAAAGCCCTATGATATCAAAATCTAACCAATTCTTCCAGTCTGTCATGTTGACCTTAGATCGACAATTGATCCAACGAAAGGCATCCTCTTTTATTTGCTCCACCGTCTTGACAATAGGAATAAAGCTATCCTCGAAGACCTTCACGTTTCTGGCTCTCCATATGTTCCAGACAGTTGCCGCCAAGATGGTATAAACTACCTTTCTCCACGGAGCTCCACCCGGTTGACTCTTCAAAAAGGACACGAGATCATGAAGGCAACTGATGTCGGCCGGGTATTTAATACGAACCCAAGTCAAGATGTTCCACCAAATGCATTTCACCCAGAAGCATGAGACAAAAATGTGGCTGGGATCTTCGTCGGCCAAACCGCACCGAGGACAAGTGCCGTCCCCAAGCTGGATACCTCTGCGAATCAGCCCCATTTTGGAGGCCACCTTTCCTAACAGGGCCCTCCACAGCAGGTAATTCGCCTTAGGAGGAGCCCAAGTATTCCACTCGAACCTCGGAGAAATTTGACCCATCACCGGGTCAGCCGCCTCGATAGTGTTTCTGATGTAACTGACCGAGAATGAGCCATTCGGTTCGCCGAGCCATTTCCAATTATTTCTTTCAAAAACCAACTGCTCCTCAATATTAATCCCAAAATTCGCCAACCTTTGCTTCACAGTAGAGATATCTTTCCAAATTCCGGGCAGAGATTTTTTAAGAGGGATAAGAGTCTGAGAAGAGGTGTTACCTGGACCACCATGGACAGCCGTAACCACTTTAACCCAGAGCTGATTAGGCTTGGCTTTAAACCTCCACCACCACTTCGTAAGCATGGCTAGATTGAAGCCTTGAATACTACCTAGCCCCATTCCGCCACCTTTTTTAGATTTCATTAAAAATTCCCATCGTAACCATCTTAGTTTTTGGCCCGAACTTGAGAATCCCCATATAAAATCCCTTCTAATTTTTTCAAATTTCTTAATAATACCAGACGGAGCAGCGAACAGAGATAAATAGTACGATGACAGGCTACCGAGAACGGATTTGGCGAGAGTCATACGGCCGGCGAACGATAGGTGTCTCGCTTTCCATCTAGAGAGTTTAGAAGCAAACTTTTCAAGAACCGGTTTCCAAAATTTCGCCCTTTTCATATTGACCCCGATAGGAACCCCCAAGTGTAAAAAAGGGAGCGACCCGGCCTCACACCTAACCGCATTAGCGACCCTATTCACCTCCCCTTCTGAAACTCCAATACCAAATATATTGCTTTTCTTCCTATTAATCTTGAGCCCGGAGACGAGACTAAGCCACCTCAGAATTCTATTAAGCCCCATGACATTATCTTCCGACCAGGAGCCGATGAATAAAACATCATCAGCGTAGCACAGATGGGAAATCAACGGACCACCGTTAGGAAGTTGACATCCCTGAAAAATACCAGCATTGCACGCCCTCTCCATAAGGATACTGATAATCTCCATGGCAATGACGAAGAGAAAAGGGGACAGCGGGTCGCCTTGTCTCAAACCCCTTTTAAACTTGAACTCTTTAGTTGGCGATCCGTTGACCAGAACAGAGCCCATCCCTGAAACGAGGCAGCTTCTAATCCAACCGATCCATCTAACTGGGAAAGCCATCTTTTCCATCATGCTCAAAAGGAACTTCCAGTTTAACGAGTCGTACGCCTTTTCGAAGTCTACTTTAAACACTAGCAGTTTTTATTAGATTTTTTAGCCCAAGTAACTATTTCACTTATGATAAGAGGGCTGTCCAAAATATTCCGGCCCCCCACAAAGGCAGATTGGGTCGGAGAAGCAAGACCATCCAAGACAACCTTCAGCCTATTGGCCAACACTTTAGTTAAAATTTTATAGCACGAGCTCACAAGAGAAATGGGGCGATAATTGGCGATCTCTTGAGGGTCTTTAGATTTGGGGATCAAAGCTATAAACGAAGAATTACTACCAAGACTGATACATCCGCTTCGGTGGAAATCATTCATAAAACCCATGACCAGCGTCTTGAGTTTAGACCAGTACACTTTATAAAATTTTAGAGTAAAGCCGTCCGGGCCCGGAGCCTTACTACCATCACAGTTTTTGAGGGCCAGAAACACTTCTTCCTCCGAGAAACTATCGCACAATGATGATTTAAAGTGGTCCGGGATAACCGAGACCCCTAAAGCACTGAAAACTGGCCGACGCCTTATAGGCTCCGAAAAAAGTTTTTTGAACCAAAGCCGGATTTCCTCCTTAAGCTCAACCGGATCCGAGACGAACTTGTTATTAAACATCAAGCCATTTATTCTATTTCTGAGCAAGTTTACTGAGACATTATTATGGAAATACGTGCTATTTTCGTCCCCGAACTTCAACCAGTTGGCACGGGCTTTTTGCTGCAAATCGCTGGCCTTTTTCCTTTCTAATTTGTCGAGTTTTATACGAAGATCAATTCTGCTACATTTTTCTTCGTCGGACAGCTGAAAGGAAACAGCTTTATTTTCAATCTTCTCAATAGAATCAGCCAAATCTTTAAGATCCTTATTCTCTGCTTCAACAGCGGTCTTCCTCCATTTTTTTATATCTATCTTCAGCTTTTTAAGAGACCCAACAAGGTCCAAAAGGTTACCTTCAGTATCGCCAAAAGGGGGACTCACCACACTGTCCACAATATCCGAAATCTTCTTATCTCCAAGCCAGGAATTGAAGAATTTGAACGGGATCGGTCCGAAATCAGCGGCGAAAACTGACAACGAAATCGGACAATGATCCGAAAGACCCCTTTTGTGCACTTCCAAACGAGCATTGGGCCAGGTATTCATGACCAAGTTACTGACCAGGAACCTGTCCAGTTTACTAAATTTCACATCTTTATGACCAGAGATATAGGTGAACGTACCTCCAGTCATAGAATACTCGAAGAGGCCGGCATTAGCGATAAAGTTATTAAACGCATCCGTAGCCCCACGGTCAAATCTAGAATTGACTCTCTCACCCTCGGATCGGACTTCATTAAAATCACCGAGGAGAATCCACATCTCCCCAGCCTGGCCTATCAGCTCCGATAAAGCGGCCCACAAAGATCTTCTGTTCCCTGGGTCATTTGGGGCATGAATATTCAGCACGTGTACCCTAGCATCCACCCCATGCAAAACACCTGAGAGAAGGAGAAACCTTTGATTTTTAACCATCTGATCCACCTGGAACACATCAGGGTTCCAAATTGACAGCAGGCCGCCAGATCTACCGACGGAATCAACCGAAGCAGCACTCATATTTGACCGGTCCCAGAAGCAGCGGATATCAATATCAGAGAGATTAGCCTGGTGGGTCTCCTGAATTCCAACGAAATCAGCTTTGACTATACTTTTCAACTTACGGATCCAGTTAGCCTTCCTCCGATCCGAAACCCCATTAATATTTAAAGAAACAAAATTCATCGTAACCTCTGAATCTCCATCTCCCCACAAACCAAGTTTCTCACATGATTTTCGAAGCCCTCTATCTCAATTCCCAGACGGTTCCCTACATCCAGGGTAATCGAAACTTCTTTCTCAAAATTAGCTCTCAGCAGTTCTTCCTCTTCATCTTCTGGCAACGAATCGCCGACATCTTCTTCTTCTTCTACTACTTCAGGGATCATCGCCGGTCCTCTAGTACGTTCCTTTTCCAGACGAAATATCTCTTCAAGATTAAATGGATCTGAGGTGTCCGAGGTGACCGCCTCTTGATTGAGATCAGGTAAAGCTGGGCCTTTATCTCTCGATTTGGGCTTATTAACCTTTTTATTTCTACAGGTAATGTAGCTGGGCCTGGGAACTGATGGAGTGGGCTCCTCCACGTGCCTGTAGGTATCTTTTGGGGAACCATTCTCTTCCCCCATTTCTCTTTCCTCATTATTACCACAAGGTGGCTGGACATATTCCCCATGCACGCCTTCATCTTGCATGCCTATCTCGGGATTGAGCGATAAAGCGACTGTTGACTCCCCCATGCAAGATTCTGAACGGTCATCCGAGCAACCTTTGGTATGGCAATTATCGTTCACCGGAAAATCACCAAAGGCCGATGATGACTCCAGCGACTCTTCATTCGAATCTATCGGCTCAAGGAAATCTGGACACCACTGCCCAGAAATCTCCTCCACCCATACGTTCAACACGTGATTCTTCCAAGTTACCTGGAATTCCTCCGAAACTTTTTTCCCAGACTTAACCAGGATCGCCAGTCGTTCCTCTGCCATGTTTCCGTCTGATTCAGCTGCTTCCGAATTCACAAGGATACGACCACACTTTTCTCCGATACGATCGAAAACGTGTCTATCCCACAAAGTCTCTATTTTTATGTATTTGTTTTTTTATGAAAATTTCAATAAATTTGTTCTAGCATTAAGGTTGTGTTTAGGATTCCATTTAGGGGATGTTTGAGATTCCTTTTCAACTTCTCCTTTTTAAAAGTTCTTCTCAAAAACAATAAATAAGAAATCCTAACTTCTTCTTTTCTTCTTTTTGAAGTCATAATTAGCTCTAAAAGTCATTCTTTTATGGTGTTTGGGATTCCTTTTGACTTCAAAAGTACTTTATCGTTGATTCATTCGTAAACGCTTGTACTCCTAGATTCGATGATTACCAAGGGTTAACTACATTTTTAAACGCATTTTTATATTGCTTATTTATCGCATTTAAACGCTTATCACTTAAACGCTCATCGCAACGCAAACTTAACAAGAACTCAAAGCACGGATTTATTTATATTATTTGTGTATTTAAATGTTAGAGTAAATTACAAGTTTTGTCCTTTATGTTTGTCCAAAATTGCAGGCGCTGTCCTTTGTCTTTAAAATTGATGAGTTTTGTCCTTAATGTTTGCAAATCTTGCAAGTTTTGTCATTTAGACCAAACTCAGTTAGATTTTTTGGTTAAATTTAGTCATGTGCAAGGCACATGAGGGTACCATTGTCATTTCACATTTTTAGGGGTTATTATGTAAATAACTTATATCTAGGGACTTTTGTAAAAATATATGGATATATAATTAAAATATAAACTTCTCTCTAAACTCTCTCTCTCTCTCTCAAGATCTGAACTTCCTATCTCTCTCTTGTCTCTCTTTTCTTTCTCTCCCCTAAATTGTAAGCAGATTCTTAAAAATTAGCATAAAATTCATTAACAACAATTATTTATTTATTTATACAATGGAGGAAGCGGTGGTTGGATGGTGAAGACGGCGGTCGTTGCAGGGTAGGAGGCGGCGGTTGGATGGTGAACACGACGGTTGGTGGTGGCAGCATATGGTGAAGAAGGAGTGCCGGAGAAGATGGTGGTGTTGTCGGATCTATTTGGGGTTAGGGTTCCGATGGGGGAGGTGACAGTGGAGTTGATGTTTGCATTGGAGGAGGTGGTGGTTGGATGGTGAAGAAGGCGGTGGTGGTGGTGAAGACGGTGAAAACGATGGTGGTGGTGGCAGCTTATGGTGGTGTTGGTGAAGACGGTGGTGGTGGCGGCGGCATCTGGTTGTGGTAGGTGTTACTGGCGATTGCAGGTGGTGGTGGCCGGAATAAATTATTTGGGTTTTTTGGTTTTGGGGATTTTGGGGGTGTTGATTCAGATTTTTTTGGATTTTTTATTGGTTCGGCATCTTCTTCCTCTGTTCAAAAGTAGACATGATGTGAAACTTTTCTCATTATGGGGGTGTTCAAAATCTAAATCAACATCAACATCTGGAAGTTTGACCCAAAAAATCCAAAATAGACATGGGGTGGTTGGAACTTTCCTAAGTACATCATTTTTTGGGTTTTTTGGTTTTGGGGATTTTTGGGTGTTGATTTGCATATTATAAGTTTTCCTAATTGTGAAGGTAGTGGAAAGGCCAGAAGATATCGAAGAATTGTGAAGGTGAAAGGGCCAAAATGTTTTAGGGGGTGGTTGCAGGTGGTGGCTGCCGGAGTGGGGTGGCTTGTGGATGATGAAGGGTGGTAGTGGTGGCAGTGAAGGGTTGTGGTGGAGGTGGAGGTGGAGGTGGAGGATGGTGGTGATAGGTGGTTGCTAATTGCTATTTCAGAAATATATATATATATATATATATATATATATATATATATATATATATATATATATATGGTTATAAAAATAATATTTTAAATATTTTGTTTTATTTTTACAAAATAGCCCCTTAATAAAAATTCTTACAAAATAGTCCTTGGAGGTGAAATTACAATAGTACCCTCATGTGCCTTGCACATGATTAGATTTAACCAAAAAATCTAACTGGGTTTGGCCTAAAGGACATAACGTGCAAGATTTGCAAACATTAAGGACAAAACTCATCAATTTTAAAGACAAAGGACAGCGCCTGCAATTTTGGACAAACATAAAGGACAAAACTTGTAATTTACTCTAAATGTTAAATATGTTATATGTGTTTGATACTCGCTTAAAACGCTCAATCGCTCACTCGTGCAACTCGATTTATCACGTTAAAGCGCAACGCAACACAACACTTAATACCTCGCTAAAATACTTAAAGTACTCGAACTAACTAACGCAACCAAACGCACCAAACGAACATCCGACACGCAAAACGGGAGCCACTCACTTGAAATAGGTCCCCTTGTACGAAGGCAGTGGCTTCGTACGAAGGCACCTTTTGTACAGAACCCAACCTGCACCAAATCTCTCCTCTCTATAAATACCCAACTCACTCTCTCATTCACAACTTGCTGCCACTTGCATAAGAACTCTCCCTACCTGGGTTCTCTCTGTATCCCAAGTAAGAATCATTATTTTTACAAGTATCACAACGATTTCCACAATGATTTTTCATGAGTATTTCTCTATTTTACGAAAACCTTCATCTTTTTCATCAAAACTTCTGATTTTGCTACGGATTTACACTTAAACGAGTGTATTGGGCATAACTTTGACTTCCCAAGATAGAGATCTGATTATCTCGCACTCACCAAGTGTTTAATCGAAGGAAAAACTGTTTTAAACTCGATTTTTACACTAAAACGGACCAAAATCGACATATGTTTCGTTCACTGGATAGTGGGACGAAGCGGTGTTGAGACCGTCATGAAAATGACTCGAAAACACATCCGATTCAGGCGAAAACACAGTTCCGAACGCATGAAGAAGCAAAAACAGCCACCTGTGCGAGCCGGACTGGCTCGTACGAAGGCATTGGCCTCGTACGAAGGTACACCCTTCGTACAATCCAGCCCATGTTCCCACATGTGACTAGTCGCTCAAAAGACCTCTCCAGCACCAAGTTTAATCAGTAGCTTAAGGCTGGAGGGATGAACACTCGATTTCCCGAAGAAAGACGCGAAGAACACTTGATTTTGGACACAGAAACAGCAACTTGCACGAAGGCACCACCTTCGTACGAAGCGGCCCTTCGTACAAGGAATCTATTTTCCACTCGACACTTCAACTCGACCGTTTCAGCACTTTGGAATACTTATGTACTTCTGTTCCCGTACGCAGGCTGATTCGGCACTCCCTCCACTCCTTTCCAGATCGTGTTTAACTGTTAAGCACGCACTGTGAGTATACTCGGACCCTTTTTTCGCTTAACGCACTTTTGGGTGTTACATACGTTCTCTATCAAAACACGACGCACACAACGCTTAAACTCTTTTAAAACGCTAACCGCTCTCGCATGTTATACGCGAATAGTTGAATGGTTGTTTGCTATGTTTACACTGTGATGACTTGCCCTACCACCCTTAGCAACGATAGTATTATAGTTTGGACTCAGCACCTGTTTACTCAGGGGTTGTTAAGGATTTCTTACTAACCATACGTGCATGCTCACTATGGTGAACACGTATCGCACATACTCTACCACGCATTCATGTTGGTTAGCTTGTATCATTGTCGATAGCTTACTTGATTCGCCTATCTACGCGTTACATCATGGTTATGCATAAACGCTGTATTACTATACTTATGCTAAACTTGTGTACTCACCTTTACATCATTGTATTGACTTTTATTTTAACGTATGTGACAGGTTGATGGATTTACTGCTGGAAATGATCTAGGATTCTAGAAACCCACCTAACCTTAATTGCAAGTTTTGTTATGTCTTGTTTTGTTGCTTGAGAAACTACTGAATTTCGTTTCGGTTTTTGTGAGAATATTTGTTTGATTGTATGGGAAATTGAACCTTATTAAATATGTTCATAATTAGTCGTTATGGATTCTCTCGAGCAACCTATTCGCATCATGATGCCACATCCCGGTGATTCCGCCATCGGTTGGGGTGTGACAGGTTGGTATCACAGCCATAACTATAGGAAATTTAGGTAGAATTGCATGATTCAACCTAATCTATAGTCTAAGTACCATAATAGACCTTTCTGTACGAACCTGCTCAGTTCGTACGAACCCACATGCTGCACCTTCGTACGAACCCACATGCTTTGCACGAAGGGAGCCTTTCCTAAGGCTAACTACTTCTATCTCTTTTCTTCGGTCTAACTACTTACATGCCTTTCCTAAGGTTAACACAATATACACATTTGAAGACTTGAAGACACTCCTATAACACAAACGAGCGATTGTGTCGAGATTAGGTGTGAAAACCAAGAACTCTCGAAGCAATCACTTACACTGCGCATTACTCTTAGCACGAGAAACTTTCGTTGAGTTAGGAGTGATATCCATATCTCGACGGAAATCTCCATCTCTATCTGGTGGAACTCCCGAATTTATTCGGTGAGAAAAACCACAGTTAGGAGCAAAGTTGTTAAGTTAGGGGTGAAACCCTCATCTTAATAACCCGTCCCACTCCCTAAACTGATTTTCAAAAGATCTCACCAAAGTCTCGATTATTCCAATGAATCGGGGCACGTAGTAACTGGAAGGATAAATGTCGTTAACCGTATTACTGTGAGAGCATAAGTCTATTAGGCCAAAGCGTGTGCCCGAACTTGTTGGGAATAGTTGAATCACTTTGGGTAGTCGATGTCTCAACACCCAGGACGCTCTATTTATTTTAACCCTGCAATTGTCGTTTTTACGCATTATTGTATTTATTATGTTTATGTGTTTTTAAATTTGTGAAATTTGATGTTTATGCTTTTATGGTTTCATTTTATCGCTCCCCGCTTTACAAAAATAGGCACAACTCGCACATCTCTTGCAACCTAAAACGCTAACTGAAGGGGTAAGGTCCCAAAAACCTCGCTTTGAGTACTTGAGACCATACCACAACCCCCATCTTTTAACCCTCATTAGACCTTGCGCGGCCGCGCACTGGTCTTACAAAGAGAACTTAGAAGAAAAGCAGCAAGCAACACCTGCGCGCCAAAGGAGAACTAATGTATCCTTGCGTCTCTCTCCATAATAAACAAGGATAAAAATCCCAATAAGCACTCCCGCTTAAATAATACCCAGACTTGGATATTATCTACTTCACTGATACCACACGATAAGGAGTCACACTGGATTACGGCCGTAAATATTCTAGAAGACTCAATCGTGCACCACCAGACGGTTATAACCGTCTGGCCACGTGTCATCATCCCGGGCTCCCTTGAAGTCACAATGATGGCATGAAGATAGAGAGAAATCTCCACTTGCCCACTTTCCACGTGGCAACACCCTAGCCGTTGATCTAGATCGCGATCTGTGTGCTCTCACATCCGATTAAGAGAATTAACGGAAGGAAAAATAACCGCTTACGGAGTTAACCTTTTTCCGTCAATATTTCAATAACAGGTTTTCCCGCCCAAACACCCGGCTATAAATAGAAGAGTCATTCAGGTACAATCTTCAAGTTACTTTCACCTTATTCATACTTCTTCTTCTTCTTCAGATACTGATACTTATTCTCACGCCGGAGGGTGGTCACGGAGAGAACCCCCATTCTCCCCGTGGCGAGTCTGACGGTGTCTGTTTTGCAGCTATCGAGAAGAAGAGAAGATCTGTCCCCTTGAACCGAACGAGAAAGAACCAACCCTTTTATGCAGAACCTAACCCCCTCGTTTATCTGATTCCGGTCATTTAACCAGTGTTTAATCGCGAACAAACTAAGCAGTCTTATTTACTTTACGCTCATGAGATCATACGAATCTCATACGCTATACTCCTCACATATGCTACGCTATATCTCGCACGCGCTACACGTAATTTAGAGAAGGTGAATACGTACAAAATATATGTTTATGTGAATTATGTGCTAATACGTGCTTATGTGTATACGTGCAAATACGTGATTATGTGCCTATATGATTTTGTACCTTATGTGAATAATAATAATAAAATATACCGTACGGAACGCAAAACTTTTAACTAAAACCCATTATCATCGAATCTCATCCAATCCCTCTGCAGATGTCATCATTGGGATCTCACACTCGCCGAACTGTTCAGTGAAACAATGCTGATAAACGCATCGCCTCTCTCATGGCCAAGGTAATCCCTCAAATCGTTAGTGAGATTCACGTTATCAGCAGCAACTCTTCAGCTAATTCCAAGAATGTCGCGCCGAAAACTCCGTTCAGCTTCAAGCAGTTTAAAGCCTGCGGTCCTATGACCTTTACTTGTGAAGATGGACCCAGTAAGATGTTTAATGGTTTGACTCGATCGAAGTTACTTTCCGACAAAGCGGATGTCTCGAGAATCTCCGCACTGTCAATGCCACTAGTATATTTCAGTCAAGGGCACTTAACTGGTGGACCGCCGAGCACAACAGGCGCAGAAATGATGCAGCCTATGGTGTCGCATGGGAGGAGCTAAAAGAGCTCATGATGAAGGAATTCTGCCTTCCCCACAAATTCCAGAAGCTGGAAAACGAATTCTAGAACATCAAGCAAATTGGTGGTGATAACGTTGGTCTCACCACCTTATTCAAGCAGTTGAGCATCATCTGTCCGAATCAAGTGGACACTACTGAGAAAGCCATCAAGAAGTACATCTGTGCTCTCCCCGACTGTCTCACGGACTTTGTTCAAGCATCGAAACCAGCAACAATTGAGGAAACTTATCAGCTCGCCATAGAAATCAACGACAAGCGAGTCTTGGCTGGAACTTTCAAGGTCTTGACCAAGAGTCTCAACCAAGCTACTACGACGCCAAGCACCGACACCACACCATCTCAAGCCCCCAAGTCCAATCGTCAGGGTCGCAAGCGAAGGAACTCCAGCAAGAACTGTGCGGTAGTCACACCGCCCAACACTCAGTCTCGCCAGGTTGCTACTCTCAACGCACCGCCCGCTAAGCGTGCGTATACTGGGAATCACCCATTGTGCCCTACCTGCACCTATCACCATCCAGTGGAGACAAATTGTCGTTTCTGTGTCAACTAAACATTTATCGGCACTACACCGCCAACTGCCGCTCAGGCCCTCATCAGCAAGCTCCGCAATCTCTCGTAGCACCGCCAGCTCAAACTCTCGTTCTCCAGGTCAACCCAGCACTTCCAGCACCAGTTGCTCATACACGTGCTTGCTACGCTTGTGGCGATCCCAACCACTTTAGCAACGTCTATCTGTAACGTGTTGTAAAATAAGAGCCACCATAGCAACAGCAACAGCAGCAGCAACAACCGCAAGCTGCACGCGGAAGAACTTTCAACATCAATCTCCGCCAGGCTCAGAATGAGAACAATGTTATTAATGTTACTTTCCTTGTCAACGGTATTTATGCATCATGCTTATTTGATACTAGAGCTGATAACTGTTTTGTATCGTTTGAATTCGAAAAGCTTTTTAAAATGTAAACGCGCTAAACTCCCAAAGACCTTCGACGTAGAAGTTGCCACCGGAAGAACCATTACCGTTAGCTCCGTTCTACGTGATTGTACTCTTGAACTCAACAATCACGTTTTCCTGATTAATCTCATACCTATGCAACTAGGTAGTTTTGACATCATAGTAGGCATGGATTTTCTTCGTGAGAATCATGCCGAAGTTGTTTGTTTCGATAAGATGATTCGTTTTTCTCTTCCAAACGGTGATCAGTTACGTGTTTACGATGAGGTACTCTTGAAAGAGTTGAAGCTTATGTCGTGTATCCAAGAAAGTAAGTACTTACGCAAGGAGTACATCGCTTTCCTAGCCCATATTGTGGAAACGAAGGATGAGAGGAAAACCGTGAAAGACGTTCCAGTTGTTTGTGATTTTCCTAAAGTTTTTCCCGATAACTTACCTGGTTTACCCCCTACTCGCGATATTGATTTTCGTATTGATCTCATTCCTGGTGCTACACCTGTTGGAAAAGCTCCCTATCGCCATGCACCATCCGAAATGCGCGAGCTATCTAGCCAACTTCAAGAATTGCTTGATAAAGGCGTTATACGCCCGAGCACATCACCATGGGGCGCACCCGTTCTTTTAGTGAAGAAGAAGGATGGATCGTTCTGAATGTGCATCGATTACAGGGAACTTAACAAGCTTACTATCAAGAACTGTTACCCGCTACCCCGAATCAACGATTTATTTGATCAACTTCAATGTGCTACGTTTTTCTTAAAGATTGATTTACGTTCCGGCTATCACTAGTTGTGTGTACAAGAAAAAGACATCCCAAAAACCGCATTTCGTACTCGCTATGGCCATTATGAATTCATGGTCATGCTTTTTGGTCTCACGAACGCACCAGCGGTCTTTATGGATTTGATGAACCGTGTGTGCAAAGCCTTTTTGGATCATTTCGTTATTGTGTTTATCGATGATATTCTTATCTACTCGAAGTCGATAGCCGAACACGTGCAACATCTTCGTTTAGTTCTTGAACTTCTTCAAGGAAATCGCCTCTACGCCAAGTTCTCCAAGTGTGAATTTTTGCTCGAGGAGGTTCAATTTCTCGGTCACATCATTAACAGTCAAGGAATTCACGTCGATCCCGCGAAATAGAAGCTGTAAAGACTTGGATACGCCGAAGACTCCATCCGAAATCCATTCATTCCTCGGATTGGCGGGTTATTACCGTCGATTCATCGCCGACTTTTCTAAAATTGTCGTACCTCTTACCGCTCTAACTCATAAGGACAAACCTTTTATTTGGGGTTCTGAATAAGAGGACGCCTTTCAAACTCTCAAGCGTATGCTTTGCAACGCTCCTGTCCTCGCACTTCCCGATGAAAATGATGATTTCTTTGTTTATTGAGATGCCTCTAACCTAGGTCTCGGTTGTGTACTTATGCAACGAGACAAGGTTATCGCGTATGCATCTCGACAACTCAAGACCCACGAGAAGAACTACACTACCCATGACCTCGAGTGTGACACCTGTGCCTCCATAACCATCAAACAAATACCAAATCAATGAAATATTGTATTTCATACTTGGGATTTGCATAAATATGTGTGTCATTTGCACATATCAATTCTTGTTAGATTTCGAGCTCTAAATCGCTTTCTGGAAGGTTATGAGCGAGCTGATGCGTAAATATAACCAGTTTAATACAACAAACACTCCGGAATAGTGAAATATGCTTGACATACCTTAAATAACCTCTACATAACTTAGAAATAAGTTTTGAAGGCTTTGGTATGGCAAAATCAAGTTTATTCGCTTACAGGGACTAAATTCGACAAACTGTGAAAGTATGCCGATTCGTACTGTAACGGACATTCTGGATTATGATCATAAGTTAAACATACCCTAAATATCCTATAAATATCTTAGAAATAGGCTTTAAGGGGTTCGGTGTGCAAAAATAAAGTTTTTGGTCATTCAGGGACTAAAAGCGTCAAAAAGTGCATAAGTTTGCATTTTCGCGCATATCTTACGTTCTGAATACATCCAGACATCCAAAAAATTTTGTAATCATTAAAATATTTTATTTTAGTGATTGGTATGCCAAAACTTCATTCGTTTCGCAATTTGGATCGTTTTCGAATCCGTTACGACTTCCATCGTAATTAACCGAACAACGCAACCGTACAGCCAAACGAACAGACATCCATAACATTTCTGAGCATATTTCAAGTTCCCTATGCTTTAACATCCTTATGGAGCTTAAAAATGGGTTTGACGGGTGTTAGAAGTGCCAAAAACACGTCAATACACACACAGGGACCAAAACTGCCAAACTTCAAAAATGGCTGGTCTGCAAGGTCCTTATGGACCGTAAGGGACCCTTTGCGGTCTGTAAGCATGCCCCAGATAGCAGAAACTGGTTTCCAGCTTGATCCAGCTATTCCCCATGTGTGCAAATGGTTTTGGGCAATCTATGGGCTGGTTTATGGGTGCCCATGGTATTCTAAATCAGGGGGTGCACTTGTACGACTCAGATCGAAGCTTGGATTTCAAGAAACGATCCTAACGGTTCTCCAAAATCTATAAATATCCAACCCCATTTGCTTCAAACCCACACCTTGATCTCATTTGTTCTCTAAGTTGGAGTTCTAACACTCCATACCTGAGAATAATTAGATCAAACTTCCATTTCTTGGACCTTTTGTAAGTATTCTTTCGTTCTTTTGCGCGTTTTAAGCGTGAAAGTCAAACAAGTGTTTGACTTTCAGCTTTGACCAGTTTATGGTCAACACGAAGTTCGTTTGAACTTCGTAACGTGAGCGTAATCACGATGGCCATAGTCCTTTGTGACTATACCTATTGATTACCACGTTATTTAGGCATAGTGACGAGTCGTAATTTCGGTCAAAATACGTATTCTTCCGTATTTTGCAACCAATCTACTTTTAGGTATCAAGATCCTTTGTTTTGATATCAAACCTGTTTTCAAACCTCGTTAAACATGTTTTAACATGTTTAGCTCGTCACTTTAGGTTTAGTGCTTATATAGGGTCGTAAGATAAGCGGTCTAAACAACCGCTTAGACTTTTGAACCTGACCCGTTTGGTCAATCATTAGGATTCGACCAAACACATTTTGTGACCATAATTGCATAAGGAATAACCTTCTGAGGTTATACTTTATGGTCACTTAGTCTACTTAGTTGTATGGTAGGTAATTATATGCCTTAGGAAAAATGACCAAAATGCACTTTCTACGCCAAAATTCATTTTAAGTATATGTAACATAATTTTTGACATCTAAACTGATTAGGCAACAATATTAGACATGTTAAGGCATATTTTACTTGTCATAGGACTAGTTAGGCGGTCCGAACGCGTTTCACGCGAACGACGCGTTAAAGTAGCTTAAGCTACCTAAACGGGTCGTAATGGGTCGTAAGCACTTAGGATAGGTTTCGTTTTAGAATGTAGGCTTTGTTAAACCATATTACATGAGTTCCTATACTCATTTGGTTTATGAAACCTCATTCTATCCAATCTTCTGATTTAGGTCCGCTTATTAACATAGTTACCTATATTAGGTGCCGTTTGATTCCATGATCCCTTTAGATTTGCTTGGTTGTTATCCAAGACTTCTAAGAATTCTCAAGTGAGTACATAGACCCCTCTTTTACTGTTTTCAAATGTTTTGGGGTGATACACATGTGCCTACTTGTTACTTTCATGTTTTTCATGCTTTTATAACATATACTTGCTATGTATGTTCACTTAGCATGCTAGCATATTGATTTTCATATATTAGATTTTGTTGCATATGTTCACTCAGCATATGGACACAATGATTTACATTGCATTTTTGTTGAATATGTTCACTCAGCATATGGACACATTGTTTTACATTTCTACCTTGTATGTTCATTTTGCATACTAGGTACATTATTTTCATATAACATGCTTACATTTGGTATAACATTTGGTTTGTTTAACGAAACTAATACATTCATTAACACCGATCATGCCGTTCGTTAGTAGGTAGTGGTACCATAGGACTTTACAACTCCCATTTCTGAAATCCTAGGTTTGTTTGGGTGGAAGAAATGACCGAATCCGAATACTTTTTTGGTAGACCTTGACATTGTTTAGGGTTTATCTTACAGTCTCAAGGCTTGGATGTATACGTTTAACATTAACGCATAAGTGTTTGTATCAGTAAAGCATGCATTATTTTACAAAACATAACTTTTGATTATAATTTATCAAATGCATTGTTTTGTACATTTCATTCTTATAGGGTTGAGTAAATGCTTTTAAATCAATAAATGCTTTTATTCACTATACATTACATTACATTTAGTTATACATGAACATTTTTTTACATTGGTGGTTTGTTTGGGTAAGTGATTTAAGTAACGAGACGTGTGTAATATGATATAAGCATGGTGGATACGCCGCTGGTACTTCCTATATATAAGGGCTTTTATGGTATTACATATCGTAGCGTTATTTAAACCATTTCAAGTTAGACATAATACATTTTACACTTATATCATATCTTCATGAAACATTGTTTTACAAATAACATATTTTATACAAACTCATTTTACTTGGTTATTTATTCATCTGTGCATCTTTCTTTTATATCATCTGATTTCTTATCACTGTTTATATGATTTATAAAAGAAAACATTTTACAAGGTTCATGACTAATTTTTGTTAAAACATTTTCTTTTAAACTTACAAGTCATGAATCATGCATTAATAAAACCTATGTATCTCACAGGCATTTTTATGCTGACGTACCTATTTTTACATGTGTTCTCAGGAGATGATGCATAGGATTGATCAAGATATACTTAGGCGGACTTGGGCCTTAGTGACAATAAAAGATGCAAGACTATTTAATTATGTTGTGTATTTCTGTTTTTAAGACATTGTAACTTCTTTTAATCAATAAAACAAAATTTCAATTTCCATGTGTTATGAAACAATGATTCTGTTACAACACTCCCCGACATTTCCGCCACGATTTGTTGTTTTACGTGGTCGGGGTGTGACAGAAGAGTTGGTATCAGAGCTCATGGTTATAGGGAATTAGGTTATTAGTAATGCTTTGACCTAGTCTATAACCTTCCTAGGACCCTAACACAAGATCCTTGTGTTTAGATCTTAAAACAATACCGTCTCTTATCCTTAGGTGACAACCACAACCAGAACACAAATCTCGAATCCGCTTCAAAAAACAATCATCTGTTCTAGGATGATTTATTATAAGGTTTTGAACCCTCTAAGTTTTCAAAATCTCGTCAAAGTTGGGTCTTATAATGTGAACATGTGCAATCTGGAAGGTTGGATGCCTGTACTCTGAGTTTTCTGTCTAAGGCTAGAGTGTTCGTACAAATCCACATAATCGGACCAGTCACTCTTACCTTGGAACTCTTGGGGTGAGTGTCCACTTATAGGCTAAAGCATGCCTTCGCGATACATTAATATGACCTGATTACTTTGATTAGTCTCATTTGTTTGCCTTAGGTAACAAACAAATGATCGCAATTTTTATGCGTTATCATTCTGTTTTGATTATCCGATAACATTTCACTTGTTTCCTCCTATGTCTTTCATTTCCTCCAAAATGTCTCTTCATCGTAACGACACCCAAATGTCGGACCAGACTACCAAATTTTCCCAGCGAATAGGCGAAGTAGTCCTGAAGACTGTTGAATTAGCTACTGCCATGTATCATCTCCAGGAGGAAGCCACTCAAGAATCACCGAAGGAAACAGAAGCCAAGCCTTCCCCAAAACCAAAGAAGTGTAAAGCTTCAAAGGATCCCACAGCTGTTGCACCAAAACAAACAGGACCTAGCCAGGTGGCAGCACCACCAGCCAAGAAGCCATACTTGGGAACTGCTTCCTTGTGCAATCGATGCAACCGTCATCATCCAGATCAAACACCATGTTTCAAATGTACCCACTGTGGACGATGGGGACATTTGGTTGACATATGCCGCTTTGCTATCCAAAACAAAGCTGTTGCAAATCTTGCTGCTACTCAACTCCAAGCCAACCCTGCTCAAGCTCGCTTTCCACCTGGATCGTGCTACAACTGTGGCGAGATGGGTCATTTCGTGAACAGATGCCCAAAGATTGTCAATGCAAATCCAACCCACGTATGAGCATTTGGCTTATTAGAAGAAGCTGCTGCTTTAAAAAATTTGAATTTTCATGCTTTTGTATCTTTTGTTGAACCCTGAAACAATCTGTTTTGTTTATAAATAAATTACTGTTCACAATTCTGATGTACAAGTGTAATAACATGTGCGTATGGAATTTCCCTATAATACCTACATTAAGGAACTATGTTCTTTACAAACTACTCTTGTGATTCTCCCTTTCAAGTGATCGCTCATAATTTCCTTAAAATTTCTAAGTACTCATTTCATTCTAAGAAACGAAGAACAGAAAATAAAGTGACATTATGAGTAACCGTGCTTTTTGCACATCTGTGCCTTTAAATCCTTGGTTAGATAACTAAGGGTGTTTTTCGATCTCATACCCATATCATTACATTCTGGTTTTCATAACAACATACATAATATATGCTTTTCAAAAACCACCTTCAGGATTTAAAAAAAAACATTTCACATAGTTTGAAAACATTTTTAACATAGTATATTTACTTAACATATCAAGTGCATGATTTCAAAAGTATCATTCATGTTTTCAAAAACCTTATACATAATTTTAAAATTCGTCTAGCATGATTTTAAAACATTTTGAAAATTTACTTATCTAATACACCTACTTTATGATTTCAAAAGTATTATGTAAAAACATTAAACACATTTCTAAAAGTACCCCATGCATAGTTTTCAAAAACATTTTGCCCTTACATTGACTTAACCTTCAAACTTTGCTTCATATGTCGCCTTGGCATATCTAGCGCCTCAACTTCATGAGCATTTTTCCTTATGTTTTGACTTAAGCACGTCTAGTGCAAGGGTTCAAAGCGTCTCCCGCTTTTCAAATTCCAAAATCCATATGGGATCTTATTACCTTCAAATTAGATCCTTGTGGATGGTTACCGCTCTAATCGGAGTCCTTCATTGGATTCCTTGTATGCCTTAATTCGAACATTATGATTCCTTATAATCGAAATCGAATTTTCTTTTTAAGATCTCCCTATCTTTATAGTTAGATTCTTGGAAATATTTAAAGTGCCAATCAAAATCCACGGATTGTATACCTGGTGTGCTTTAAATACACGTGCACAATTAACAAAACAAATTAACAAAATGATAACAAATTAAAGATCAAGATAAACAATTTTATGGTTATGTGATTATGTGTTATGTATTTTCTTTTGTGTTTTTGTTTTCATTATCCAAATCCTCGTAGAATCTTCCATATCTTCATGTGAGAGATTCACAGTAGGATATCCAAAGGTACTACCCTAAATCCTTAATGGGCTTCTACGTAATAGTTAAGACCCTTAGATTATATAGTACCATTCCATAATTCAAAAGAGACCCCTTGGGTGGTCTAGTTAAAAAGATTGATTCAGGATCTGGTTAAGAATGACATGTGATGCTTTAGCTGAAAAGACTCATTGGTGGTCTATTTAAAGAGATCATTTATTGATTTAATTAAAAGGATCCTATGGTGATCTAGTCACGCTCATCGCAGGTTTGTTCATTTGGTTTTCCCCTACACATTATAAAATGCACTGTGCGGACTATGCAAGGAATTACATAATTATGGACGCGTACATAATTATGAAATTTAGTGCGCGGAAACCACAGTAAGACTTATCATGTGTAAGAACCTATAGTGGCAACAATAACGAAACGTGAACAATGTAATCGAGGTACGGTGGACGCACCAATGGCGCTTTATATACTTGTATATAAGTGTCCCTCTTACATTACAAGCATGAAGTTATTTAAAAGTAACTAGAAGTTTAGAACCCTAACCAGTGTTGTTTTATCTTTTCGACTTCATGTTTTGAACTATCACAAGTTTCCTCTAAATAAATTTCGGGATGAAATTTCCTGAAGTATGGGAGACTGTGACAGCTGTGCCTCCACGGACATCAAACAAATACCAAATCAATGAAATATTGTATTTCATACTTGGGATTTGTTTAAATATGTGTGTCATTTGCACATATCAATTCTTGTTCGATTTCGAGCTCTAAATCGCTTTCTGGAAGGTTATACGCGAGCTGATGCGTAAATATAACTAGTTTAATACAACAAACACTCCGGAACAGTGACATATGCTTGACATACCTTAAATAACCTCTACATAACTTAGAAATAAGTTTTGAAGGCTTTGGTGTGGCAAAATCAAGTTTATTCGCTTACAGGGACTAAATTTGACAAACTGCAAAAGTATGCCGATTCGTACTGTGACGGACTTTCTGGAATATGATCATAAGTTAAACATACCCTAAATATCCTTTACATAGCTTAGAAATAGGCTTTAAGGGGTTCGGTGTGCTAAAATAAACTTTTTGGTCATTCAGGGACTAAAAGCGTCAAAAAGTGCATAAGTTTGCATTTTCACGCATATCTTACGTTCTGAATACATCCGGACATCCAAAAATTTTTGTAATCATTAAAATATTTTATTTTAGTGATTGGTATGCCAAAACTTCATTCGTTTCGCAATTTGGATCGTTTTCGCGTCCGTTACGACTTCCGTCGTAATTAACTAAACAACGCAACCGTACAACCAAACAAACCGACATCTGTAACATTTCTGAGCATATTTCAAGTTACCTATGCTTTAACATCCTTATGGAGATTAAAAATGGGTTTGACGGGTATTAGAAGTGCCAAAAACACGTCAATACACACACAGGGACCAAAACTGCCAAACTTCAAAAATGGCTGGTCTGCAAGGTCCTTACGGACCGTAAGAGACCCTATGCGGTCCGTAAGCATGCCTCAGACAGCAAAAACTGGTTTCCAGCTTGATCCAGCTGTTCCCCATGTGTGCAAATGGTTTTGGGCAATCTATGGGCTGGTTTAGGGGTGCCCATGGTATTCTAAATCAGGGGGTGCACTTGTACGACTCAGATCGAAGCTCGGATTTCAAGAAACGATCCTAACGGTTCTCCAAAATCTATAAATACCCAACCCTATTTGCTTCAAACCTACACCTTGATCTCATTTGTTCTCTAAGTTGGAGTTCTAACACTCCATAGCTGAGAATAATTAGATCAAACTTCCATTTCTTGGACCTTTTGTAAGTATTCTTTCGTTCTTTTGCGCGTTTTAAGCATGAAAGTCAAACAAGTGTTTGACTTTCAGCTTTGACCAGTTTATGGTCAACACGAAGTTTGTTTGAACTTCGTAACGTGAGCGTAATCACGATGGTCATAGTCCTTTGTGACTATACCTGCTGATTACCACGTTATTTAGGCATAGTGATGAGTCGTAGTTTCGGTCAAAATACGTATTCTTGCGTATTTTGCAACCAAACTACTTTTAGGTATCAAGACGCTTTATTTTGATACCAAACCTATTTTCAAACCTCGTTAAACATATTTTAACATGTTTAGCTCGTCACTTTAGGTTTAGTGCTTATATAGGGTCGTAAGATAAGCGGTCTAAACAACCGCTTAGACTTTCGAACCCTACTCATTTGGTCAATCATTAGGATTTGAACAAACACATTTTGTGACCATAGTTGCATAAGGAATAACCTTCCGAGGTTATACTTTATGGTCACTTAGTCTACTTAGTTGTATGGTAGGTAATTATATGCCTTAGGAAAAATGACCAAAATGTGCTTTCTACGCCAAAATTCATTTTAAGTATACGTAACATAATTTTTGACATCTAAACTGATTAGGCAACAATATTAGACATGTTAAGGCATATTTTACTTGTCATCGGACTAGTTAGGCGGTCCGAACGTGTTTCACGCGAACGACGCGTTAAAGTAGCGTAAGCTACCTAAACGGGTCGTAATGGGTCGTAAGCACTTAGGATAGGTTTCGTTTTAGAATGTAGGCTTTGTTAAACCATATTACATGAGTTCCTATACTCATTTGGTTCACGAAACCTCATTCTATCCAATCTTCTGATTTAGGTCCGCTTATTAACATAGTTACCTATATTAGGTGCCGTTTGATTCCATGATCCCTTTAGATTTGCTTGGTTGTTATCCAAGACTTCAAAGCATTCTCAAGTGAGTACATAGACCCCTCTTTTACTGTTTTCAAATGTTTTGGGGTGATACACATGTGCGTACTTGTTACTTTCATGTTTTTCATGCTTTTATAACATATACTTGCTATGTTCATTAGTACACATATAGTACATGATTTCCATTATGTTTTGCTATGTATGTTCACTTAGCATGCTAGCACATTGATTTTCATTTATTACATTTTGTTGCATATGTTCACTCAGCATATGGACACATTGATTTACATTGCATTTTTGTTGCATATGTTCACTCAGCATATGGACACATTGTTTTACATTTCTACCTTGTATGTTCATTTAGCATACTAGGTACATTATTTTCATATAACATGCTTACATTTGGTATAACATTTGGTTTGTTTAACAAAACTAATACATTCATTAACACCGATCATGTCGTTCGTTAGTAGGTAGTGGTACTATAGGACTTGACAACTCCCATTTCTGAAATCCTAGGTTTGTTTGGGTGGAAGAAATGACCGAATCCGAATACATTTTTGGTAGACCTTGACATTGTTTAGGGTTTATCTTACAGTCTCAAGGCTTGGATGTAGACGTTTAACATTACCGCATAAGTGTTTGTATCAGTAAAGCATGCATTATTTTACAAAACATAAGTTTTGATTATAATTTATCAAATGCATTGTTTTGTACATTTCTTTCTTATAGGGTTGAGTAAATGCTTTTAAATCAATAAATGCTTTTATTCACTATACATTACATTTAGTTATACATGAACATTTTTACATTGGTGGTTTGTTTGGGTAAGTGATTTAAGTAACGAGACGTGTGTAATATGATAAAAGCATGGTGGATACGCCGCTTGTCACAAGCCGACCACGTAGAACATACAAAACGTGGCGGAAACGTCGGGGAGTGTTGTAACAGAATTAATGTTTCACAACCATGGAAATCGAAGTTTCATTTTATTAATCAAACATGAAAGTTTACATTGTTTTAAACAAGAACCAAAGAGTACATAACATAAATTAACTAGTTCTTGTCTCGTTTTAAGTCACTAAGGCACAGGTCCGCCTAAGTATGTCTTGATAAGTCCTATGCATCATCTCCTGAAAACACATGTGAAAATAGGTACGTCAGCATAAAAATGCCTGTGAGATACATAGGTTTGTGAAAATAGGATTCATGACTTAAATTTAAGAAAATGTTTAATAAAGTTTAGTCATGAACCTTGTAAGTTGCTTTGTCTTGTAAATCATTTGAAAAACGATAAGATCAGATGATATGTATAAATAAGAGAATAATGTAGGGTTAAATGAATAACCATGTAAAATGAGTTTGTATAAGATAAGTTGTTTGTAAAACAATGTATTGTGAAAAGTATGTTATTTGTATAAAATGTTATATGTCCAAATTGAAATGATTCAAATAACGCTACAATATGTAATACCATACAATCACTTATATATAGGAAGTACCAGCGGCGTATCCACCATGCTTGTATCATATTACACACGCCTCGTTACTTAAATCACTTACTCAAACCAAACCAACAATGTAAGATGTTTACGTTTAAACCAATTGTCAAATGTATTGAATAATATGCCAAAATGTTTATGTCAAGATGTAAATCATGCAACGTATAACCAATGTTGAAATGTTTATGTGTCAAATGTAAATCATGTAATGTATTACCAAAATGATATGTATGGCTAGTGAAATGCATCAACTAAACCATAGGTGAAATGCACAAAACAAAGTATTGAAGTAAAACTTGGTTTAAATCAAAGTTATGTTTTGTGTAGTAAATGCATGCTATACTGATATAGACATTTATGCGGTATTGTGAAAATTCATACATCCAAGCCTTGCGACAGTCGGATAACCCTTTTAGTAAAGGTTATCAAAATATGTATTCGGATTCGGTCATTCCTTCCATCCAAACAAACCCGAGATTACAGGAATGGGATTTGTCAAGTCCTATGGTACCACTACCTACTACCGAGCGACATGATCGGTGTTAATGAATGTATAGTATAGTTTAAACAAACCAAATGTCATACCAAAATGTAAGCATATGATGAATAAGAAATGTACTAAGTATGCTAAGTTAATATACAAAGCAGAAAAGTCATGTAAATCAATGTGCTAGCATGCTATCAGTTAACATACATAGCAGAATTGTAATGTAGAACCATGTACTAAGTATGCACACAATGGACATACATAGCATAAAAATGTAATGAAATCATGTACTATAATGTACTAATGAACATAGGAAGTATATGATGTAAAAACAGGAAAGCATGAAAGTAACAAGTAGGCACATGTGTTTCACCCCAAAACAGTTTGGAAAACAGTAAAAGAGGGGTCTATGTACTCACTTGAGATTGCTTAGTAGTCCTTGAGTAACAACTAAACAATGCTAGAGATCGCGGATATTAAACGGCACCTAATATAGGTAACTATGTTAATAAACCGGACCTAAATCGGAGGATTTAGATAGAATGAGGGTTCGTAAACCAAACGAGTATGGAGACTCGTGTCATATGGTTTAACAAAGCCTACATACTAAATGAAACCTAACCTATGTGCTTTCGACCCATTACGACCCGTTTAGGTAGCTTATGCTACTTTAACGCGTCATTCGCGTGAAACGCGTTCGGAACGTCTAACTAGTCCTATGACAAGTGTTATATGCCTAAACATGTTACATAATCAGTTATGTGACAAAATTTTAGGTTACATATGCTTAATTACCAATTATACATGAAAAGGGTATTCTGGTAATTTACCTAAGGCATATAAACTACCTATCATACAACTAATCAAACGATGTGACCATAGGGTATAACCTCGGAAGGTTATTCCCTACCTACTATGGTCACCTAATGTAGTTGGTCGGATCCTAATGATCGACCAAATGGGTCGGGTTCGAAGGTATAAGCGATTTATCAGATCGCTTACCCTACGACCCTAGACAACGTGGTAATCAGTAGGCATAGTCCCAAGGGACTATAACCATCGTGATTACAATCACGTTGCGAAGTTCAAATGAACTTCGCATTGACCATAAAATGGTCAACGCAGAAAGTCAAACAAAGTTTGACTTTCAGACTCGAAAAGACTCGAAAAGCAATAAAAGAACGAAAGAATACTTACGAAGGGTCCTCGAATGCTAATTTCGATCCAAGTAACTCAGGTATGAAACAATGGTTTCACCTTAGAGCTTCTAAGATCAAAATTCTTGTGGGTTTTGCAATGGATGGCATGGGGTATTTATAGTGTTCGGTTAGCCGTTAGGATCATTTCTAGGAAACCGTGCTTTGATCATGGCCATACACCTCAAGATAGTGGTTTTTGAAAACCATTTGAGCCCCTAGTATTGCCCAAAACCATGTGCACAAGAGGAAAGGACCAGATCCAATGTTTCTGCATGTTTTCTGCTGTCAGGGGGCTGATGTGGCCCGCTTCAGGATCAGGCAAAACTCAGGCGGGCCGCCTGGCCTTGTCTGATCAGAACAAGTTTGCAGAAATTACAGTTTTGGTCCCTGCACATGTTTAAGGCCATTTCCGACACTTCTAAGGCCCGTAAAGCCAACTTTAAGGCCCTAAAATGATGCCTAAACATTGTGGACATGAAACATGCTAAAAAATATGTCGGATGTTGGTTCGTTTGGTCGTACGAACACGATGTTCGCTTAATTACGACGGAATGCGCATAAGCGCGAAAAACGATCCAAATGACGCGACGAATGGATTTTTCTTATGCCAAACACTAAAATAAAATGTTTTAGTGCTTAGATAAATTTTTGGATGTCCGGATGTATTCAGAACGTAAGTTATGCGTGAAAATGCAAACTTGTGCACTTTTTGACGCTTTTAGTCCCTGAATGACACAAAAGTTTATTTTAGCATGCCGAACACTTCAAAGCCTATTTCTAAGCTATGTAAAGGATATTTATGGCATGTTTAACTTATGGTCATGTTCCGGAATGTCTGTTACAGTTCAGATTGGCATACTTTCGCAGTTTGTCAACTTTAGTCCCTGTAAGCGATTTAACTTGATTTTGCCATACCAAAGACTTCAAAACTTATTTCTAAGTTATGTAAAGGTTATTTAAGGTATGTTAAGTCTATTTCACTATTCTGGAGTGTTCGTTGCATTAAACTGGTTATATTTACGCATTAGTGCGCGTATAACCTTCCAGAAAGCGATTTAGAGCTTGAAATCGAACAAGAGTTGATATGTGCAAACGATGCACATATTTTTACAAATCCCAAGTATGAAATACAATATTTCATTGGTTTGGAATTTGTTTGATGATTGAAGTGACACAGGTGTCACAGTCTCCCCTACTTTAGGAAATTTCATCCCAAAATTTATTCGTAGGAGTCTATCTGTGACTTTGTGCCAAATAACCACCGGAGATATGAACGGCATACTCCTGACATTTCCTTAACGGACATTCTTCAGAAATGAAAATGAACAGAATGAGTCATTTTCCACCCTTTCTTCAGAAACGAAAATGAACAGAATGAGTCATTTTCCACAACCTCTTCAGAAACGAAAATGAACGGAACGAGTCATTTTCCACAACGTCTTCAGAAACGAAAATGAACGGAACGAGTCATTTTCCACAACTTCTTCAGAAACGAAAATGAACAGAATGAGTCATTTCTAGACACACGACCAAACTTGCTGTGGTTTCTGTGCACTGAATTTCATAATTATGTATGCATCCATAATTACGCAATTCCTTGCACAGTCCGCACAATTTGTTTTGTAATGTGAAGGGGAGGAAAATCAAACCTGTGATGAGTGTGACTAGACTACCATAAGGTCCTTTTAATTAGAACGACAAATGATCCTTTTAATTAGGCCACCAAGGAGTCCTTTCAGCTATCTCATCGCATGATATTCCTAACCAGATTTTTGGATCAATCTGTTTAATTAGATCACTCAAGTGGTTTAATTATGGAATAGTACAATATAATCCAAAGGTCTTTACTATTACGTAAAAGCCCATTGAGGATTTAATATAGTACCTTTGGATATCCTACTATGAATCCCTTATACGAAGATATGGAAGATTCTACAAGAATTTGGATAACAAAACTTAGATTACACAAGAACATGAAAGGAAACACATAAGCACATAATCACATAGTTGTTTAATTTGTTATTAACTTGTTATCGAATGAAAATGGATATGGAAACCAGTCAATGGACTTCAATGTCCTCTGGGATCTATCTGAAAAGATAGGAAGATCTCCCAGAAATTCGATTTTGTTTTCAAAGAAAATAATATCTGAATTATGAGACACAAAATTTTTTTTGGATTTACGAAAATACCCTTAGGTACCCTATTAAGGATTTATAGTGGTACTTTGGGTATTCGTCCAGTGTTGTAACTTGCGCTTTGTACTTCATTTCCTTGGAGGAAACAGGTACTTAGGAATTTCGTGGAAAACGCAAGAGATCATAAAATAGAAAAAATTTGGGTGGTAGTTTGCTTTTCAAGGAATACGATTCCTTAATTTTCGGTATTGTAAGGGATATGTTGTTTTTACATACAACCTCATAAATACATTGAAATGTAAATAAAAGATTTATTTATAAACAATGATAACAACTGTTTCATGGACCTTGACAACAAAAGAAAATAATACATAAGACATGATTATTTCTAAAGGGTGTTGTCTTCTAGTCGGTCAGATGCTCATCCCTGCGCTGGATTAGCATTAGCAAGCTTTGGGCAATTTCTTCGGAAATGACCCATCTTGCCACAATTGTAGCAAGAACCTGGTGGAAAGCGAGCTTGAGCAGGATTGTTGTCAGCTTGATTTGGTGCAACTTCATCTCGGCAAACTTTTGCTGTATGACCTTTACGTCCACAAATTTGGCATTCGCGGCACTTCACATTAACATGATGATGAAGTTTACATTGGTTGCACAAGGGTGAAGTTCCATTATATAGCTTCCTAGCAGGGGGTTGAGCTGGTTGATTGGGGACGGCTTGATCATTGTGAGTAACCATGGCGAAGTTCTGAGAAGCCTTTCGCTTCTTTAACTGCTCAGGGGATCCAGTCTGTTCATCCATGGTCTTTGATTCCTCTATTGGCTTCTTGTCACCCTTTCGAAAAAGTTTACGTTTCCTGATCTGAGATTCAGTCAAGGTTGCAGATAGCTCAATGGCCTGCCTAACCGTAGCGGGGTTACTACCAGTAACAATGTCCTGAACTGAGTCAGGGAGGCCATCAATGTACTTTTCGATTGCTTTATCCAACGGCGTGACCATGTTTGGGCATAACAGACTTAACTCCTCATAACGGTCCGTGTAGGCTCGATGCTCACCGCTATCTTGCTTCAAACCATCAAACTTTCTTTCTAATGCTCGCAGTTCATGACGAGGACAAAACTCCCTCATCATAAGAGCTCTAAGTTCAGCCCATGTCTGTGCTAGAGCAACTTCTGCCCCACAATCTCTCATAACCCCGTTCCACCACGTAAGGGCCCTCTTCTGGAACACACTCGAAGAAAACTCGACCTTGCGATTGTCAGGACACTGCACGTGGCGGAAAGTATTCTCAATGCTCTCGAACCATTGAAGAAGCCCAGTCGCTCCCTCAGAACCACTAAACTTGAGTGGTTTAGCCGAGTTAAAACTCTTGAAATTGCATGGACCATTGTTGTTGTTGTTGGCTTGGTTCCATTGAGCAAAGAGGTTTGGGAATTGAGCAGCCATTTGCTGTGCAATAATTTCTGCCAGTTCGGCAGTCGCTATCTGGTTTTCGCGTCGAGGAGGCATTCTAAAAGAGGAAACATGAAAGGAAACGAGTGAGAGAATTAGACGAAAAGAATGAGATGAAACAAATCTGATGAAAGCAAGGATAGTGGTCATTTGTTTGTTACTACAAAGCAACAAACGACCCCAGTGATTAATCAAAGTAAATAGGTCAAAAATAATGTATCGCGAAGACATACTCGCCTATAAGTGAACACTCATCCCAAGAATTCCCAGGTAAGCACAACTGGTCTCGCGTCTGATGAGATATATACGAAGTGCTTGCCTAGACAGAAAACCCAGAATACAGGCATTCACCCTTCCAGTTTGCACGTGTTCACATTATTTAAAACCCAAAACCTTGACGAGATTTTGAAAACTCAAAGGGGTTCAAAACCATATAACAGAGGGTTCAAAATCTTACAATAGAGGGTTCAAAACCTTACAATAGAGGGTTCAAAACCTAGTAATCAATCATCCTAGAACAGATGATTAGTTTTCAAAGCGGTTTTGAAATTTATGTTCTTGTTGTGGTCGTCGCCTAAGGATAGGTGACGTATTGTTTTATGACTAAACACAAGTAAACTCGCGTTAGGGTCCTAGAAAGGTTATAGACTAGGTCAAAGCATTACTAATAACCTAATTCCCTATAACCATTGGCTCTGATACCATCTTTTCTGTCACACCCCGACCACGTAGAACATACAAAACGTGGCGGAAACGTCGGGGAGTGTTGTAACAGAATTAATGTTTCACAACCATGGAAATCGAAGTTTCGTTTTATTAATCAAACATGAAAGTTTACATTGTTTTAAACAAGAACCAAAGAGTACATAACATAAATTAACTAGTTCTTGTCTCGTTTTAAGTCACTAAGGCACAGGTCCGCCTAAGTATGTCTTGATAAGTCCTATGCATCATCTCCTGAAAACACATGTGAAAATAGGTACGTCAGCATAAAAATGCTTGTGAGATACATAGGTTTGTGAAAATAGGATTCATGACTTAAATTTAAGAAAATGTTTAATAAAGTTTAGTCATGAACCTTGTAAGTTGCTTTGTCTTGTAAATCATTTGAAAAACGATAAGATCAGATGATATGTATAAGTAAGAGAATAATGTAGGGTTAAATGAATAACCATGTAAAATGAGTTTGTATAAGATAAGTTGTTTGTAAAACAATGTATTGTGAAAAGTATGTTATTTGTATAAAATGTTATATGTCCAAATTGAAATGATTCAAATAACGCTACAATATGTAATACCATACAATCACTTATATATAGGAAGTACCAGCGGCGTATCCACCATGCTTGTATCATATTACACACGCCTCGTTACTTAAATCACTTACTCAAACCAAACCAACAATGTAAGATGTCTATGTTTAAACCAATTGTCAAATGTATTGAATAATATGCCAAAATGTTTATGTCAAGATGTAAATCATGCAACGTATAACCAATGTTGAAAATGTTTATATGTCAAATGTAAATCATGTAATGTATTACCAAAATGATATGTATGGCTAGTGAAATGCATCAACTAAACCATAGGTGAAATGCACAAAACAAAGTATTGAAGTAAAACTTGGTTTAAATCAAAGTTATGTTTTGTGTAGTAAATGCATGCTATACTGATATAGACATTTATGCGGTATTGTGAAAATTCATACATCCAAGCCTTGTGACAGTCGGATAACCCTTTTAGTAAAGGTTATCAAAATATGTATTCAGATTCGGTCATTCCTTCCATCCAAACAAACCCGAGATTACAGGAATGGGATTTGTCAAGTCCTATGGTACCACTACCTACTACCGAGCGGCATGATCGGTGTTAATGAATGTATAGTATAGTTTAAACAAACCAAATGTCATACCAAAATGTAAGCATATGATGAATAAGAAATGTACTAAGTATGCTAAGTTAATATACAAAGCAGAAAAGTCATGTAAATCAATGTGCTAGCATGCTATCAGTTAACATACATAGCAGAATTGTAATGTAGAACCATGTACTAAGTATGCACACAATGGACATACATAGCATAAAAATGTAATGAAATCATGTACTATAATGTACTAATGAACATAGGAAGTATATGATGTAAAAACAGGAAAGCATGAAAGTAACAAGTAGGCACATGTGTTTCACCCCAAAACAGTTTGGAAAACAGTAAAAGAGGGGTCTATGTACTTACTTGAGATTTCTTAGTAGTCCTTGAGTAACAACCAAACAATGCTAGAGATCGCGGATATCAAACGGCACCTAATATAGGTAACTATGTTAATAAACCGGACCTAAATCGGAGGATTTAGATAGAATGAGGGTTCGTAAACCAAACGAGTATGGAGACTCGTGTCATATGGTTTAACAAAGCCTACATACTAAATGAAACCTAACCTATGTGCTTTCGACCCATTACGACCCGTTTAGGTAGCTTATGCTTCTTTAACGCGTCATTCGCGTGAAACGCGTTCGGAACGTCTAACTAGTCCTATGACAAGTGTTATATGCCTAAACATGTTACATAATCAGTTATGTGACAAAAGTTTAGGTTACATATGCTTAATTACCAATTATACATGAAAAGGGTATTCTGGTAATTTACCTAAGGCATATAAACTACCTATCATACAACTAATCAAACGATGTGACCATAGGGTATAACCTCGGAAGGTTATTCCCTACCTACTATGGTCACCTAATGTAGTTGGTCGGATCCTAATGATCGACCAAATGGGTCGGGTTCGAAGGTATAAGCGATTTATCAGATCGCTTACCCTACGACCCTAGACAACGTGGTAATCAGTAGGCATAGTCCTAAGGGACTATAACCATCGTGATTACAATCACGTTGCGAAGTTCAAACGAACTTCGCATTAACCATAAAATGGTCAACGCAGAAAGTCAAACAAAGTTTTACTTTCAGACTCGAAAAGACTCGAAAAGCAATAAAAGAACGAAAGAATACTTACGAAGGGTCCCCGAATGCTAATTTCGATCCAAGTAACTCAGGTATGAAACAATGGTTTCAACTTAGAGCTTCTAAGATCAAAATTCTTGTGGGTTTTGCAATGGATGGCATGGGGTATTTATAGTGTTCGGTTAGCTGTTAGGATCGTTTCTAGGATACCGTGCTTTGATCATGGCCATACACCTTAAGATAGTGGTTTTTGAAAACCATTTGAGCCCCTAGTATTGCCCAAAACCATGTGCACAAGAGGAAAGGACCAGATCCAATGTTTCTGCATGTTTTTTGCTGTCAGGGGGCTGATGCGGCCCGCTTCAGGATCAGGCAAAACTCAGGCGGGCCGCCTGGCCTTGTCTGATCAGAACAAGTTTGCAGAAATTACAGTTTTGGTCCCTGCACATGTTTAAGGCCATTTCCGACACTTCTAAGGCCTGTAAAGCCAACTTTAAGGCCCTAAAATGATGCCTAAACATTGTGGACATGAAACATGCTCAAAAATATGTCGGATATTGGTTCGTTTGGTCGTACGAACACGATGTTCGCTTAATTACGACGGAATGCGCATAAGCGCGAAAAACGATCCAAATGACGCGACGAATGGATTTTTCTTATGCCAAACACTAAAATAAAATGTTTTAGTGCTTAGATAAATTTTTGGATGTCCGGATGTATTCAGAACGTAAGTTATGCGCGAAAATGCAAACTTGTGCACTTTTTGACGCTTTTAGTCCCTGAATGACACAAAAGTTTATTTTAGCATGCCGAACACTTCAAAGCCTATTTCTAAGCTATGTAAAGGATATTTATGGCATGTTTAACTTATGGTCATGTTCCGGAATGTCTGTTACAGTTCAGATTGACATACTTTCGCAGTTTGTCAACTTTAGTCCCTGTAAGCGATTTAACTTGATTTTGCCATACCAAAGCCTTCAAAACTTATTTCTAAGTTATGTAAAGGTTATTTAAGGTATATTAAGTCTATTTCACTATTCCGGAGTGTTCGTTGCATTAAACTGGTTATATTTACGCATTAGTGCGCGTATAACCTTCCAGAAAGCGATTTAGAGCTTGAAATCGAACAAGAGTTGATATGTGCAAACGATGCACATATTTTTACAAATCCCAAGTATGAAATACAATATTTCATTGGTTTGGCATTTGTTTGATGATTGAAGTGACACAGGTGTCACATCGCTGGTATTACATATCGTAGCGTTATTTAAACCATTTCAAGTTAGACATAATACATTTTACACTTATATCATATCTTCATGAAACATTGTTTTACAAACAACATAGTTTATACAAACTCATTTTACTTGGTTATTTATTCATTTGTGCATCTTTCTTTTATATCATCTGATTTCTTATCACTATTTGTATGATTTATAAAAGAAAACATTTTACAAGGTTCATGACTAATTTTTGTTAAAACCTTTTATTTTAAACTTACAAGTCATGAATCATGCATTAAAAAAACCTATGTATCTCACAGGCATTTTTATGCTGACGTACCTATTTTCACATGTGTTCTCAGGAGATGATGCATAGGATTGATCAAGATATACTTAGGCGGACTTGGGCCTTAGTGTCACACCCCCAAAATACCACGTGCGGAAACCCCCGCGAGACGTATGACATACCAGGATCCAAGCCACCAATCACATTGAACTCATAATTATAATTAAATAAAACTTTCATTTATTAACATAAAGCATTACAAACGTTACATATCATTCATTGTGTACAGCTGAAGCATAAATCATTTGTTAAGTGTTTAGCAAACCAAGAGTACATAAACCATTGAGCTTGTATTGAGATTCCATGTATCTCGACCCATGACCACTCCAGCTTCCCAGGCAGCAAGTTCCAATTGAAATGCACCTAAAGGCCTGCAAGGCATGTAACAACAAATCAACAACAAAGTTGAGCGAGTTCACAGTTGGGTGTTCGTTTTAAGTCGTTTCAAAAACATAGTTTTTCTTTAGCTGGCTTACTTGCCGTAGGGGTTACCCCATAGTTGAAAATATGATTAACCAATTCCTTCTTTCCCAAACCATAACCAGTGCGGGCTTCCCCATGTGAACCACTAGACCGTTACCATATCGACAACTAACGAACAATAGTTGTGCCCTACGTCAATGTCTATCATCATTGACTAAGTGCCAAATCCATTTGTACACGCCCGTTCGACCGGCACGGTGTGAGGCTTGTCAACCCTAATAGCACTATCAACTAATGACCCGCTCGCCATTGGCCCGACGATTAAGTCGGTATAAAAAATGAGGAACTTCATGATAGAGTTTTGTCTAGTAAGTTTAAGGTTGTTGTCCTACCCAAGGAGGACGAACGTACGTATTCTACCCAAGGAGAATACGCAGGATTAACATTGGCATCCTACCCATGGAGGATGGCGGTATATATCCTACCCAAGGAGGATGTGTAGGTTTCGTTTTAATTCTTTAACCCATTCCAAACCACCGGGAATCCCATGCCTTAGAAAGTGTGTGAACTCACCTTGGTTTGCTTGGTTAGATTAAATGCTCGTTAAACAGTTGATCAAATAAATCCTATCGTGGTTACCAGAGACAGCCAGTTTCATGAATTCACAGTTCACGTATCTAGTCATATGTATTGCTCAAGAAAATAATAACCAAACATATAATCATCACGTATGTCATAATAAGCATAGTTCTTACTATCACGCAAGTCGCAACAAGTATCCATATCGACACACATTCACATTGCAGGTTATGGCCGTTCACCAAGTAACTAGTTTTCCAATCACAAGAGAATAGAACCCAAATCATCTAACACGTAGCCCAATTGTTACTCACATGTTTTACCCAGCCCAATCATAATAACTCAACCCATTCTGAAATTCAAATCACCTCCGCAGCCCACTGACCAGCATACTACCCGACCCAACACCTGGTTCACCATGTCCGCCCACCTGTTTACAATTTAACAACAAAAGGACCACCCCTATATCTTGGTTAGCATGCACTTCCCAACTGATGTTCATATTAACATCCTTTCATTCACGAAAAGGAATTCTAAAGTGCATGTCATTGGCCATCATGTACTATTATTTGCTACATAGGTATCTTAATCAATATCAAACAACACTTTGCTTACCAGAATAGGTTTGCCATATTAACATGTATTTCCAATTCATAATCAACAATTTACACTATGCACATAATTCTCCAATCAATATCCAGTTAATCGGCCCAAATCTTACTCGGCCCAATACCAACCAATTCTCATCCCTAATATTATCAGTAACATTTAACCAGAATCAATATATCCTATTCTTTATTGCCACAACCCTATGCAGTATATCCCACTCTAACCATTCAAGATTACCATTCAAGAGTAAATTAACTACATAACCTATTTTGATTAAAACTACAAGACCTCAATTAGTTTCATCAAGATATATATATATATATATATATATATATATATTCATTCATACACTAACATACAAACGCAACTAGAAATCAGCGAACACACACACACACACAGATATATATTGCGTTTGTATGTTAGTGTATGAATGAATATATATATATATATATATATACCTAAACGCAGATGGCACCAAATATTATCACATCACATAACAACTTCAGTTGCACGTTTATAATTATATCAAGATCATCAGTACGAATTATTCATGAGGATTCACTAAACAAGATCATACACAAACACTTAATAAAAATACAGAATTACTAACCAGGGAACTTGTCTGCTCAAGATGCAATTACGGAAGGGGGGGGGGTTTCTTCAGTCGCCAATCGTAAATTATGAAGGAGCTATAGGATTTATTTGTTGAGCTTTTTATGCTAAACATTAACTATGTTACGTACACCTAATATTTGTAACAAGGGACTTGGGGTCGGTTCCTTTCTTTGGCCGACTGAGATCATGGGCTCAAGCCCAAGAGACCAATATATGATAAACAAATTCATATGTCTAATTTGATTAAGTGGGCTGCCAAGGTAAACAAATACATATATATATCAAATTGAATTAAGTGGGCTGCCGAACCCACTTGTGTTTATATCTCTTGTTTGGGCTTCTAATAAGCTGAGCCGATACACATTGAGTATAGTGTAGGGTTTTCGAGTGTGAGCATGTGGCCCGATACATGTGCGGCCCAAATAAAAAGCGTAATGTTTTAACGGGGTTATGATGTGCGTTTAGTTAAACAAGATTATAATAACACAAAAAAAACATAAGATAGTTTCATCTAAACAAGGAACGTTGAATAGGAATAATGATCAGTTAGGATTACAGGATTAAACTGCACAAACCTTGAAAGTTCGGATTGTCACATCATCCCCAACTTGAAAGAAATTTCTTCCCGAAATTTAGCACGTAGTTACTGAGGAAGCTAGTTAGGTTGTGTAGTTTTTCCTGGTTTTCCTGGGGTGTCACATCCTTCCCCCGTTGGTTTGGAATTTCGTCCCGAAATTCCGTAGTAGCTTCAGCCTCAGTAGTGGTTTCACTTTTATCGAACAACTGGGGATACTTGTGTTTCATTTGGTCTCTCGTTCCCAGGTGAACTCTGGGCCACGACGGGAGTTCCAACGAACTCGAATAATAGGTATCCTGGTGCGTTTGAGAATCTTGACCTCCTGGTCCAAGATTTCCACTGGTTCTTTGACAAATCACAACTGATCGTCGATGGTGAGCTCCTTGAAAGGAACTGTGAGGGTTTCATCTGACAGATACTTCTTCAGATTCAACACATGGAATACGTTGTGAACTCCACTGAGTTCTTCGGGTAGATTCAATCTGTAGGCCATCTTGCCAATTCTCTCTATGATTTCAAAAGGTCCAACATATCACGGGTTGAGTTTGTCTCGTATGCCAAGGTGAGACTTTAAGTAGTACTCGATCCCCAACCTGGAACTCGAGTGGTTTCCTGAGCTTATCAGCTTAGCTTTTCTGATGGTCACGAGCTTCCGCCATTCGTTGTCGTATCTGAGCAATCTTCTCTGTTGTGTCTACGACGAGTTCTGGGCCAGTGATTTGGCTGTTTCCAACTTCTGCCCAACAAAGAGGTGATCAGCACTTCCGTCCATATAATGCCTCAAACGGAGTAGCCTAGATGCTGGTGCGGTAACTGTTGTTATAAGAAAACTCCACTAAAGGGAGGTGTCTTTCCCAGCCGTTGCCAAAGTCGATTACACATGCTCGAAGCATGTCTTCAAGAGTTTGGTTGGTGCGTTTAGTCTGCCCATCCGTCTGTGGTTGATATGTTGTGCTCATGTATAGACGTGAGCCAAAGGATTTGTGCATTACTTGCCACAAATCAGATGCAGATCGTGGGTCGCGATCAGGGATAATAGAGGTTGGCACCCCGTGCCTAACACCCACTTCTTTCAGGTAGATGACTGCAAGTGTAGAAAACTTATCAGTTTCCTTGATGACTAGGAAGTGTGCTGGTTACATGAGATAATCAACGATCATCCAGGTGATATCGTTTTCGCTTCGAGTTGTAAGTAGACTAGCGGCCAAATCCATGGCAGTCTGTTTTCACTTTCCATATAGATGTTTCTGGTTGCTAACACTTCGTCTTGACTTTCCCACAAGTCAAACATCATTCCCATACCTAGCCAGGTGGGCATTCATGCCCGATTACGAGTACCCGGTTTATAAGTCCTAATGCCTCTCATCAAAACCCAGACGACTACAAATATCGAAGCCGATGTGCCTTGCTCAACACGAGTTCCCTACAGTTCCCTACAGATGCCGGTTGCTTCTCCATGCCCCACATGGGTTCAACTTGGAAATCCTCTTCATTCAGTTCTCCAGTTTGGGCAAAGCGAGTCTGATCAGGTAAGTTAGAGTCGATAGCGAGCTGCAGAGCTCGTGTGTGTTTAGGTTTCTCAGTCGTACTCATTCAGAAGTTCCATCCAGCGATGTCATTGCATGCTTTTGCTCTTTCTAACATCGATACACAGGAGGCCCTTGTGATCGGTCTAAATAACACATCTAGTACCGTCCAAGTGATGCCTCCATCCAAAATCCCAAAGCCATGGTTTTCACCGCCAGTTGTGTGTGTTGCGCAGTTCCTCTTTGTAACTCCATCACGTATGTCATCACTCTCTCGTGTTGCGTCGATGTGCAGCTGGGACTCTGATTCGGACCATAAGGATATACCACTGAATCACTTGCACCCTCAGGTAATAACGATGCTCAGTGTATTGTAGAGTTGGGATTCGAAAGCTAAAAAGACGTCCTCCTGTTCTGTCTTTCACGAACACTGCACCCTGCTGTGCTAGAGAGATTTAAGCTGCGCGACCTTCGAAAATCTTGTGATTTATCTGTGATAGTATCAAGCGAGACCAAGAAATTGCTGTATCCTCGAAGGACTCTTTGGTGTCGATCAGTTTCCAACCAAGACGGATCTTAGCGAGATCTACGTGCATTCCCACTTCGCTGATTATTTACCCAAAAGGTACCTCTCAAACCCAGAAACTACACTTAACATGTGACAACTGTGCTCTGTAATTGAGGAACAATGTAAAACAGTGTTAATTATCAATAAAACAATGTGTTTTAGTGTTTCTATATGTGTATTTGTGTTTGATGATTTTACGATTCGATTCAATTCCGATTTCAAGCTTTAAATCGCTTTCTGGAAAGTTATACGCAAACTGGTGTGTAAACGCAGTCAGTTTAAAGCGACAAACACTCCGGAATAGTGAAATAGGCTTTACATACCTAAAATAACCTTTACATAACTTAGAAATAAGTTTTGGATGATTTGGTGTGTTGAAAATAAGTCTATTCGATCGCAGGGACTATTTGTGTCAAACTGCGAAACTATACCGATTCGCATGGTATCGAAGAGTCCGGAACTTGATGATAAGCTAAACATACCATAAATAACCTAAAAATAGCTTAGAAATAATCTTTGAGGGGTTCGGTGTGCGAAAACATGCTTATTTGATCTTACAGGGACTAAAAGTATCAAAAAAGACGTAAGTTTGCATTTTCGCGCATATCTTACGCTCTGACCACATCTGGACATCCAAAATTTTTGTACACACTAAAATATTTTTATTTTAGTGATCGGCATGCAAAAATTTCATTCGTCGCTTAATTTGGTTCGTTTTCGCGTCCGTTTGAGTTTCGTCGTAATTTAACGAACAACGCAACCGTACGACCAAACGAGCCGACATCCGAGAGTGTTCCAAGCACATTTTGAGTCCTCTAAACTTTATTGACCTTATAGAGCCTTGAAAATGGCTTAACGGGGGTCAAAAGGGACTGAAATGAGCTTAAACCAGGTGGAGGGACCTAAACTGCCAATTAACAAACTTTTGCTAATCTGGGGAGCCCAGGCGGGGCGCGTAAGCACCCTACCCATCCTTACGCGGGTCGTGTGGTAGTGCCAGCAACCAGAAAGTTTATTTCAGTAACCGTTTCATAATTCAGGGGCTGTTAATAGAAATTCTTTGTGTGGTAGCCAAGTTACCACCTCCCCAAGGCTTCTAACCTGCTTACAACACATGTATGGATGAGATTTCATGCTTGGGGGTTACACAAACATGTGTAATGATCCTATGAACTTGCTACAAGTATAAGTAGCCAAGCTCACCTCCTCATCCATTGCTCATTTCCTCATTCTCTTCTCTACATCTGATTTGGAGCTTTCTAATCTGATTATTCTTTGTAGAAAAGTTAGCTAGGACCTATTGTAAGTCTTCTTTCATGCTTATTCTTTATGTTTAAGCAGAAAGTCAAACAGTTTGGCCAACAGTTTGACTTTCGGTTTTGACCATCAATTGGTCAAGTCAAAGTTCAATTGAACTTTGCAATGTGATTGTAATCACGATGGTTATAATCCTTAGCGATTATACCTACTGACTACCACGTTGACTAGGCGTAGTGACGAGTCAAAGTTTCGGTCAAAATGCATTTTAGCACGCATTTTGCAACAGAACTATTTTCGGGTATCAAAACCCATTGTTTTGATACCAAATCAGTTCTATAAGTTAATTAAACATTTTTTGGCATGTTTAACTCGTCACTATTAGTTTAGTGCTTATTTAGGGTCATAAGTTAAGCGGTCTAAACAACCGCTTAGCCTTTCGAACCCGACCCGTTTGGTCAATCATTAGGATCCGACCAAGCTTGATTAGTGATCATAATTGCATAGGGAATAACCACTGAGGTTATACCTTATGATCACATAGGATTGGTTAGTTATTTGTTAAGTAGCTTGTATGCCCATAAGAAATGACCAAAACGCCCTTTTGAAGCTTAAATCCATATTTTATATATGTGAACATGTTTTTGACATATATTCTGATTTAGTAACATGTTTAGGTATTATTGGGCATATAAGACTTGACATAGCACATAGTTAACCATCCGAACATAGTTTTGCGCGAACGACGCGTTAAAGTAGCATAAGCTACCCTAATCGGTCGTAACGGGTCGAAAGCACTTAGGCTAAGTTCCGATTTAGGATGTAGGCTTTGTTAAACCATATCACATGAGTTCCACACTCATTTGGTTTACAAGACCTCATTCTATCCGATCTTCCGATTTAGGGTCGATTTATTTACTAGTGATCCGATTACTAGGTACTACTTGAATTTCCTTGGTTTGTCTGAGCTTCGCTAAGTTCTTTAGATCAAGGATACCCTTCTATTCAATGTGAGCACATAGTTCCCCTATTTTATTGTTTTTAATTGTTTTGGGGTGATTCATATGTATTAAAACGATTTCGATATTTTAACGATGTTTTCAAAAACGATTAAGATGGTTTATATTAAGCTAAATACGATTTCGATAATGTGAACGAAACTTGTTGGTTGTAACTACATAACGAATGACATTCATTAGCATTGATCAAGCCGACCAATATTAGGTTATGGTACCATAGGATCTGACAAATCCCGTTATCAGACTACACCCATGGTTATGTGTGGGGGGTTATGTAGGTAACGACCGAATATGATGATTGTTAACTTACCCTTTGGTGGTTTGTTAATACGAAAAACGAGGTAGTCGAGTCACGGAGGTTTGAATGTTATTAGCGAGGCAACCATAAGTAGTTTTTCAATTAAAACGAATACGATTTTGGGACGAATTAAATGATTTGGAATGATTTAAACGATATGAATGATTTGAACAAACGATTGGTTTTGGTAGTGATTAGATAATGGGAGGGGTGTAGCATGATAAAAGCATGGTAGATACGCCGCTGGTACATCTTATGTATAAATGCTTTTATCATATTACATAGCGTGACATTGTTTAGTTCACTTGGGAAACGATTTTGAAACGATATCACACAATGAGGTTTTCGAAATGATATAAACCATACGAGTTTTATTAACGAGTTTTAACGAAATGTTTTATGATTTGGCTTACTAAAACAAATGTTTTGGGGTTAAGAATCATGGCTACGAGATTTTATAAACTATATCCATCTTGATTTGAGTTGGTTAATCATGTTGCAATATTATATACTTTTCAAAACAAGGTTTTCAAGGTGTTGCAATATTTATACAAACGAGCTATGATTCTGATACTCTTACAAAACCTATGTGCTCGCCAACATTTCTTTGCTGACTTTGTTTTTACATATGTTTCAGGTGATGTTGCGTGATGATTGCTAGGAAGCATGTTCACTTAGGATCTGGACAAGGCCTTAGTGACATAAAAACGATAGTAGACGATGTTTAATTTGTTTGTTTGGTTTAAGACAATGTAATTTACTTAATGAATCAATAAAACGAAACTTTTAATTACCATGGTTGTTGAAACGATGATTCTGTTGCAACACTCCCCGACGTTTCCGCCACGGTTTTGTTGTTTTAACGTCGTTGGGGTGTGACAGAAGAGTTGGTATCAGAGCCAATGGTTATAGGGAATTAGGTTATTAGTAATGCTTTGACCTAGACTATAACTTTCTAGGACCCCAACGCAAGTTTACTTGTGTTTAGATTTTAAAACAATACCGTCACCTATCTTTAGGTGATAACCACAATGAGAACACAATAACAAATCCGCTTCGAAAATTAATCATCTATCCTTGGATGATTGATTACTAGGTTTTGAACCCCTTGTTATAAGGTTTTGATCCCTTTTAGTTTTCAAAATCTCGTCAAAGTTTGGGTCTAAATAATGTGAACACGTGCAAACTGGAATAGTGAATGCCTGTACCCTGAGTTTTCTGTCTAAGGCTAGCGTGTTCGTACAAATCCGTAGTATCGGACCAGTCACTCTTACCTGGGAACTCTTGGGGTGAGTGTTCACTTATAGGCGAGCATGTCTTCGGTGATACATTATTATGACCCATTTACTTTGATTAGTCACTGCGTGTCGTTTGTTTGTTCGAGGTAACGAACGAATGATTGCACTCCTTTTGTTTTGTCGATGTTTCCAATACCTCTTTTGTTTCTCCAATTGTCGACCTCACTCGTTTCTCATATTTCCTTGTTAGACAATGCCTCCTCGACGCGATGCTCAAACTTTTACTGCTGAAGAAATCGCAGCCCTTGTCTCTCAGTAAATGGCTGCTGTACTTCCAGGCGTTGTGACCCAAATCCACGAGTTATACAACAACAATAATAATAATAACAACAATAACGCACAGTGTAATTTCAAGAATTTCAATTATGCGAAGCCGCTTAAGTTTTCTGGGTCACAAGGAGCAACTGCGCTCCTATAGTGGTTTGAGAGTATCGAGAGCACATTCAGACATGTACAGTGTCTGAATGCGCGTAAAGTTGAGTTTGCATCGAGCGTGTTTGAGAAACGAGCTCTCACGTGGTGGAACGGAGTAATGCATGATAGGGGTGCCGAAGTGGCAATAGCAAAAACTTGGGAAGAGCTCCGAGCTCTCATGATGAGAGAGTTCTGTCCCCGTCACGATATTCGAGCTTTGGAACGAGAATTTGATGATTTGAAACAAGACGGGGGAGAACACCGTGCTTATACGGATCGATTTGAGGAGCTCAGTTTGTTGTGTCCCACTATGGTTACCCCACTGGAGAAAGCAATCGAGAGGTATATCGATGGTTTACCCGATTCCATTCAGGATATTGTGACCGGTGTTAATCCTACTACCGTCCGTCACGCGATCGAGTTGTCGGCTACCCTGACTGAGTCCCAAGTCAGAAAGGGTAAACTCACCCGCAATGGTGATAAAAAGAAGTCAACTGATTCTGATAAGGAAAAGGGTAAGGGTAAAAAAGGTGAGTCGTCGAAGAAGTCGAGGAAATGAAAGGGTGCTTAGAATTTTGCTGTTACAGCACAAACGGTTCAGAACCCACCGACTCAACCTCCTGCAAAGAAAGCATATGCTGGTACCGCACCTCACTGTGCTCGATGCATTGGTCACCATGTTGCCCAACAGGCCTGTAAACAGTGTGCTACGTGTGGTAGACTTGGGCATTTGGCCAACACTTGTCGTTTTGGTCAAAATCAGGCTGCTCAAGTCCCAGCACAAGTTCAGGGAAATGCTGCGAGATTCCCACCTGGTTCATGTTTTAATTATGGAGAAACGGGTCATTTCCATAACAACTGCCCGAGGTTGGTAAATGCGAATCCAAATGCAAACGCGAACGCGAATATGAATCCCTCTTGTGGACGGACATTCAATTTGAACGCGAATGAGGTGAGGGCAGACAACGAAGTTGTTAATGGTACGTTCCTTGTTAACAATCAACTTGCATCTGTTCTTTTCGATTCTGGTGCCGATAGGAGTTTTGTTTCGTTATCCTTTGAGCCTTTACTTGCGATACCTAGAACTAAACTGAGGAAACCCTTATCTGTTGAAGTTGCTACTGGTAAACCTCTTATTCTCGATTCTGTTATTCATGGTTGTCAATTGAACCTCGATAACCATATTTTTCCCATTGACCTCGTACCGATGCAACTTGGGAGTTTCGACATTATCGTGGGAATGGATTGGTTAACCAAACACCATGCTGAGGTGGTTTGTTTCGATAAGATCATTTGTATTCCCCTCTCGTCTAACGATGTCCTAGAGGTTCGTGGCGAGAAACCATCTGGTGGATTGAAACTCATGTCGTGCACGAAAGCTCAAACCTATCTACGAAAAGGATATATTGCTTTTCTAGCACATGTCACCGAGGAGAAAGGCAAAAGCAAGAGTATTCAGGATATTCCAATTGTTCGGGATTATCCAGAGGTGTTTCCTGATGAACTGCCTGGTTTGGCTCCAGTTCGTCAAGTCGAGTTTCATATTGACCTTGTACCCAATGCTAACCCGATTGCGAAAGCACCTTATCGTCTTGCACCATCTGAGAAGCAAGAATTATCGAAACAACTTCAAGAGTTGTCCGATAAAGGATTCATCCGACCAAGTTATTCACCTTGGGGTGCTCCTGTCCTCTTTGTGAAAAAGAAAGATGGATCTTTTCGAATGTGTATCGATTATCGTGAGCTTAACAAGCTTACCATCAAGAATCGATATCCCCTACCTCGAATTGATGATCTCTTTGATCAGCTGCAAGGTGCTACCTGTTTTTCCAAGATCGACCTGCGTTCTGGGTATCATCAGCTTCGTGTATTCGAAGAAGATATTCCCAAAACTGCATTCCGCACGAGATATGGGCATTACGAGTTCACAGTCATGCCTTTTGGTTTGACGAATGCTCCAGCTATCTTTATGGACTTAATGAATAGGGTCTGGAAACCTTATTTAGACAAGTTCATCATTGTGTTTATCGACGATATCCTCATTTATTCGAAGTCTCGAGCCGAACACGAGCAACACCTTCGTTTGACATTGGAACTCCTTAAGAAGGAACAACTTTTTGCTAAATTCTCCAAGTGTGAATTTTGGCTTAAAGAAGTTCAGTTTTTAGGACATATTGTCAACGAGCAAGGTATTCATGTGGATCCATCTAAGATTGTTGCAATCAAGGATTGGAATACACCAATGACGCCTACATAAATTCGTTCTTTTCTTAGTCTCCCTGGCTATTATCGTCGTTTCATTTCGAACTGTTCGAAGATTGCGGTTCCACTCACTGCTTTAACTCAGAAGAATAAGCCTTTTGAGTGGGGACCCAAGCAAGAAGAAGCGTTCCAAACGCTGAAACGGAAGCTCTGTGATGCTCCTGTTTTATCTTTGCCCGAGGGAAACGATGATTTCGTTGTCTACTGTGATGCGTCCAACTTAGGCCTTGGTTGTGTTCTTATGCAACGAGGCAAAGTTATAGCATATGCGTCCAGACAATTGAAAGTTCACGAGAAGAACTACACAACTCACGATCTTGGCTAGGAGCTGTGGTTTTCGCTCTCAAAATCTGGAGACACTATCTTTATGGCATGAAGTGTGTGGTTTTCATAGACCACAAAAGTCTCTAGCACATTCTTAATCAGAAAGAATTGAACATGAGGCAGCGACGTTGGGTTGAACTCCTAAACGATTACGATTACGAGATTCGCTACCATCCTGGTAAGGCGAATGTCGTAGCCGATGCGCTTAGTCGAAAGGAGCGAGTTAAGCTTCATTCTGTTTGAACTCTATCTGATCTTCAAACTCGTGTTCTTCAAGCTCAGCAATCTTGTGTTTCACAAGATTTGATAGGTAAGGAATTACCACATCAGCTTGAGCTTAAACTCGAAGCGAAGGATGATGGTTTACTCTATTTCATGGATCATTTGTGGATTCCGAAACAAGACGATCTTCGCACTTTAGTGATGGACGAATCTCATAAGTCTCGATATTCTATCCATCCTGGTGCTGATAAAATGTACAAGGATCTTCGTACTAAGTTCTGGTGGCCTGGTATGAAGAAAGATGTTGCCTTGTATGTATCGAAATGCCTAACTTGTCTCAAAGTCAAGGCTGAACATCAACAACCTTCTGGTTTGCTTGTACAACCAGAGATACCGGTTTGGAAGTGGGAGAACATTGCGATGGATCTCATCACTAAATTACCGCGTACATCTAAAGGTCATGATGCTATTTGGGTTGTTATCGATCGATTAACGAAGTCAGCTCATTTTATTGCGATTCGCGAGGATCTATCTGCTGATAAACTTGAAAAGATTTATGTTGATGAGATTGTATCTCGACATGGTGTTCCTTTGAACATCATTTCTGATCGTGATGCTCGATTTTCATCTCATTTCTGGAAGACCATACAATCTGCTATGGGAACCCAACTAAATCTAAGCACTGCTTATCATCCCTAAACAGATGGATAATCTGAGAGAACGATTCAAACTTTGGAGGATATGCTTAGAGCATGCGTGATTGACTTTGGTGGTAATTGGGATTCTCATCTGCCACTGATCGAGTTCTCTTACAACAATAGTTATCATGCCAGCATTAATATGGCACCATTCGAAGCTCTCTACGGTCGAAAATGTCGTTCACCTGTTTGTTGGAACGAGACCGGTGAAGCTCAGCTTACTGGGCCGGAGCTTGTTCTGGAAACAACAGACAAAATCAAGAAAATTCGTGATAATCTTGTGACAGCTAGATGCCGTCAAAAGAGTTATGCGGATTTACGACGCAAGCCCTTAGAATTTCAAGTCGGAGACCATGTCCTACTCAAGGTGTCACCTTGGAAGGGAGTGGTGAGATTTGGAAAGAAAGGAAAACTTGCCCCACGATATGTTGGACCATTTAAGATTTTTGAAAGGGTTGGAAAGGTTGCCTATCGACTAGAGCTACCTCTAGAGCTTGGAAATCCATCCGACTTTTCACGTGTCCAATCTGCGAAAGTGTTTAGCTGACGCTGATCTTCACATTCCACTCGACGAAATCCAAATCGATGAAACGATGCACTTTGTCGAGAAACCTGTGGAGATAGTGGACCGTACATACAAACAGTTGAGGAACAAACGAATTCATTTGGTCAAGGTTCGTTGGGAATCCAAACGTGGCCCAGAGTTTACTTGGGAACGTAAGGACCAAATGAAGGCGAAATATCCGCAATTGTTCTCACAAGTTTCCTTTAGTTAAAATTTCGGGATGAAATTTCCAAAAGTAGGGGAGACTGTGACAACTGTGCTCTGTAATCGAGGAACAATGTAAAACAGTGTTAATTATCAATAAAACAATGTGTTTTAGTGTTACTATATGTGTATTTGTGTTTGATGATTTTACGATTCGTTTCAATTCCGATTTCAAGCTTTAAATCGCTTTCTGGAAAGTTATACGCAAACTGGTGCGTAAACGCAGTCAGTTTAAAGCGAAAAGCACTCCAGAATAGTGAAATAGGCTTAACATACCTAAAATAACCTTTACATAACTTAGAAATAAGTTTTGGATGGTTTGGTGTGTTGAAAAGAAGTCTATTCGATCGTAGGGACTATTTGTGTCAAACTGCGAAACTATACCGATTCGCATGGTATCGAAGAGTCCGGAACTTGATCATAAGCTAAAAATACCATAAATAACCTAAACATAGCTTAAAAATAAGCTTTGAGGGGTTCGGTGTGCGAAAACATGCTTATTTGATCTTACAGGGACTAAAAGTGTCAAAAACGACGTAAGTTTGCATTTTCGTGCATATCTTACGTTCTGACCACATCTGGACATCCAAAATTTTTGTACATACTAAAATATTTTATTTTAGTGATCGGCATGCAAAAATTTCATTCGTCGCTTAATTTGGTTCGTTTTCGCGTCCGTTTGAGTTTCGTCGTAATTTAACGAACAACGCGACCGTACGACCAAACGAGCCGACATCCGAGAGTGTTCCAAGCACATTTTGAGTCCTCTAAACTTTATTGAACTTATAGATCCTTGAAAATGGCTTAACAGGGGTCAAAAGGGACTGAAATGAGCTTAAACCAAGTGCAGGGACCTAAACTGCCAATTAACAAACTTTTGCTAATCTGGGGAGCCCAGGCGGGGCGCATAAGCACCCTCCCTATCCTTATGCGGGCCGTGTGGTAGTGCCAGCAACCAGAAAGTTTATTTCAGCAACTGTTTCATAATTCAGGGGCTGTTAATGCAAATTCTTTGTGTGGTAGCCAAGTTACCACCTTCCCAAGGCTTCTAACCTGCTTACAACACATGTATGGATGAGATTTCATGCTTGGGGGTTACACAAACATGTGTAATGATCCTATGAACTTGCTACAAGTATAAATAGCCAAGCTCACATCCTCATACATTGCTCATTTCCTCATTCTCTTCTCTACATCTGATTTGGATGTCTCTCCCAAGTGTTTGGAGCTTTCTAATCTGATTATTCTTTGTAGAAAAGTTAGCTAGGACCTATTGTAAGTCTTCTTTCATGCTTATTCTTTATGTTTAAGCAGAAAGTCAAACAGTTTGGCCAACAGTTTGACTTTCGGTTTTGACCATCAATTGGTCAAGTCAAAGTTCAATTGAACTTTGCAACGTGATTGTAATCACGATGGTTATAATCCTTAGCGATTATACCTACTGATTACCACGTTGACTAGGTGTAGTGACGAGTCAAAGTTTCGGTCAAAATGCGTTTTAGCACGCATTTTGCAACGGAACCATTTTCGGGTATCAAAACCCATTGTTTTGATACCAAATAAGTTTTATAAGTTAATTAAACATGTTTTGGCATGTTTAACTCATCACTATTAGTTTAGTGCTTGTTTAGGGTCGTAAGTTAAGCGGTCTAAACAACCGCTTAGACTTTCGAACCCGACCCGTTTGGTCAATCATTAGGATCCGACCAAGCTTGATTAGTGATCATAATTGCATAGGGAATAACCACTGAGGTTATACCTTATGATCACATAGGATTGGTTAGTTATTTGTTAACTAGCTTGTATGCCCATAAGAAATGACCAAAATGCCCTTTTGAAGCTTAAATCCATATTTTATATATGTGAACATGTTTTTGACATATATTCTGATTTAGTAACATGTTTAGGTATTATTGGGAATATAAGACTTGACATAGCACATAGTTAACCATCTGAACATAGTTTTGCGCGAACGACGCGTTAAAGTAGCATAAGCTACCCTAATGGGTCGTAACGGGTCGAAAGCACTTAGGCTAAGTTCCGATTTAGGATGTAGGCTTTGTTAAACCATATCACATGAGTTCCACACTCATTTGGTTTACAAGACATCATTCTATCCGATCTTCCGATTTAGGGTCGATTTATTTACTAGTGATCCGATTACTAGGTACTACTTGAATTTCCTTGGTTTGTCTGAGCTTCGCTAAGTTCTTTAGATCAAGGATACCCTTCTATTCAATGTGAGTACATAGTTCCCCTATTTTACTATTTTTAATTGTTTTGGGGTGATTCATATGTATTAAAACGATTTCGATATTTTAACGATGTTTTCAAAAACGATTAAGATGGTTTATATTAAGCTAAATACGATTTCGATAATGTGAACGAAACTTGTTGGTTGTAACTACATAACAAATGACATTCATTAGCATTGATCAAGCCGACCAGTATTAGGTTATGGTACCATAGGATCTGACAAATCCCGTTATCAGACTACACCCATGGTTATGTGTGGGGGGTTATGTAGGTAACGACCGAATCTGATGATTGTTAACTTACCCTTTGGTGATTTGTTAATACGAAAAACGAGGTAGTCGAGTCACGAAGGTTTGAATGTTATTAGCGAGGCAACCATAAGTAGTTTTACAATTAAAACGAATACGATTTTGGGACGAATTAAACGATTTGGAACGATTTAAACGATATGAACGATTTGAACGAGCGATTGGTTTTGGGTAGTGATTAGATAATGAGACGGGTGTAGCATGATAAAAGCATGGTAGATACGCCGCTGGTACATCTTATATATAAATGCTTTTATCATATTACATAGCGTGACATTATTTAGTTCACTTGGGAAACGATTTTGAAACGATATCACACAACGAGGTTTTCGAAATGATATAAACCATACGAGTTTTATTAACGAGTTTTAGCGAAATGTTTTACGAATTGGCTTACTAAAACAAATGTTTTGGGGTTAAGAATCATGGCTACGAGATTTTATAAACTATATCCATCTTGATTTGAGTTGGTTAATCATGTTGCAATATTATATACTTTTCAAAACAAGGTTTTCAAGGTGTTGCAATATTTATACAAACGAGCCATGATTCTGATACTCTTACAAAACCTATGTGCTCGCCAGCATTTCTTTGCTGACTTTGTTTTTACATATGTTTCAGGTGATGTCGCGTGATGATTGCTAGGAAGCATGTTCACTTAGGATCTGGACAAGGCCTTAGTGACATAAAAACGATAGTAGACGATGTTTAATTTGTTTGTTTGGTTTAAGAAAATGTAATTTACTTAATGAATCAATAAAACGAAACTTTTAATTACCATGGTTGTTGAAACGATGATTCTGTTGCAACACTCCCCGACGTTTCCGCCACGGTTTTGTTGTTTTAACATGGTCGGGGTGTGACATAACAAGACTTTGCACAAAGTGGCTCCTCCCTCAGGAGTTCTAAAATAAGATACAAATGCCACCCATGGCGTTCCATTCTCCTGGTCAGGATTCAGAACGTTGTCAACAAATACGGTCGATTCATGTGATCCCTGAAGCTGCTGGTGTGTTGCTTAACTCAATGATCATGGTGTACAAAGTTGAAATGGCTGCATTGCGTTCGACATGCTGATCTAAGAGCTTTCTCCTCTTGGACTTCCATCTGATGATAGTACGTTCACTAGCCAATCCTCGAATGGAAACTTGTTCCTCGCAACTACTCGACGGGTTGTCAATACGTGGTCGAGGCAAACGGTTCTTGACTGTCACCTTGTTGAGTTCTCGATAGTCAGTACACATACGAAAAGGCTTCTCTTTATGGGTATAGCGAGGACTCGTTAAAGCGAAAACTCCTGTCCGACAGTTCCTGTAGTTGGTTAAACAGCTCTTGCAACCCTCCTGGTGTGAGACAGTAAGGAGTACGAGTAATCGAGGCTGCCTCTGACGTGAGATCAAGCTGAGATTCTGCCTAACAGTTGTGGAAGTAAACCTGATAATTCCTCCAGTAGCATGCTGAGTGGGATCACGGACAATTGGTGGATCCTCGATCCTCTTTTCTTTGCCCAAACATTAGTAACGGTTGCCATCATAGCGTGGTAGTCCCTCCGTAGACGCTTTCTGGCTTTCATTGCTGTTATGATGCTAACCTTCATGCCACGTATAACTGCGCGATATCTGGATAACCAACCCATACTAACAACTGCATCAAACTATCGAGGATGGCAGAAAGAAGGCCGACGTCGAACACTTATCCCACATGGTCAAGTTTACATCCCAACGGACATATAAGGTTTCATTTGACTTGCCCCGAGTTGATTCCACACCAGGTTCGGTTTCAAGAAGCATCAGGGTTAAGCAAAAAAGTGGCGGAGTGATTAGTCACCAAGAACACGTAGGCCACCATGTTGTTATAATCCCGGCATCGCCCACGACAATCCCCAATGTCCTTCCACTAGTACCACTTCCAGTGTTGTTGCTACTAGGATTCCCAAAACTGCCATTGTTCCATGGGTTGTTGGCGTCCTTACTTAACATCCGCCAGTCCTTGTTGAAGCCACCATCATTTCCATACCGAAAGTCATGATTTGCGAGTACCTTGATGTCATCGTGACTGTTGCTTCCAATGTCCTTGCTCGACACGGAGTCCTGCAACCTTTCGCCATTAGGCTCTATCCTTTCACATTTCGTGCCACGTCCTAAGGCACTACTCCTGGTGCAGGCAGTTACACATTCCATACCATGGGCGATTGTCACCGTATATGTCTTGATTAATTCGTGAAAGTTGAGTCCCATGAGTCGCTGGCTGGGGTTAAGGATTCGATTGAAGCCAATTCGCTGGTGCTCGTTGCCGGTAATCAGGGTCGTCAAAGTACTGAAGTCCATCGTTCTTGCAAGTTGACTGGGTATTACACAGTATGATACAAGAGTGTTGTAGAAGTGATCGCACTTCGGAATCTAAGGCGTCAATACGTTAAGTTCCAGCAAGCGAAGAAAGGTGAGAAAGATATCGATCAATCATTCGACGCTGCGACATCCAACACATGGATGTTCATATAAGCACCTAACATTCTACATGGATCGCTAGGCGTCCAGATGGGTGTTCAGGTAATACTCGATAGCATAGAGATTCGAAAGGATCCCGAGAGGAATAAAAAGTTCACGTTCGAGTAGGGGACAATCACTGCTATGACCCCTATAGGTTTGTTATGTTTCACATCGATCAGATAACGGAACGAAACCCCTTTTCCACTTGTTAAACCTCACTGGGACTCACATGCACCCCAAATTATTATTATGTGTGCACCCACAATAATATTGTGATTTGCATGATCATCTCAGCTCCTCTTAATTCATGTCAAATGGTTCCTCAAACTCGAGTAGCAACCAAAGAGCATCACGAAACGTAAGTCATGAATGTTTAGGGAAATACCACCCTATCAGTCACATAACACATGCAAGTAATACATGAATTCATACTATTGTGCTAAACGTGCAATCACATGCAACATCATATGTAAGTGTTCACTAGTTATGCAGTACAATGAGTATACAAGAGATGAACCTTGCAATCTGGAGCTGAGTGTCATGGTCGTAATCACGTTTTTAGAACTGTTTGGTTATAGTCTGGTTTTACAAAAACGTTTTTCCCCTTTTTAAAACCAAGTTCACTATAACCAATGGCTCTGATACCAATCTGTCACACCCCCAAAATACCACGTGCGGAAACCCCCGCGAGGCATGTGACATACCAGGATCCAAGCCACCAATCACATTGAACTCATAATTATAATTAAATAAAACTTTCATTTATTAACATAAAGCGTTACAAACATTACATATCATTCATTGTGTATAGCGGAAGCATAAATCATTTGTTAAGTGTTTAGTAAACCAAGAGTACATAAACCATTGAGCTTGTATTGAGATTCCATGTATCTCGACCCATGACCACTCCAGCTTCCCAGACAGCAAGTTCCAATTGATATGCACCTAAAGGCCTGCAAGGCATGTAACAACAAATCAACAACAAAGTTGAGCGAGTTCACAGTTGGGTATTCGTTTTAAGTTGTTTCAAAAACATAGTTTTTCTTTAGCTGGCTTACTTACCGTGGGGGTTACCCCATAGTTGAAAATATGATTAACCAATTCCTTCTTTCCCAAACCATAACCAGTGGGGGCTTCCCCATGTGAACCACTAGACCGTTACCATATCGACAACTGACGAACAATAGTTGTGCCCTATGTCAATGTCTATCATCATTGACTAAGTGCCCAGATCCATTAGTACACGCCCGTCCGACCGGCACGGTGTGAGGCTTGTCAACCCTAATAGCGCTATCAACTAATGACCCGCTCGCCATTGGCCCGACGATTAAGTCGATATAAAAAAAATAAGGGACTTCATGATATAGTTTTGTCTAGTAAGTTTAAGGTTGTTGTCCTACCCAAGGAGGACGAACGTACGTATTCTACCCAAGGAGAAAACGCAGGATTAACATTGGCATCCTACCCATGGAGGATGGCGGTACATATCCTACCTAAGAAGGATATGCAGGTTCCGTTTTAATTCTTTAACCCATTCCCAACCACCGGGAATCCCATGCCTTAGAAAGTGTGTGAACTCGCCTTGGTTTGCTCGGTTAGATTAAATGCTCGTTAAACAGTTGATCAAACAAATCCTATCGTGGTTACCAGAGACAGTCAGTTTTAAGAATTCATAGTTCACGTATCTAGCCATAGGTATTGCTCAAGCAAATAATAACCAAACATATAATCATCACGCATGTCATAATAAGCATAGTTCTTACTATCACGCAAGTCGCAGCAAGTATCCATATCGACACACATTCACATTGCAAGTTAGGGCCGTTCACCAAGTAACTAGTTTTCCAATCACAAGAGAATAGAACCCAAATCATCTAACACGTAGCCCAATTGTTACTCACTTGTTTTACCCAGCCCAATCATAATAACTCAACCAATTCTGAAATTCAAATCACCTCCGCGGCCCACTTACCAGCGTACTACCCGACCCAACACCTGGTCCACCATGTCCGCCCACCTGTTTACAATTTAACAATAAAAGGACCACCCCTATATCTTGGTTAGCATGCACTTCCCAACTGATGTTCGTATTAACATCCTTTCAGTCAAGAAAAGGAATTCTAAAGTGCATGTTATTGGCCATCATGTACTATTATTTGCTACATAGGTATCTTAATCAATATCAAACAACACTTTGCTTACCAGAATAGGTTTGTCATATTAACATGTATTTCCAATTCATAATCAACAATTTACACTATGCACATAATTCTCCAATCAAGATCCAGTTAATCGGCCCAAATCTTACTCGGCCCAATACCAACCAATTCTCATCCCTAATATTATCAGTAACATTTAACCAGAATCAATATATCCTATTCTTTATTGCCATAACCCTATGCAGCATATCCCACTCTAACCATTCAAGAGTAAATTAACTACATAACCTATTTTGATTAAAACTACAAGACCTTAATTAGTTTCATCTAGATATATATATATATATTCATTCGTACACTAACATACAAACGCAACTAGAAATCAGCGAACACACACACACACACACACACACACATATACATACATATATATATATATATATATATATATATATATATATATATATATATATATATATATATATATATATACCTAAACGCAGATGGCACAAAATATTATCACATCACATAATAACTTTAGTTGCACGTTTATAATTATATCAAGATCATGAGTACGAATTATTCATGAGGATTCCCTAAACAAGATCATACACAAACACTTAACAAAAATACAAAATTACTAACCAGGGAACTTGTCTGCTCAAGATGCAATTACGGAAGGGGGGGGGGGTTTCTTCAGTTGCCAATCGTAAATTATGAAGGAGCTATAGGGTTTATTTGTTGAGCTTTTTATGCTAAACATTAACTATGTTACGTACACCTAATATTTGTAACAAGGGACTTGGGGTCGGTTCCTTTCTTTGGCCGGCTGAGATCATGGGCTCAAGCCCAAGAGACCAATATATGATAAACAAATTCATATGTCTAATTTGATTAAGTGGGCTGCCAAGGTAAACAAATACACATATATATCAAATTGAATTAAGTGGGCTGCCGAACCCACTTGTGTTTATATCTCTTGTTTGGGCTTCTAATAAGCTGAGCCGATACACATTGAGTATAGTGTAGGGTTTTCGAGTGTGAGCATGTGGCCCGATACATGTGCGGCCCAAATAAAAAGCGTAATGTTTTAATGGGGTTATGATGTGCGTTTAGTTAAACAAGATTATAATAACCAAAAAAAAAACATAAGATAGTTTCATCTAAACAAGGAACGTTGAATAGGAATAATGATCAGTTAGGATTACAAGATTAAACGGCACAAACCTTGAAAGTTCAGATTGTCACATCATCCCCAACTTGAAAGAAATTTCGTCCCAAAATTTAGCACGTAGTTACTGAGGAAGCTAGTTAGGTTGCGTAGTTTTTCCTGGTTTTCCTGGGGTGTCACACTTAGTGACAATAAAAGATGCAAGACTAGTTAATTATGTTGTGTATTTCTGTTTTTAAGACATTGTAACTTCTTTTAATCAATAAAACAAAATTTCAATTTCCATGTGTTATGAAACAATGATTCTGTTACAACACTCCCCGACGTTTTCGCCACGATTTGTTATTTTACGTGGTCGGGGTGTGACATCGAGCTCAGTGCAGTTATTTTTGTGTTAAAGATATGGCGACACTACCTTTATGGTATAAAGTGTACGGTCTTCACCGACCATAAGAGCTTACAACATATCTTGAACCAGAAGGAACTGAACATGCGCAAACGCAGATGGGTTGAACTTCTCAACGACTATGATTGCGAGATACGCTACCATCCTGGCAAGGCAAGTGTCGTAGCGCTCTCATTCGACGAAGCTATGTGCATAGTATTCGTAATGTTCAGGCCCAGAATTATCTCGAACCCTAATTCACGATGCGCAGCATGCTTGTTTCCTTGAGAATACCTTGAAAGGGGAAATGAAGTGTGGTGCTGTCGCAGCCCCCGACCCCTGCTCGGGAGCGGGCGGCCACGAGACGCGTACAGAGCTGGTGGTATCGGTGTTTATTAATTTTGGCAGCGGAATTTATGCATCAGGAACGTAGTTAAGAAAGAGTATCAGAGTTTAAAACACCAACTTTTTATATATAATAAATACATAAGGTAAAACCCAAGTTTCCATTACAATACATTTATAGGGATAAACCCTATTTTAGTGAAAACATAATCTCCTTTTTATTTAGGTAACTTTTATAGCCATTTCTTTAAGCCTTCAGTGCTCTCAAGCTGGCTTCTATTAAAAAGATTTTATCAGCAAGAAATACTGGTGAGTGCATCCCAGTTTAATCAAAATAGGCTTTATAGCTTTACATCATTGAGAGTAATTACAATGTTTATATCTACCCAATTACTCGGTCAGTACTTGTCACTCGACGGATCTGTGACTATGGTCATATCACACATTGGATACCTGTGCCCAATTGTGAAGGTTATCAAGTACTGTATACAAACCCCATAATACTGGCAGCAATTGTAGATTACAAAAACTCAATCACTGTAATTATAACTGATAACATTTTGGGTTTTGTAAAACTTTTGAAATAATGGCATCACAAAGGGTGACAAAGATAGAATGTACTCACTTTGTTGACTTAGGTGTTACTATAGCTTCCTGGTGCTTTTCCCGGTTATTATCTATTAAAATTAAACAATGCACACGTGTTAGTAAGATAACCCAAATCACATTAGCCATACAACACAAGACAGAACTCCAACGAACTGAGTCAGGCAGAGCCTTGACATGCGTTACGGAGCCCTAGATCAATCGGGTAGGGTAATAAATACGTGATCGGGGGTTATAATACTTACAACGAGGCAGTGCTTCGCTTTTTAGGGGGTATTATTCCCGAGAGTTTTGCCTACTACAGAATTTGAGAGAGAAATGAAATTGAACGGTTGAAGAATGAGGCCGAAGCCTCCTTTTATAGGCTGGACGTATGGCGGCTCGCGCCCCACGACGCCTTCTGCTATCTCCCTCGTGGCCCATGAGGGACCTAGGCTAGGCTCTAGCCTTGGTGAATCACCTATGTAGCTTCAACATGCATCCAGACACGTGGTACAAGGCAATGTCGCCTGGTGTTACTCCGTCGCGGTCCGTGACTCGCAAGCCCAAGGGGGTCGCGCCCCGCGAGAAGCTATATTGTATGTTTTTATTTGATTTTTATTAATATAAATGTTATTTAGGACCGTTAATGAGTATACGGGGTATATTTAGGGCGTTAAGGGTGTTTTAGGAGGGTTGTTATATCCTCCCCACCTTGTTTTAAGTCTCGTCCTCGAGATCTACTGGAACATGTGTGGATATTTCTGTTGCATCTCTGACTCAAGTTGCCAAGTGTATTCCGGTCCTCAATTAGAATCCCATTTCACTTTGACCAGAACTAATCTCTTGTGTTTAAGGTTCTTGATCTTTCTATCTTTAATCTGAAGTGGTTTCTCTATAAACATAAGGTTCTCATTTACCTCTATGTCCTAAAGAGGTATCACTAATGATTCATCTGCTAAGCACTTTTTGAGGTTACATACGTGAAATACATCATGTATTCCTGCCATTTCCTCTGGCAGTTGTAGCTGATAAGCTACTGGTCCTATTCTTTTGATAATCTCAAAAGGTCTAACATACCCGGGGCTTAGCTTTCCTCTTTTAACGAATCTGACCACTCCTTTCCATGAAAAAACCTTTAACAATACCTTATCTCCAACTTGAAATTCTAACGGTTTTCGTCTGTTATCTGCATAACTCTTTTGACGATCTCGTGTTGCTTTTAGTTGTTCCTTGACTTGAATAATCTTATCCGTTGTTTCTTGCACTATCTATGGTCCAGATAGTTGCTTTTCTCCGTTTTTCTGCCCAACAGAATGGAGTTTGGCACTTTCGTCTATAAAGTGCTTCAAATGGTGCAACATTAATGCTAGTGCGATAGCTGTTATTGTGGGAAAATTCTATTAATGGTAAATGATCATCCCAATTTCCTCCAAAATCAATTACACAGGCTCTAAGCATATCTTCCGTGGTTTGTATTGTCCTTTTGCTTTGTCCGTCCGTCCGAGGATGATAAGTTGTGCTTAGATTCAACCTGGTTCCCATTGCTTTTTGGAAACTTGTCCAAAAATGAGAAGTAAAACGGCTATCTCTATCAGAAACAATAGATAAAGGAATTCCATGCAATGAAACTATTTCATTTACATATAACTTGGCTAACTGTTCCATACTGAAAGTTTCCTTCATAGGTAAGAAATGAGCAGATTTGGTTAATCTGTCTACAATCACCTAGATTGTATCATTACCTTTTTGTGTCTTGGGAAATTTGGTAACAAAGTCCATTGTTATCAATTCCCATTTCCATATTGGCATTTCTAGTTGCTGCAATAACCTTGAGGGTTTCTGATGTTCAGCTTTAACCTGTGATCATGCTAGACATTTAGCAACGTAGTTTGCTATATCCTTTTTCATTCCTATCCACCAGAAATTCTTTCTTAGATCTTGATACATCTTATCATTTCCGGGATGTATCGTATACTTAGATTTATGGCCTTCTTCTAAAATTTGGTTTCTTAGGTTTCCTTGGGTAGGTATCCAGATCCTGTTCTTATGGAATCTCCAAATTCCATCTGTTACTTTTTCTAATTCCTTAATCATTCCTTTTAAATCTTCAGCATCGTCCTTGATTGTTGTTTCCTGTACCTCTCTAATTTACTCATTTAAATCTACTTGTAGATTTAACCTGAGAGAGCGTACTCGTTTTGGCTTTTCATGATACTTTTGACTTAAAGCATCAACTACTACATTAGCTTTTCTAGCATGATACTGGATATCACAATCATAATCACTAAGAATTTCCATCCATCGTCTCTGTCTCATATTTAATTCCTTTTGCCCAGAAACATATCTTAAACTCTTATGATCTGTGAAGACAACAAACTTACTACCATAAAGATAGTGTCTCCAAATCTTAAGGGCAAAAACTATGGCTCCAAATTCTAGATCATGTGTTTTATAATTCTCTTCATGTTTCTTAAGTTGTCTAGAGGCATAAGCTATAACCTTTTGACGTTGCATCAACACACATCCATATCCTAACTTAGACGCATCATAATAGACTACAAATTCTTCAGTTCCTTCTGGTAATGCGAGTATGGGTGCATTAGTTAACCTTTGCTTTAAAATCATAAAGGCTTCTTCCTGTTTTGGTCCCCATTCAAACTTAACTGATTTGCAGGTCAGTTTGGTTAGTGGAATGTCTATCCTAGAGAAATCTTGAATAAACCGTCTATAATAACCTGCCAGTCCAAGAAAACTTCTTACTTCAGTTGGTGATTCAAGGACTTTCCATTTGGTAATCGCCTCGATCTTTGTGGGATCCATATGAATTCCTTCATGATTAACCAGATGTCCAAGGAATTGCATTTCTTGCAACCATAATTCACATTTTGAGAATTTAGCATAAAACTTTTCTTTTCTCAATAATGTCAGAAGTATATGCAGATGCTCTGCAAGTTCCTCTTTACTCTTGGAGTAAATTAGAATATCATCTATAAAGACAATTATGAATTTATCCAGGTATGGTTTACATATCTTGTTCATCATGTCCATAAATGTGGCTGGGGCATTGGTTAAACCAAATGGCATGACTGTAAATTCATAATGGCCGTACCTTGTTCTGAAAGCAGTTTTAGGAATGTCCTCTTCCTGTACTTTCAATTGATGATATCCTGAACGTAAGTCGATCTTAGAAAAGAATTGAGCTCCCTGAAGTTGATCGAACAGATAATCGATTCTCGGTAGTGGGTACCGATTCTTAATCGTAACCTTGTTCAATTCTCGGTAGTCAATGCACATACGCATTGATCCGTCTTTCTTCTTGACAAACAGTACCGGTGCTCCCCATGGAGATGAACTAGGTTGTATGAAACCTTTTCCGAGTAGTTCGTCCAAGTGTTTCTTCAGCTCCTGCATCTCCGTTGGTTCTGGTCGGTATGGTGCTTTAGCAATCAACATTACCATTTGACCCGTTTGGTCTAAACGACCAAACATTTTGTACTTATATTTGAATGGTATTTATTTACCATTTCGTTAAGTAACCCGTATCGGACTTCTCACCATTTAGGTATATCTCTAAATCTATTTCTTACGCGTTTAACCCAACATGGCTTATGCCACTTGGTGTCGTTTTAAACTTCAACTTTTATCGATTTATACGTGACTAAATCACCGTTTTACCCTTTTATTCGTTTAGGCTTACTTAGAAAGTAGCCATTCAAAAACTCATTTTATTTATGTCATCTCATGACCAAATTCCCATTTCGCCCCCTTTTACCATTAAACCTGGTTTTTTCCATCTTTTGATACGTTCCGACCCATATCATTTCGTGTCGGAATCATTTTTCGAATATAACCTTGTCGTACTTATAACCTATAAATAAATACATATCTTACAAAAAGGGTATAAGCTTTACTTACCTTGCATCCTAAATACATTTTTCCTTCATGCTTGATTCGTTTGACCCGCTTCCTTCCCAAGCTTCTCCTAGCTTGTCAAACGTCAAACTATCATCATAATTCGTAAGACGGTTAGATTAGTCATCATTACTTATGACTATTCCATCTTACGGATTTTATGTCGAAACTACTATTCAACTTCATCATTGGTTAGTTTGACTTTCAAAAGTCAACTACCTTTAATCATATAATATTCATAATTAATTTAAATCAACATCATGGTTAGAACCCGTATTATCGCATATCACACGTAATTGATCAAACTAGGAAATTACGGATTTCTTTCATAATTTTATTCATATCTACATTCATTCGGGCATTTTAACAAACACCTTGCGGGCAAGATTCTTATGTCTCTTTTGTCTAATCTCATGGTCATTTTTTTAACCAAATCATTAATTTAACAAATTTACATCTAGGGTTCGTTCCTAGACTTGTACTCATGTCAATATCACTCATACATTCAACATTCACCCTAGAATTTCGATTATGAGTGTTTATCATAAATTCAAAACATCACCAAATTACAAAATTTGACATACCTTGTGATCTCCTAGCTTAGGTGATCACAAATTTAGTTAAAGCCCCAAAATCTTGGCTTGATTTCCCTTGATTTTGGTCCAATTTGTGAGTTTAGGGTTCACTTGGAAGAACCCTTTTTTGCTCCTGTGAAGATGCCGACCAAACACACATTTGTGTGTGTGTTTTGGTTTTTGTTTTCTTTTAATTAAAAATCACATTTTGCCCCTTTTAGTCCCTTTAGTTTCAATTTTATAAAAGGCTACTAGTTCATGCTTCTTTATTGTTTTAAAACAATTAACTAACTAGGTTAATCATTCCTAGTTACTTAGTGGGTTCAGGGAAGTCATAACCCATTTTATTTCCAAGTCCCGTTAACTCGGGCCTCTTATAAACTTTGTCTTCTTAAAGCGTTTTGTTCTTCTTTTTAATTAATATTAGGATAATTTATTTAAATCCTAATATTTACTGGGTTAATTTTTACCACTAACGGTATTTCCCCCGTTCATTATTATTAACGTGGTTTGACTATCAAACCCGGTTTCGGCGTGTTACAAATCTGTTTTCCATTCGACACTTCAACTCGACCGTTTCAGCACTTTGGAAGACTTATGCACTTCTGTTCCCATACGCAGGCTGATCTGGCACTCCCTCCACTCCTTTCTAGACCGTGTTTATCTGTTAAGCATGCACTGTGAGTATCCTCGAACCCTGCTTAACGCACTTTTGGGTGTTACATACGTTCTCTATCAAAACACAACGCACACAACGCTTAAACTCTTTTAAAATGCTAACCGCTCTCGCATGTTATACGTGAATAGTTGAATGGTTGTTTGCTATATTTACCCAGTGATGACTTGCCCTACCACCCTCAACAACGATAGTACTACTATTTGGACTCAACACCTGTTTACTCAGGGGATGTTAAGGATTTCTTACTAACCTTACGTGCATGCTCACTACGGTGAACACGTATCGCGCATACTCTACCACGCAGTCATGTTGGTTAGCTTGTATCATTGTCGATAGCTAACTTGATTCGCCTCTCTACGTGTTACATGCTGGTTATGCATAAACGCTTTATTACTATACTTATGCTAAACTTATGTATTCACCTTTACGTCATTGTATTGACTTTTATTTTAACGTATGTGACAGGTTGATGGATTTACTGCTGGAAATGATCTAGGATTCTAGAAACCCACCTAAACTTAATTGCAAGTTTTGTTATGTCTTGTTTTGTTGCTTGAGAAACTACTGAATTTCGTTTCGCTTTTTGTCAGAATATTTGTTTGATTGTATGGGAAATTGAACCTTATTGAATATTGTCATAATTAGTCGTTATGGATTCTCTTGAACAACCTATTCGCATCATGCCACATCCCCGATGACAGCCATCGTTTAGGGTTTGACAATATAGTCCTTCACTTTTGGGATTTTTTGTCATTTTCATCCAAATGTCTGGCTTTTTTTTTTTTTTTTTTTTTTTTTCCAAAATCGTCCCTGAGATTTGGAAAATTTTGCCATTTTCATCCAAATGTTTGATAGAAAAAATAAGCAAATTAGATGTTTGGATGAAAATGGCAAGAAAATCCCAAAAATGAAGGACTATATTATACAAAAAGTTGTTTTGTATGAAAATGGCAAACATGCCCAAACCTCCGGGACGATTTTGGCAATTTACAATATTTTTAATTAAATGATATTTTTTATATTTTTATCTCTACATTTTCTTTCTCCTTCATTCACAACTGATGTATGCAAAATGCAACATATAAATTACATCAATGTGCAAAATGCAACATATAAATTACGGACAAAATTGTGTCAAGATTCTGTCTGCACACGGGGCCGTGTCCATCCGACACATGGCCGTGCGCAACGTACTGTCGTTTTCTATAAATGCAGCCAAGAATCCTGCACATTTGAACCATTCCAGGGACAGAGATTTGGGGAATCTTCTCACATACCATCCTAGGTATTTTCTAAAAGAAGTTTCTCAACTACCTTCTTGTCCTTTCCTCTTTTATCCACTATCATCTTCTTCAATTTTTCCTATACTTCCATTAAAACTTGAGACCTCCATAATCTCAAGCTTTATTGAGGTGTTTGAAGGATTTTTATTCATGGAATCTTGTTAAGAATAAGTTTTACAACAATGTTTTAAGTTGTTTCAGATCAAAATCATTTTAAAAAAAATCACGAAAACAAATTAAAACTCCAAGATTCCTTGTTTTGAAATCCTGTATACACCTGAACACGGGGCCGTGTCCGAAGTACTGGTTCCATAAAGTTGAACTCTTCTCGGTATGTTTTCGCAGAATGGCGAGCAGAACTAGCGGAACATCTTCGTCGCACACCAGAAACAACCGACAAGGGAGAAGGTCATCAACGGTTGAGGATTCTCTTGTAAACTACGTTTACGCTTTAAGAGAGGCCATTGATGAGATAACAGGGGTGGAAGAAGCATTGGTCGACCGTATTAATCATCTGACGGTGGGACTAGAAGGGTGTCTCTGGGAAGTCAACCTTTTGCACCAAAGTTTGAACATTCTCGCCTCTCCTCCTTTGGTTCCAATTATCACCCAAAGGACATGGAATGTGGTACCGGAAGTCATCATTCCGGCCAAATGGTACGCCATACATCAGGAACCCCCTCGAGACATACTACAAGGGGTTCCGATTGGTGTCACTACCCCTCCACAAGATGTTGAGGAACATGAAGCAGCCTCCCTTCTCCCGAGAGAAATAGAAGAATGGCTCTAGCGACATCTAGGGGACACCACTCGGCTTGGAGTTCTACAAGGCTTTTAGATACCGGAAGACTATTTCCGGAATTTTGGTTCTTATTGTAGAAGTAGAACTCCTTAGGATGATTTTACGTATCACTTGACCTATCTAATTTAGGACCAGTAACTTTTATTTTCTACTTTGTTTTCCATTTTCTAGGACTACTATGTAATTCTCTCTATGACATAATGAATGATGGTTTTAGTTAATTTGGTGTTTGGATGGCGTTGAAACAAGTAAAACACACTCGGGATAGCAAAGGGAACAAGGGAAACTTGAACCAGCACCCCATGCAGGAAAACAGGGCTATCCGACAAAAATTTTCTTCGTTACAGTAAGTTCAGCACTGGCCGTGTCCGCCCAACACGGCCCCGTGCTGCACAGTCTGCAGAAAATGCCCAGCACAGGTAAACTGGACACAGACCGTGTTCACCCAACATGCCCCCGTGTCCAGGCTTCTGTTTCTCTTTTTTAATTTTGTTACTGGCGACTGAACACGGGGCCGTGCCCGGACACCACGGGGCCGTGTCCAGCGCCCGGTAACACAAATTTTTGCTTTTTCACACCTTTTTACACATTCAATCAACCTAAAAACTTATTTTTGGGACACATTGAGGACAATGTGTAATTTAAGTGTCGGGGGGGTGTCACACCCCGACCACGTATAACATACAAAACGTGGCGGAAAACGTCGGGGAGTGTTGTAATAGAATTAATTGTTTCATAACCATGGCATACAAAGTTGTATTTTATTTATCAACATAAGAGTTACATTGTTTTAAACAGGAATCAAAGAGTTTATAACATAATTAAACTAAGTCTATCTTCATTTTAAGTCGCTAAGGCACAGGTCCGCCCTAGTGTCACGATCATCGTCCTACGCAAAAGCTCCTAAAAACACATGTGAAAATAGGTACGTCAGCATAAAAATGCATGTGAGATACATAGGTTTTGTGAAAATAGGATTCATGACTTAAGTTTAAGAAAAAGTTGTTTAGCAAAAGTCAGTCATGAACCTTGTAAATTGTTTTGTTTTGTAAATCATTTAAAAAGCGATAAGATCAAATGATATGTATAAATAAGAGAATAATGTATGGTTAAATGTATAACCAAGTAAAATGAGTTGTATAAAATAAATTGTTTGTAAACCAAAGTCTTGTAAGAAAATCGTGTTACTTGTATAAATTATAAGTCCAAATTGAATGATTTAAATAACACTATGATATGTAATATAATACAAACACTTATATATAGGAAGTACCAGCGACGTATCCACCATGCTTGTATCATAATACTCACATCTCGTTACTTAAGTCACTTAAACAAACCACCAATGTATAAAGTCTATGTTTAAACCAAAAGTCAAAAGTCCTTGTATAAGCCATGTCAAATGTTTATAAGTCCAAAAGTAGTCAAGTAATGTGTATCAAATGTTATGTATTGTAAGTAAAGTATTGTCACATAATCCAAATGTAGAAATGTACAAAACAAAGTATTTTGAATATATTAAAAAGTTATGTTTTGCAAAGTAATGCATGTTATATTGATACAAACATTTATGTGGTAAGTTAACGCATACATTCAAGCCTTGAGACAGTCGGATAACCCTTTCAGTTAAAGTTATCAAAAGAAATGTTTTCGGATTCAGTCATTCCTTACATCCAAACAAACCCGGGATGTCAGGAATGGGATTTGTCAAGTCCTATGGTACCAGTACTTACTACCGAGCGGCGTAGCTAATGTTAATGAACGTATAATAGTCTCGTTTGTGCAAACCAAATGTCATAGCAAAAGTGAACATGTTATATGAAAACAATGTACTAAGTATGCTAAGTTAACATACAAAGCAGAAAAGTCATGTAAATCAATGTGCTAGCATGCTATCAGTCAACATACATAGCAGAAATGTAATGTAAAACAATGTACTAAGTATGCACACAATGGGCATACATAGCATAAAATGTAATGTAATCACGATGTACTAAGTACACACACAATGGGCATACATAGCATGAAATGTAATGAAATCATGTACTATAATGTACTAACAAACATAGCAGGTATATGATGTGAAAACATGGAAAGCATGAAAGTAACAAGTAGGCACATGTGTTTCACCCCAAAATGTTTAGAAAACAGTAAAAGAGGGGTCTATGTACTCACTTGAGATTGCTCAGAAGTCCTAAGATAACCACCAAGCAATGCTAGAGATCACGGAATCAAACGACACCAAATATAGGTAACTATGTTAATAAACCGGACCTATATCGGAGGATCGGATAGAATGAGGGTTCGTAAACCAAACGAGTATGGAGACTCGTGTAAAATGGTTTAACAAAGCCTACATACTAAATGAAACCTAACATAAGTGTTTACGACCCATTACGACCCGTTTAGGTAGCTTATGCTACTTTAACGCGTCGTTCGCGTGAAACGCGTTCGGACCGCCTAACTAGTCCTATGACAAGTAATATATGCCTTAACATGTCTAATATTGTTGTCAAATCAGTTTAGATGACAAAATTTATGTTACATATGTTTAAAATGAATTTTGGCATCAAAGGGGTATTTTGGTAATTTACCTAAGGCATATATACTACCTATCATACAACTACTTAAACGAAGCGACCATAAGGTATAACCTCAGAAGGTTATTCCCTATATACTATGGTCACCTAATGTGTTTGGTCGGATCCTAATGATCGACCAAATGGGTCGGGTTCGAAGGTATAAGCGATTTATTAGATCGCTTACCCTTACGACCCTAGACAACGTGGTAATCAGTAGGCATAGTCACAAGGGACTATAACCATCATGATTACAATCACGTTGCGAAGTTCAAATGAACTTCGCATTGACCATAAACTGGTCAATGCAGAAAGTTAAACAAAGTTTGACTTTCGGACTCGAAAAGCAATAAAAGAACGAAGGAACACTTACGACGGGTCCCCGAATGCTAATCTAGATCAAAATAGCTCAGGTATGAAACAAAGGTTTCAACTTAGAGCACATTAGATCAGATTCTTGTGAGGAAAAGTGAAGGGTGGAGGTGGGTATTTATAGTTTTCGGTCCACCGTTAGGATCGTTTCTTGGAGAAGAGGGAATGATCACATCCCTACACTTGTTGGAAAGTTATGGTAGCTGATTTTGGCCACCATAAGAGATTAACATGTGGAACTTGACCTTTGGAGGGTGTTAGGGGATGTTAACATGTCATTAAAATGGCTTTTTCTGATCAGAAGGGGCCTCGCGTGACGCCTAGGGGGCTAGGTGTCAATCTAGGGTCCCCCTGATCAGCAAACACTTTCTAATGTTCACCTTTCAGTCCCCGTTGCGTATTAAGGCCATTTCCGACATGTCTAAGGCTCGTTAAATCATTTTCAAGGCTCCACAAGGATGCCTAAACATTGTGGACATGAAACATGCTAAAAAATATGCCGGATGTCAGTTCGTTTGGTCGTACGATCGCGATGTTCGCTTAATTACGACGGAATGCGCATAAGCGCGAAAAACGATCTAAATTGCGCGACGAATGGATTTTTCTCGAGCCAAACACTAAAATAAAATATTTTAGTGCTTACATAAATTTTTGGATGTCCGAATGTATTCAGAACGTAGGATATGCGCGAAAATGCAAACTTGTGCACTTTTTGACACTTTTAGTCCCTGTATGACCCAAAAGTTTATTTTAGTACACCGAACCCCTTAAAGCCTATTTCTAAGCTATTTAAAGGATATTTATGGTATGTTTAACTTATGGTCATGTTCCGGAATGTTCGTTACAGTTCAAATTGGCATACTTTCGCAGTTTGTCAAGTTTAGTCCCTGTAAGCGAATTAAGCGAATTAACTTGTTTTTGCCATACCAAAGCCTTTAAAACTTATTTCTAAGTTATGTAAAGGTTATTTAAGGTATGTTAAGTATATGTTGATGTTTCAGAGTATTATTCGCATTAAACTGGTTACGTTTACGCACCAGTTTGCCTATAACTCTCCAGAAAGCGATATAGAGTTTGAAATTGAATAAAAGTCAAAACATGAATAATGTAAAACATAACCAAACAAACATTGGGATCAAATAACTTCATTTTATTGATAACTGAATTGTTTACAATGATTACAAGCACAGATGTTACAGTCTCCCCTACTTGTGGAAATTTCGTCCCCGAAATTTATTTAGAGGAAACTCGTGGGAAAAGATGCGGATATTTCGCCTTCATTTGATCTTCGCGTTCCCAAGTAAACTCGGGTCCACGTTTTGCTTCCCAGCGAACTTTGACCAAAGGAATGCGCTTGCGTTTGAGCCACTTGACTTCACGTTCCATGATTTCCACAGGCTTCTCAACAAATTTCAGTGTTTTATCAACACGAATTTCGTCAAGTGGTATGTGGAGGTTCTCATCAGCTAAACACCTCTTGAGATTGGACACGTGAAAGGTTGGATGAACATTTCCAAGTTCAGGAGGTAACTCAAGTCTGTAGGCTACCTTACCGATTCTTTCGACGATCTTGAATGGTCCAACGTATCTAGGTGTAAGTTTTCCTTTCTTTCCAAATCTGATCACACCTTTCCAAGGTGAGACCTTAAGTAATACTCGATCACCGACTTGAAATTCCAAGGGCTTGCGTTTTCGGTCCGCGTAACTCTTTTGACGGCTTCTAGCTGTCTGAAGGTTATCGCGAACTTTCTTTATCTTGTCAGTTGTCTCTAAAATGAGGGCAGGTCCGGTAAGTTGAGCCTCGCCAATCTCATTCCAGCAGACTGGTGAACGACATTTTCGACCATAGAGAGCCTCGAAAGGAGCCATTTTGATGCTGGTGTGATAACTGTTGTTGTAGGAGAATTCAATTAATGGAAGATGTGAATCCCAACTACCACCAAAGTTGATCACACAAGCTCTAAGCATATCCTCCAGAGTCTGGATTGTTCTTTCAGATTGACCATCCGTTTGCGGATGATAAGCCGTGCTCAGATTAAGTTGGGTCCCCATAGCAGATTGCATGGTTCTCCAAAAATGAGAAGTGAAACGAGCATCTCTGTCAGAAATGATGTTCAAAGGAACACCATGTCGAGCTACAATTTCATCCACATAGATTTTAGCAAGTTTGTCAGCAGGAAAATCCTCACGGATTGGCAAGAAATGCGCTGACTTAGTAAGACGATCAACAACTACCCAGATGGCATCATGACCTTTCTTTGTGCGCGGAAGTTTGGTAATGAGATCCATAGTAATGTTTTCCCACTTCCAAACTGGGATCTCTGGTTGCACCAATAAACCCGAAGGACGCTGATGTTCACCCTTAACCTTAAGACAAGTAAGGCATTTTGATACATATAAGGCAATGTCTTTCTTCATACCAGGCCACCAATAGTGAATACGAAGATCCTTATACATCTTATCTGAGCCAGGATGAACAGAATAACGCGACTTATGGGCTTCATCCATAAGCAAGGTGCGAAGGTTATCTTGGCTTGGGACCCACAAACGGTCCATGAAGTAATACGATCCATTGTCCTTCAGTTCCAGAGCAGGTGTTATGTGATAGGGAAATTCCTTATCCATCAAACCTTGTGAAACACAAGATTGTTGAGCCTGAGAAATGCGTGCTTGGATATCAGATCGAGCTTGAATAACAGATTGAACACGTACACAATGAAGCTTAGTACGTTCCTTACGACTCAATGCATCAGCTACGACATTCGCCTTACCAGGATGGTAGCGAATTTCGCAGTCATAGTCGTTTAATAGCTCAACCCAACGTCGTTGCCACATGTTGAGTTCTTTCTGGTTGAAGATATGCTGAAGACTTTTGTGGTCTGTGAAAACCACACATTTTGTACCGTACAAATAGTGTCTCCAGATCTTTAGAGCGAAAATAACTGCACCCAACTCAAGATCATGAGTAGTGTAGTTCTTCTCATGTATCTTCAACTGCCTCGATGCATATGCTATGACTTTGTTTCTTTGCATCAGAACACAGCCAAGACCCAATTTAGATGCATCGCAATAAACGACGAAATCGTCATTGCCCTCAGGAAAAGTCAGAACAGGCGCGTCGCAAAGTTTCTGCTTCAAGTTTTGAAAAGCTTCCTCTTGTTTGAATCCCCACTCAAAGGGCTTGTTCTTCTGAGTTAGAGCAGTTAGAGGAACTGCAATCTTCGAGAAGTTTTCTATGAAGCGGCGATAATAACCCGCTAGACCAAGAAAAGAACGAACCTCAGTAGGAGTAGTAGGCGTATCCCAATCCTTAATCGCACTGATCTTGGAGGGATCTACATGAATACCTTGTTCGTTGATGATATGTCCTAAGAATTGAACTTCTTTAAGCCAAAATTCACACTTGGAGAATTTGGCAAAAAGTTGTTCTTTCTTTAGGAGTTCCAGAGTAAGACGAAGATGTTGCTCGTGATCAGCTCACGTCTTAGAATAAATCAAGATGTCGTCAATAAAAACAATGATGAACTGATCCAAATAAGGCTTGCAGACCCTATTCATTAAGTCCATAAAAACAGCAGGAGCATTAGTCAAACCGAATGGCATGACTGTGAACTCATAGTGCCCATAACGAGTGCGGAACGCTGTCTTGGGAATATCTTCTTCATGCACCCGAAGTTGATGATATCCGAAACGTAGATCAATCTTCGAAAAATAAGAAGCGCCCTGCAACTGATCAAAGAGATCGTCTATGCGCGGTAGGGGATATCGATTCTTGATGGTAAGTTTGTTAAGCTCACGATAATCGATACACATCCTAAAGGATCCATCCTTCTTCTTGACAAAAAGAACGGGAGCACCCCAGGGTGAAAAGCTTGGACGTATAAAACCTTTGTCAGAGAGCTCCTGAAGCTGCTTAGACAACTCTTGCATTTCAGATGGAGCAAGACGATATGGAGCTCTAGCAATGGGATTTGCACCAGGTACGAGATCAATACGGAACTCGACTTGGCGTGCTGGGGGTAGACCAGGTAACTCTTCAGGGAAAACTTCAAAATAATCCCGAACGACAGGAATATCTGAAATAGACTTACCCTTGCCTTTATCTGCTGTGACATGTGCCAAGAAGGCCACATAATTCTTTCGCAGATACTTCCGAGCTTTAAAACAAGACATGAGCTTGAGACCACCAGACGGTTTCTCACCTTGAACCTGTAGGATCTCGCCTGTCGAAAGCGGCACACGAACAATCTTCTCAGAACAAACTATCTCTGCGTGATGCTTGGATAACCAATCCATACCCACAATGACGTCGAAGCTTCCAAGTTGCATAGGCGTGAGGTTAATAGGAAAAAGATGATCGTTAAGGTTCAACTGGCAGTTGTGAAGAACAGAATCAAGAACAATGGGTTCACCACTAGCAACTTCTACTGTCAAAGGTTTACCTAGTTTCGTTCTAGACACGCGAAGCATTGGCTCAAAAGACAATGACACAAAACTCTTATCGGCACCCGAATCAAAGAGAACAGATGCAGGCTGATTATTAATAAAGAACGTACCATTCACCACTTCATTGTCTGCTTGTGCCTCTTGAGCATTCATGTTGAAAACTCGCCCTCGAGCCGGAGCTTGATTCTGATTTGGATTCTGATTCTGGTTGGCTAATCTTGGGCACCGGTTCCTGTAGTGGGTCTAATCCCCACAATTGTAGCACGAACCAGGAGGAAAATGAGGTCATGCAGCTTGACCTTGTTGCTGAGCAAGAGGCTGAGCAACTTGTTGGGCTTGGTTCTGAACTGCCTGGTTCTGGTTAACAGGAATGCGACAAGTAGCGGCAAGATGACCAGATCTTCCGCAGTTGGTGCACTGACGACACTGAAGGTGTGGTGGATGATGGCCGTTACACCTGTTGCACAAAGGTGCATTGCCAAGATAAGGCTTCTTGGCTACTGGCTGCGCAGGCTGATTTGGTGCAGCTTGGGCCTGTGCAGTAACGGCATAGTTTTGGGAAGCCTTTCGCTTCCTAGACCCTCCAGAATTCTTTCCCTTCTTGTTTTGACCTTTCTTGCTATCTTCTTTGTCAGACGCCTGCTTTTTACCCTTGTCACCCTTTTTGTGCAGCTTTCCCTTTCTAACCTGCGACTCAGTCAATGTCGCTGCTAACTCGATCGCCTGACGGAGTGTGGCAGGGTTACTACCAGTAATGATGTCTTGCACTGAGTCAGGTAGGCCGTCGATGTATCTTTCGATAGCCTTGTCGAGTGGGGTAACCATAGTCGGGCAAAGCAGACTCAACTCCTCAAACCTATCAGTATATGCCCTGTGCTCGCCACTGTCTTGTTTCAAGTCATCAAACTCTTTCTCCAAAGCTCGTTGCTCATGACGAGGACAGAATTCCCTCATCATAAGGGCCCTAAGTTCAGCCCATGTCTGTGCTAGAGCAACTTCTGCACCACGGTCTCTCATAACCCCATTCCACCATGTGAGAGCCCTCTTCTGAAACACACTCGAAGAAAACTCAACCTTGCAATTGTCAGGACACTGCACGTGGCGAAAAGTATTCTCAATGCTCTCGAACCATTGAAGAAGCCCAGTCGCTCCCTCAGAACCACTAAACTTGAGTGGTTTAGCCGAGTTAAAATCCTTGTATTTGCATGGAGCATTGTTATTGTTGTTGGCTTGGTGCCATTGAGCAAAGAGATTTGGGAATTGAGCAGCCATCTGCTGCGCAATGATTTCTGCCAGTTCGGTAGTCGCTATCTGGTTTTCGCGTCGAGGAGGCATTCTAAAAGAGGAAAACATGAAAGGAAACGAGTGAGATGATTGGATGAAGAGAATGAGATGAAACAAAATTAACAAAAGAAAAGATGGTGGTCATTTGTCCGCATTACCAAGCAAACAAACGACACACAGTGACTAATCAAAGTAAATGGATCAAAAATAATGTATTGCGAAGACATGCTCGCCTATAAGTGAACACTCATCCCAAGAATTCCCAGGTAAGCACAACTGGTCTCGCGTCTGATGAGATATATATGAAGTGCTTGCCTAGACAGAAAACCCAAAATACAGGCATTCACTCTTCCAGTTTGCACATGTTCACACTATTTAGAACCCAAAACTTTGATGAGATTTTGAAAATTTGAAGGCACAAGGCCAAAAACCAAACTGGAAGGGTTCAAAACCATATAACAGAGGGTTCAAAACCTTACAATAGAGGGCTTAAAACCTTGTAATAAATCATTCAAAAACAGAAGATTGTTTTTCAAAAATCGTTTCGGAAAAAAATTGGTTTTTGTTTTGTTAATCACCTAAGGATAGGCGATGTGCATGTTTTAAGATCTAAACACAAGATAACTTGTGTTAGGGTCCTAGAAAGGTTATAGTCTAGGTCAAAGAATTACTAATAACCTAATTCCCTATAACCATTGGCTCTGATACCAACTCTTCTGTCACACCCCGACCACGTATAACATACAAAACGTGGCGGAAAACGTCAGGGAGTGTTGTAACAGAATTAATTGTTTCATAACCATGGCATACAAAGTTGTATTTTATTTATCAACATAAGAGTTACATTGTTTTAAACAGGAATCAAAGAGTTTATAACATAATTAAACTAAGTCTGTCTTCATTTTAAGTCGCTAAGGCACAGGTCCGCCCTAGTGTCACGATCATCGTCCTACACAAAAGCTCCTGAAAACACATGTGAAAATAGGTACGTCAGCATAAAATGCATGTGAGATACATAGGTTTTGTGAAAATAGGATTCATGACTTAAGTTTAAGAAAAAGTTGTTTAGCAAAAGTCAGTCATGAACCTTGTAAATTGTTTTGTTTTGTAAATCATTTAAAAAGCGATAAGATCAAATGATATGTATAAATAAGAGAATAATGTATGGTTAAATGTATAACCAAGTAAAATGAGTTGTATAAAATAAATTGTTTGAAAACCAAAGTCTTGTAAGAAAATCGTGTTACTTGTGTAAAATGTATAAGTCCAAATTGAATGATTTAAATAACGCTATGATATGTAATATAATACAAACACTTATATATAGGAAGTACCAGCGACGTATCCACCATGCTTGTATCATAATACTCACATCTCGTTACTTAAGTCACTTAAACAAACCACCAATGTATAAAGTCTATGTTTAAACCAATAGTCAAAAGTCCTTGTATAAGCCATGTCAAATGTTTATAAGTCCAAAAGTAGTCAAGTAATGTGTATCAAATGTTATGTATTGTAAGTAAAGTATTGTCACATAATCCAATTGTAGAAATGTACAAAACAAAGTATTTTGAATATATCAAAAAGTTATGTTTTGCAAAGTAATGCATGTTACATTGATACAAACATTTATGTGGTAAGTTAACGCATACATTCAAGCCTTGAGACAGTCGGATAACCCTTTCAGTCAAGGTTATCAAAAGAAATGTTTTCGGATTCAGTCATTCCTTACATCCAAACAAACCCGGGATGTCAGGAATGGGATTTGTCAAGTCCTATGGTACCAGTACTTACTACCGAGCGGCGTAGCTAATGTTAATGAACGTATAATAGTCTCGTTTGTGCAAACCAAATGTCATAGCAAAAGTGAACATGTTATATGAAAACAATGTACTAAGTATGCTAAGTTAACATACAAAGCAGAAAAGTCATGTAAATCAATGTGCTAGCATGCTATCAGTCAACATACATAGCAGAAATGTAATGTAAAACAATGTACTAAGTATGCACACAATGGGCATACATAGCATAAAATGTAATGTAATCACGATGTACTAAGTACGCACACAATGGGCATACATAGCATGAAATGTAATGAAATCATGTACTATAATGTACTAACAAACATAGCAGGTATATGATGTGAAATCATGGAAAGCATGAAAGTAACAAGTAGGCACATGTGTTTCACCCCAAAATGTTTGGAAAAGAGTAAAAGAGGGGTCTATGTACTCACTTGAGATTGCTCAGAAGTCCTAAGATAACCACCAAGCAATGCTAGAGATCACGGAATCAAACGACACCTAATATAGGTAACTGTGTTAATAAACCGGACCTATATCGGAGGATCGGATAGAATGAGGGTTCGTAAACCAAACGAGTATGGAGACTCGTGTAATATGGTTTAACAAAGCCTACATACTAAATGAAACCTAACATAAGTGTTTACGACCCATTACGACCCGTTTAGGTAGCTTATGCTACTTTAACGCGTCGTTCGCGTGAAACGCGTTCGGACCGCCTAACTAGTCCTATGACAAGTAATATATGCCTTAACATGTCTAATATTGTTGTCAAATCAGTTTAGATGACAAAAGTTATGTTACATACGTTTAAAATGAATTTTGGCATCAAAGGGGTATTTTGGTAATTTACCTAAGGCATATATACTACCTATCATACAACTACTTAAACGAAGCGACCATAAGGTATAACCTCGGAAGGTTATTCCCTATATACTATGGTCACCTAATGTGTTTGGTCGGATCCTAATGATCGACCAAATGGGTCGGGTTCGAAGGTATAAGCGATTTATTAGATCGCTTACCCTTACGACCCTAGACAACGTGGTAATCAGTAGGCATAGTCACAAGGGACTATAACCATCGTGATTACAATCACGTTGCGAAGTTCAAACGAACTTCGCATTGACCATAAACTGGTCAATGCAGAAAGTCAAACAAAGTTTGACTTTCGGACTCGAAAAGCAATAAAAGAACGAAGGAACACTTACGAAGGGTCCCCGAATGCTAATCTAGATCAAAATAGCTCAGGTATGAAACAAAGGTTTCAACTTAGAGCACATTAGATCAGATTCTTGTGAGGAAAAGTGAAGGGTGGAGGTGGGTATTTATAGTTTTCGGTCCACCGTTAGGATCGTTTCTTGGAGAAGAGGGAATGATCACATCCCTACACTTGTTGGAAAGTTATGGTAGCTGATTTTGGCCACCATAAGAGATTAACATGTGGCACTTGACCTTTGGAGGGTGTTAGGGGATGTTAACATGTCATTAAAATGGCTTTTTCTGATCAGAAGGGGCCTCGCGTGACGCCTAGGGGGCTAGGTGTCACGCTAGGGTCCCCCTGATCAGCAAACACTTTCTAATGTTCACCTTTCAGTCCCCGTTGCGTATTAAGGCCATTTCCGACATGTCTAAGGCTCGTTAAATCATTTTCAAGGCTCCAAAAGGATGCCTAAACATTGTGGACATGAAACATGCTCAAAAATATGCCGGATGTCAGTTCGTTTGGTCGTACGATCGCGATGTTCGCTTAATTACGACGGAATGCGCATAAGCGCGAAAAACGATCTAAATTGCGCGACGAATGGATTTTTCTCGAGCCAAACACTAAAATAAAATATTTTAGTGCTTACATAAATTTTTGGATGTCCGGATGTATTCAGAACGTAGGATATGCGCGAAAATGCAAACTTGTGCACTTTTTGACACTTTTAGTCCCTGAATGACCCAAAAGTTTATTTTAGTACACCGAACCCCTTAAAGCCTATTTCTAAGCTATGTAAAGGATATTTATGGTATGTTTAACTTATGGTCATGTTCCGGAATGTTTGTTACAGTTCAAATTGGCATACTTTCGCAGTTTGTCAAGTTTAGTCCCTGTAAGCGAATTAACTTGTTTTTGCCATACCAAAGCCTTTAAAACTTATTTCTAAGTTATGTAAAGGTTATTTAAGGTATCTTAAGTATATGTTGATGTTCCAGAGTATTTGTCGCATTAAACTGGTTACGTTTACGCACCAGTTTGCGTATAACTCTCCAGAAAGCGATATAGAGTTTGAAATTGAATAAAAGTCAAAACATGAAAAATGTAAAACATAACCAAACAAACATTGGGATCAAATAACTTCATTTTATTGATAACTGAATTGTTCACAATGATTACAAGCACAAATGTTACAGGGGGGGGGGATGCTAAAACCTTTAATCTTGCAAGTCCTAACTACAAGCCTTACACAAAACTCTATTGAAACCGCTAATCACCCCAATTTTTTTTTCAAAAATTTTCATTTTTTTACTTGTCTAGGTTTAACTTGGGAATTTCAAATTCTAAAAAGGTAATATTTTTACAAATTTACAACCGATAGCGTCGTGATAAAAAGAACCAACAAAAGAAAATTATGAAACGCCATAACAAGCTTAGTTAAAATTTGATTATATATACTTGATCACATAAAAACCCATTCCCACAAAAGTGAGTTTTGAGCCTTTGTTGAGCATATAAATACATATCATTAAACTAAATGCTCATTTTTTGTTTCTTGTGTTAATAGCCGCTTGGTTCTTATGACTCTAGAACTTCCCACGACGATACATTCCCGGTCCTTACCAACTTAAACCCGAGTAAGTAAATGATGGAGGCATTAGGACTAACCCTTTTTATTTCTACACCATTATTATTATTTTTACCACCTACCCAAAATCCCCCTAGTTAGCCCCGTTGAGCCTAAACCTTTTCATTTCATAACCCAAACCAAACACCCTTTCACCCACCAAAACCCTTTTTATTTTTAACTTTTTGTTTTAGTAACAAGCTGAGTTTCTCGTAGGACTTTAAAAAATATATATATATATATATATATATTGATGATGAAGCAAAAGAGAAATAAACAAACAAGTTTATCAAAAATAACTTTGTTTGAATAAAAGCTTCATCAAAATAAAAGTTGCAAAAATAAAAAAGTCTTACGAAAACCAACGCTTGTTACGCTTTTCGCCCTTTTACTAACCACTAACCCAACCACATACCTTAAACCGAAGCCTAACCCATCACCCCAAAAGTCCTCTTGATATTTACAAAGGTATATAGTTAAAAAGGAGGACGATTGATTGCTTGGCAAGCCTATAGAAGGAGTAAGTTCCATGCCGCTCTCGAGTGATTCACTAAAATACATTTTTCGGCCGAGTGTTGAGTGATCCCTGTGAGGTATGTGAACTTGTATATAAATGGAATTTTAAAGAGGCATGTTATGCCCTAATAAGTAATTTATCTTATGAAAAGTTTTAAATAAATCATGACGAATAGGACTGTAAATAAATAAAAATAAAACTTAATAAAGAATCTTGGAAATCCCGACACTCTATGACAAGCCCAAAAACCTTCTATTCTACCCATTCCATTTGGGAGTGTAAAGCCACATTATAAAGAGTTTTGCTTGAGGACAAGCAAAGATTCAAGTGTGGGGGTATTTGATATGTGCAAAATCCAACATATAAATTACATCAATTGTGGCATAAAACTAACCATTTTTTAGTACTAATGTTGGAAAAAGTGTGCTTTTGTCTTCCTTTTGTATTTTCAGGATTAAATGAGCTCAAATTAACAAAAGAAGCAAAAAGACAGCTAAATCTAACATAAATACAAGAAAAGGATCAAACGTGACATGCTCGACCCCACAACAACATCTTCCCAAGCGAAACAAGAAAACAGAAGGCTGAACACGCCCCGTGCTCAGTGAAAACGGGGGCGTGCCCAAGTGCCAGCAGAAAAGACAAAGCTGTAGAAGCTTCTATCGCCCACCATGGGGTCGTGCTCAGCGGACACAGGGCCGTGGTCAACTCTAAGATTCGCAGGATCTGGGGAAATCTTGATAGTACAGATTTGCTTCTGCACACAGGGGCGTGGTCAACTGATGCAGACAAAATGCAATTAATGAAGACAGAGAAGGATGTGGACACGGGGCCGTGCCCGAGCTTCTGTTCAGCCTATAAATAGGAGTGCTTGGCTCAATTGCAAACCATCCCTTGGCACACCAACTCTCTCACACTTCACCCACCACCCACCACCACCATAACACCATCATCCACCACCATCATCCATTGTCCATCATAGAGTGTGTGAGTCGTCTCGGGATCCAAGATTGATCGTAAGAGTTCTTGACAATCAAGGCCATGTTTGCCTAAGTCTCTTACATCACTTAGTGAAGACAAAGTGTCTAGTGTAATACTTTTTATTTTTAATCTTTTCGCACTTTTTACTTGGTTATGTATTAATGACTTTAATAACTAGTTTCTTATGTTGAAGGTGATTTTTCCTTATCGTTTGTCCGTGGTGTCTTGGCATTATTTTACTGTCTATATAAAATAAAAGATTTTCACCATTCATATCTCTACGGTCTATATGGATGTATGTTGGCTACCTGGTCGGGGGTTAAGGGAACGGTTTGGTAAATGTCTTGCCTTGTTCAGTGTATAGATCCTACAAGGACCTGGGTCAAATTTAGTAGGACCCTCCTTCAATACTTAACGGTATTGGATGGCGGGGGTCCAAACTCTTTGATCCCCTCATATATAAGTTACTATTAATACTTTAACCCGGCTACTTAGGACTGTATCCCTGCTGACTCAGACTACTTAGCCGAGGGTAACGCCACCTTCAAAAGAGGGGCCTACCATAATATGTATTAATAACTTAATTAATTATCTTTCAATAATCCGACCCTTTATGATTGTATCCTTGCTGACTCAAACTACTGGGTTGAGGGTAACGTCACCTTCAAAAGAGGGGCCTACTACAATAACTAAGATAATCTCTTAAAAAGTGCAAAAGTTCGGAAATAATCAAAGGTTATACTATACACGAGTCGGAGCCAAGTGATTCATCTTGTCTATCTGTTTTTCTTTTTATTTTATTTTCAGCATTTTAGTTAGTTTTTATTTTTCTAGTTTAAAACCTTTTTCTAACTTTTTGATTTGATTAGACGTTGAGGATAAACCGGTACTAAAAGCTCTTGTGTCCTTGGACGACCTCGGTATCTTACCAATACTATACTACGCTCACGATGGGTGCACTTGCCCATATGTGTGTTTAGTGTTAGTAAATATCGTGTTTTATAAATTTAAAACTTGGCTAAAAAAGTGTAAAAGGGCTTTAAATAAACATTAAAACCATAACACACTTCACGCACATCAAGTTTTTGGCGCCGTTGCCGGGGACACAAGGATTTTCAGAAAGTTAGGAATCAACGGCTTAATCGTTTTTTTTATTTTTCTATTTTTTTTAGGATTTTTCTTAATTTTTCAGCTTCTACAGAATTCAGCACGGGCCGTGCCCGCTGTACACGCCCTGTGCCCAATCTTTGGAACTAGCAATCCTGTTTTAAGTTAGACAGTAAGCTGAACACGAGGCCGTGCCCACTCAACACGCCCTGTGCCCAAGATTCAGTTACTGAAAACAGAACCGTAAGATCTCGACGGTTGGTAATTTCTGACACAAACATGAGTGATACTGATATTTTTTACTTTCAGCACTCTTATGGTACGTGGTGTCAAATATGTGGTGGTTCCCATAAGGAATTAAAATGTTATTTTATAAATTATAAGCCCCACTATATAGACCCATCGTTTTCCTGTATCCTTAAGAGGGGCGAAAGTAAAAATAATCCTTATCTCTCCCTCGAATGCTCTCAACCGGATTTTCTAGGAGAAATGCTTTTTGATGAACAATTTCAATTAGAAGATCTAATTATTAATTGATTAAAAGAACTCAGGATAGATTTCAATAATTTATCTCAAGACGATAACCAAGAAGAAGTGTTGGGATCGCATTCAAACAACTTCGTTGTTCCCGACGATACCTCTAAATCTAGCGAGGACTTGAGCGATAGTCGTCCCTGTGTCGATTGTGCCATGAAGGACTCCCCATCGACTTCATTCGATGCATACATAGACCTGAGCGATTCGGCATACACCTTCTTTAACGAGAGCCCGGGAAAGGGTTGGACTTGTCCACCTACACATAGCATAGGAATCACCCTCACCGACAACCTCTTGCGTTCTCGTCTTAATCTAGAACAATTAAGGTATCTTAGGCACTTTGGGGTTGTTCCATCCAGTAAGGAACCGCCCGATCCGGGAAAGTTCCTTAAAAATAAACGAATTCCATAAGGCAGCTTCTAGACACGGGGCCGTGTCCAGGTCAACACGCCCCCGTGTCCACCGAAAGATTCCCTTCTGATTTCATCAGAATACGGACAAAATTGTGTCAGGATTCTGTCTGCACACGGGGCCGTGTCCATCCGATACGGGGCCGTGCGCAACGTACTGTCGTTTTCTATAAATGCAGCCAAGAATCCTGCACATTTAAACCATTCCAGGGACAGAGATTTGGGGAATCTTCTCACATACCATCCTAGGTATTTTCTAAAAGAAGTTTCTCAACTACCTTCTTGTCATTTCCTCTTTTATCCACTATCATCTTCTTCAATTTTTCCTATACTTCCATTAAAACTTGAGACCTCCATAATCTCAAGCTTTATTGAGGTGTTTGAAGGATTTTTATTCATGGAATCTTGTTAAGAATAAGTTTTACAACAATGTTTTAAGTTGTTTCTGATCAAATGCGTTTTAAAAAATCACGAAAACAAATTAAAACTCCAAGATTCCTTGTTTCGAAATCCTGTATACACCTGAACACGGGGCCGTGTTCACTGACCACGGGGCCGTGTCCGAAGTACTGGTTCCATAAAGTTGAACTCTTCTTGGTATGTTTTTGCAGAATGGCGAGCAGAACTAGCGGAACATCTTTGTCGTACACCAGAAACAACCGACAAGGGAGAAGGTCATCAACGGTTGAGGATTCTCTTGTAAACTACGTTTACGCTTTAAGAGAGGCCATTGATGAGATAACAGGGGTGGAAGAAGCATTGGTCGACCGTATTAATCATCTGACGGTGGGACTAGAAGGGTGTCTCCGAGAAGTCAACCTTTTGCACCAAAGGTTGAACATTCTCGCCTCTCCTCCTTTGGTTCCAATTATCACCCAAAGGGCATGGAATGTGGTATCGGAAGTCATCATTCCGGCCGAATGGTACGCCATACATCAGGAACCCCCTCGAGACATACTACAAGGGGTTCCGATTGGTGTCAGTACCCCTCCACAAGATGTTGAGGAACATGAAGCAGCCTCCCTTCTCCCGAGAGAAATAGAAGAATGGCTCTAGCGACATCTAGGAGACACCACTCGGCTTGGAGTTCTACAAGACTTTTAGATACCGGAAGACTATTTCTGGAATTTTGGTTCTTATTGTAGAAGTAGAACTCCTTAGGATGATTTTACGTATCACTTGACCTATCTAATTTAGGACCAGTAACTTTTATTTTCTACTTTGTTTTCCATTTTCTAGGACTACTATGTAATTCTCTCTATGTCATAATGAATGATGGTTTTAGTTAATTTGGTGTTTGGATGGTGTTGAAACAAGTAAAACACACTCGGGATGGCAAAGGGAACAAGGGAAACTTGAACCAGCACCCCATGCAGGAAAACAGGGCCATCCAACAAAAAATTTCTTCGTTACAGTAAGTTCAGCACGGGCCGTGTCCGCCCAACACGGCCCCGTGTTGCACAGTCTGCAGAAAATGCCCAGTTCAGGTAAACTGGACACGGCCCGTGTTCACCCAACACGCCCCCGTGTCCAGGCTTCTGTTTCTCTTTTTCAATTTTGTTACTGGCGAATGAACACGGGGCCGTGCCCGGACACCACGGGGCCGTGTCCAGCGCCCAGTAACACAAATTTTTGCTTTTTCACACCTTTTTACACATTCAATCAACCTAAAAACTTATTTTTGGGACACACTGAGAACAATGTGTAATTTAAGTGTGTGTGGGGGGGGGGGGATGCTAAAACCTTGAATCTTGCAAGTCCTAACTACTAGCCTTACACAAAACTCTATTGGAACCGCTAATCACCCGAATTTTTTTTTCAAAAATTTTCATTTTTTTTACTTGTCTAGGTTTAACTTGGGAATTTCAAATTCTAAAAAGGTTATATTTTTACAAATTTACAACCGATAGCGTCGTGATAAAAAGAACCAACATAAGAAAATTATGAAACGGCATGACAAGCTTAGTTAAAATCTTTATATATAATAAAGGAACAAAGGTTGGGACACTTGTCCCCTCCACATTCATTTGAGACACATGTCAACCCCTCCTTTTATTTGCTACCGTGTTCATCATCCAGACTATCCACGCCTCCTTATTCCCCTGAACCGGGTTTTTTTGTGTTCCATCTTCCTAACCCTAATAATTTTCCCATTTCCACCGTTTCTCTATCTTGCCTCTCTCCTTTGTTCTCAATCAATTGTAAGATGTATCTCCTACAGATCTATTTTTTTTCTACTCTTCACCTTCATCGCAATTTAATAGCTATTTGGAGGTTCGATTTCTGTTGATTGACATCGATTTATTTGGGGTAAAATCATCGCAAGCTTGTGTTTCACATATAAGATATATTCTCTAGGGTTTTCACACAATCCAAAAGGACCCGTTGTCGCATACCACCTCTTAATCCTGTTCTTCATGTAAGATTTTTTTCATCTCAGATCTATTAATCTCCTTACAAAGGATGATGATTTTGGTGTTGTTGAAGAACTTAATCGCACCAATTATGATGAATTTCATACGATTTGCTTTATCGAGGATGAATTTTGTGATGTTTTTGAACTTAATCGCATCAGATTTGGTGAATTTTATATTATTTGCGCTAGCGGTGATGAGTTTGGTGATTTATATGAACTTCATCGCCTCAGATTTGTGCGTTTTTTTATTTTATTTAGGTATGATGTGGTATTCTTCACATCTAATTGTTGTGTTGTTAGTTTGTATTATTAGAAACTGTTGTTACACCTACTGATGATAATACATATTTAGCCAAAACTCTTTTCAGGTGAACTTGGATGCGTTTACAATGTTTCATTTGAGTCAGATTGCAGGTTTTTTCTTAGCCAAAACTCTTTTTTTTTCTACATGATAACTTGAGTTAGACATATTTAATGATATAGTATGTAATTATTTCCTATATTTGAGTGCAGAATTATCTTTGAACTTGCAATTTCGTGTGAGAAAACGGGCTCACGAGTGTTTGGAGGATTCATAGTGGGCTATTTTATAAAATTCAAATTTGATGAATTTTATATGATTTGCGCCAGCAATTTTATGACGTTTTTATGGTTGTGGGTCTGATATTATTGTACCTTTCGTTCTTATGGTAATTATGGATTAATGTTTCAGGTTTTGGTTAATTATGCAAGGTCGTCTAAAGAGGCAAAATAAGTTTGTAAAGAGGTGAATTTAAGAAGTATAAAAGCAGTTAACCGGACATCTTTTTGGTATTTAAGATTAACATATACGTAAGTTGTAACGGGCTATACATGTATGATGTATGATTTTTGTGACTATAGATTCATTATAACCCATGCTGATTACTATTTCTTTTTCCGTCTAGGTGAACTTGGATGCGTTTGCAATGTTTCATTTGAGTCAGATTGCAGGTGTTTTCTTAGCCAAAACTCTTTTTTTTTCTACATGATAACTTGAGTTAGACATATTAATGATATAGTATGTAATTATTTCCTATATTTGAGTGCAGAATTATCGTTGAACTTGCAATTCCGTGTGAGAAACTAGGCTCACGAGTGTTTGAAGGATTCACATTGGGCTATCATCCACGGTCATGGGAAATTGTAAGATAATATATAATATATAATACTCCCTTTCTGCACCATTAGTTGGAAGTCACATTAGCAAAGTAGTATTTATCATTAACCCACTGCTAACGACTCATAGGTATACAATGATATGACTCAATACGGTTACGAAAAGGCTTACAAGGACTACATGTCTTGCCCCTTGTCTAAGTTAAATATATGGATGAACATTTGCTATAATCCATATTTCATAAATATTATTATTACTTTCCATGTTTTTTTTCTAGAAAATTGTTACCTTTGTTTATTGCAGCTTTGATACGGACCAGAGTCGTGTATCTCTCTTTGTATATGACTGCAGTTGCTTCTTTTTCTCAATTAGTTCAAAAACCAACTGTCACGGTATATTCGTGTACATAAACGAATTTTGTTTATAGTGATTAGCTTCAATTTGACGATAGTTTTCTTTTTTGTATTTTTACTAGGTTTCTCCTAAGACCGGGTTGGAGGTTACTTTGTCTGGCTCCGTAGCAACAGGGAGTCCACCGACAACTTTGTCTCCAACGTTGTTGAATATCGATCGCAAATGTACAAAATCTTCTATTTCTATATTTTAGAGGTCAAAACGGGTTATTACGGGTCGAGGCGTGGATCGAGGCGTGTTACCTAGACACTTCTCTTAAAGTATAATCATTTATAAACAAACAGTGTGTAAAATAATAATGTAATATAGGAGCCCTTATGCATTAAAAGCTCACTTTTGGCGACTTTTGATCCATATGACCAATTTGATCCGTTTTAGCTGTATTTTTATTTGACCCTTTTGACCCGTTCAAGATAACGCACAAACCGAATTTGGTGAATTTTATATGATTTGCGCCAGCAATTTTATGACATTTTTATGGTTGTGGGTCTGATTTATTGTACCTTTCGTTCTTATGGCAGTTATGTCTTAATGTTTCAAGACGAGATGGCCTCAAAGTTATTATTCTGGATAGTGATGGTAATCTTTCAAATATAACATTAAGTTTATAGAAATTTGTAATGTAATTTTATATTTTTTTACACTTTCATGTCAAATTACTTAGTTTTTTTATTTATTTACTTATTTTTATTATTTTATTTTAGATTAGCATTAATTTCTGTTACTTTATACTCTAAAAAAACATTTCATAGGAACATTTTAAAAGATGGAGATGCCGACTTATATTTCCTGAACAACTTACTAAACTAAAACTTGTGTTCGTAATATAGAAAATAGAAAATAGAAAATGCAACTGACAAGTGTCAAAACATTATTATTTTAAATTACTTGGTTTTATGTTATTTTGATTTTTTTTTAAATTGATGCATCGTATTTATTAATATGTTTTAAATTTAACTTTTTTAAACCCGTGTGTCACACGGGATATAAGCTAGTTTGATTATATATACTTGATCACATAAAAACTCATTCCCACAAAAGTGAGTTTTGAGCCTTTATTGAGCATCAAATACATATCATTAAACTAAATGCTCATTTTTCGTTTCTTGTGTGAATAGCCGCTTGGTTCTTACGATTCTAGAACTTGCCACGACGATACATTCCCGGTCCTTACCAACTTAAACCCGAGTAAGTAAATGATGGAGGCATTAGGACTAACCCTTTTTATTTCTACACCATTATTTTTTTTACCACCTACCCAAAATCCCCCTAGTTAGCCCCTTTAAGCCTAAACCTTTTCATTTCATAACCCAAACCAAACACCCTTTCACCCACCAAAACCCTTTTTATTTTTAACTTTTTATTTTAGTAACAAGCTGAGTTTCTCGTGGGACTTTTCAAATATATATATATATATATATATATATATATATATATTGATGATGAAGCAAAAGAGAAATAAACAAACAAGTTTATCAAAAATAACTTTGTTTGAATAAAAGCTTCATCAAAATAAAAGTTGCAAAAATAAAAAAAGTCTTACGAAAACCAACGCTTGTTACGCTTTTCGCCCTTTTACTAACCACTAACCCAACCACCTACCTATAACCCAAGCCTAACCCTTCACCCCAAAAGTCCTCTTGATATTTACAAAGGTGTATAGTTAAAAAGGAGGAGGATTGATTGCTTGGCAAGCCTATAGTAGGAGTAAGTTCCATGCCGCTCTCGAGTGATTCACTAAAATACATTTTTCGGCCGAGTGTTGAGTGATCCCCATGAGGTATGTGAACTTGTATATAAATGGAATTTTAAAGAGGCATGTTATGCCCTAATGTGACAACCCTCACTAAACCAGGTATCCGTACGACTTAATTAATAATTAATTACTGCTTAATTACTGTGCTTGCTTAAACTTGTGGATAAACTGCTACTTGAATACTGATACATGTACTTACTTGCATCATACTTTACTTGCTGTCACTCCATGTTTTGCTTACAGCACCTTTGTGACAACCTTGATGCACCAAAAGCACAGTAGCACAATGAACGGATAACCTATTAAACGTGCTGTCATAACTAGCACCAGGCAGGTACTGCCTCTAAGGCCTGTAAGAGCCTGAGATAGTTTGCTAAACTAGTGGTGAGTGTAGGGATATAAGGGTTGTAGAACTGCGTCACTAGGAATAAATTACAGTGACCGGATGTGCCTAAAACGTACTCTAAGTACAAAATTCAGCTTTTAGCTACTTAATAAAGTGCCAAAACATGAGAAAAATATTACTAGACACTTTCCAAAGTGTCGGGAATAAGTTGTGTCACTAAAAATAATAATAACGACACTTTAAAGATTTGTTAAGCACCTTAACGGATCTCTATCCAACCGGACTTTACCCGGAACATAAAAATATTGTCATCAACACTGTTTTTCTTTTTCTGAGCCAGTTAGGGTCCCTGAATACCCTAACACCCATCATAACGCATAACACACTAATAACCGATTTAACCTTCACACTTAACTAACTAATGTCTAACTATTTAGTTGGAATTGAACCAAGACCCCCCCCCCTCAACCAAACCGTCCCCAAGGGGGGACACCCCTTGTACTTTGATGATTAATTTAATCATCCTTGTTTCATATCAAGATAACATAGAGACCCTTGGTTAATGACCATACTAATTGTCTATAAGATCAAGGCATAACACAACATAACTTTTCTCACCACAACTCACAAACACACACACTCTCTCCCTCTCTTTGGCTCTTGGCCGAACTCCCTTATCCATCCATCAATTTTTCGAGTTTAGTTCAAGCTATTCCAAGATCACACAAGTGTTAAGGATCACCTACAAGGAAGCTTGGTGCAATCGGAAGGTGAAGGACCTCACTTTATTGCTTTTATCCTCTCATTTTGCGTCTAGATTCTTCCCTAGCCTCGAGCTAGTAGTAAGTTGCTATAATCACCCTCTCGAACTATTTTGAAGTGGTTAAAATGATTTGTAATGGTTAAAACTCGTAAATATGTAAGTCTACTAAAAACACTAAAAGTGATGGTTAAAAGCTTGTTTGTTGTGTAAAACTTGTAGTATTTGATTTGTGTAGTTATTTGGACCCGATCTATGTTGTGGTAGCTCGGATCATCGTTTAACCCGGATTGGTCATGATCTTGGATCATGACATAAGGTTGTTTTGGAAGTAACAAGGGTCAAAGGATGAAACTCTACCACACCCGAATCATGAACTTGTGTAAAAGCGATTTAGCTTGTGAAATAGTGTTTAAAACTAGTAGATCTACGGATCTACAAGCGGTATTTTCAAAGAACCAAGTATCAAGGAATTATGTTTTCTAAAGACGGATCTTACACTAACAAAAAAATGATTTTTAGAACACACAAGTGTGTAAACACTTGTGTAGCACAAAGTTTCGACAAAATAACTATCTTTGTAAAAATTTGATAAGAAGTTGTAAAGATGGAATTTCTTTAAAAACGGGGTTTTTACGAAACCGGATTGATTTATATAAAGATCCACTAAAAGTAATGGAATTTACTTTATATTCTTGGATAAAACGCAAGTTCATGTAATTTATGCGATATACATATTTATTTACTAGCTTGTTGTTTTGGACATTGTTTTGATTGAATGAAAAGAATGTTGGTTTGATTTATGAAAGAAAATGATACGCTTAAAAGCGTGGCCACCTCCAGTTACAGGGGAAACTTTGGCGAAATTTTTCCAAAAACCTAACACTTAGAAATATTTTCACTATAAGTGTTAGGAATACTTTTCGACTTGTTTTCAAATTATAGATTTCACCACGACTTTATTTACAAAACATCGGAGGTGGAATTTCACAAAATAAAACTTGGTAAATATATATTTAGTATATATTTTTCATAAAGTCACTTGATATGTGTTTATGATTATTTTGTGAAAATACTAGTATTATTTTTAGGGTAAAAATAATACTATCGAATGTTAACGAATCCAAAATAATACGAGCGCTTTCACGATAAATATATAAGTTACACCGGTAATTATTATTACCACTCGATCATTAAAACGTAACTTACGCATTTTAAGAAAATATGACTTAACGCGTATTTTTTTTTGTCAAGGTATTATTTTGGGAAAATTTATGTAATAGAAAATATAATATTTTTGAGAAGAATATTTATATTTTGGAGTTAGAAATAAAATATATTTTAAGTGAGACTTAATAATATATTTCGAACACACATGTATTAAATCCCCCCATCCTTGGGAAGGAAAATGATTACCAAGTATTTACTAAATGTAAACACGAAATAGTTGTCTAACTATTTCCCAAAAACTTGAACCATAAAGCTAAGGCACGGCCGTCCGTCTAATAGAATTAGTACGTGTAGGTCGACACACAGCTGCTTGATCAGGAGACATACTTGGTAGAGACGCACCACTGTGAGTTCATGTCCCCCTTTTCTCTTAACTGTTTTCAGTTTTCTAAACTACGGGGGTGAAATACATGTTACTTTGATTACAAGTACTTTATACATGGTATGGTTAGCGTAAGGAGGTTTACTACTTAGATCATGTGAGTGGGTAGGAGCAACATGAGGCCATTAGTCCTCATGGTAGGACCGAGGGACAGGAGCGGTAGATCTATCTGGGTGTAGCGAGCCCAGCCCCAGGCCAAACTAGAAACGGACCTCGGGGTGACTTTGTGCCCGACGTATAAATCTGCTAGGTTTGAGTCTCCCTACTTGCACTTCACACATATCAGTGGCCTTGTAAACCATTGGTGATCTCAATTCCCTTATGTGCTACATACCAGGATTTTTATACTTACAAAGGTTTATTTACTCACTTACACATGAACTCGCTCAACATTATTGTTGATTTTTCAACTTACTTGTATTTCAGGGAATTAAAGGATCTGGCGCGGTATGACACGTTTTCCCGCTGCACTAGTTACGAGGTCATCCGGGTTTAGGGAATGTGACTCTTTCCTGGACAAGTCACAGTCCTTAAACTATGCTTATGTTATGTTGTGTTTGTTGAACAATGTTTATGTCGTTAGGATGTGTTTCCGTTAAGACAATGTTATTGTATTTGGTTTTTAAAACTTAATCGAATGGATGATCTTGCATGGTCTTATTTCATATAGCTTTGTTATGGTTAAGCTATGGTATTAAGAAGTCAAACCAAATTAACCACGCTTCCGCAAAGCCTGGGTGTGACAGCTTGGTATCAGAGCTCTGATCATAGCGAACTAGGATTCTTTCTCGAGTCTAGACTATGATCACTAGGGCTCTCACGAAAACATTTTTACTGCATACCACTTAAGTCCAGATCCAAAACTTTTTACAAACAAATGTTGAGCACATTTATTTATTATTTATAGGCTCAGTCTGGGAGGCCGAGGTAGTTGGCTAGTGGGACTAGGAGAATTGGCTAGTGGGACTAGGAGAATTGGCTAGTGGGACTAGAAAGAGCAGTCTGGGAGGCTGGGAGGCTAGTGGGACTAGGAGAATTATTTGATTGCTTACTTGGCGACTAATGTGCTTATCTGATTGTATGAGTGATTATTTGTGCACATTTGTGTTACAGACACATGGACTCGACCGGCACTGGTGATTCAGACACCACAGGACCTAGACCTATAGTATCAGACGACCTAGAGTCTTCAGAGCGCGAGGTTCACACATCCGACATTACTAGCACAGACGAGGATGACTTTCAGCCCTTTGCGTTACCTGATGGTGCTGATGAGCTCGCTGATGGCCCTTTGGCCGGGGACCTACCACTTGTGGAGATCCCTGCTCCCATACCCTTAGCTGTTTATCCTGCTTACGATTTGCTTCTCGACACCGACGATGATGGCGACGTCGATCTGTATGATGATGAGCCCTTAGAGGAGGATGTTCAGGGCGAGGCCCTTCTTGCTGCTGGTGATCTCTTGATGATCGCAGATGCTCCCGCCGAGGAGTCACCCGCTCACTCTCCGGTCCCAGACTCTTTCGAGTCTGTGGCCTCCGCACCTTCACACACCCAGAGTGCGCAGCACTTCTCACATGGATCAGATCCCGACCAGGCATCCTCTGTTGCCCCTATTCCTAGTTTTGCTTTCGACCACGATGATGTGGAGGATTCCGATCCTGTCTTTCCCCCAGGATTCGACCCAGATCAGGATATAGAATTTATACCCATGGATCAGCCTATGGGGGATCCAGTCGACCCAGTTGATCCCATCAATCCCGAGTTTGATTTTGGGATGGCCTTTGATGACCCCGAGCCTGTCATGGCCCCTGAGCAGGTAGCCGCTCTAGACCCTGCATTTAAGCACGACCCAGTTCATGCTGACGCACCTATTATTGAGCCTGTCATTGCTGACCCACCTATTGATGATCACCCAGTGGATGCTCCGTTGTTGGAGGGCGATCATGTCATTGCTGCTGATCATGTTGATCCCCCACTTATTGTTGATGCACCAGTTGACCCTCTTGTTGAACCTCACCATGATCCTATGCCAGTTCAGTTTGATCGTGCACTTTTTAGGCATAGATGGACCCACGAGATGAGCACGCCCAGCATGGGTGGATTCCTGCTGATGACGAGGTCCCACCTATTCCCCCTCAGATCACTGATACCCGTCACATTGATACCTCCTTTTCATTTCCTCGGTTTACACCTTCAGCGCGACCTGGAGAGGGTTCTTCGGGTCACCGTTTTGGACATGTACCGGTATCTATCCCTACTATACCACCGTCTGCTACTTTTCCCCCTGTTTCTCCATTTCATGTGGCACCTTTTGATCCAGCCAGCGAGCCGTTTCTCTGGACGTCGCCTTCTGTTATGCCACCGACCGACCCCTACCATTCTTTCCATATGGGGTATTCTATTGAGGACGTTCTGATGTCGTTTGTTGTCCAGCAGGAGGTGCTCACACGGCGTATTCAGGAGCTCGAGAGAGTTCAGCCACCGCCGTGCCAGTGTTAGGGTCAGACCCACCCTGTTTCTTCACAGCACTCTCGACCATTGTTACCTGACTATGCTGCACGCCTTTTGACACTTGAGCAGCAGGTTGCTTCTTGGTTGCGTACCCAGAGAGCCATGGAAGAGGACTGGCTCCAGTTGCGTCGTTTGTTCTACACTCACTTTCCCCCTCCTCCACCGCCATCTGTGTAGGGCTCTTCAGTACCGTATGGGTAGACGTTGGTGAGAAGACGGCGAATGCTTTAGACTGCACAGCATTTTTGGAGACTACATTTTGATTCTAACTTTTGTTGATCATGTATATGGGATGTATTGACACTGATTTGATATAGTTTTTGGACTAGGGTGATGTAGCCCTTAGTCGACTGATGTTGTATGACACTGTGATGTACTTGTACGCTTACTATGTGGTCTCAATATATGGCAATCGCAGTATTCTCATCATATTTGATGCTTAATTTGGCTATTTATATTCTATGACATGGGATGTGGTGTGATTGATGTTTGTGACATGGGATGTTGTGTGATTGATATGATTATAACATGAGATGTTATGTACTATTACTATCATAATAAAGTGTATGTATTATAACATGGGATCTTTACTATGGCCTGACCGACGTAAACACATCTTTTAGAAGATGTCGCCGAGACGTCAAACGCCGATGCCTACCAATGATGCAGAACTCCAACAAGTCATCGCTGCCGCCATCGCGCAATACGCCGCCTCGCAAGGAGGACCCAGCGGAAGCAGCTCAAACAACAATGGCAACAACAATCCACCTCATGGTAATACTAAGTCATTTAGACATACCATGACCTAATTAGATATCTATAGCAAAGATGCTAATGCCGTTCACATGTTACAATGTGTGTGCAGGGTGCACCTACAAGCAGTTTTTAGACTGCAAACCGGTCAACTTTGATGGCACAGGAGGTGCTGTCGCCTTTGTTCGTTGGGCTGAGAAAACTGAATCTGTTCTTCGCATGAGCAAATGCGCACTAGATCAGCAAGTCACCTATATCTCGGGGCTATTCTCGGATGGAGCCCTCTCTTGGTGGAATTTGCAAGTACAGACACTTGGTGAAGCTGCTGCCTACGCGCTAAGCTGGACCGAACTGAAGGAACTTATGCGCAAAAAGTACTGCTCTCGCGCGGAAATCCAAAGATTGGAAACTGAGTTCTGGCATTTGAAAATGGAAGGTCCAAAGATCGCAGAATACGTTCAGAGGTTCCATGACTTATCGCATGTGGTACCCTACATGGTCACTCCGGAGTTCAAGCGGATTGAACGTTTCATTTGGGGATTAGCTCCTCAAATCATAAGCACGGTGACCTCATCCAAGCCTGCGACAATTACTGAGGCAATTGATCTGAGCGTGGCTCTCATAGAGGAGGCTATTCGCCTGAACAAGTTCGATGATGCTGAGCCTAAGAAGAAAGAGACTCACGTCGAGTCATCAGGAGGTAACAAACGGAAGTTCTCGAACTTCAAGCAGGGCGCCAGTGTGGTGGTTAAGAAAGGAGGATCAGGCACGCCAGCTCAGGTTACAGCTGGTAGTGGAAAGAAAGGAAAAGGATATATGGGCACCCAGCCCAAGTGTAATACCTGCCAACGCCACCATTCTGGCCATTGTAGTGTGAAAGTATGCGAAGCATGTGGAAAGCCGGGCCACCTGAAGGACACTTGTTGGGCCACTGCTGGCCAGGGAGGCCAGGGAGGATTCGGAAACAGAAATTACAACCGGGGTGGGAATGGAAATCGCCCACAAGGAAACAATGGAGGTAATGGGAATCGAGGCAACAATGCTAATCAAGCGGGCACCGTGAATCGTAACCAGAGGAATAATCAAGCTGGTGGAAACGGGCAGAGGCCCGGATGCTTCAACTGTGGTGATCTTGGGCATTACAAGAGGAACTGCCCAGAGTTAAACCAAGCCCATGGAAGAGTGTTTAATATTGAAGCGAGGGAGGCGCGCCAGGATCCCAATGTTGTCACTGGTACGTTCCCTGTAAACCAACGCTATGCATCCGTTTTATTTGATACTGGCGCCGATTATAGCTTCGTGTCGTTAGAGTTTAAGAATATGCTTGGTTTAGCCGCTAGTAAATTAGATATTCCGTACTCAATCGAATTGGCTAATGGAAAGATAGTAGAAGCCAATGAAGTTATCAGTGGTTGTGTGATCGAATTGGGAGAGTGTGAGTTTGCTTTGGATCTACTACCAGTCCAGTTGGGAAGCTTCGACGTGGTGGTAGGAATGGATTGGTTATCAGGCAACAAGGCTGAAATAGTTTGTCACGAAAAGGTCGTTCGTATCCCAACCGAAGATGGCGAAACAATTGTGGTTCACGGAGAGAAGCGTGATACGCCGTTAAGAATTATCAGCTGCCTGAAAGCGCGAAAGTGTTTGCAGAAGGGATGTGTTGCCTTCCTGGCACACATTGTGGATAAGAAGGCTGCTAAGCCGAGAATAGAAGACATCCCTGTCGTGAGGGAATATCCAGAAGTCTTCCCAGAGGACTTACCTGGACTGCCACCTCAGAGACAAGTAGAGTTCCGCATTGACTTAGTTCCAGGCGCCGCGCCTGTGGCTAAGGCACCTTATAGACTTGCTCCGTCTGAGATGCAGGAACTGTCGACACAACTTCAAGAGTTGTTAGACAAGGGATTTATCCGACCAAGCTTCTCGCCTTGGGGAGCTCCAGTTTTGTTTGTCAAGAAGAAGGACGGTAGTTTTCGTATGTGTATTGACTACCAGGAGTTGAACAAGCTGACGATCAAGAATAGATACCCTCTGCCAAGGATTGATGATCTGTTTGACCAACTGCAAGGCTCAAGCTTTTATTCAAAGATCGACCTTCGATCTGGATACCATCA